>OZ057403.1:39393861-39430315 GCA_964056735.1 Allodiplogaster pararmata
ACTTCCCCTGTTTTCTTTCTTTTTTCTCGTTTTTTTCTTCTTTTTGGATTCATTTTTCTACGAGCCCTCATTTTTTAGAAATCGTTCTGCTTTTTTAGTAACAAGCATAAAAAAACTCATTCATTGAATCCTTCAATTTAAATGTTTTTTATGTTATCCTTGTTTTCTTTTTCCTATTTTATTCTTTTCTCTCTCAGTTGTTCATTATTTGACATATTTTTCTTGCAAGTTCTAAAGATATAATACATGAACGTTTTTCATTAGACGAAAAGCTCACTCTCTGATGTAAGAGCAAGTGAAGCAAAGGTTCCATCAAGAAGAGGGAAAAGCGTTCGTGTGAAGAGAGAAAGAGAGAGAGAAATAGCAAGAGAGAGAAAGATGGAGAGAAAGAGAAAGTACAGAGAAAAAGACGGAGTGATAAATAGCAAGAGAGAGAAGAAAGATGGAGAGAGGATAAGAAAGATTAATACAGATTGAAGTCAAAAAGTACTGAGAACCCCTTTTGCCCAGAGTAATAAAAATGTCACCCAATGGCCTGAACGAAGCTTCGTCTTGGGAAGAAGATGAAAGTAAAAAGGCTTCAACCAAACTCGGTAAGCCGAACAGAGTCTTTTAAACCGGGCGTGCTCCTTCAAAAATGACCACAGAATAGGTGAGTGAGTCTTATGAATGCTCATCTTTAGAGAGTCGGTAGAAATTTTTCTGACAATCAACTGTCATATAACTTCAATTATTCTATAGTTAAACATTCAGTTTAAAAAAAATTTTTTTTTCAGCTTTTACATAGCATTGCTCCATTCGCGAGCTAGAGTCAGCTTTATGAATAACTACATGCAGTTATTTTCCGAGTTCTACCCTCTGTAAATAATCAATAATTGGGACTTTTAGGACTTGCGGAAGTTTACCTTATTAATTGGTTAATTGGTTTATCACACAACCGTCAATGTATTGTATATAATATTATGATTGTTTAAGAATGGAAGGATAGATTAAACAAGCACTATCACTATCGATCCCTTTGATGACGTTAATCCACAAAAGTCTGTTTCGCACCCGCTCAGATAGACTTCTGTGCTGTCTGGGTGGGGCTCATCAGTGAGTGCCCAGAGAGTACACATACGATAAATTTTAACGATAATATAACATATGTTAAACAAACAAAAACAAAAACAAAACAAAACACACACACAAAAAAAATTAAAATTTAAAAATTTAAAAAAAACAATTAAAATAATTTTTAATAACTTGTTTTTAAAATTTTTTTGTATTAGTTAAAAAAATGAAAGAAAAAAATTTTAGAAGTAAGATAAAACTATTTTTTAAAATTAATAGTGATAATTATAACTGTCATTATAATGGCTATAATGTTTTAGAACATAAATGAATGGATAAATAAATAAATAATACGAGAGGCTAATGTTGTCAAGATGAAAAATTTTTAATTTGAAAACAGTTTTCTTGTGCAATAGTAATATGGTGATGTTATGGGAGTGTTGATAGATCATGACTATTGATAATTGTCTCGATTGTTTATAGTTATTTAAAGGTCAATTCGAGTGTAATTTGTATTTTAATCGGAGTTATAGAACAATTGTTTGTTATATGTATAGTGAGATAGAATTTACTTTCGTCTAAACTCATCTATTATTATATTAGTTATATCAGTGTTATTAAGATTATATTTAAGTTTGATTTTAGGATTTTTTATTAAGGTTTTGATGATTCTGTTGAGTATTATGTTATTAGGATAACCGTTGTCAAGATATTTAGCGATAAGAATAGTAACTCTACTCAAAAATTCTTTAAATTGAGAACAGTTTTCTACAAATCTTAAAATTTCGGTGTATATTGTATTAAGACCTATATTGATGGGTATGTTAGAGGAGTAATGTGGATATTTCAGTATTTTGAAATTATAAGTGTCAGTTTTGTTGTATAGACTAAGTTTAACATTGCCATCCTTTTCTATTTTGATTGTAAGGTCTAGAAAGTCAGCAATTTTTTGTTATTATCATTGGTTTGTTCTAATACAAGTGAATCATGTTACCTATGTATCTCTAGTAATGGTGATGAAATCTTGGATTCTATCAGAAATATGTATCAAATCATCTATATAACGAAAGGTACATACAATTCAATGAATTTTCAGACTGTGAGTTTGTTGTATATGTTTTTTGATATAATTGAATTTTATCATGGTCAAAGTAAGATCTGCTATTTGTGGTGAAGCTTTATTACCTTGTGGAATGCCTTTATTCTGCCTGTATATTTTACTGTTGTATGTGACGTAACTGTTGTTTAGTATGAAAGTTAACATTTGATAAATTTGAATCGGTAAATAAGTTCGACTAGTAGATGTATCGTTGGTATAATAAGTATGATTGCCTTTGATAGATATGGCCTTGGAACCGTTGTTTTTAAAGCAGGTTTTTATAACATTATCCATGTTTAATTTAACGACTTCATGTGGTAAGTTAGTGAATAAAAGGTAAATCGGCACAGAATATATCTTTGTTCTTATTATCAAGGCTTTTAATTTTGTCTAGTAAAGGTTTCGTGTTAAATATAGAGAATAAGCGATTGGTACCATTTCTTTCACTTACTTGTTTGCAATAGTTTTTGAAGTGTTTTGTAAGATGTTCAAGTATAAGTTGTAATTCTATGGATATTGGTTTGAGACTGCTATTAGAGGCACCTGTTATGAATCTAAATTTAAGAGCTTCTCAAAATTATAAAACATCCTTATGTGTTCGAGTTTTGCATGAAGTGAATTTTATTTAACGGGTTTGAAGTACATATATCAAAGTTTAAAATAATATTCAGAAAAAATTCACATATGAAAAATCCCTTTTATTTTAGAACTCAGCTAGTTTCTTGGTATAAACGAAAAATTTTCTTTTAACAAAATTATAAGACAAGTTATAATGGAAATTTCTAATTCATAGCGTTTACGAGTCAAAAAGTGTTCAATAATCTATCACATCACTCTCGCGAGAAACAAACTGGAATATTCGGTTTTCAAGTGAAGATGATAGCTTTTAGAGATAGCTGACATATAGGCTATACCATAGTTATTACTGCCTTCAGCTCACTCAAATTGTTGTACAGCTCATTGTTGACATAAACGCGCTTGACTGATAATCCCCAAACGTTTTTAATAGGGGTGAGATTGAGAGCTTGCTCTCCCAATTTGGAGAGCAAGCTGGCCAATCTAGTGGAGGAATATTTCACTTTGCCTGGAAGGCCCTAGTTGACGAGCTAGCCTGCATGAAAGTGAATTTAGAATGTACTAAACTCGGAAAAAGAACCAAATCTCACCTTTTGATAATCGAGAGTGTTTGTTTTACTCGTAACGAACTGGATAGGAAAAGTGTCATAAGTATGGAATACATCCCAACACATTACGGATCCTCCAAACCCAAGTTTCTCCGTGAGAAGAACCGGGGTTGTCATGTCAATAAATCTTTTGGTCATCGCATTCATCCAGAAACCATTTTTTTGTTCACTCCTGATTATCTCAAAGCGATTAGTGATGGCCACTGCAGTGAGATGAGGAGTCTTCTTCATTTTTGCATGCATGAGGTGAGTTGATGATGTGAGGAGTCGATGAACTGTAGATCTCGAGACGTTCAAGCCACATTGTGTTGTGATTTCGCGCACAGACTCGATTACACTTGACGCAAAATTTACAATGCGACCCTCCTCACACGCGAGAACTTTCCGGGGTAGTCCGCTTCGTTTTTCGTTTGTACTTATCAGTTTTTCTTGTGCTTAAGAAGAAATTGCTGTTCGGCTACGGCCCTGTTGTCTGCTGAAAACAGCGAGGCTTTATTCGGAAGCTTTCAAAGCATCAATTTGGGTTTTATAAACGTTCTTTTGTTGCGTGTTTTTGGCATGACTTCTGAACAACCTGTAAAAAAACTTTTTTTTAATTTTGAATTGAAAAATTTGAATGTCAAAACGCATGTCTTAAAATTTTGTGAGATTACTGAAAGCATTTTTTGGAGGGGAATTTCAAATTCAAACCCGGAAGCGTTAATTCTTCGCGTATTCGTTTTTTTCACGCATTGCATCACGTAGGTACACTTTTGACTCACCGGATGTTAAAAACACCATGAAAAACTCGACAATATACATGTGTCTAATAATATTGGGTAGCAGTGTATTGCAACCGACTTTGTCACACTTTAGAACTCAAGTAAAATCGGTTTTTGTTGTGATAGTGAGAAAAAAGACGGTCGGATGAAGTTTCCAGACACTTCCTTTTGACAATTCCAGATCAAAAATACTTTTCAATGGTCGGATGACGTAAATATGAATGCATTGAAAACCTAAATAATCTTGAATGTATTTGCTTCAGTCGATGCTTCGGTCATTATTCACAATTTTTGCTTTAAAAATGAGCCTATGACGCACGCGGGAATCCATAGAAAGCAGGAATAGTAGAGTTGAATATAGTTTGAGCTGTAAGACTTCTAATAACTGCTCTAAAACGGACTTCATTCTCAAAATCATATTTAATCAGTTTTATAAAGCAAAAGCATGGAAAAATTTGAAATGGTTTGACCTGCCAATTGAATTTTTACGGTTTAAATGATCTCGAACTCTTCTTGATGTCTATTTAGAACTTGAAGTCACTAAATTTTTTGCAAACCTTTTCTATTACTTTCCCAATATAAATACAGACTAATGATTAATTAACCGCTGATGACTAGTGACTAATAACTAAAAACAAATGAAAAAATTATTGAGTCATCATGTTCTTAGTGAATCGCGTGTCTCGGTAGTGCCGCTGTACGAGAAGCGACAACGACGCCTCTCGCACTCTCGCCTCCCTCATCAGCACTCCCTGCCCTTCAAGAAGGAATCTGTCAAAGAACCCGTCATGAGAAGGGACACCATCTCATCGCCCACCATCAAAGTAAATCTTCCTTTTTGAAATCAAGTTCTCAGTTTTGCATTTTGAAGGGAGAGACGCCTGGTTAAAACGACAATTGGTTATACCATCGCACGGAAAAAAAAAACTCCACTGGGCGAGAACGAACTCAGCCCTCTTTTCTCGAACCGGGAGCAAGCGCGTTACCTCATAAATAATTGTTTCCTCATGAATTGAGGAATCCAGTCCAAATGAAACGCTCCGTTTTCGCAAAAATGCTGCTTCCCGAAAGGATTTTTATATTTGAATCTAATGTTACGTTACGGTAGAATACAAGGAATTTAATTTGCATATAATGCACAGTTTCCATGTGAGGTACTGCATGGAAACTGTGGAGTGGAGCTATTGCACTTTTCCATGAATAATGTTCATTAATCAAAAGAGACCCAGGCAGAATTGTATGAGTATAATCAAAGTGATCCTCAGCAACAGAATCATTGAAGGCCACTTCATATCAATATTAAGTTTTGCAAGTCTCAGTAACTACAGAACACATCAGAAGCTGTATGCACGTCAAATATTTGGAGGCTTCTCATTCAAAACATGGAAAACTGAATCACAAGTCCATTTTTAATAAAACTCAGTTTTCTCTTAATGAAAAAGGATATATGAAAAGAAAACTGAGTTTTCGCCGGAAACTGTTTTCAATCAAGAATTTTCTTGCATACACTCTAGCTCATTTCGAATCTGGTTTGTAAATGTTCTAACCAAAAATTTTCAGCTTGAGGAGAGCTTCTCCTCATCGCGTCGCTCCTCCGTCTGCCGGAATCTCCCGGTTCCTCCGGCGGTAGCGACAGCAGCGCCAGTCTCTTCCTCGGCAACCTCGACCCTACTCGCTCTTCCTGATGGAAGCGACCGCAGGCGGAGTAGAAGCCTTTGCCATGCGCTGCTCAAGGAAGATTTACAGGTTGAGAATTGATTAAACTAGCACACGGACACAAGCAACTCTACGAATAGTAATTGTTTGGAATGAAATTGTTTGAATTGTTTGAAGAAAATTGTTTTTTGAATCATTTCACTTCATTTCATTTCATAATCATATTCTATCATTTTTTTATCTTTTTTTCTATACTTTTTCCTGTCTCAGTTTTAAATTCACGCCATATCCTCCAAACTGATGTCACATATAATTATGTATTCAAATAAATAAATTGAACCCAACCATCTCTTTATGTTTTATTTTTTATTTGAATACATTATTTAAAAAGGAACAACACTCGCAGGATAGTAAACAAACAATACCTTTGGTAAAAATACATATTTTCTACAGATCAGAGATTCGTTAATTGTAATTTGAGGGATTCAAATACATCGAGAGTACTCAACCTTAATTTAAGTGCAGTTATATTAGGAGAACAAACAATATTATCAGAAAGCATACTATGTATAATATCTAGCAGAACGGAAAGCAAAATAGTGGAATAATCGGAGTCTACGCGTATGGGGAATACGAAAAGAATATTTTGACGTTCGGCCATTGCAAGGCTTCAAATTGTACCTCTTACTAATCGGAATGTCAACAAACCCATTCAAAATTTTATAGGAGAATATTATGTCAGCTCTAGTTCTACGAGACAATAGAGACTCTAAATTAAACAGTTCAAGTCTTTTGTTGTTCATCAAGAGTTCGAATGCGTTACCAGCTATGTACACAACCGATAATGGATTTCTAGTTTTAGAGAAACTGCTGTACGAGAGGCTCAAGAGCCTTGTTATCCTATGCAGTTTTCCGCAAGTTCAACATGGTTCAAAAGCTTTGAAAAGCGCAAGAAATTATTTAGATGGGTATCTCATTTTGTTTGCTTTGGTGGAAAAAAGCAAAGAACATTTTCGATTATTTGCCCAATTGCATGAGTTTCCGCGTGTATTTTCTTCTGTTTACAACTTTTACTCCAGGCAGATTCACTCAAACCGGAAAGTTTATAAATGTCGATGGAGAAGGTTCTCTCTTTCCTTCTTTGCAGAAGAAACAAGCATTGGTTTCCGCATTGGTTTCAAGCAATGGTTTCTGCTCACCGGTTTTACCGGTGAGCAGAAACCAAAATGCTATACTTGTTTCTCGAATCAACGTAGCTCGTCTCCCTCCAAGCATAAATAAGCGTGAAGACAAGACAAAATAACTGTGTAGAATATCTTGAGAATATCTTGAGAATATTCTTCAACGAGATATTTGAGCTAACGGGCCATTCGCTAAACGAACTAATGAGCCATTTCTTTATATGCATCCGCAAAATATTTCAGGGGATCACCAAGACGAGCGGCACCAATGAAAAGGAGAAAGACAGTGGCCGAAAGAGATCTTCTGCCGGCTTTCTTCCTTCACTTAATCGATTGCGCATACAAGCTAGCTACAAGAATGCCAAGTGGGTTTCACGAACTAGAAGGAAAAACTGACGAGGTCTCACGACTTGGAAAACGAAATACTTCCGGTTTTTTGTTGGTTGATTCACTTAGTTTTTTTTCAGTAAAAAAATATGAAGACTGAAAAAGAGTAACTGAAAGAAAGAAAGCAAAAAGAGTTCTATACTAAGATGCTGCCCCTAAAATTAATTATTTTCCTGATGGTTTTATCATTTTTACTTAGTTTTCTCCACGGTATTGCAACTCTGATCTAATATAATTCACAATGAGATATATATATGTAGATAAATTCTCTTTCAAAAACTTTAAAGGAATAATTTAGATTCCAGAATTGGAATAAAAGTGAGGAATTTTTTTTACTTCAGAGGTTACTCTATAAATATGTAAATATAACGCTCGTTTGCTATCCCCAGAGCTTTGGGAATTCGAATATGAATGATGAGAGTGTGTTAAGACATGACTATAGAGATTGTTGTTCTGGTTTTGAGCTTCATAGTTTGTCGTTCCGTTTAATAGTCCCAGTAATTTCGTTTTCCTGTAATTCGGTTTCGTTCAATGACGATTGAAAGCAAGGAACTAGTGCATTAATTTCTCCGGAGAATTATATCATCGAACTCGATTTAGGAATAAAAATATTTAAAAATTTTATAAATAAATTTATAAATATAAATATATTTATAAAAAAAAACAAATATAAAAAAATAAATTTTCAGACCAGCGATTGGGGAATGGATCCTGAAAAGAGCATCTTCAACAAGAGCCGAGTTCCGAGGCTTCTTGGTCAGACTTGATGAAGAGAAGGTATCATCTAGATCAATCAAACTACGACTTAGACTACTTGAACTCATTAAAAACTCAACAAACTCTCTCTATGAATATACTGTGTTTTGCCCTCACACTGATCTCACATCGTGACATTTATCCGTTTTATGTCTGAAACATAACAACTGGAATAAAGATTGATTGAACTGTGACACGGATGAGAAACAAGCTTTTGGTGATGTATGTATTTAGTAACCCTTTTCAACTCTCGGTAAGCGAAAGAAATACGGTGGAGTTCGATCCCGACCGTAGACTACGTTTTTCACGCGTTACCCAGTTTGAATGCTTGACGCCTGGTGAAGACAAAATATGGATAAATTATCGACAAGAAATATTTGTTCCACGAAAAGGGATTGAACCCTGCAGTTTCTTTCTTACCACACTTAAGCACTATCTACCAAGGACATACCGATTGCTGCATAACGCAAGACACAATGATAGCAATTAGCGGTGTTTCTGCTATGTAACTGTTGACACGTTCACATGGCCAATATAGAGATTATAGATGATTTGGTTCAATGCTGCCTGGTGGAATAGCGTGTTTGCTTGTTATAATTTGATTGTATAATATTAACCATCTGAACCAAACTTCGATGCCTTTCAAACCGGGTAGTTTTTAAGATATTATATAATAAGAGAACAGAATATTCGTCCATGAAACACAGGCGTCTGGAGTAATTTCTACTCAATTACAAAAATATTTAGATATCTCATCTGAGCGAACTGACATACGCACTAATAACAGATGCAGTCGATAATGTGGAGAAGTCTGAGAAGGTGAGTTTGTTGATATTTTTAACAGACAGGAACTGATCTTCTTTTTCTAGATATTTTCAGCGTTGTTCGACGCACAAGTAGTCTTTTTAAAATTTTGATTGCTCACCGGAGTTCTAAAATTTAAAAAAAAACCGCAATTACGAGAACTAATTAGTATTCGATATTGACATTCTCTATCAACGAAATGTTATCGTGGAAAATCATTTATAACACAGGACAAACATAGGACAAAAATAGATTTGGAGAGTTAGGAGACCTGACACTTTTGTTTTAGAAGAAGGGACACAAAAATAGCATATTGGATGGTACTTCATCGACAAGATACTTGCAAAAAACATTTTGATTACAGTCAGGTAAAACTGGCGGTGTCAAAACAAACAAACAATTGAGTTAGAGTTACAAATTATTTTTGACTTCCAGGTCACCGCTCATGCTTTGCGTTACGGAGAGTATTTTGCTTCTCTCTGCTGCTATGGTTTCCGACCGGATCTCTTCTCTGGTAAAATCATTTCTCATCTCACAAGTCTAATATTTTTCCGATAAGCAAATATTTTTTTATAACAACAAGTAACAGTATTCGGAGCAGAAATACAAAAAGAAACAATACAAATCCAATCTATGCAGAACTTTATGATTTGAGCAATTTATTTTTCAATTTCAATTCAATTTTTTTTGTATTGCTCAAATCATAAAGCTTTTCATGTCCCACTTTGAACATTTTTTTAAATCGCATGACAGGAAGCACTGTTTACAGCGGACCCTGTTCTCGGACGGGACAAACGCTAAGAAGAAGAAGAAGACAAGAAGCACTATTAATTCAAGCTCCTTAATTCGATCCTCTGGCTTTTATTAGAAATCTTAGATGAATGTAGATTGGAATCCTGATCATTGGTTAAACGTTACGGCTCGAAAGAGTTCAAATCCTGCTAAAGAACGGAACTCTCTTCAAAATGACTTCGAAACTCTGAAAAACTTTAATATCTAAAAAATGACGTTTATCAAACTAAGATCTGTCATAAACATATTTATTGTTAGGTTAACAAAAACCAACCACCAAAATTTTTGTTAATCACTTTTCTATCAACCACATAGCGGCTGTAATTCCCATGTTCTCCCAGTTCTCGCTGACGCCTGCATCGCAGAATGCGTCCGCCTAGACGGAAGCGCCCATAAGCGCTGCGATACTCTTCTCGCCTGGAGCCAACTGTTCGCAGCGATTTTCAGTTCCGTGCGCGATGGATACTATCAGATGGTAAGATTCGATAATTGAAACACAATTTTTCGAATTCTAGAGTACATCAGAGAAAAATCACGATAAATTTCGACCTTTCTTTCTTGTTTTTGTTCCGTATCAAATTAGAACTTCTATACGAAACGTATACGAAAGAACAAAAAATGTGCTAGAGGAGTTGACTCAACTCACCCGCATTTGAAAATGTTCGTTCCGAAGCCTAACTGTAGCCTTGCCCAACCGGTTACCAAATTTTGCAGGGTTCTGTTTTGATAAGGGTTGACAAACAATGGGTTTCAATAAATCCAACTGGTAGCGAAAACCTTAAAATAATCAAAACTAGTTTTTTTTCCTTCAAGATCCGATATCAACGACGAACTTCTCTGCCTCAATACGCAGCGGCCAGACAATCTTCTGCAGATTCGCCTACCATCCATAGTAGTCAGGAAGAGAATGACTAGGGGTGATAATGGCTACCAGTGAAACCTGACCGACCGAACCTGTGTCTCTCATAGGAACTGGAAAATTCAAAAACTCTGTATTCCCACTTTTCGGTTCCATGAATATTAACTCGCAGTAAATTCACTCCCGACGATTCACTCCAAGAAACTCACTCCCATAAAATTCGCTCCCGACGACTCACTCTCGGAAATTCACTGCCAGACCATTCACTCCTACGACAATTCACTGCCAACGAATCACTCCGAGACAATTCACTCCCAAACTAATTTTTAGTGCAATACCTTGATGGATAAAAACTACAACCATTCAAAATATTGTGAAATTTCAGTTAATTGTAGATGAATCTATACGACTTACTGAGGTAAGACTACGAAATGCAGGATAAAAACAAAACATCCGTTTAAAAAAACTTCACTCCCACGAAAATTCAATCAACGACAAAAAAAATCATAAAAAACGAAACATTCATAAAAAAAACACTCATAAAAAACTTCACAATTCACTCCACGACCAAAAAAAAACTCATTTATAAAAAACGGGAGTGAATCGTAGGGAGTGAATTTTTGGGAGTGAATCTTCGTGATACCCATTTTCACGCAATTGAAAAGCGTGCTTTCAAAAAGCGCGTGGACGTCAGCGATGAGATATTTTTTAAACTTTTTTCATTTTTTAATTCTTTATTGTCACCAAAGGATAACTTGTGAGGTCATAACTAACATAACTGGAAATTAGAGAACAATAAAATTTGGAGAACTTGGAAATAGGAGTGGAGTGTGCAACGGCGCTGCTGTTAACAAACTTGGTGGATTATTTAGTATCGCAACCTCACATTTCAAAGAATTCCAGCGATGAGTTTGATTAGCGTTGCAAATGCTGGGTTCGTCAAATAAAGACGAGTAGTATTCATATAACAGTGAAGAACGGTGTCGAGCATCTTTGGCGGGTGAAAATGGGAAGATTGAATTATTTTCCCTAAAGCATTTTTTAAAACTTTTTTCGCTTAGGCTTAGGTCAAGTTTACGCTAACGAGACCGTAAGGCTTACGAACAAAACCGTAATCTCATCGCTGACGACCTATAAGTCATGTGAGCGCTCATAAAGTAAAAAATATTTCATCGCTGACGTCCACATGTTTTTTGGAAGCACGCTTTTTGGCAATTGCCCATTTTTCACTTAATTTTTCCTTGTATCTCGTTCGTTACTGAATGTATTCGAGGATTAATCTTATTACATTATATGAAACAATGTTTCCGTGACGTTCCTTCTTAATTTCAGTTCTCTTGAAGTTCATAAATACATATTTACTTTTCTTGAGAGCTATTTATTCATTAATTTTTTAATTTATTTATGATACACTGTTAGGTGTGACGATACAATATAGAAAGAAAGAAAAAACACACGAACGCACTTCTCATATCTAACGGGAGAAATATCACGACAATAAAAAGTATTAGGATTCTTCATAAATAGAGATAAATCTTCATAAATAGAGATAGATTATATTTTATGAAAAAATTATTGTATAAAAAGTTCAAATTGGGTGAAGGGGATTTTCATTCTTGAAAGAGTTATTTGCAAGAGATAGAGTCAGCCACTGTAGTTGGAGAAGAGAAGAGCAGAGCAATACCCGAGAGCAATTATTTGTGAATACCTGCATGTACTATTCTTCTTGAGATTTTATGCATACAATTCATTTTTTTAAACTATGCAAATTTCTCTTCAGATCTACACTTGATCTCATTGAGGGTATAAAAAACCGTCCCTTTTAAAAAAAGACCAACTGATCCCTATTTATCTAAAAACCTGCCCTGACTCTTTAGTGGGTTTGAGTATAAAGCCCTGAGCATTATCAGATCACGCACAGTCGTGGTTAATAATCCAAATTTTGCTATAATTTATTCAAGTATAGTATTATAATAGCGTGGGAAGTATCGAAACCAGCAGTCTGTCCGCAGTGAGCGCGTTAACACAAGACTGCCGAGAGTGCATGGTTATCACATACAGTTATGTTATGAATTTCTTTCAAACGTCAAAATTAGTCTTCATAAAAAAATTTGATAACTCCTCAACCTCAGCCTAAGTTCAAGTTGATGAAACAATGTTCATGAGTATCAATTCTTCTTAAATCGCTCATTTCATTTCTTGAATGTAATTTATCTTCATAGAGTTGAATGGAGCTGCTAAATCACGGCTCTGTGGAATTGAACATAGAGCTGCTAATTCACGGCTCTGTAGATTTGAACTTTTCTTGCTTATCTTGATTCCGAAGCGTTTCTTTAAGAACTAAATATATTTTATCAAATGTTCAATAAGCCATCACAACATTGGGTGAGCTCTGTTTTGTTAAGATGTTATCCTAATGTTTTGCAGAAATTTTGAATATCTTTGATTCTTTAATAATAGTTTTTGAAATTCACTCGAGTTTTCCAAAGATTTTCATCTCTGAAAAAATTTTGAATAATATTTATTCAAAAATTGCGAGTCCTTGATAATAAGTCACTTTTTTCGTTTTTGTTAGAAATGTATTGGTTGATACTTTAGCTTTCAGGGCAACTGCATGTTATAAAAATGAAACACCGCTCTCAGCAGTGTTCTCGGTTACTGAAAATTAAAAAATTAAATTTACTGGCCTAAAACCTAACGTGTCAATTGACCGCTTTGTTCACTGACATAATTGATTTTTTCCTCGAAAACTCAGCAATATGTTTCAAAAAGAAGCGTTAGAATTCAAAATATTACTTTTCTGAGGCTAGAATGTCCAAAAGGATGAAGAAAAAAATGTTTCTCAACAAGAATAAGCACTAAAAAACACCGTTATTCATTCGCATTTCCCGGCAATTTACGGTAAGACAAATAAACGCATAAACTTCCTGCTCTAACAATTTTACACTAGAAAAATACTTTTCTCAATTATAACACG
Source organism: Allodiplogaster pararmata (assembly GCA_964056735.1). Classification (NCBI taxonomy): domain Eukaryota; kingdom Metazoa; phylum Nematoda; class Chromadorea; order Rhabditida; family Diplogasteridae; genus Allodiplogaster; species Allodiplogaster pararmata. Next base: position 39,407,371 of record OZ057403.1, read on the forward strand.
CCATAAAACTACCGAAGCTCCTCAAATTAAATCGCCTAGCTGAACTCAAGTCATTCGAATAGTAATCAAATACGTCAAGTATAATACATACCCACATGAGAAAATGATCGCAACACGCATTAAAAAAAATTTTCCATGAAGCGGATTCGAACCTACTAATCTTTCGCTCTCCGGGAATGAGCGTGTCACTAAAATACCGATGATAGTGCTGTTCGAACCGCTAAGACACCCAAGGTACATGTTTTCTTGATCACATATATAATACTTTCAGACTAGAAATCTGTAGCTATGAGAAGCTGATTATTCATAACTTACAGTAGTCAAGTTCATACAAAACCATCCACCGTAATTTTATTGTCTACTTTATATGAAAGCGCTTTCAGAAATATTTCTGAATTTTTCCCAACTTTGTTGAGTGAGTTTATAGTTTAACTTGAATTGAGAACAGTCTTTCTTCCTTGGCAAGTTTAAATTCGAATGTATATTTATCGTAGAACTTTGCACAAACGTGATCCTATACATTGAGAAAATGCGTGATTTCGAATATCTTTTGAAATTTTAAATAATTTAAAACACCATAAAAAAAATCCTGAAAATATAAACAATACAAATGTTTCCTATCAAATACGATGAAATAAAAAATGATGAACAAAACATGAAATTCACCGAAGGTTCTTCATGGTTTTAATAACTAAATTACTAAAAAGTTAAGACTTAAAACTGTTTTTTTCTATGAGAGCTTTCATACAGAAAATGATGAATGAACTGAAGAATTTCAAAATTAAAGCTTCGGTACATTAAGTTTACAATAAGTTTACAACGAAAAATATAAGTACAAAAGGAAGCTATAAGAAAATCAATATGGGATATATAAAAGAAAGAAGAGTCAGATCTAGCAGGTATATATTCACTGAGTCATCTTAAGTTAGAGTTACAGAGAACTCAACAAAAGTATAGGTATTCGGCGTCTATCGTACAGGCGTAGGAGAGAGCGGGCGCATTGAGAGCTGCTTCGCTTCTCATAACTTGAGGGCGCGTCAAGATGTCAATGAGAGAGGGACAACATTCACCGACAGCACGCGTGTACCTGCAACTCTTGCATGTAACGCTCGCCAGTTTCCGCGCGTCGCTCCAGAAACGCTCGCTCCGCAGCTATCGACTGTGCCCGCTTAGCGGCCGCTAGCGCCCGCTCTCTCTCCGCCCTAGCGCGCTCTTTCCTACTTTGGTACGCGGTAAGCGCGTTCAGAGGAGAGAGAAGGGGCGTTGTGTGCTTTAGAATGGTAATGAAAGACAGTGGACGTTGAAGATCCACACGCGCTTGCTTACTACGTTGTATACTGCTTCGGTGACTAGAGCATAAAGATTTTGAACTCTTATTTCTAGGATTGAGACAATCGGGACTTGCCTTCAGGCCAAACTGCTCTTCGTTTCCACCAATGCCAGCTGTCTTTACCAGAGAATAGTCTCCGAAGCGGTAATTGTCCACGTGGGCCTGAGAAAATCCAGAGTTAGCACCAGAGAAAGCGAATGGTTTGTTCAAACAAACAAGCTTAAAGTTTACAGAGTTTGATGTTTTACACACCGAAGTTGATACGCTCAGTATAGTGGCTTTCAAAAAATACACGTTTTCTTTTAATGGGGCAATCCATCAATTCCCTATTGGCATTCGATTATTTGGTCAAGTCAAGATAGTAGTTATAAAACCGGAATGAAACCTGATAGGCGCCGATTTGAGTGAAAGATGGCGGACAGTTGCCGAGAGCAAGGATACAGTAACCCTTATCATTCACCAGCCATCCTGAAGGAACTCGATTCTTACACGAACACGTGATGATTTTTGTTTTTATAGTACAGAGGTACAGATTGTAAGTGACATTTACTCGAAAGTGTGCGTTTTTCATGATTCACATATTGCGATTTATTTTCCGACATTTGTTGATTTTATATATTTAAGTTTAGTATCAGTTATTCAGTTATTTATTTATTTATTTTCATTGTTCTTAATACTCATACATTCATTGTTCTTAATACTTATACATTCATTGTTCTTAATACTCATAGATTCATTGTTCTTAATACTCATACATTCAATGTTCTTAATACTCATACATTCATTGTTCTCAATACTCATACATTCATTGTTCTTAATACTCATACATTCATTGTTCTTAATACTCATAGATTCATTGTTCTTAATACTCATACATTCATTGTTCTTAATACTCATACATTCATTGTTTTTAATGCTCATATATTAATTGTTCTCCATACTCATACATTCATTGTTCTCCATACTCATACATTCATTGTTCTCCATACTCATACATTCATTGTTCTCCATACTCATACATTCATTGTTCTTCATACTCATACATTCTCATACACAACAGTCTTGAAATATATTTATTCATCAACTTAACCATGAAAATAATGAGCTTTTCGTTGTCATAATAAGTTTTGAAGATTCTCGTGTTTTTAAAGAAGAAAAAACAGATGCACCTCATTTGCTACCGCGAAATTTGCTACCGCGACATTTGCTACCGCTACATTTGCTACCGCGACATTTGCTACCGCGACATTTGCTACCGCTACAATTGCTACCGTGACATTTGCTACCGCTACATTTGCTACCGCGACATTTGCTACCACGACATTTGCTACCTCGACATTTGCTACCGTGACATTTGCTACCGCTACATTTGCTACCGTGACATTTGCTACCGCGACATTTGCTACCGCTACATTTGCTACCGTGACATTTGCTACCGCGAAATTTGCTACCGCTACATTTGCTACCGTGACATTTGCTACCGCTACATTTGCTACCGTGACATTTGCTACCGTGACATTTGCTACCGCTACATTTGCTACCGCGACATTTGCTACCGCTACATTTGCCACCGCGACATTTGCTACCGCTACATTTGCTACCGTGACATTTGCTACCGCGAAATTTGCTACCGCGACATTTGCTACCGTGACATTTGCTACCGCTACATTTGCTACCGTGACATTTGCTACCGCTACATTTGCTACCGTGACATTTGCTACCGCGACATTTGCTACCGCGACATTTGCTACCGCTACATTTGCTACCGCGACATTTGCTACCGCTACATTTGCCACCGCGACATTTGCTACCGCTACATTTGCTACCGTGACATTTGCTACCGCGAAATTTGCTACCGCGACATTTGCTACCGTGACATTTGCTACCGCTACATTTGCTACCGTGACATTTGCTACCGCTACATTTGTTACCGTGACATTTGCTACCGTGACATTTGCTACCGCTAAATTTGCTACCGTGACATTTGCTACCGCTACATTTGCTACCGTGACATTTGCTACCGCGACATTTGCTACCTCGACATTTGCTACTGCGTCATTTGCTACTGCGACATTTGCTACCGTGACATTTGCTACCGCTACATTTGCTACCGTGACATTTGCTACCGCTACATTTGCTACCGTGACATTTGCTACCGCGACATTTGCTACCGCGAAATTTGCTACCGTGACATTTGCTACCGCGAAATTTGCTACCGCGACATTTGCTACCGCGACATATGCTACCGTGACATTTGCTACCGCTACATTTGCTACCGTGACATTTGCTACCGCGAAATTTGCTACCACGACATTTGCTACCGCGACATTTGCTACCGTGACATTTGCTACCGCTACATTTGCTACCGTGACATTTTCTACCGCGAAATTTGCTACCGTGACATTTGCTACCGCTACATTTGCTACCGTGACATTTGCTACCGCTACATTTGCTACCGTGACATTTGCTACCGCGACATTTGCTACCGCGACATTTGCTACCGTGACATTTGCTACCGCTACATTTGCTACCGTGACATTTGCTACCGCGACATTTGCTATCCGCGACATTCGCTACCGCGACATTTGCTACCAAGACATTTGATACCCGCGACATTTTATACCCGCGACATTTGCTACTGTGACATTTGCTACCGCGACATTTGCTACCGTGACATTTGCTACCGCGACATTTGCTACCGTGACATTTGCTACCGCGACATTTGCTACCAGGACATTTGCTGCCGCGACATTTGCTATCCGCGACATTTGCTACCGCAAAATTTGCTACCGTGACATTTGCTATCCGCGACATTCACTACCGCGACATTTGCTACCACGATATTTGATACCCGCGAAATTTGCTACCGTGACATTTGCTACCGCGACATTTGCTACCACGACATTTGCTACCACGACATTTGAAACCCGCGACATTTGCTACTGCGTCATTTGCTACTGCGACATTTGCTACCACGACATTTGTTACCACGACATTTGAAACCCGCGACATTTGCTACTGCGTCATTTGCTACTGCGACATTTGCTACCGAATTTTCTTTTTAGTTTTTTTGTGATACGGTCTCGTTAGCCTTAGCCGTACGGCCTCGTTAGCGTAAACTATTACTAAGCCTAAGCGATTTTTGTAAAAAATTATTTTTGAACAAAAAATTTTTTTTCATTGAAACGGAATCCCTGATGCTCGAAATTATCACCTATGAATGAAATTTTTGAAACCGCAACGTTTAAGCCGACCAGGCGCTCCCAATTGAACTGCAGTAGCGCCTAAATCAGTTAGTGAAAAATTTTCATAACAATTTTTTTAACCAAAAAAAATTAATAATCAGTAATCAGTAGATAAAAAAAATGTCTTTTAAAGTTTAAATTTGTTTAGAAAATTTTATTTGGGATTTGGAAAAATTTGGAAAAAATTGGAAAAATTTGGAAAAATTTGGAGAAAAAAAACATTTGGAAAAAAAATTTCATTTTTCGCGGTAGCCAATGTCGCGGTAGCAAATGTCGTGATACCGAGAAAAAAATCAGTTAATCGACTATATGAAAACCCCAAAACTATATGAAAACCTCAAAAGACCTCAAAAGACAAAAGACAAAAACCGCAAAATAACCTCAAACTTTTTTTGAATTTAGACATTACACACAAGTTCAAATTTCCATTTTATATTTGATTTCAGAGCGAATTAAAAGCGTAAACATGGCTTACCGGGTAAACCAGGCAAGCCGTCTTTGCCGGAGTCTCCCTTCGATCCAGGGAAGCCAGCTGGACCAAGATCTCCCTTGGGCCCAGGTAGGCCGATCTGGCCTGTAGGACCAATCGGGCCCATCATTCCTAAAGCCACGCGACCTTCTCTATTTTTTCCCTTAAGATTTTGTCTTAATGTTCTTGTGACAAAGTATCCTTATTCCTTGAGGAATAGTCCCTAAAAGTGAAAATACATTAGTCAAAGTTCGAGCTGCAAGCCAAAACCAACCTTGAGGTCCGGGAGCGCCGGGCATCCCTCTTTCGCCTTGAAGACCAAAAGCGCCCGGAACACCAGGTGTGCCATTGTCTCCCTTCTTGCCCGGAAATCCAGGAGAACCTGGACATTTCGCATGATTTTCTTTTTTCTGAAAACCCAATGTTCACGAAAATCATTTTATAATGTTGACGAAATTGTATTTTGAGTACTCGAGTCAGTGTATTGCATTCTAGAACATCCTCAAATCAGGAACAGTCTAACATTTCTATGTTAGAATAAAATAAACGCATATGTCAGTCAATTTACATGAATAATTCCATTATTAACTCGATTGAAAAGAAAAAAAAGGTTTCTGATCATGGCAAAAGTGAAAATTGGTACTGAAATCTAATTTTCTCATTCTGGTTTAATCTGGTCAGGATAATAACCAGGTCTTCCAGGCATGCCGTCTTCTCCTTTCACTCCGGGCCAACCCGGTGGACCGTTTTCTCCGTTGACACCGGGTAGTCCCTCTTCTCCCTTTTCGCCTTTCAAGCCGGGTATACCAGAGATTCCTGGCTCGCCAACCTGAATTCCATCATCAGCTTCAACAACAACTTATTTTATTCTTTTCAAAAGACCATATCGTTGTCACTAATCATGTTAAACTAAAAACCAATTCCCTGACCCCTATCAAACATATCTTGCAACGTATATCAACTTCTCGAAAACCAATATCTATCGTTTCTGAATCCTATGAATCTCAAACTTTTCTCCCTACGTTCTCAAAAAAAACATGATATGTGAATTAATGGAATGCTACTCTCAAATTTCAGTTAATCATTGTCGATTCGACCGATGTTGGAAGGTTAAAATTTATCGCTTCAATGATATTTTCGGTGCAAAACTTGGCTTTCCGGTGCTCATTGGAACGGAGTTATGAAAGAAACAAAGGTTTTATCGTGAACGATACATCAAAAGTCAATGAATCCCGAATTACAACAGAGCAAACTATCCGACGTACAAAAGCTAGTCGATGGGGCGAGATCGAACCCGGCCGTCTCCCAAATCTCTGACAGGAGTGTGACTGTTTGACCTCTGATCAAGCATACAGACAATAAGAGAGAGAAAAGGTGACCTTTCCGGGCATTCCTGGATCTCCTTTCAGCCCGGGAACTCCACCCGCGCCTCCGTCGCCTTTCGTCCCAGGATATCCCTGAAATGAGCTATTTGTTAGGTTCAACTGTTTTTTACGTGACGTAAATCACATGGGCCTCATCGAGTTTTTATAGAGCAGAAAGAAGTGAGGAGTGGGGGGAAAGGGAAGTTGGTCGAAATGTCTTCATTGTAGTCATTCCTGGAAGAACAGACAAATTCATAAGATTTATCGAGATTCTCTCTTGTGTATTTTAGTGAGTATTGGGAAAATGGTTAGTGTCTAGAGACACCAGGGAAGAAGCGACCATGTCGCAGCGAGTAAAAGGGAAGAGGGAAGACCTTGAAACCCATGAATTAGTGAACTTTGTCTGCTGAAAATTGAGGAAAACTTTCTCAATGGAATTTTAGCAAAAGAGTTTAAAGATAATACGATTTGTTCTGAGTCAAGCAACGCGTCTATTCAAGTAACTTTGGCTCAGCTAGAAACCTAGGTGTGGTCTGCGTCGCTAACCTTTGACAAGGTGTCAAAAACTGAAAACGCGCACATAACATATTTTAAACGGTCTCTTTTCTAAGTCTGGCGGTCTCACTACTGAGCCGTACATCCTCGTTAGCGTAACCGTTACCTAAGACTGAGCAGAACAAAAAATTTAAGGTACCTAAAAAAATTTATTCCGTGTTTTCGTCTGTTTTCTTGAAAACAGAGAGAAAAAAATGAAATAAAACACAGAGCTAAGATAAAACCATAATGGAGAAAAATGCAAGCAGAGAGGAAAAAAGAGAAATAGATATAGAAAGAGAGAGAGAGAGAGACATTTGCTAATTTTTTATTATAGGTTTCTTCATGAACCTGTGATCCCTTGTCTCCTTTCATGCCAGTGGGTCCTGCTGGGCCTATATCTCCCTTCACTCCAGGAATTCCTTGGACTCCATCTTTGCCATTGATTCCATCCAGACCCTTGAAACACTAAATCTTTCGCCAAAGAAAAAAAACAGCCCTTGTTAGTTTATAGTCCCATCTCTCTAGTGAAACGGGAACTGAAGTTGTGATTTTTCACTGCGCAAAATAATTAGGAAAATATTTTTTTGATAAACTTCAATTTCCTGGATCAGTCGACGAGTCACTCCTATAAACACTCAAAAACTCGATCACTTTGAAACAGAAAAGATATTCGTGAATAGGTCTTTATATCAAAAGTAGAGCCCCCCTAGTTGACTGATAAAACCACATATGTACCTAGTTCTTCATTTATTTTGTGCTTGTTTTCCTGGAGTAAACCTATAAGCTAGGGTCGACGAACCAACCCAACCGCCCATGTCGGGACCAACTTTCAATCGCATAACCAATATCCTTATCCGGTACCAACCATTTCTCGTAATATTAACCTTTTCTCCCGACAACAGCTTGTTATCGCAGCATACTATTCCTCTCCCGAAACAAACTATGTTCTTCTCCGGTACCAACCTTCTCTTCCGGGACCGAAACTCGTCATCGGTTCCCCCTCATTATCTTCCTGTACCAACCTTTTCTCCCTTCTCGCCTTTGCCACCGGGAAAGCCAGGGCTCCCATTCAGACCAGGGGGGCCGGGTCGGCCAAGGTCGGTGACTCGGGCGTTGAGATTCTTCACGTGCTGCAGGGAAGGTTTTAAAGAATTGAATAACATGATTTGACGCTTTTACCAGCTGCAGTCGCTTTTAGGTAGGGCAATCTCAATTGTGGTCAGCTTTTATTCTTCTTCGATCGTTTCATTTCATCGGATCGACCAAATCAAGCCGAATTCTATCAGGAATTGGACACCTTGAACTTCCATCCTTTCCTTAACCAACGCTTTGAAAGTTTGGTGAAGGGTTCATTCTTTTCTTTTTCAAACCCCGGAGATGGTCGGGTCTATCATTTCCTCTTCACACTGACTTCTACTCGTCTCTACTTCATTGAATTACGAGATTTCTCTTCTGTCTTTTTGGGAATCAAGACTTCGTGAATCTCTTCGGTATGAGGTTGAAACGCTAAGTCGTCTACCAAGACTCTTCAGTGCAACACCACAGTTGCTTATTCCTCTTCCGAAGATTTTCTACTTTTTTTTATTTTCTCATTTTCAACCATGTTAGCGATGACCCTGAACCAGTTGTCCTTTGGCGATAAAGAATATCAAATGGTTAGAATCGAATCGATATCACTCTTTGTTTGGTTGAACGCTATTTGTCGGACTTTCCTATGTATACTTTACTATGTGTACAGATGCGAATATCGGCTAACATATCTGTAAAATCGATTCCTACGACTTTTTTCCATTGAAAAGATTTCTCAATAATCGAATCAAGAATTATTCTGAATGGGAGAAGCGCTAGCCTAGGAATGATCTCTCCGTAAAGCGAGTCAATATAAATCAAGAGCAATTTGTCTCATTACACCGAATGTTCCTTTATCCTTCGGATTGTCTCTTAGTCTCTCTCCTCATTCCAATCCAACTTCCTATGATTTCCATTATTTTCTATATTTCCTACATCACCCTTCTTCTTTTCTTTCTATTTTCTCTCTCTTTTTCCTCTCTTGCCCATTCTCTATTTCTCTTTTTTCTCTTGCTTTCCCTATTTTTGAATATACGTACAATCTTCACATACATCTAGAAGCATTTCCAGCTCATTAGAGTGCTTGTTTAGCTCGTTTTGAATGGCGATCACGGCTGCGGTGTCTAATGCAGCCATGGCTGCAGATGTTATGCAGCCAAACAGTAGAATTAGTCGCATGTTCACGTGTATTGCAGCGGATGTTTACCCTGGAATCAGAATGAAACCGTTTCTATTCTTAGCAAGATTGAAGAAAAAACTTACCCAAACGTATAAGAGCTATGAATTGATTGCATAGATGGAGATAAAAGTGAAGATATTGTAGTCAATTGGAAATATTGATTGACTTGTACAATACTCAAATAAAACCAGTATAACTTTGACAGGAGCTCGAGAAAACTTGGTTTTTTTTCCTCAAACAGTTGGGCAAAGAATTTTGTAAGCTTCACCCTATGACTCTCATTCTAATATACTAGAGTTATCTTTATAAATCACTTCTGAACCTTTTTCTGGTTTTTTGATATAAATCAAGTTCGGCACATCGTGTAAACGAAATATATCTTGTTGTTTTTGTTTTTTTCTTAAAAACTCGAAAAAATTCTCTTTTCGCTTAGGGGACTCACGAATGAAATTTAAAATATAATATATATTCATTAGGTTTTCGTTTTGAACTAATATAGATTTATTTGACATTCAAATTCATCATGGAAAGCTACTGCAAAACAGAGAAGAAGCTTGGATATCATAAAAGAAGTCTTTCACAAAGTAGGATTTTCATCCGCACTAGCAGTTGTTTTATTATATTTGCTTAGTTTTTTTATCAAGTGAAATTTTTAACATGATAATCGGCCGAGTGAAAATGATTTCAAAAACTAAAAAAAAACATAATCGTTTCTTAGAATTCAGACACACCGCTCCACCGTAACTATAACTCTTCATCTCTTCTCCTCCACCGTAACTATAACTCTCCATCTCTTCTCTTCCACCGTAACTATAACTTTTCTTCTCTTCTCTTCCACCGTAACTATAACTCTTCATCTCTTCTCCTTCACTGTAACTATAACTCTTCATCTCTTCTCCTCAACCGTAACTATAACTCTTCATCTCTTCTCCTCCACCGTAACTATAACTCTTCATCTCTTCTCCTCAACCGTAACTATAACTCTTCAACTCTTCTCCTCAACCGTAATTATAACTCTTCATCTTTTTATGTCAAGAAGTCCAAGATTTTTGTTTTTGTCTGCTGCTAAAATTATTGAATTCTTCCCATTATCACTGTCCGTGGAATAAATAAATAAATGAATTAATTAAACAATAATAGGAAATTTAATCTCATCTCTCCATTTATGCCGTAAAGCGGGCAAAAAATTATTTAGAAATCCATGCAACCAGAAATCTATTTATTACTCTTTTTCTGATACAAACGACGATGTCAACAAAATTCCTGAACAAAAAGTGGATTGATTTTAACAAATATAGATCGAAACGTGTTAATGAACTTTGGTTCTTCAAAGAAATGTTAGACTGAAGTTGGGAGAGTAAAACGTTAAAAAATGGCAATGTTTTTTTATTGTAAAGTTTATTGTAGGAATGGATCAGATGAGAAAAAAAACTAAATAACTCCACTTTGCTATTTTCTTGATCATCTTGGCCTGAACCTATGCATACCAATCATAACGATCATATTGAAGCGATGAACCTCGAGAACTCAGTCGCCACGTCGCGTGACTGAGTTTCTTTCAGATCTTCTACAAAAAAAAAAACTAAAGAAGCTAAAGTAACATAAAACTTATTCGCTGAAGTTTTTAAAAAAGTCTAATGAGAAGCTCACGCTCAAAAAATCAAAAAGTAAAAAAAAGCTCTTCAAAAAAATAATAGACCGGAAGCTTGTTTTTTTCAAAAAGATTTAAACAAGGAAGAAGTAAAAGCGTAGCAGAACATGTCATTTGGGAGAAGAATTGAGAGGTCAGCTAATTATATCAGAAACCTTGTGTCTTTCTCGTTTTCTGCTTATCCTTTTCACTTTCATCCCATTTTCTCATAATGTCTCGGTTATTTCTCACTACTTTAACCGTCTACCTTTTTCTCTTATCTAAACTTTGTTATACTACACTATGTATCTCTCTCTCTCTCTCTTTCTCTCTCTCTCTTTCTCTCTCTCTCTACCTGTCTGTCTGTCTGTGTATATCTCTCTCTTTCTGTGTTTCTCTATGAGTCTTGTTCTCTGTCTTTCTTTTGTGTTTCGCCAATTCTCTTCATCTCTCACTCCCTGCCTAGTTCTCTTTCCTTTTCTTTCTCTTTCTTCTTTTTTTCTCTCTTTATCTCTGTACTTAAGTGTCTTACCAAAATACTTAACTATATTTATTAGTCTCACTCTAATTTTCTCATCTTCTATACATTTTTCTAAACTTCTCTTTATCACAAATATATGAAAGTATCTTTTCTTTTCGAGTCTCTGAATTTTATATCTGTTAATCCATTGCTGCTCTTTTCTTACCCATTTTTTTTATACTTTTGTCTCCCTTCTTCTCCCAGAAGTTTGAGGAGTCCAATCTGCCATTGAGGTACGGAAGATTGATGGAGAAGAGCATGAATATCCGATAGAAGGGGATAGAGGCTGGGATGATGAGAAGATGTGAGCACTTCCTGTGGATCAGTGAGAAGAAAAAGACATCAATAGGAAATGTAAAGTTGTCTTGGAGCAAATTGAGACAATCAAGTTGATTGGTTTCCAGAGTATGACAATGGTCTTTTCTCAGGCTTGTTCATATCCATATAGACATTGAGTCAACCATTTTCCAATTACACAACTTGAGGCAGTGATTCCTGCTTTGAATTAAAATTGATTAGACGATCGAACCAAATTTTATCAAATCATCTGGATGGAAAAACTTGCGTTGTCAAGAAACAAATTGATTAAACGGTCACAGATAGAAAGATATCTGGGTTCGATTCCATCCTGATCACTATATTTTGCCTTAGTGGTGGTCGTTATAGTTTAATCGTTATAGTTCAATGTGGAAGTATAATCATTAGTTATGTATATACATTCATTAACTGAATCTGTACTTGTGAATATGTCATATTCTAAGCTTTTATCAAGCTTGTAAGTTAGAAATAAAGCAATTGAAGAGTGGAGCAAACATGGAGAAAGCTGTGATATGGAATAAGAGAATGAGGGAGGAAAAGATGGAAGGAAGTAGAGAGAAAAAGTTAGAGAGAAAGAAGAGAAATATGACAAAAAAGAGAAAAAGAAAAATAGAGAGATAATTTGGAAAGAGAAACAAAGTGAGAGAAAAAAGAGAGAAAGAAAAAGACTAGAAACACACAGAGAGAGATAAAGAAAAATGAAGAGGAAGAGAGAGAAAAATACTATAAAACAGAGAGAGATACAAAAAAGAGAGGAAGAGAGAGATAGAGAGAGAGAAAACGAGCAAGGGGATACAATGGTTCAGGTCTCGAAACACCTAGACAAACCTTTTAGCCGTCTGATTTCTTTCTCTACCTTGTTCTTTTATAGCTCTGTTACCGCTAGTCCACTCCGTTTTGATTTGTTTCTTTGCAGATGTGATAGGTTGGCCAACATATACAATGCTGGTTGAAAACTACACAATGCACTGATCGCTCTGGTTTTTGTATTCTATGCGTGGTTTAAACTAGAGAATCCGGTACTCCTCGCTATTTTGAAGCAACGAATTTTTAGAAGAACAGACATTTTCGCAAAAACATATGCAAAAATCGTGTGTTGGGCGGGAAACGAACCTTCGGCTTTCGATGCTCTTACCGACTGAAGTACTCACGCTCACAGTATAATGAGAATTTTGAGCCCCATAGAACAGTGGAAGTCTGGCACTCACTTGGAGTGAGAAGTAGAACTACATATTTAACAGGTTGGGACTGTAGCCGTAACCCAGAGATTAGGGACTGATTATACCAGATGGGATATGAAGCCCTACGTTATAGAGCAGCGAATGGTCTGAATCATAAATAGAGGGAAGTGTTTCTTTTGTGAATAATAAACTTAAACCATCATCTTCTGTTGGACCTATAAAAGACCCATTGAATGGAATGATAGTTGAGACAGACCTCGAAAATGCCGAAGTACTCGCTAGAATGTTCTCATCCTCTTTCACCGAGAAACCGCATAGGGAAGTGAACAGTCCCATCTCCTACACCGAAGCCACTATTGATTATATGTATAGAGATAACACCATCGATTGTTTATCATGTCTTGTCTAAGCTCAAAAATGTCAATTCTATGTCCCCTGACCATCTTCCGTACTCATTTTTGAAAAGATCGGCCCAAGCTATAGCTACACCTCTTTCAATTCTCTTCAATAGTTTTCTTCTTCATGGAAATTGTCCTGATATTTGGCGGCAGGCTTTCGTGAAACCGTTGTATAAACGTAAGGGTTCCATACAGGATGCAGCTAACTATAGACCTATTTCGTTGACTTGTTGCTGCAGCAAAGTATTTGAGAGAATATTGAGCACGTCACTGCACACTTACCTCGAGGCCAATGCTCTCTTAAGTCCTCACCAACATGGTTTCCGTTCTAGAAAGTCCTGCTCTTCCGCTCTTTTGACTTCCTTGTCTGTTTGGTACAAAGCACTCGATGTAACTTCTTCTGCCTATGTTTCTTGTGTTTTTATCGACTATAGCAAAGCGTTTGATACAGTACCTTTGAACCGTCTAATGCAGAAGTTGTCAGCCTATGGTATATCTGGTTGTCTTTATAAATTCATTTTTTTCTTATCTTTCTAACAGGAGTCAGTGTGTAGTTGTTAACGATTCATTCTCTAGTAGTTATTCAGTTAGATGTGGGGTCCCGCAGGGATCTGTGTTGGGTCCATTGCTTTTCTTGCTTTATATAAATGATTTACCCAGTGCTTTACCGAAAGATGTTTATTGCACGTTGTATGCTGACGACGCTAAGCTTTTCACACTTAACAATTCCGGTCTACTGCAGACAGCTTTGGATTCAGTATCTCAGTGGTCTGATGAATAGGGACTTACTATATCGAGCAGTAAGACAATTGCTATGCAAATAGGAAGGGATCATCCAAATGTCAACTTTAATCTCAATTCCTCTCCGATTTCGTTCACTTCATCATTTCGTGATTTAGGAGTAACTATCTCCAACGATCTCTATTTTAAGGAACATGTTAATCATATCTGTAATAAGGCTTTTTCTATTTCTTATCTCATTCTGAGATCTTTTCGTACAAAAAATGTTGCAATTCTCATGAAGCTGTTTTGTACTTACGTTAGACCTATCCTGGAGTACTCCAGTGAAGTCTGGAATACTATTGACTTAACGCTAAGTAAGAAAGTAGAGTCTGTCCAAAGAAGATTTACTAAGCGTATTCTTAATAGAGCAGGAATTAGTTTATCTTACGAAGGAAGACTGAATTGGCTTGGCTGTGAAAGTCTCCAAAGACGCAGACTTATTAACGATGTGTTCACTTTGCATAGAATAGTGTTTAAAAGATTAGATATCACTTGCCCAGATTTCTTACCAATGTCTCACTGTACTAGGACTAGAGGACATCATTGGAAGCTTTTGTTGCCTTTGTGCCGCACAAACCGATACAAGAAATTCTTCCCAAATAGAGTTATATATATTTTATCTACATCTTTCGATGCAATAAGGCACAAATTTTTGTGAATGATTGGAATTCTCTTCCTTCTTATTTTTTCAATATGAATGCATTGTCAGCTAAGAAGTTTCTATTCCAGTACTTAAATTAGAATCCTGAACATTTATTGGCTGTTGTTCATTTTAAAATATTGATTACCATGTTGTAATCTCTCACCATCCGTTGTATGTCTGAACCATTACAACTGGAATAAAGAATAAAGAATAGGTACCCCAACCCGGGAAGAAAGAAAAACGTGAGAGAATATAGGGAGGAAATTGGCCAAGATTTATCAAACCCTTTGCATTTTCATAGCAACAGGAAGAGTTTGATGGAATTTTTTTCGATAAGGATTGGCTTTTACACATAATTCTAGTCTTTTTTCCGGTGTGTGTGAGGTGGAGGCGTCTGTGGCCGGTTTTCATCGATTGATTTAAAGGGGCGTGTCACATTGAGAGACTTTTTCTCTGACCACAAAGAATCACTCCAGCTGATCTTTATCTTTCTCTCTTTCTCTATTTATCTTTCTTTCTCTCTCTTTTTTCTCTCTCTCTCTTTCTCTCTCTCTCTTTCTTTATCTCTCTCTCTCTTTCTCTCTATCTTTCTCTCTCTCTCTCATTTCTCACCCTCTTTTATCTCTCTCTCTCTTTTTATCTCTCTCTTTCTCTCTCTCTCTTCTCTCCTTTTCTTTCTCTCTATTTCTCTATTTCTCTCACAATCATACACTATTTCTTTCTTTTTCTCTCTCTCTCTTTCTCTTTCTCTCTCTCTCTCTCTCTCTCTCTCTCTCTCTCTCTCTCTCTCTCTTTATACTCTGTCAGATATTTTTTCTCTGAATCTCTTGAAAAACATAACCATCCACGATGCTTTTATCTGCGTCTCTCAATATTACAAGTTATTTTCTTTTACGCTCTCTAACGTTTTTCTCTTACAGTGCAGTCTTTCTCAGAAAGACACACTTTTTATACACTCCCTCCGATGTGTATTTTTGAATCTTTTATTAGACAATTTTTTATCACGTGTTTCCAATAATCACTGTTTTCATACACGCATAATCTATGGATACGATCTTGGAAGGAAGCCATCTCCTACTCTCGCAACTTGCACTCTTTGCGGTAAAGAATACGTGACGTATTCTTCCGCCTTTGTATGTAGAACAAAGAACACAAAGATTAGCAACATCATTTTATCATCTCAAAGACAAAAAGAAACATGCAATAGAGGAAAATTAACTACATAGCTTAGTATTTTATTACGTAGAGAAAAAAAAAAGAAGCAAACCGAGTAATAACAAATCAGAATACGTAATGTATTCTTTCGACTTTGTAGAACAAAAAAAAAAACAAAGATTAGCAACAACATTTTATCATCTCAAAGACTAAACGAAACAAACATTAGACGAAAATGAACTAAATAACTTAGTATTTTATTAATTGGAGAAAAAAAAAGCAAAGCGAGTAATAAAAAAAAAATCTAATTTCAACAGTTCATTTAGATAAATCTACATCATCACTTATATCCATAAGGGTTAGTGTTGTACGTCCCCCGGACGATAACCCTTTTGTCAAACACGGCGTTCAACTTCTTCTTTTGAAGAAGAGATGTCACCACGTGACTTCTCTCTGTGACTATTCGGTCATAGACGACTGTGACCGGGAAAGGTTTCTCACCTTTCTTCATTTCCCTTACAAACTGTCGCATCTGCTCGAAATGGATCTTCTGCGATGCTTCGGACGTGAGAGGGAAGCCTTTGCACTTTACCACGCTCTTTTCCTGCAAGAAATCAAGACGTGTTTCTCCAATTTGAAATCCTCATGACCCAATGAATGTAAAACTCTCACCATGCCGTCATGCGTGACATATTTGTATGCATAGGCTTTCGGTCCCTGCGACACGAACTCTGTTCCTTTTCCAGGAATTTCGTCCGTCAGGTCCCCGAGAAAGTTCCCCTTCAGCTCCTCCAGGGGGTCCACTTCACTGTCTTTGTGAAGGTAGATGACCGAATCCGTGTCTAAAAAAAAAAATAGGGTTGAAACAAAAAGAATTGGAATATACAGCAAAGAATAACGAAAAAATTTAAACGAACCACAATACAGCAGTCTGGAGCTTTGCACACGCGAGATGATATTGTAAAGTGTCACTCTCGCGTAAGCCGTCGTGAGTACAGCCGACGCCAGGGAAGTTGTGCTTATCGGCTCGGAGTGGCCAGTCTTCTTCTTGAAGGAGACCCAGAGCTTCTCATCGGTGAGGACAATAATGTCCCCAACCTCGGTCTCGGCCTCGATCAGAAGGCTGTGCAGTCTTTCGGGGGAGATAATCATTTCCTGTTGTTTCCTTCCCGAGCGTTCTCCGAGTTTTCCCCACTGAAAATTCAGAATAATTTGTTTGTAATTATCTAATACACAGAAAGAATCTTACCAAGGAATTGAGCATCAGCTTGGCGACTTGTCTTGCTGCGCTGTTTGGCACCATCTTTGTAGGGTCGAGCGTCACTCCTTCTCTTCGCTTGAAGGCCTCAATGTACTCGGCCTGCTTCATGACGTCATCGCCAACGTCTCTAGGCCATCCGCTTGCCTCCTTCAAACAGCTTCATTTTTGAAAAGATCATATGAGAATCAACAACACGCTACTAAACAATAATTAAAATCACTAACCGTTTTGAGCTTCACAAATGTATTCATGTACTCGGAGAGAATGCCGTGACGTACATGCCCGCTTTCAGCATTCATCTCGTATTGGCTCCAGTTCTCATAATGTCTTCCCTGAATTGTAGTAATGAATGACTGTGATATATGTATATATATGAAAAGGGACTACCTCATAGGCGTTCAGAACTGTATAGCCAGTTCTCAAGGCGAGCTTGATCTCCTCCGTAGCCCATGTTCCTTCGAAAGCTCTCTCCTCATCCGTATGCGAGCATGAAGTTCTCTCTGATGACTTTTTCAAAGCACATTCTTGACATAGTGCGTAGATGCACTTTCCTCCCACTCTCATACATAGAACCGGTAGATGCAGTTTGGATGGTGCCAATACCTGAACAATAGTATTGTAAATAAATAACAGGAAAGCGTTACAAGTTCATCAAGAAAACATACTCTGCACTTGAGGAATCCATTTACGCCCAAATCTTGTGCTTCGTTGATTGGGCACGGGATATCCTCTCCAGAAACGTAGACTCCAACTCCGATGGGATATGGCTTGTACTTGTTGGTGAACGGGTACAGGCTGAAAGTAGATTGTTGAACATAAAAAATACCACGACAAAGAGATAATCAGTAACCTGCAAACATCTTGATAGCGGATGCTCCATCCTTCTTGACATTTTGCGTGTAGTTTGAACGTCTCGGTTCTTCCTCCAAAGAATGCATCGTTGATATCAAGAGGCTCCTCAATTATAAATTTATAAGTAAGTCATTTAAGGATAAAACAAAAAGAAAACTTACTAGAATTCGATGCTTCATGAAGATTGTCCTCATCTCCTCGTCCCGACGCAGCATCATGTTGATTTCGCACTCTCGGTAGACCTTCACCTTGTAGTTTGGCTCGAGTACGCTGAGCCTCAACTTGTTGTCACGCCTTATTTCGGCAGCGGTGCGGCCTAGTATGACGGCGTCATCCTGGTACGAGCATGTACATGCGTGGTAGTAGCATCCATGTACCTACAAAATATTGTTTTAAAAACCCAAATGTTTCAACATTATCAGCTAACCTCGATAGCGATCGGCTTCTTGCCCTCTCTAGGAATGTAGCCGTCCACGTGGTATCTTGTTCCGGGGACTCTGTGTTCCCCTCCATGCGTTGCATCCTGAATCCTTTGTCCCTTCGTCTCACGAAGGTATCTGCAATAGTTTAAAATTGAACAAAGCACAAAGAGATTGAAATTTATTTGAGTAACTTACGCCAGAAACTTGAGGGCTAGGATGCTCTGCCTCTTGCATGGAAGTATCGGTGCTTCAATCGCCAGATTTTCCTTTTTCAGAAAATTTCTCCGGAAGATGAGCATAGCTGCACTTGCAGCTGTGACACTCTCATGGAATACGTGAGTGCCCGATATACGGAAGCACTCCGTGTCGAAGGCCGTTGCTCCTCTGCTGAGCAATGCCACATCAGAGTAGCAGTAGGCCAAAATTTCCTTCCCAAAGTTGAATTCTACTCCGCTTTGAGCCGCATGCCACTCCAAAAACTGTTGTTTTCCCTCTTCCTTCATTTGAGTGGGATTGTAGAAGGTGGAGTCCGGAATGGCTCCAATGTAGTTGTAGTTTTGCGGGCAGTTGAAGAGATGGGGGAAGTAGCCTGAATTTAAAATATTTTACAAGAGATGAGGGAAATAATTTAAATTGAAAATTTCTTACATCAACTGTACTTGAAAGAGAATACAACAAACCTTTCTTCAGCTCCGGTATTCCAAATGCCTTGGGGAACGATGCGAGTGGCATCTGCAGGAAGTTTAGCGTGTCCACAAACCGCACGCTCCGGTTGACCATATGCATGAGCTTTAGTCCCGAGAGTATCATCTTACTCGGGACATCGTCGCTCGACATCATGGTTCTCAGCAGAAATTGGCCGTCATACCTCAAGCAATACATGATTGAAGAGGGATAGAAAACGAAAGAAATATATGAGTGTCAAGAGAGTAAGAAAGTTGGCTTACCCCTTTAGGTTATGCGCGAGAACCGTTGCGTTACGGTTTTCCTTGAGGTTCAGCCACTGGACGAACTCGCTGACAAGGTCCCTGTTACATCCATCCAAACCATGCCATACATGGACACGACGCCCTCCGCATTGATTGCACGATTCTTGAGAATCGTGAGACTCTGGCGTGTTGTGCTGGCAGGCACTGCACGAGCGGATGGCGATGATGACGTTCGGTTTGTGAACGTTTTTGCCATTCTCGCTCACAACTGTCGAATGAACAAACGAATCATTGAGGGCTAGTTTTGAGAGCTAGTGAGAGAAAAGAACTAGTTTTAAAAAGAAAAAATGTACTACCTCAATATCGAAGGCGATAGTCTTGAGTCGAAATCTTGAGGAGATGGGGCTCGCTGGCGTAACAAAGCACGTTGGATGGTCTTTAGGCATATCCGTCTTGCATCGAGGGCAAAATGACATGCCACACACGTGAGCTCGCCCTGTCCGTCCTTCGTTGATCAACTACAAAAAAAAAAATGTAGTAACGCTTTTTTCCAGGGTGAACAAGTCAAGTACATTACAAGTACAACAAGTCAAATACATGTAAATTGAATAACCTGATTGCACATCTCACAGATTTGGACGCGCTCGCATCGTGGTGCACCTCCTTGGACACCTTGCTCCAAATGACGTTTGAAACAGTCTTCGTTGTTGAAGACGAATCGACACTGAGCGCATTCTTTATGCAGCTGACCACTACACTCTTCAATGCGCGGATGGGTGCAGAGAGAACACCTCATGGGGCAGTTGTAATGGGCGTCTCTGTTCTTGTAGAGCGAGTTGCAATTCCCGCAATAGTGCCTGGTATCTGAAAGAATTTTCTTTTGAATCTTTGTAATTAAAACATTAAACTGTCAACTAATCAAAGAATTTTTCTCTTTTGGATCTTGATTATTAAAACATTAAACTGTCAACTAATCAAAGATTTTTTTCTCTTTTGGGTCTTTGTTATTAAAACAATAAACTGTCAACTAACCAAAGAATGCAGGGATTTTCTTGATGTGGTCGTAGTGGCTGGTCTTGAGTCGCAGTCCAATGACCTTACCATCTCCAGCGAAAGGGCCTCGGAATAATGGATGCTTGGCTCCATCAAATACTATGAGCTGGTAGTCGGTGAGTCTCTCCTGCATCTCCTTGACATCCTTGAGATCGTACGATTCCTTTGGGGGTAGTCCCAATCGGTTAAGCAGTTCCAGCGCAGCCTTCTGCTGAGGCTTCATGAACCGAGAAATAGCTCTCCATTTGAGGGAGTCTCTTTCTCGATTCAAGTAGGCAATGCCTACGGCGATGGCTTTCGGGAGGCAGTTGTTCCCTTAATCAACATAGTTGGTCAGCATTTCGTTCTCGTACATCTTTTATGAAATGTATAGATGGTATGTCTACCCATTAGTTCAAAACAAATTGTAATTTCACCAACACCAACCTATGACTTTGGTGATGTTGTCGTCTCGAGGAGACGCGTTGCTGGTCGGGTCACCCGATCCTGATGGCATATCCACCCAGGAAACACGCATTTCAAGCTGAAATTATACATTTGAGGGGTGAGAAAAGTGAAGCAAGGCTTTGAATGTTTACTAACGTTTCCGAGAACCAAAGGGGTGATGATGCCGGTACTCGTCTCGGCGGTTGTCATCTCGCGCCGAAGCGTAGAGGTACTGAACCTCGGATAAGGGATGGCCCTCATCCCAAAGTTCTTTGTGCTTCCGTCCTGTGTGACTCCCACGGACACGTACAAATTGCCCCCTGCCGGTTTCGATGTTTCTACGAGGTCATGGACTACCTGTAAAAGAAGCATTTTCTATGTTGATATCGAGTATGCAACGATATAATAATAACTCAATAAATCATGTTATTAACCTTGTCGAAGAGGTCCTCAATGGAGGACGTGTCATTGGCCAACTCATTCAGCCTGAAGGTCAAGTTCTTTTGAACTACTCCAAATTTTTTAGAGTAGCTGTTGTCTTCCGCGGTGAGGTTGTAAAAGTCCCTCACATCATGCTGGACGCCGTTCACGATGAGACAGTCCTTTAAAACGCATTCTTTAGTACAATTATCAAGTGATATTTTCTCAAGATTTACCTTTTCAATCTGATCCTCGTCTGAGTCATTTTCGTCGGAGGATGAGGGCTCTGAACTCTGCATTTCAACATCCAACGATGTAGATGGTCCGCCTCCATAATGTATTCTGTCCTGCTCCATCATCTCGATGTCCTCATAAGGGCAAGGCATCTGCTCCTGGAAACTTTCGGGTAAAATGTTTATTTTTTCAGAATGATAAAATGTAAAATTCCTCACATTGCTCAAGACACACCGAGAAAATTCTTTAATATACATTCTTTTGAACAATTATTTACTGTTTTTGGTGTTATATGAAGATATACCTTTTCAGTCTGCTCTTTGTCAGAGTCATCTTCGTCGGAGGTAGAGGACTCCAAACTCTGCATCTCAACATCCGAGGATGTTGAGGGTCCGCCTCCATACTGTATTCTATCCTGTTCCAGCATTTCGAGGTACTCCTCATAAGTGCACGGCATCTGCTAAAATAAACGTTGTGTGTAAAATGATTGTTTTCTTATCAAAATAATAAAGTATAACCATGCTAAAATAAACGTTGTGTTTAAAATGATTGTTTATTATCAAAATAATGAGGTATAACCATTTCAGAATTCTGATAAGCCTCCATGGCCGAGGCTCGATCTGACGTAAGTTACATATCTGGAATTTTAGACAAATTTATAACACAATAATTCAGTTGACAGATTGGTTCTTATCCGGAGAAAATACAAGAAGAACCGTAGCCGAAAAGAAGATTCGTGCTGACGGACAAGGATACGAGAAGGTTGGTAATATTGAACCTAGGTCTAAAGAACAAATACTAATGACTTTTTTGTTGCAAGGTTAACGAATCTAAAGAAAGTATCGAGAAGGTGAAGCCGATTCAATACGTCTCCAACATTGAGAAAGGGAACAAAGTCGTCTTCAATTTTCACACCTTCAAGTGTAAGTTGACGTCAATCAATTATCATGTAGTTATCAAAACAATCACTCTCCCCACCTCCTCCCGCATCTTCCGGATCTCTCTCTCTCTTTCTTTCTCTCTCTCTCTCTTTTACACACTATTTCTTTCTCTTACTCTCTCTTTGTTCCATGATCTCAAGCTTCGCTAAAGGAATGTCTGGAGATTGCACAAGCTGATAACAATAATCATCGGCCAGAAACTCGATATTTAGCTATCAACATCTAAGAAGTTCAACCTTTCTGTTGATTAATGAATCATTGGTGAGGGATCAGAGCGTTTGAATTTCAAAAATGATTCTTATTCTCCTCTTTCGATTTTCGTCAAATCTTAACCAGTCAGTTATGTTATCTTATTTTTCAAGGCTTCAGGACTCGGCAGATGTATACGGTATGGAACTCGTTCCGGAACTTTCTCCTATTCTAAAACGGTTCAAATAGCAAAGTTACCTGGTAAACTGAATTGACGGCGAGCGAAAATAACAGACCTTGTGGATCCATATTAAAGTTTATATAGACCCCTTCTAAAAAAAAAAGAAAAAAAGTAGGCTTCGAGAGGTACCGCCCATTTGAGCGGGAAAGTTTGAAC
>OZ057403.1:39430515-39497040 GCA_964056735.1 Allodiplogaster pararmata
AGTTAATTATTAGCACGAAAGCGCTGAGACTCTGTTTTTAAAAGCACTAAAACATGTGCCAGGCAGGCAGAACCAAGACCACCGCAAAAACTCTATTTTTGGCCCTTTTTTCGTTTGCTCTCGAAAATTTTTCGACACCTCGAAAAAAACTTATGTGGGACCTTTTTTTTCGAAATTTCGAAAAAAAAAAGTTTTTTCGACATCTTGGTTTTTCGAATTTCTTCAGCTATTTTGTTTTTTGAACTTTCGAAAAAAAAATTTTTTTTCGACTGATTCGTTTATCGAATTTTCGAAAAAAGTTTTTTTTTTCGAAAGTTGTCGGAAAAACCAAAAAACCAAACAACGACAAACTAAAAATGAACGGCCCTGCTCCTCACGCTCCTTCACAAGAATGACCCGCGGTTGGCCGTTCGCAGTAATGGCCTCTTTATTAAAGAAAAATTTTCTTAAATGCTTTCCGTTCCTATGTTCTTTGATACTTTTTCATTAAAAAAGGATGAATAAAAGAGAGCCGAGAAAACTCACTAAACCGCAATTTTCTAGTCTCCTTTTTTCTTCTATCTAGCTTTTCTAGTATTCGGTAAATATCAAACACAAAACTTAATATTTTGGCAAGAAAAAATATTTTTTTTCTTGCTTGAGTTCTTCAGTGATCAAGTATCATTATACGAGAGAATTCGTATGGAATCATCTAGATACATACAAAACATACGATAAGTTGTAAATGATCCCTTTCAAATCGACCATTTTCCCGCCAAATATGTGTGCTCTTGTGGCGCAATTGGCAGCGCGTTCGGCTGTTAACCGAAAGGTCGGTGGTTCGAACCCACCCAGGAGCGAACTTTTTGCTGAAATTGGGAGAAGAAACATAAAAGATACTTTTTGTTCATTATACGTGGCTACGTGGCTTTTGACTGATCAAGCTTTGAACATTATATGTATGTATCTTCTGCACATGGCTTTTTCTCGAGTGTTTACTGTTTTATCACACGAAAAATGTGAAGAATGAGAAGTGCTTAATCACATTATTTTTAGTTCCCCTTTCGCTGAACGGTAGTCTCACCCCTTTTTAACCATCTATTTCTTTTTGAGACTATACTAGATTGGAATAGACTAGAAGATATTTATAAATTATATCATATATATATATAATGTATATGAACAACGTTTTATATTTAAAAACAAAACTTCTAAGACGGCCAATACATATTATGCATCTGAAAGTCTGAAGCAGTATTGTTTGCGATATTTCCTGTTACACGCTTCTCAAAATATCTGGAGATCGTCGACTGAGGCAGATATAAGGATTTGGTTATGTGACCAGATCGAAGATTTCAGATAGCGAAAAAGGTATGGAAAGTCTTTAAAAAGCGTTGAACTGCACCCAAGACAATGTTCAATAGTTTTCAGTAGTTTCTTACATTGAGTTTTAAAAAATCGTTTTAAAAAAGAGTTTTAGAGAATCAGATTCTGAAACCATCAGAGCGTTCCTGAGAGGTCGGGGACCTTTTGGTTAACAGCCGAACGCGCTACCGATTGAGCCACAGAATTGCATACTTTAAAAGAACTTATCAATAAATTAAAAACTTAGCAAAGCTTTGTAATCTAACTTGAGATTTTTTCAGATACCTTATCTTTCGATTAGTTCCTTATTTGAAGCAGTTTCATCTTGAAAATTCATAACACCCTAATTTTTTACTAGGCTGAAAAGGGTTAATTTGAAAGTTCTTGAGCACTACCCAAAGTTATTACCTGACAGACTTTCGACTAGACGAAAAGAGTTCAAACTGCTTTCACAAGTTTCAATGATATTTAAAAAAGAACTTTCTGCCTTATCTCTCATTCGCAAGTTCAAGAAACCTTTTCAACTCCTCTCATAACTAGTTCAAAGGTGCAAATTAGTTATCGATTGATTCAGACAACCTGTGTTGCGATTCTGGGTCCTAATGAAAAAAGCTTCGCTTGCGGTAGCTCATCGGTCTCACTCCAACCTTTACAAAAATGACCCACCATTGGCCGTTCGCTGTAGTGGCCTCTTTATTAATGAAAATTTTTCTTGAATGCTTTCCGTTCCTCATGATCTTTGATTTTTTTTTCATTAAATAAGGATGAATAAAAGAGAGTAGTAGCCGAGAAAACTCACTAAACCGCAATTTTCTAGTCTCCTTTTTTTCTTCTATCTAGCTTTTCTGGTATTCGGTAAATATCAAACACAAAACTAATAATTTGGCCGGAAAAAAAATTTTTTTTGCTTGAGTTCTTCAGTGATCAAGTATAACAATCATTATACGAGAGAGTTCGTATGGAATCATCTAGGTACAAAACATACAATAAGTTGTAAAAGATCAAATCGACCATTTTCCCGCCAAGTATGTGCTCTTCTGGCGCAATTGGCAGCGCGTTCTGCTGTTAACTGAAAGGTGGGTGGTTCTAACCCACCCAGGAGCGAGTATTTTTGCTATTTTTCCTTGAGTCAATGTGTTAATTGAACATTTATTTCTCTTTTCAAATTTTGGCGTGCTTGGTTGCTCGCATCGAGAAGGTTTTGAAATTTTCTTGTGCTTTGTTGTGCCGGTGAGACGATGCGGATGAATACTGGTTTATTGTCAATAATTGTCAATAAACCAGTATTCTTCCGCATCGTCTCACCGGCACAACAAAGCGCAAGAAAATCTCTTTTCAAAGTTGAGACTGGTTTTTGCAAAGCATTCCAGTTTTTTGACGTTTGAGTAATTCTCTAAATAACAGATTTGAACTGAACTTCTACACGCATCTTTGTTTCTTTTTCCGAGTGGGTCCTATTACTGCTGCGAGCTCTTGAGATAATTTCTTCGCTTGAATTCACCTGGACCTTCAGTGATGAATTTCATTTCCGATGCAAGATCTAAAAAAAAGCTTCACGATTGAGTTAAGATTTTTTTGTTGTTAAAAGGTTTGTAATTCAATAAATCTGTAAATGCCTCTGTGAAACGCCATCTTTTTTTTTAAATAAGTAGGGTTTACAGCCTGTGTTTCCAGCAAAAGAGTAATATACCAATAAAGACATTCTCGTATCAACAATTCAACAAAGTAATCAATCGATATAATCAATCGATAAGTGATCTTCAAATGTATTTTGGGTTGTTCTGAGAGGAATCGATTATGTGGGTGTAGAGAAACAAACATATAAGACGATGCTGAGAATAATTTTCGCCAAAATGCTCAAAATGCTGTTCCTCAGCCAAAAACTTTATTTTGCCAAGATTTCGAGTATGCGAACTTGGGAGAAGGAAATTCCGATATTAGTCTTTTTTTAGCGGCCAAAATAGAGACGAAGAACCGGCCACTATTTCGCAGTGCCAAATGATGAATGACTCTGGCTAACTTTTGTTCCTGCCAAATCACGGACAATTTTGTTTTTCCTTTGTGACATGTTTTGGCACTGCCAAACTCGGCTCTTTTTCTGAACACTTTTTGTCCGTTGAACACAGCTCTGCAACGACCACATATTAACCACTTCTAGCGACGTACCCCAACCGAGTTTAGCAAACTCGGTTGAGGTACGTCGCTAGAAATGGTTGGTCTATTGGCACTCCCCAAAGATTTGCTGCGAGCGATCCTCCATCATCCCAGAAATGAGGCTAAGGGGTTGCAGGGGCTACAAAAAAAGCCCGATTGTGGCAGTGACAAAACAAGGACAAAAAAACCGATTATGGCAGTGACAAAACAAAGACAAAAAAAAACAGATTTTGGCAGTGACAAAACAAGGACAAACAAAAACCCGATTTTGGTAGTGACAAAACAAGGACAAACAAAAACCGTATTCTGGCAGTGACAAAACGAGTACAAAGTAGAAAGCTTGTTTTTTGACGGTTTTTCTTGGCAGGCCCGTCAAAACGCATGTTATTTGCTGCCATTTATCATGGCGCTTTTTTACGTTTCTTGCCATGAAAAAGCTTGGTTTTCAAGGGAAATCTGCCCGAGGAACAACATTTTGAGCATTTTGGCGAAAATTATTCCCAGCATCGTCATATATGTATACACTTCGACACACACAATCTTTGTACTGCGACACTTTGTACCGCGGATTTTGTGTGTGTGTGTGCGTACATTTCTCTCATTTGATAATAATTTTCATGGAAATTTCGAAATTCAAAAGAAGTGTTCGATGTATTTGAGTGAGTTTTTTGGGATTTAATTTCGCTTTATGAACTCTTTTTAAAATTCGAAATTCTCGGATTATCCACTTTTTATTGAGAAACATCAAATGCGATCTAATTCTAATCAAATAATGCATAAACCAAACAAAATACAATGAATTTTTTTGATGTAAGAGAAATAGTAGAGCATATATAAATTGCTCAAAAGCTGATTTTTTGACTAAAGTGTCTTTTTGCTTGTTTTCCAGACGTTCGCGAAGGATCACCGACACTTTGTACCCATACCCGACACTTTGTGCTCGACACGCCTCGTTTCTAAGCTGTACGGCTTCGTTAGCGTAATCTTCACCTAATCCTGAGCGATAAAGAAGTGAAAACCATTGAATAAATAAAATTACGTTTTGGGTACAAAGTGTCGCGGGTACAAAGTGTCGTGATACCGTTCGCGAAAGTTCATAATTGCGCTTCATCAAACCTATTCGCACTGTGCTCTAAAGCTGAACCTCCTCAATCCAGCGGCCATCCAATGAATTCTTAATCAATAGAGCAAAAGCGCCTCCGATTTCGGCGACTCCCGCTGACTGACTAAAGGATACATTTGCAGCTGTTTCATCGCAGCGAAGGCCTAAGGCTTGATTTCTTTGCAGTCCGTGCTGTTATTCCCACCAGGATCAACGGGAAGTAAAAGTTTGCCCGTTTAGAATACCCCCCCCCCTCCAGACCTTAACGGGGTGGCTGCTTTTCTTCACGATGCAACTACGCTCCAAAGTCTGCTAACGATTTTGTGTGAACAATCTGACGTTTCAAATGACTATGGCTTTAGTTGTTCATCTTCTTATTAATTTATCAATAAAATGAAGGAAAAAGTTTACATGAAATTGATTGAGTTGGGTTATTTACCATTGGAAGGAAAAATTCATCATGGATGCCTTTAAGGTAAGAATCTTGACATCAATCCAGAAAATGTTGTTCCGTTTGGTCCTCCCGCATCTTCGAATCTTCGTACACAATTAGGACGTTGGAAGAGCATTCGGGTATTGTCTAAACCTTTTTTCAGCAATTTTTACTTAACCTTTTTTTGAGGGTTCAACCTGCAGTTAATCGTTTCTGTTTTTTTGTTGTTGTTGTTTGTTCAAAATTTCAGTTCGTTATCACTAACTTCGTTCTCTCCCTTTTCTATCTTTCTCTTTCTCTCTCTTTCTCTGTCCTGCCCCCCCTCTCTCTCTTTCTCTCCCTTTTTGTTTTTTTCTATCCCGCTCTCTCTTTCAATATCTTCATTCCATTCCCTCCACGAAAACATGAAGAAAACTGAGTTGAATGAAAAATCTTAAAGCACTGAGCAATTAATTAGCAGCTTCATCAGAACCGTAATGTGTCTTTCTCGTTTTCAATTTCTTCTTGTTCTCTGTCTTTATTTCTTTCCTTTTTCAAATTCCTATCAATCTCTCTTTCTATTTCTCTCTATCTCTCTCTTTCTCTTTCTCTCTATCTCTCTCTTTCTATTTCTCTCTATCTCTCTCTTTCTATTTCTCTCTATCTCTCTCTTTCTATTTCTCTCTATCTCTCTCTTTCTCTTTCTCTCTATCTCTCTCTTTATATTTCTCTCTATCTCTCTTTCTATTTCTCTCTATCTCTCTCTTTCTATTTCTCTCTATCTCTCTCTATCTCTCTCTTTCTCTGTCGCTTTTTCTCTTGTAAAATATTTTCTCTGTTTACTTTCTTTCACATTTCTTCTCCTCACTCATTGTAGTCATATTGTTATAGTGTTTTAGTTTGTAGTTTGATCGTTTTGCTCTTCAATTCATTGTTCCACTGAATCACTCTTGATATGATTTGACTTGCCTCGAATTTCTTCTCCACAACGCCATTTTGTATCACTGTTTCCTGAAGTATACTTTTGATCGTTAAGGAATTTTGCCTTTTCGTAAGTGCTCTTTTTCTTTGGACTTTCTTCTACGCTTCCTCCAGCACTTGAAAAAGTATTTGAGTCCGTGCACCTTATTGGATGTTTTGCATTGGAATGGAATGCGTGTAGAGAGAAAGAGAGAGAGAGATAGAGAGATAGAGATAGAGACTGAGATAGAGAGAATCAGAGAGAAAGATGAACATAGAGAGAGAGAGAGAGAGAGAGAGAGAGAGAGAGAGAGAGAGAGAGAGAGGAAGAGATGAAGCAGATGAGGAGTAAAAAAGAAAAGATGAAGGAAGAGAAAAACTAGGAAGATTTAACTGGATCAAGAAAAAAGTTGCAAAACACAGGCATCACGAGGAAGAGATTCAAAAGCGATTCGTATAATTAAAAAGCGAAGTGCGGGAAACGAATGATTTGAAGAGACTTATAGAAATAAAGTGTGTGCTAGAAAATGAATGTGAGAGAGTGAGGAACAAATTATGATGGATGAAGAAAAACGAAAGTCGTGTTGATATACAGTCACAGGGGGTAACTACGACAAAAGAGAAGAAGAAGAGAGAGAGTAAAAGATAGAAATGGAGAGTAAGGAAGAGAGAGAAAGAGAGATTGAGAGAAAGAGAGAGAGAGAGAACGAAAGAGAGAGAGAGAGAGAGAGAAGTTGACCGATATACCTGTAAACCCACCTAATTCTGCTTTTACTTTCTTACAAACGGCTCTCTCGTGTACGTTTCTGAGCCAGTCACACCCCAAGGGATCTTTTCCTTCTCCATTCCAATCCTTTATTTCGGCTAACTGCGCGTAGATTTCCCCATAACCAAGACAAGCGGCCACAAGGCGGTAAACATTCCCGGAGTCAATTTCAATTCCTTTTGTGTCTTTATTCCCTCCAATTTTATCTTGATACGAAGTTTCAGTAACTTTCGTTCGTTTTTTTTCGCAGAAGAAATAGAACTAGAGAAATAGAGTGAGAAGGAAAGAGAGAGAGAGAAAGAGAATGAGAAGGAAAGAGAGAGAGAGAAAGAGAGTGCGAGAGGGAGAGAAAAGAAGAAAGATAGATCTAGGAAACGTCATAGCTAGAGGAAGATGGAAAGTTAGAACTTAGAAATTTAATGAACGAGACAAGTTGATGAATTTTAATGAAAGAGAGCAACAACAAAAAAGTCTTATTGAAAATCGGACTAAGTACCTATATACTAGCTTTTGTGATTGTTTGAGATGGGTTTTGAGCTGGATCCACCCCACGAGCATTTTTGCAACAAAATTTCTCATGTCGTTAGATAAGCTTGATTTGTAGAATAATCCTTGTCTCAGGCACACAATAATGCGTTAACTTTGAGTATTGATTGGTAGGATAGCGTAAACCACTTACTGCTCCTATCAAGCAAAATACGAAAAAAAGTGTTATGTTAAGGCGATTGCTCTCCTGGTCAGTGACATTACAGATGACCTGATTTGATCTTCCCGGGACTGACTTTTTCCGTGCGATGACGTCCACTCATCCACGTTTCACTGTCTTGGAACTGGGCAACTTAGCATTTGAGAAATAGACGAATGGGTTCGATTTCGCCCCCTGGAACTGGTTTTAGCCCGTGCTTATTTATTCATATTGTATGTAATTTTTTATGATCTTGTTGGTTTAGATTATTCTTCAGTTCTAGTAAAACCCTATGTCATAAACATCTCTAATAGGACTTCGCTCGGACCCGAATTAGTCCTCGGGGCTAAATCGAACCCAACCACTTTGTTACCTCACTACCGAGTTCTTTATGAAAATGTTCGTAAATAACTTTTACGAAAACAGTGTTTGACGCTTTGCGAGTTGTGTTTTCAAATAATTCTGTCGTCTTCACATTGTATAACTAAAAAGGTTTCTTGATGTCCTCGGAAACCGCACACTTTTGTTCTACCCATACAGTAGATATCGTTTCTTTTCTGAGCGGAGCGATTTGATTGAGTAATCGTGCAAGAATCCTATTCGTGACAGTTGAGAAGGTGAAAGAGTAAATAATGAATGAAGATGGGCTGCCTAGATACTAATCGGTAGGATCAATCATGTCAAATGGGTCAGTCCAATTCTTCTCACCAACTGATAGTCGCGTTATACATACATTCACCTGCTCTCTCACGTTTTTTTCTCTCTCTGGGCACTCACTGATGAGCCCCACCTAGAGAGAGCAGAAGTCTGTCTGAGTTGGGGCGAAACAGACTTCTGCTACATTATAGTGATATAATAATTGTAAATTATATTTATCACATCTCTTACCAATTTCCTATAATAATACACAAATTCATTTAACGTGTTTTCTCAGATACATGCATTACAGGTGGTGGGATTGATACAAGTGCGTCTTTTGTTCAAATTGAAAAATAATTAAAGAAATTGAAGCGTTCGTTGAGTTCATTATTAAGTTGCCCAAACATGTTCAAACTTAACTAACTATAATTTAATTTTTTTATTATATTTTTATTTATTTATTGTTTTTTATTATAACTTTTTATAATTTACTCATTATTCTTCTGCATTATGTAAAGTTCTGCGCTTGTGTCGAATTAGTAATGGAAAAATCAAGAATAAGGAAAAAGGCAAAGCGAGAAAAAAATAAAGAGAGAGAGTGAAGAAAGAAAAATGGAGAGAGAAAGAAATAAAAGAAGAGTGAGTGGGGATACAGAGACAGACAGAGAGAAAAAGTGAGAGGGAGAGAAAGAGGAGACAACGAGGAAAAGAGTTAGAGTGAGAAAAGGAAAAAGAAGAAAAAAGACATAAGATATCATTCCATTCTTAAAGGAAGCAATCGGTATCACGACACTTCGTATTTTTGACACTTCGACCCCACACTTCGTACCACGTCATTTCGTACCCGCGACACTTGCTTCCCGACACTTCATATCTCGACGCTTTGTACCCATGTAAATACGGCACTTCGTATCGCGACACTTCGTATCGCGACACTTCGTATCGCGACACTTCGTATCCCGAAACTTTGTACCCAACATTTTTTCTTTTTTGTTTTTTCGATTATGCTGTTTTAGGTGAATAGGTTTAAGGGTTTGTTTTTAAATGTGATTCCAGAGTTGAATAACTTTGCTGTTTTAGAAGACCAATTTGAATGAACTTGTTATTTGTTTTATCATAGAAAAGTGTATCGAAAGTTCTATAAACCTGATAAAATGGTTTAAAATACTTGTGAAATCTTGCAGTCAGACGTAATTTGCTGCATCGGTATAATCGGCTTAATCGGCTCATTTTACTGTATATCTTTCAATCTTGTTCATTTATTGCAGCAGGGCAGTATAGTGTAGGGGTGAGGGAGCTACACTGTCAATAGTTCGACAAGGGTTCGGATGGCTGATGTTGATTTTATTTTGCATCATCTTGTATATTGTTGAATTCATGCTTTTCAACTTTTTTTATCACATATCACGCTCACGCACTCCCCTTTTCTATTTTCAATTTTAAATTTATTTTTACATCAAAAAATATTTCAACATCAAAAAACGCTTCGGTTTAGGCAAAACTTCACGCTAATGAGGCCGTACGGCTTAAGCTAACGACACCGTATCACAAAAAAAATTTAAACAAATAAAATTTAAAAAGATAATTTAAAAAGAAAGACGAAAAAGATTAACAATAAAGATAATTTTTAAAAAGAAAAACAAAAAAAGAAATAAAAAAAAAGATAATTTTAAAAAGAAATACCAACTAAAAAGGAATACAAAAAATGAGCCGATTAAGCAAATTACGTCGAGCTGCAAAATTTCACGAGTTTAAAAATGAGGAAACAAAATGAGGAAACGGTACGAAGTGTATTAACTTGGGTACGAAGTGTCGCGGTACGAAGTTTTGGGTAAGAAAATTCGCGGGTACGAAGTGTCGATGGTACGAAGTGTCTCGATACGAAATGTCGCGGTACGAAGTGTCGAAAATACGAAGTGTCGGTGATCCGAAGCAATCTCACCCTTGAGTGATGCAAATGCAACCCCTCATACTTCCTCCATCTATGGCTTTATAGTATATCTCCAGACTGTACATATGTATGTAAATAAGAAAAGCGTTCAGTATGCACATATGAAAAAATCACAACAGGTGCAGTATTCGATTCAACTTTATGAGAGATCACAAATAGGAGAATCCCTGATCGACTCTCTCTTTCTCTTTTTCACTCATCCTATTCCTATCACTCTGTCACTCTCTGTTTATTTTTTTTGTTGATTCCTTTCTCTCTATTAGCTAATTCTTTTTGGAAAAGCTTAGTAGTTTTCTATGTTCGCCTCTTTTTCCTTTTTCTTTTTAAACACCTTTTTCTCTGCCTATATTTTCTCACAATGTCTCATCTCTGAGATATTTTTAGTACTCAGTGCGTTTGAACCTTTATGGTTTTTCTCTCACTTATAATTCTTTCGCAGAAGTAGTTACAATAAAACTCTCAGTGTTTTTTTTCAATTAAGGTTATTTCAACTGAAGAATCGGTTAAGTGAGTGACACAGACAAGAGTTCGAAAAAATAACCCTCCGAAAATTATGCGAAAGAGAGAACATACTGAAGAAGACATGGAGAATTTAAAAGCGAGAACACCGACTCAGAACGAATGATGGAAATAATTAAACTCCGCTACTTATGAAATTGAAGAGAAATAGTAAAGAGTTTACTCAAGTTATAATTCTCTCAATTAAGAAGAAGCCGCCATCGAGGTGGAAAACGCCTAGCTTTGAATACCTTGAAAAATGCTTTCAAAGAATGTCTTGAAAAAAAGCATCGAAAATTAAATGCCTTGGAAAATGCCTAGCTTTAAAAAAGTACTTTATAGCATTTGCTTTCTTCTTCGATCTCTATATCTCTCTCTATCTTCTCTCTTCTCTTTCTCTTTTTTTATATTGTTCTCTTTTTTCTTCTTTTTCTTACTTACTCTCTCTCTCTTTCTCTCTATTAAATCTATTCCCTTTCTCCTGTCTCTGTTAATTTTTCTTACTTTCTCTCCCTCTCCCTAAAATCTCCTTCTTTTTTATCTTTCTTACTTTCTCAGACTTTAATCGTTTTCATTCGTTCCATTCTATTCTATTACTCCATATTCTACTTCTCATCATCTATTTTCCCTTCTCCGTCTCTACTTCTCAGGAAACTCTTGTATTTCCTGACTCCACTCTAGCGAGACTCTCGTAGCTAGGTAGCCGAACAGCGTATGCAATGTTCTTTCTCCATATTTTCTCTGAAAGTTTATGACCCTCTCTTTCCCTCGTTATCTCTCTATTATTTTTACAACTTCGTTTTCGTTATGTTTTTTCATGTCTCATGGAGAAACAACGGTGGTGAGGGCTAAGCTAGAGAGACAATGTGAAAGCTCGAGAGAGCATTAAAACTGGTAAAGGCGTTAAGAGAGAAAAGGGAGACAGGAGAAGAAAATAAAAGAAAAGAAAGAGAGAAATGTAGAGAGAGATCTACGCTTAATCGGAGAGAAAAGAGAAAAAGGGTTCGAGTTTCGAGAATAGCTGAAAATAAACTGCGAACGATTTACAGATGATCGAAGGAATTCAATACCTTTCTTGAACTGAACTACACTAGATTGGTACGTTAAACTACTTCGAATGTTCATAAAAAGGTTTGGTTGAGCTTTACCCCCCACCGGAATGCGTCTCTAATTTCCTAGATAGAGTGCACAGTTCAGTGTCAGACAGTTAGTTTTTCTCATATTGTCTGCAGTCTCTAGTATTCTTCTCTGCTTGTCAGCTTTTCTCATATTGTCTGCAGTCTCTAGTATTCTTCTCTGCTTGTCAGCTTTTCTCATATTGTCTGCAGTCTCTAGTATTCTTCTCTGCTTGTCAGCTTTTCTCATATTGTCTGCAGTCTCTAGTATTCTTCTCTGCTTGTCAGTTTTTCTCATATTGTCTGCAGTCTCTAGTATTCTTCTCTGCTTGTCAGCTTTTCTCATATTGTCTGCAGTCTCTAGTATTCTTCTCTGCTTGTCAGCTTTTCTCATATTGTCTGCAGTCTCTAGTATTCTTCTCTGCTTGTCAGCTTTTCTCATATTGTCTGCAGTCTCTAGTATTCTTCTCTGCTTGTCAGCTTTTCTCATATTGTCTGCAGTCTCTAGTATTCTTCTCTGCTTGTCAGTTTTTCTCATATTGTCTGCAGTCTCTAGTATTCTTCTCTGCTTGTCAGCTTTTCTCATATTGTCTGCAGTCTCTAGTATTCTTCTCTGCTTGTCAGCTTTTCTCATATTGTCTGCAGTCTCTAGTATTCTTCTCTGCTTGTCAGCTATAAACTCACGATTTCTCAAGTCAGTGTGCAGGATCAGACAGTGCAGAGTTTGATTCACTCAGGCAATTAATTCACAAACTTTAGCAAAAAGTTTTTCAAGTTTTTTTCTCCTGTTTAGGCTTAGGCAAAGGTCGTACGCTATCGAGGTCGTACGGCTTAGGAACGAGACCGTACGGTTTAGGAACTAGACAGAAAAAAATCAGAGACACAGCCCGGCGTGGGGTAAAACTGATCCCAACATTTGGTAGGCTCAAAAACAGTCTCAGAAATCAGTTTGGATATTTAAAAAAAGTGGTTTGCTTGCTTTTTGAGGAGACTGTTTATTCAATTCTTTGCCAGAATGAAAATCAAAAAGAACTTTTCATTTGGCTCAGGAGTTCTTTTACTGAATTATTTTGATTAGTTAAAGTTGATCTGTCTCCAAATTGAACTGTCTGGATTCTTGCCACTTCAAATTGTATAAATTGAGAAAAAAAGTGAGAGAGAGGTGGAGCTAGTAAAAAATAGGGATCTTTCAAGACTGAAAGGAACACAGCATACGCATAGCACGCGTTACGTGTTTTTGTTTTTCCCTCTTTTTCTTTTCTTCAAGTTGTTTCTGTCTTTTGCCTACATTTCTCTCTCTCCAAACCTTTTTTTCGCTCTATCTATTCCTCTCTCTCTCTCTCTCTCTCTCTCTCTCTCTCTCTCTCTCTCTCTCTTTTGCTATCTCTCTTTATCTCTCTTTTTTTTCTCTTTATCTTTCTCTCTCTCTCTATTTCTGGTTTCTCTCTGTCTTTCACTTCCCCATTTTCTCGCGATCTATTGCTTATCTTTTTTATATATGTAGTTCGCTTGTCTTCCCTTGATTCTCGACCTTTTTTCTTCAGATACAGCTCTTTTCTAACTATGTAGTATCCCTTTTTCCCAGAAACTCTCCTCCGTCCCCTAAACCCTTCAACTCTCCTCCGTCCCCTAAACTCTTAAACTCTCCTCCGTCCCCTAAACTCTTCAACTCTCGGCATTTTTGTTTAGTATTTTCTGTTCGCTCCCTCCTCAAGCATTTTTCCCTTATTGCTTCTCTATTTCTGTTCGTCTGTTTTTATTATCAGGCGAACGAGTGTGCTGGGTCTTTCCCCTCCAGACAGTAGACGTTATCCCACTCTGCGTCTCTGCCTGAGACTCTAGTCTTGTCATGAATTCGCCCTATGCACCCATACACCTCCGACGTTTTCTGGGCGTTCTCGCTCTCTAACTTCTCTTTTTACAAAAATCTTCTGTATTTACAAATTTTTGTATTGTTTTTGGTAAAGTCATTATGTGATCAAAGTACGAGGAGTCCAATCTGTGACGATTTTTTTCAAAAAGCCCCCCTTCTCTAAGTGAAGCGGAGCTCCCACCCCCCCCCCCCGTTCATAAAGTGAACCGTCTTTCATAAAGAGAGGATCTGAGCGTAGGACTTTGATGGTATTTGAGGAGAAGATTGCAACTCAACCATGATGAATGGGATTGTAGATTGGAAACAAAACATAAAGACACCAATATACTCTTTGTTTCTTGCTCCTCAATCGGTTCTGTACCTTTAACTCTGTTACGGCATTGGTCCTATACCCTAGACCTCGAGAGACCTCGGTGTTGAGAGCGGGGCATGTTGTATGGGCCTCAGAATGTGCATTATCATGTGTGCGTGTGTAGCTCATTGGGAGCATTCGCCCGGAATGCGTAAGGTCGCGGGTTCCGTTCCCGTTTTGCACAAGTTTCTACGAACAGTCCACTCCTCTGCTCGGTATAAAAATCCGTTGCTTGAGATCAACGAGGAGTAAGGAATACTCTAATTTATATGTACATATATGTGTGTGGAGTAGTTCTCTGCATCGATTATGGCTTGCCACTTCTAGTGTTTTTGTGACAAACTTTGGATATGATATGAGCTCAGCATCTGAGAAGCATTTGAATATGTACATATTTCTTCCCTCTCTCACTTTCTCTTGACTTTTTCTTTTATTTATTTATTCTCTTCTTTTCCTATTACGCACGTCTCTTTTTATCTGTATCTCGTTTCGCTGTACATTTCATTCATGCATTCATTCATTCATTCATTCATTCATTCATTCATTCATTCATTCATTCATTCATGCATTCATTCATTCATTCATTCATTCATTCATTCATTCATTCATTCATTCATTCATTCATTCATGCATTCATTCATGCATTCATGCATTCATTCATTCATTCATTCATTCATTCATTCAT
The DNA here is from genome assembly GCA_964056735.1 of Allodiplogaster pararmata. Lineage (NCBI taxonomy): Eukaryota > Metazoa > Nematoda > Chromadorea > Rhabditida > Diplogasteridae > Allodiplogaster > Allodiplogaster pararmata. Next base: position 39,445,052 of record OZ057403.1, read on the forward strand.
TCATGCATTCATTCATGCATTCATTCATTCATTCATTCATTCATTCATTCATTCATTCATTCATTCATTCATTCATTCATTCATTCATTCATTCATTCATTCATTCATTCATTCATTCATTCATTCATTCATTCATTCATTCATTCATTCATTCATTCATTCATTCATTCATTCATTCATTCATGCATTCATTCATTCATTCATTCTTTATTCCGTGCACAAGGTATATTCGAGATTCGGTTCACAATGAACAATAAAAATTACGGATATGTATGGACTATCATTTCCGTCAAGTTTCCTTTTTCTTCTTCTCTAGTCTGAACTCGTACTCCGGTACTCATCATAACTTCATTCTCTACATGAGGTAACACAAGATACTATTTTTGGTCCTAGGTGTCTCTTCATTATTGTAGCTACTACTTATATATTTATTGAGTAGGACCCGAACTAGATGACTGCTTCTCTGGCATCTAAACCTTTGTTTTTAAAACTAGACAAGCTATGAAATTATACATATGAGTCCTTTCGGGTATCCGATAGTAATAGAAATGAGAAGTTGTTGATTGTTTCTCATTTTCCGGCTTCATCTGAGAAAGAGGAGGTCATGTTTACTGGGTCACCAATATAAGAACGGGTTGAAAAAGAGCTTGGTAATACGTCTCCTGGCCAAATTTATTCAATATTCGTTATCGCTTTGTACACTTACAGAAACTATGTTTTTTTATACTTGTAAAGTTTTTCTAGTGTATCATAATTAATTTGTTTATAACTTTCGGACAAAGGGCTGACGACACAGACCCTCCTGCGTCTTAAACTTCATAAAAACGAATTTCCTGGTACTCTTGATTTTTCACATTTTGCGACATTGATTCGAACTGACTTTTACGAAGCTCAATAGGTTCAGGGTTTGGTATAATTCAGTTTAAAACCGCTTACACGCGAAACCGAAACAGCGAAGGACGAGTTAACTTCAAATTCTCCGTTTTTCAAGAGTAGAGCGTTGAGAAAGGACTCCCTTATTTGGAAGTGTGACCCATAATTAAGAGGGAAAAGTGACTCTGTGCAAACTCGAACCATTGCTCAATTTACTTCCCTTTACTGCCTTCCCCATTCACTCGCTTCTCATCTTTCTGAGTCACCTGTCAAATGAGTGGTCGTTTGCAATTTTGTGACAAGTTTAGATGAGCTGTTATTATGCGCTTAGATTCGAAGCTAACTGATTTTTTTATCGGTAAACAGCTGCTATAAAAGTTTCAAGTTTTCAGGCGAACTTCTCACCAACTCGAGAAATGGCTTCCATCTTATCGCCCGATAAATCTAAGCATGACCAGTCAGTTCACTTATTTGGTTTCCGGATCCGAACTACAAGTTTAGAAAGAGTGATCGAACCATTAGGCTTGAGAACAGTACCAGGATTGAGGAGCAAAACCATTACTAATTTAGTGTTTTATTGACTTTTTTAGTTACAAATTTAGTGACTTTTCGCTTTGTTTTTACCAATTTCGTTCTGCTTTAGGGTAATTGCATATCGCTGATGATGCTTTAAATAAAGCTAAACGTCCGAACTCTTTGCACGAAACCACACCGCATCTCTTCACTGGCTCGACAAAGACTTTAACTGTCTAATTTAGTGACTCATAATGTTCACGTCTATTCGCTCTATAATCAATGCCATAGGTCTTAATTGCCAAAACTCATGCCATTCTACACTGTCTCGCATTTTTCTGTGTTTACAGTAGTTTGAAGGTGAATATAGGCATGAACAAAGACCGGTCTCAAATTGATTCGCCGTTCAGAGTTAACATTGGTATGGGAACCAAATGCATGGAAACTCATTTGGCTACCCGATTCAAAAAAAGAATGTTACAAATATAGAACACAACGATGAAAATTGATTGAACTATCGCACAGAAAAAGACTAGTCCACCGGGCGGGATCGAACCCAGCCATCTCGTCTCAAACCGGAAGCGCGCGTTACCATTATACCACGGGGGCACTTTGCTATTCCGTGCGATAATGTTATATGAAAGACTCATATGCCTTGTTCGCTTATTCACGCATGCTTATTAAGTGATTGCGTCATGAATGGAGTGTAACTCTAAAATTCAAGATTGAGACAGAAGAGAGATGGAAGATGGATGATAAATTTTAAAGATTTATAGAACACAACTCTCAAGATTTTTCAAGAGCTTGAGCCCCACTGAAAAAGCCTGTGATCCGGTTATGATTTGTGTTTGTCGACATTATGCAAATAGTCTGCGCTTTGTTTCTAACGAATGGTAAACATAGGGTTAGAGGTAGAAGGAAATATATGTATATTCATATGTAAAGCGAACGAAGAATAATTTGAGCTGAGAGGAAAACGTGTTGCAAGGGAAGTAGTGAGAGAGAGAGAGAGAGAGAGAGAGAGAGAGAGAGAGAGAGAGAGAGAGAGAGAGAGAGAGAGAGAGAGATAGAGAGAGAAAGAGAGAGAAAAAGAGAGAGAGAGAGCAAGGGGGAGAGAGGGGGAGAGAGAAAGAGAGAGAAAGATAGACAGAGAGAAAAAGAGAGAGAAAGAGAGAGAAAGAAAGGGAGAGAGAGAAAGAGATAAAGGGGAGAGAGAAAGAGAGAGGGATAGAGAAAAAGAAAAATAAGTAGAGAGTAAGGAAAGGGAGATGAAGAGAAAATGTTAGAGAGATAGAGAAGAAAAAGGAGAGACGTAAAACAAAGCCAGACAAAAGTGTTCGAAATTTTTTCGTAACTTTAGGATAAGGTGAAGCTATTTATTGTCACGCGCATTCCATACTTTTTTTGCTTCCTAACCTCTATCCTTTTCTTATGTCTTTTTCTCTTTAAGTTTTCCCTATCCCTTTTCATTCTGGGTGTTCCCTGTCTTTTCATTCTGCTCTTTTCCTGTTTCTTCGAGCTCCTCTTCTCTCAATCTCTTTCTCTCTATATTTTATTGTATACATATATCTCTCCCCCTCTTCTCTCTCTTCCTTTCTATCTTTTTGACCCAGACTTTTTCTTTCCAATCTTTTTCTCTTTCTTTTTCTTTCTCTTTCTAAACTTTAATTTCATATAACTGCATATCATGTCACGTTGAAGACAGGAATGTGTCTTGCTTAGTGTATTATACACACACGGAAAGTTTTTCTTCAAAATTTATCTGAGCTCTGCCGGACAAAAAAACCTAAACAGTGCAGTATAGATTGAGGTATAACTAAAGTACAGCCTAAACATGATTCATGACGTTCAAATAGTTTTTCAAACTCTCAAGAATCATTTTCAGTATTCTCAGCGAGCGCGTTACTAGTTACCAATCAAAAAATGTTGCAGCAAGGGGCTTTGTCCTCTTCTAGCGGAGGATCCCCTCCAACCACTGCCCGCACTCCCCGTTCACTGCGTGATGGAATCCATCGAACTCTACGGACTAGAGTAAGTCTGCTCTGCAATCGTTTAAAAAAGGAAAGAGAGATAGAGAAGAGAGCGGGGGGAAGAGAGAGAGAGAGAAAAGAGACAGAGAGATAAAGAGGGAGATTTTGAGATAGTGTCAAAGAGCGAGAAAATCTGAAAAAAGATATAGTGAGAAATAGAAAGAGAGAGATATAGAGAAAAAAAGGGAAACAGTAATAAAGAAAGAGAGAAAGTAATAAAGAAACAGTAATAAAGAAAGAGAGAAAGAGAGAAAGAGAAAGAAAGGAAGTGAATAAGAGATTTTTTTTGGGTAAAAAAACCAGTTCGTGGGATTTGTACAACCAGCTAAGAATTTTGTTGATTGGCACAATCTTGATTTCAGAAGGACACGCCGCCACATTTTGGGGGCCCTCGGACTCGCAAGTTTCTACGACGACTCCAATGTTCTTTCCACGAAGCTCTTCTCACTGACTGCGCAGAAGATCTTCCTTCTTCTTTCAAAGTAACAAGTCATTCATTTGTTATAGTTTAAATATTATAGGTCAGGTGACGCGGATGTAAACGAGTTATTGATAATATAATAATATGAATAAACATGAGAAAGGTATTTATCAGCACAAAAGTACAATGTAACTGCAAAGAAGATGATGCAGAAGCCTGTTTGTTGTTATTAATGTTATTAATAATGAAGTTACAATTTTAAAGAAATTAATTCGAACATTTGTCTCTTTTCATGTGAGAGAATCTCGTATTGAAGGTTGCTTTTCAGAAATGAATTCTCGTTGTTTAAAAATGCAAAAAACTTTTAACAGCTATTTTTGAAAAATAGAAGATTCTGATTTTTTTCCAAAGCGTGGATTTTCAGAAGTCGAAATTAGAAAAGGAATGTGTTGAGTAAACAGTGAATGTTTTACTTCCAGCTGCGATGAAGGGATGAGGCGACGCCTAATGGCTCTTCCGTTTCCTTTCCAAGATGTCAGAGCTCCTGGCGATGGTAAGTTGATATATGTATATATAGTGGTTTCTCGTAAACCCGCACTGAGGGCGGAATCTATGCGCTATCCATAAAAAAAAACTAGCTCTCGGTTTGAATCGAATAATCAACAAGCTCTCGGTTTGAATCGAATAATCAACAAGCTCTCGGTTTGAATCGTATTCTCGGATTTTCATCGTGCTCTCTCAATCTGTGTCCAAAATATGTTGTTCTCTCATCAATTTTTTTGGTTTACATTCTTGTTGACAAATGATTAAACTATCGCACAGAAAAAAGCCATGAATTCTGGAGTTATACTCCATTCATGACGCAATCGCTTAATAAACATGCGAGAACAAGGCATGTGACCCGTTAGTATTACACTATCGCACGGAATAGCAATGTCTCCCCGTGGTGTAATGGTGACGCGCGCTCCCGGTTTGAGTCGAGATGGCCGGGTTCGATCCCGCCCGGTGGACTAGCTTTCTTTTCTGTGCGATAGATCAATCATTTGTCAACTTAACCAGGCTTCACTACCTTTAAGCTGTGTAACTTAGAACTTTTAAGATTCTTGTTGACAGTTGGTAAGCAAAAACCTGGTTTATGCTCAAGTATACTCATGGTAATATCTACAGCGAACACATATGTATATGTTCGGTTCCTTGATTTCAGGGCCCAATAATATTAAATTAGGGCTGATTGTTTTAAATATATGGTCTCGTTCTCAAGCGGTGAGGTCTCGTTAACGTAAAGCTTGTTCAAAACTTACCAGAGAAATTGGGTTCGAGCGCCAGAAAGCAGACCGCACGATTCGAAAAATTCAGGGCCTTGGGACTGAAGAGCTCATATGTTCGGTTCATGTGTAAAAATTAAAACGCATTTTTGAAAATGCCTGGAAATCTTTGTCTTTGGAATTTTTCTTAGAAACTGAAGTATTTCGAGAAGATGATTTTTCAATCGTTGATTGGAAAATGCGTCAAATAATGCAAGCATAGTTATACATGTTATAAGGCTGTTAAGGACTGGCTGGTACGTAAAAAAGGTACGTAAAAATGATTCAAAGGGCTTTTAGAACCGCTGTGGTTGGCTTTTAGAGAAAGATGAAACAATTTTATTTGTGATTCTCACCCATAAAAACAAATTCAATTATATTCTTTTGCAGAAGACTTCATGGAAGCATGGCAAGAGTACGATATTGAATCGGCTTCTTGTTCTTATGTAAGCAGTGACTCGCTTCTCATAATGAGTCCTGACGATGGGAGAATCACCAAGGTTTCCTTTTTCTTAATGCAGACAAGTTTTGAAAAAAAATCATTACTTTTAGTTATAAATGCATTTCGTTTTCCATTATACTTAGCCATATTCAAAATGAGTCACTCATAGTTTGCCTAATAACCATATTTATAATGTAAATTGCCAAAATTTAGGTACTTGATTCCAATGAAATTTTTTGCCGTTCTTTTCAATGAGAAAATTTCACTGTTTCATCACTGGTTTTTCATTTCTCTCATAATTGTGTATTTACTTACACTTCTTAACGATAAGAAAGAGGAAACTTTAAAAAAAATTCATTTTCATTAGTGCTCTACGAACGAAAATTGGATGTTCACAGATGATAGTGAACAAATCCAACGAGCCCTTTCACATACAAAGCAATAGATTAGCAATGTGACCTCGGTTTGGTGTCGCGCTTTTTCACCGTAAAGGAGAGACGGCTGGGTTTGATCCTGTTCAGTAGACTAGGTTTTGTGTAGTTAAACACGTTCTAAGTGATAGTATATGTTTATGCCGTATGTTTGATAATCACAGAATCGTTTGAAGCTTCTCTGCCCCCAAAATTGAATCGTTTATCGAAACAAGTATTGCAGCGTAACGACGAGTCTTTGAGTGATTATTCCTATCAGGATGAAGACCAGGATATAAAAAAAGAAGAAACCAACAGAGATCTAGACGAAACAGAGGGCGACATTTTCGACGACGAAGCAGAGGTTGGTGTTAGTTGCAAGAGAGAGAGAGAGAGAGCAAGAAAAATAGAAGAAGCGAGGAAAAAGTCAGAGAGTGGCTGAGAGGTAGAGAGCGAGAGAGAGAGAGAGAGAGAGAGAGAGAGAGAGAGAGAGAGAGAAAGAGAGAGAGATAGATAGAAAGATAGAGAGAGATAGAGAGAGTTAGAGAGATAGAGAGTAAGAAAGAGAGAGAGATAGAGAGAGAGCGAAAGAGAGATATATAGAGAGAGAGTCAGAGAGAGAGAGAGAGAGAGAGAGAGAGAGAGAGAGAGAGAGAGAGCTGAAGAGAGCTGAAAAGAAAATGTGTAAGAGAATGACAGAGAAAGGTTTAAAGATGAAGTGAAAATAGGGCACGAGAGAGAAGGGTTAAGTAGAATGTCAGAGTTGAAAGAAATACAGTGAAAATGGGTGTGTTAGACACTATAGTCAGCAAAAATATGGAGAGGACAAGCGAAAGAGATAGAACCAGATATAAGGAGCAAGATACAATTCTTAATCAACAAACTCTTCAGTGGCGGATTTTTTCCCAGAGTATAATGTGTATATTATTCAAAGCTAATCAAAGTAGATCAAAGTTTCTGTTCAGGAAGACGACGAAACGGAATCATCGGATTCTGAATTGGAAGAAGGCGAGATCGAGTATGAAGAGTTTACGGAGGACTTAGAAGATCAGTCAATCGATGTTCTCAACACATCAGAAGGCAGTTCATGAGATCGGATCATCAAAAAAAAACTTTGAAAGACTTTTTCTGCGTGCATGAAACTTTTTAAAAAAAATTACTTTGTGCAATTTTTTATAGCTTCGCTAGAAGATCGTACGCTTTCTTGACGCTAGTTTGACCTACTGAAAAACAATCTATGTCAGCAACCGGTGCTATAATAGAACTAAATTTGTCAGGCATTATTAGAGATAAGAACTTATCCACTACAACGGGTCCAGAGTACTAGGAGTGTAGTACATGAAATACTTCATATATGAGCTAAAGGCTCGTTTTAGAGGCTATAAGCAATGCTTCAAGCGTCTCAAATCAGTTCATGTCTGTATTTCTGTCTTTCGAGGTGAATGTGATTATTCTTCTCGATTAGTGATTACTATTTGTACCCGACTACTCTTTGTCATAGATTACTCCTCGTACCCGTCTAGAAATAGTCTCACCGCTAGTAATTCTTATTCGTAATGCATGTTTGTATTCGCCATGTTAGTGAAAATGTTTATTCATCATGGTATCTTAGTCTTCTTTTTTTTTGCATTTTTTTTATTTTTTTCAAGTGCGTAGTGATTGTTAAACATTCTGCGTTATCAACACTACATACTGTTTCAAACGGTAGAACACATAGTAAAACATTGAATTATCATCTTTTCGAACATGTCATACCGCCAAAGAATCTCTTCGTCTACATAAATAACGATAAACGCACAGAATGTACAGTATAGCACGGAATACCATTATAAATATATTTATATACCAATAGTGTCGACTTGCCATAACTCACCCGGTTACTCTTTTTGTCCATTATCAGTTTTTCACCAGCTCGTGTGGCCATGAATAGGGTTTGCTACACTGTCAGATTTCATGCGAATGTTAAAAACTCCCGTTATCTTCTTCGAGAAGAACCTCTGTACTGACCTCTTAGTTACTGCAGTTTCCAAGCTCGTGAAGGTGTCGATAATTTTGATTTACAACTAGTTTGTTGAGTAAAGTTCATTGATCTTGAATGAACGAAGCATGTAGCAGTACAAATTGAACTTCATCAAACAAGAATGATGAGAAACAGATGACAAAAATGTTAAGGGACTACAAAATTCAGGCAACTTTTTAAATTTTTTGTGTAGTGCAATTTACATTCCAGGTTTTTTACTGTTTCTTCGCTCTGGTTTAGGCATTCAAGTACTTTTTTTAAGTGTTTTTTCTTGCTTAGGCTTCTGAGGTGAGGGTTACGCTGACGAGGCCGTTCGGCGTAAAAATGAGACCCCCACGAGAAGTGCGAGTTGCAATATACAATTCACCCTGAACTTTGTAGTCCTCTCACCTTCTTTTGTTAATTGCCATGATAAAATGCCTTTTCGAAATAGGATAAGGTTCAAAAATAACACGAAAGGTGCCATTTGTTATCGATACTAAAACAGTGCCGATGCTTATAGAGTTTTTGATGAAACGAAAAATCCGAGAATGTATTTAAAAGCGAAGAAGAGAGAAAATCGGTGAAAGATGAAACGAGAGTCAAAGACGATCTGTATTCCCGCTGATCTATCTCAGCCTTTAACAGATTAGATTTTTAACAGCAAACAAGGAGCTTTACTTAATAAACGAAGTATTGATAAGAACGAATTAATTGAAGCTGGAAATTTATGTGAAAGTTCACTTAGAATTTTGAAAGTCTGAATATCAATCTCTTCATATTAAAAAAAAGCTTAAAAACATCACACTTAGAGTGATGAGTCATCGGGCTTCAGGTACAAGTGAAGTTTTTATGTTGACTGCTCTCTCTCTCTCTCTCTCGCTCTCTCTCTCCATCTCTCTCTCTTTCTCTTTCTCTCTTTCTCTCTCTCTCTATCTCTCTCTATCTCTCTCTCTCTCTCTCTCTCTTTCTCTCTCTCTCTCTCTCTCTCTCTCTCTCTCTCTCTCTCTCTCTGTGTAACTCTCAGTCACTTTCTGACCATTTTGCTCGCTATATCTCTTTTTCTGGTTCTCTCTCTCTCTTACTCTTTCTGTTCCTCTCTCCCTTTCCCTCTCTTGCTCTTTCTAATTCTCTCGCCCTCTCTCTCTTGCTCTTTATAATTCTCTCGCTCTCTCTCCCTCTCTGCATTCTCTCTCTCTTTCTTCTCCTCTTTCTCTATCTTTTTTTTAACTAGGATATTCATCCAATAAATAAAAACTCAAATCAACCCTGCCAGTGTTCCGTTACCCCTTTATTTATTCTTTTCCTTCTGACTGAGTATCGGAAATCTCTAAGAATGACATGCTCTTATGAAGGTTTGCTCAGATCGTCCCATGAATATATGCAGAAGGGAGGCTCGCGTATCCTACATCCGCCGAGTTCAGCTCCGTCTGCCTTCTCTGCTTCCTTTCTTCTCGAACCTCTCCTCCGAACTTTCACTCACGATCTTCCGATTGCGGGTCATCTGATTCATCTACACTGGTTTTCATACATATGAATTTCCCGATCTTGATTTCCAGTGACGATCTTCCGTACTCTCTTCTGTATTGCATGTTTCCCTTTCATCAGCTTCTCTTCTCCTTTTTCTATCTTTTTCTCTCTTTTTATGTGTATTCCTCTGTCCTTCTTCGTTTTTTCAACTCTTGGACATTACAGTTCCTTCCCCGTTTTCTTTCACGGTCCTGTATTTTTTAACTGAACCTGACCATCGAAATCAGGTTCCGTGATGACCTGAGATTCGGATGTTTAGAAGAAGCTCTGGCACACGCAGCGGATCTAGCTATGATACAGGATGGCTGACTAATGTACTATTGGCGTCTTACCATCAGGTGGTCTCTCTATTCCTCCCACTAGTACTAGTGAAAATATTATAGGGAGATGAGTTTCTCGCGCATGATAAAGTTTTTATGATGTTATTTTAGGATTGGATCTAACAAATCAATTTTTTTATAATAAACTCGATTGATTCATATCTCTGTTAGACCTGAAGAGTAAAGTAAAGATATAAAATCAGTTTTAAGCAAAGACAAAAAATTCATGGAATACTACATAGTTTTTGTGCAGCCTCGATTGAAATTAGCTCGAAAATTGAAATTAACTTTGGTTTTTCAACATTTCGGTACCTCATCATAAACTTGATTCTAAATTATTTAACTATTTTAGAAATTATCGTCCCATAACTATAACCTCTGCGTTCTACCGCATCTTCGAAGGAATCTTATGTAACCATCTGCAGAATTGTTTTCGCAACATTCTCTGTAAGTCTCATTATGGATTTATGTCCAGACGAAGCTGCATTACTGTCTGGATTACTGTCTAACTAGTTAAAACCATTTGCGAGTGGGAAGTCGAATTGAAAAATAAAAAGGATGTCGACGCATGTAGTTTTCTTCGACTTTTCGCACGCTTTTGACAAGGTCCCTCAACGCAAACTATCTTGATTATTTTTTTATCATCACATTGGATGGATGATATGGTGAATGGGAAGGTATAGAGGAAGAGACGAGTTGTGACGGGTTGAGTTGTCTTCTACGAATAACGGGGTAGGGCAAGCATGATAATTGGGAGCTGTTTCAAAGCAGAAGTTCCGAGGTAACGAGTTACAAAAGAATGATGAGCATTTATGGAAAGAAGTTTCGGTAGCAGTCGTTCATGAAGGAGGGAGGAGAGAAGGAGAACTAATATCTAAACTAATATCTAAATTATTTATTATTATTGTTTTTATTTAGAGGGAAAACTAATATCTAAACTGGAAAGGGAGAACTAATATCTTAAGTGGAAAGGCTGAATTTTCCGATAGACATTGTGAGAGGGATAGCGAACTTCCTGATGAATCGGACTTATAAAGTGCGCGTAGACATACTTTGAATCATTCCCTGTGCTAAGCGGCGTTCCGCAAGGTACAGTCATCAAACCTCTTCTATTTAATAACATTGAAATTTGCATACCTCCTGCTGTCAAATTTTCTCTTAATGCAGATGACCTCAAAGTATATATTTAGTTCGAACGCTCAATCTCTCCAGCAATGTGTAGTCAATGTTCATAACTAGTCCATGGAATGGTCTCTTCCGCTTGCCAAGCAGAAAATTAACGTTCTACACCTTGGCCAAAACAACAAGCATACCTTTGGCGAATTTAATTGGATTTAAATGAACTAATCACATCAGTTAACGCTTTCTCAGGTTCTTTTTCTGATTTTTCGATCTTTAAAGGTGCTTTCATTTAATGAATTTTTTCATTTAATCAGAAATGCTTGTGCATTAAATTTTTCATTTTTCAAAACTTTAGAGAAGTTAAATTTTTTGTTGTTCTTTTAAGTATTATAGAATATAAAACTTCTCAGAAAAGGTTTTGAAAAAAAGGGCGTTAAAAAAAAGCGTGAAAAAAGTTTTGATAAAGGGGGCTCGAAAAAATCGCGATGCCTGAGCCTTAACTCATTTTAACGTTCTTGGCTGATTGTTGAAACTTAAGAGTCATTCAATCAGAAAATGCTTGAGCAGTTGCTAAGTAAAGTTTAAGCTCTAACTTATCTGAACTAGCAAGAGTAAATTTAGGTCTTGCAAGTGGAGTGAATTCACTCTTTCGCCAACGAGTGTTAGAATATGAGAAAGCAAGAAAAATGAGTAAGCAAATCACTATTTCAAGCCAGTCATGCTCTGTAGCTAGTTCTGTATTCAAGTCACTCTGTAGCTAGTTCTGTAGTCAAGTCATTCTGTAGCTAGTTCTGACTCTGAAGTTTCAACACTCAGCTAAGAACGTTAAATTGAGTTACGGCTCAAACTTTGCGGATTTTTTGAGCTGAACCCGCTGACTTAGTTGTTGATTTCAGAGTTCATAATAGCTCAAAAAAGAACGAAAAAAACTTAAATTTTTAAACTGAAATTAAAAAAAAAACAAATTTGAAAACAAAACAGCATCATTTTTTTTCAAACGCTTACTTGAATTTTTTGTTCAAGCCTAGAACATCCCGGAAAACAGAAGAAAAAATTTATTCATCAACAACTGAGTCAGTTATAGAGGGACCACAAATTTGACCTTCGCCCCACAAAGTTGACCTTAGCCCCCCCCCAAATATATTTTTTCGAATGCAGCCACTCAGTTGTTCTTTCCTTTGTAAAAGTTCCCAATTTCTTAAAATTTTTTGCATTTACAGTTTCAAAGATTTTTAACAAATAACTTTCATTTTGGTTATGTAGATATGAATATTGTTGAGTTTTAAAATTTTGTTTTAACTTTATTTTCTTCAAAGTTTCTGTTTCCGCTACAGGATTTACATCGTCAAGACATGTTTCCATTTCTGTGCCTTCTGATTTTCCTACCAAGAGTGCGGCCGGAAATAGCTGCATGTCCTTACGTTCTGCCGACATTCAACTTTACTCTGCAGCCTGGAATCGGAACTGCGCAAAAAATCGTTAGTATTTCGAAAACGTTAGTGTTTTGAAACAAGTTTTTTTTCCGAAAAAAAACTTTGTATAACGAAAAAAGTTAGTATTTCAACAAGCGAGTATCACGACAAGCGTTAACTCGAAACACACTGGCAACAGTGGCCATTCGTGACTCTACAGCCTTAAGAGCCTGTCACGGATGGAGCCGGATCATCCAGTCCAGAATCGAGCGCGACCTCAGGTGGCGGATAGAGGGACGCCTCCCTACGAAGAATTCGTGCTGGGAGGTAGCGGGAGAAATCCCGCCGCGGACCAAAACTGGGTAGTATAGCTCTTCAAAGGAGGGCGATGCCGGACCGGCCTGGGCAAGCCACCGGACCAAGCATCAGCCGATACTCCGCTATACTTATCAATGGCGAGTCGAGGCGCCAGTCAAATAGCCTCTTGCCTGTCTCCGGTCAACGAAAGGCGAGACGTCTCTACTCCCACCCAAACGATGCTAGGCCGGGTTGACCACCCACTCACAAGGCCTATAGCATGAACAGGTTGCTACAACGATGTCCGCCTTCACAAGGTGCAGCATGACAGTCTCAGGACTGCAAAGGACATCAAAATCCTTCTCCGGACGCACCTCGTCCGAAGAACACGAGAACCTCTCTCATTGAAGAGAGTGTTCATAACCAAAAGTCTTCGATGCGGGCTGCTTGCCGGCAACAACAACAACAACAACAACAAGCGTTAGTAATCCATCAAACTTTTTGCGGAAAAAGCTACTTCTTCTTCTTCTTCTTCCTAGCGTTGTCCCGCGATGGCAGGGTCCGCTTTGTGGATCTTCTTTCTCCACTTGTCCCGATCGATTGCATCTTTCGGGCTTAGATGACTGGCTTTCAAGTCCGCATTGATGGTGTAATAGTGTCGTAATAGTGTCGATGACAAGAATGAAGAGGAATGGCGATAGCGCTGATCCTTGATGTACGCCCACACTCACTGGAAAACTATCCGAGATTCCGACGGGACACCTAACGTTGCTCGTGGCATCTACGTAGAGTAGCCGGACCCAATCAATTAGAAGTTCAGGCACTTCGTGGTCCCAAAGGGCGTACATGATGAGCTCGTGTGGTACACGGTCAAATGCTTTCTCTAGATCGAGAAAAGCGAGATGGAGTGGTTGCTGCTTCTCCCTGTGTTTCTCCATCAGCTTGCGAGCAGTGAAAACAGCGTCTGAAGTGCCTGTTCCTTTGACGAATCCACATTGGTTGCGTTGGAGCTTGACGATTTCTCGCAAGCGCTGTTCGAGGACACGTTCGAAAATTTTCATTGTATGGCAAAGAAGGCGTGTTGGTCGATAATTCGAACAGTTCGCTGGATCTCCTTTGTTCTTGAAAATCGAGACCGGGACACTTGTCAACCAATTTGCGGGTGCTCGACCAGTTTCCACTATCGCGTTGAAGAAGTCTGTAATCCAGGAGATCGCGGAGTCTCGTAGTTCCTTCAGCTTCCATAAGTCGGCTGGTAACTCGTCTGGACCTGTGGCTTTGGAACTCTTCACAGCGCAAACGGCTTTCGAGACTTCGGCAAAAGTGATGCGGGAGACTGGGCCAGCTAATTTCGGGCCTTCTGGAACATCCGGGTGTGGGAATTCTACATTTGAAATCTCTTCGAAGTGCTGTTGCCAGCGTCGGAGGATCTCTGTAGTATTCTGCAGCCTTCGCCCGTCTTTCGTCTTGACACATTTGTAGTGCTCGATGTCAAGAGTCGCCTTTTTCCTCGCTTTCGCTAGCCGATATATGGTCTTCTCTCCTTCCTTCGTGTCCAAGTGTTCGTAGAGTTCACGATGATGTTCAGAGCGGGCGGAGGCTACGGTTCGCTTTGCTTATTTTTTCGCAGCCTTGTACTCCTCCCAGTTCTCGTCTGTCTTCTCGATGAACCATTTCTTGTAAGCCGCTTTTTGCGGAAAAAGCTACGATTTTCTGGAATTGAAAAACCGCAAACGTAAAAAAAGACTGGTAAGATAAACTTCATGGTGAATCCGACAGCAATTGGCTGTTTTGCACTTTTTGTAACAATACCCATAAGTTAAAAATACGAACACAAATCATGCCGTTATATATATATATATATATATATATATATATATATATATATATATATATATATATATATATATATATATATATATATATATATACAGGGTGTCCCATCATAAATTGCTGATCGAATTTCGTTAATAACTTTTCGCAGAGTTTACCGAATGGGATGAAATTTTCAAAAGCACCTACACTCAGGATAGGACGCATGATTCTAACGTTACTCAGAAATTGCATAAATTTGAATACTCTCAAAACATTGAGCCCATTTCGGAGATATACATAGTTTTTTTAACCAGAAATTTTCTTCAAGTAACCCTTAACCTTAGACAGTTTTCAGTTTTATTGTTTTCAATTTTTCAAAATCAGTTTAATTCAGTTTAAAACGAGTGAGTTTATCACTTTTTCACCGCTGACAGAACGAAAGAATGAATTTTTTTTGGAAAGTTTGCCCGATTTGCGGAGAAACGTGAGAGAAATGCATTCGATATCGACGCATTTGCATATCCGCATTGGAAAGTTGACAAAATCACTCGTTTTAAACTGCTCTAAACTGCTTTAAAGAAAGGAAAACAATAAAACAAAAAGTGAGGTCATGTTAAGGGTTACTTGAAGAACATTTCTGGTAAAAAAAAATCGAAAAAAAATCATGTATATCTCCAAACTGGCTCAAAGTTTGAAAGGGTATTCAAGTTCCTGCAAATTCTCTGGAACTTCAGAATCATGCGTCCTATCTTGAGTGTAGGTGCTTCTGAAAATTTGATCCCATTCGGTCAACTCTGCGAAAAGTTATTAACGAAATTCGATCATCAATTTATGATGGGTATTTATACCCTGTATGTATATACATATACCTGAAAAAAGTCCAATTCCTAGCATTATCCGCATTTCTTAACCCTCTCGGTTTGAGCGAATCTGTTTAGGATGAGAACTTAAAAATGTACTTCAGAAAGTTACTATTGATTTAGAATTTATTTGAATGCTCATCAGTTTGATTGCCATTGATTTTCTCGAAGGCATGAAAAGGTCATTGCAGCGTCTTCAGAAAAATAAAAAATATGAAGTTTCGGATATGTTTGGCGGAGCATGAAAAGCTTACAACTGTGCGTACTTTTTGATAGATGAATTTTACTATTTTCCTTGTTGTAAGTGTGCTGTTCATATCATACCCTCAGAAATTCTAGGGGTGGCATACTTTCTGGGTACTCATGTTTATATCATACCCTCAGAAATTCTAGGGGTGGCATACTTTCTGGGTACTCACTGAAAAGCCCCACTCAGAGCACAGAAGTCTGTCTGAGCGGGGGCGAAACAGACTTTTGTGAATTAGCGTCAACAAAGTCATCGATAGTGGTAGTGCTTGTATATTCTCTATCTTCATTCCTAATTTTCATTTAAAAAAATTATGGAAGCGTGCGCGACTATTGTGAAAAAGCTAGCATGTTCGGCCTCCCGAGTCCCAACAACGCCTCCCTCGAACCGAGGAGTTGAGAAAAGTGTGTAATGCTTTTCATAAATTTGATTCTGCCCACTTCTGGTATACTTGCCAGCAGTGACTCAGCGTGCAGCCACTGGTTATACTTAGATAGGTCTCTCCCGCATCTCCTTCGAGCGCGTACCCTGCGGTAGGCGGGAGTGAGCGTGAGGGAGATTATCATTTATCATAACCCTCAGGGTATGCAAATCATTGCAGCCTCCACTCTCGTCAGGGTCAACTATTGCACCTTCTCCTCCCTCCACTATCTCTACTACCTTGTCTTCATCTCGATCTCCTACATCACCCTCCCCCTATTCCCCCTACGCTCCTCCAAACTCTCCCCAGATGCCTCCGACCTTTTGGAAAATGCATCAATGCCACCCACGACACCCGCAGCGGACTACGACATTGTCTTCGGCGAATCAGGATTCCAGCAGAATTCTTCTGCTCAAATGTCCGATATGGTTGAGTACCACCTGAGGTTAGAGATCAAATGAGTTTAGATCAGTGATAAGATCAAGTTCGGTTTCGGGTGAGCTAAAAACAAACGGAAAATCAGCTGAAAGTATGATTTTTTTAAAAAAAATTTCAAGTTACTGGTAAACCAATTAGAGATTGAAACTGATATGTAAAAGAAGAGAAAGTAACACAGAAAGATACAGAGAGAGAACGTGAGAAGGAGACATAAAGACAGAGAAAGTAATAGAAAGAAAAAAAGAAAACTAAAAAGAGATAGAGATAATAGCTAGGAGTAGAGTGAGAGAGAAATAGAGTTATGAAGAAAAAGAAAAGAAAATGATAGATCTGTGTGAAATATGAAAATGACGATACAAGTGATGGGTCTTCAATAATGAATAAGTTCTTTTCCAGGCGCTTCATCAACCACCGAATCTCTCCTTGCGATGATTTCTTCAGCTATGTGTGCAACTATGATGCGATTGGTAGGTCAATTTCTGAAGAAACCAAAATAGAAACGCTTTTTTTAAACCAAAAATAGAAACGCTTTTTTAAAAAAAAACTTGACAAGATCAAAAAAAGACAACGAAAAAGAGGCAAAAATCAAGTCCAAGTTTAAGTTAATATATATATTAAAAAAAACTTATTTAGCTCAATTTAGTAATAGCAAAGAAGCCATATCGCCGTTCGGTGAACGCGTCAAGAATAGATAATCAGGAATTACATGTAAAAGTATTTTTATGACATTTGTCCAAAGTTTTTTCCAGGCAACAGCTCGATAGCCGATCTCATTCAACAATTCTACAAGCGGATCGAAGTAGTCGCCGCGCCCTTAACTGCTAATGTCATAGACGTGAGTTCGACTTGTCATGTTCCAATAATTCTTCCGATGTTATGAGATGTTTCTGATGTTATGGGATGTTGTTTCGTGCGGAAATGCATATGATCATCCGGTTCTCGATGGATATTGGGAACCTCGAATGGATATTGGGAACCTTGAATGGGTATTGGGAACCTCGAATGTAGCTTGAAAAGTCGATCGTGGTTCAGCCTCAAAGTGTCCAAGGCGTGCTATTAACGAAGAGCCATATGGAAGTTGATCACAATTTGCGGTGGCGAAATGAAAGAATTGATGTGAGCGATTATTACATAATATTTATAAAACATAATGTTAATTTGATGTAGTCTTGGACTTTATTGAAGTGGAACAATAAGCCGATTTGAAATTCGCGAACCGCTCTTGACTAGCAAAAAAAAGGTTTTCAAGGTAAGCGGATTATTTGAAACTGTGAAATTCGAAGTGTAAGGTCTCTTCTCTGTCCCCAGCATGGCCTTGAGACGAGTTTCAGGATATCTTTTAACTCAGAAATTTTTTAAAAACAGGCTTTAGATTACTTTTTTCATTACAGGTTGACTTGGCTGAGTTAGAAGACAACCTGAGAGACTTGCAAGATCTTGGAAGACCACCAAGTAGTAAGACTGTGACCGAAGAAACTACCATCGCCCCCGGCAATGCTCTCAACGGAACCGGAGAGAACCGTGAGGAAACAAGTCGTCAGATGCAGAATATGCTCGACGCATTCACAGATGACGAAGACTATTTCGAGTCTCCTTTTAACGATGCCGAGGAGGTTTCTCCGGAACTCTACTTCAAGGAGGTTTCTCCGGAGCTCTACTTCAACTACACAGAAGCCAATGACCGATTCGATCCCACCAGTTTTTTCTCTGCGATTGAATCGAGGTTTGTCAAAAATTGGTTTTTAGCAGTGTTAAGCAGTAATTTTTAGTATTGTACTCTATGCCTAGAAAATTCAGAAGGATACAAAAATTTGTTATGAAATTGAAAAAGGATTCAAACCAAATACAATGACGAAAATGAAATAAAAAAATGGCCAGTTACTAACTCATTTCATTTCCAGCTACGAAGCAAACCGATATTTTCCATTAAGCGAACCGATTATAATGTAATATCAAAATGTTGTGAAAGCCTTCTATTTAGGATCGAAATTTCTTTTTTTTGTAGGACTTTTTACGAAAAAAAAGATGACTAGCGTTCCTGTCTCTTTGATAAAAAAACGCAATAGGTATACCTTTTAATAGGTTGTTCAATCTTATTAAGTATTCATCAAACTTTTCGTAGTTATGGACAAGAAAGTTTTTTATTGATGTTCCAAATGTCCTAGGAAAAAACCAGCTACCAGCTACTAAGAAAATAACAAAATGCAAAAACGAGGTAGAGAGTTAATAATTACCGAATGAGATTCTGATACTTTTCAATTTCAATTCAGGGTTTCAATTCAGGAACAAATACATATTTGCATGCGTGCTCATAGCTCGAGATCAGCATTATGGATGTGCTGAGGAGGAATATCAGATATAATTTATACATCATATAATTCAGATGCGCGGTTGACCGGGAATGCGTTCAGAAAGACTTCATCCACATCTTCGGCGTCTTCGCACGCCTGCGACTTAACAGTTCGCTTCTTCTCGAGGTCAGGGGACAACTAATCGATGATCTCCCGTTGTCTTTTTGTGCTTCAAAATCTTCACCGATTCGCTTGATCAACCGATTCGTAACTTTTACGTACTCAACATTTAAAAAACGATATTGGAGGGATGAAATATAAAAAAAAATAAAATGAAAACTATAAAAATTTTCTATGTATATCCATAATTCCGTGCTCTTACGTAAGCACCGACTCAGCTATTGTTCATTTATGTCCTTTTCTCCGAGAAACAAACTATATTCAGCACTTCACAGTTTTTTTTAGACTTTCTCGAGCGTAACGAAATTTTTTTAGAGTGAACGGAATTCACTATTACTTGAAACGCCAATTTCGGAATATTTTCAAAAGTTCGCTTAGACTTTGATATTTCAGTCATATTTCTAAATAGCATTCAAGTACATTACATGAAATTCGAGCGAAGCATAAAACTTAACACCTTCATATAACATTATAACACGGAATAGCAATGTGTCCCCCTGGTGTAATCGTAACGCGCGCTCCCGGTTTGAGACGAGATGGCTGGGTTCGATTCCGCCCGTTGGACTAGCGTTTTTTTCCTATGCGATAGTTGAAGCATTTGTCATCTTAACCAGGCTTCACTGCCTTTAAATTGTGTGTTTTAGAAATTGAAGATTTAATGGCAGTTATAAATGGTTGTTGTTGTTGTTGTTGTTTTGCCCATAGGTCCTGTCGAAAGGAGTCCTTTTGGGATAGGTTGGTGAGGATCCTTTTGAGTCCGGAGAGATTTTCTCCGTCTACACTCGCACCGCAGTCAGCGATCCTCTTGGCGAGACCCATTCGTTAACCGGAGAAGGGCAAGAGGTTATTTCACTGGCGCCTCGACTCGCCATTGAAAGTATAGCAGAGTATCGGCTGATGTTTTGTCCGGTGGCATGCCCAGGCCGGTCCGGCATCGCCCTCCTTTGAAGAGCTATACTACCCAGTTTTGGTCCGCGGCGGGATTTCTCCCGCTACCTCACAGCACGAAATCTTCGTAGGGAGGCGTCCCTCTATCCGCCACCTGAGGTCGCGCTCGATTCTGGACTGGATGATCCGGCTCCATCCGTGACAGGCTCTTAAGGCTGTAGAGTCACGAATGGCCACTGTTGCCAGTGTGTTTCGAGGTTAAAAATGGTAGAGGGTTTTATTTTTGAAAAAAAATTGTCTATCAGAAGATGTCCTTTTTGAGTATTGTCATTTGAAACAGCAGGTAGCTGTCCATTTCCAGTTTAATTCGATTATTGTCTAAAAATTGGAGAGCATTAGTTTAATCCGAAATGGGTTTTATCGATTAGCTTTATTTTTAACTATTTCTGCTCAAAGATTGTTCCAGTGGCCGTATTCACCAATGTCGCGGGTAGGCCTAGCTCGGGAAGCTCCAAAAAGCTTCCCGCGGGAAGGCTCGGGAAGCTTTCTTAGCTTCCCGCGACATTGGTGAATAGCGACTTTTGACAAAACCTTCCCGGGCCTCACGAGCCTTCCCGCGGGAAGGCTCGGGAAGCTGTAGAGTTACCCGCGACATTGGTGAATACGGATTTTGAAAAAAAGCTTCCCGAGCCTTCCCGCGGGAAGGCTCGGGAAGCTTTTTTTTAGCTATTGGATACGGCCACAGATGTCGCAGTCTCGTACCGGCAAGATATTGGTTGTTTTAAGAATATTCAAAGCCCAGTTATGTGATCTAGTATTATGAATGTTTGAGCGTAGATGAAAGATGGTGGATGCACTTATGAGTGTCATTTCTTTCAGTATCTTTAATTTCATTTCTTTATTCAATAATCAAAACATAAAGTAGAAAAAAATAAAATATGTAAAACAGAAGCAAATGGACTTAATTTTCAGTGGTGGTGAGGAAGAGGGGTGGCGATTGGAATTTAATAAGTTCTGAAAAAATTTAAGGATATAAATAATCAATGATTTCCACATGGATTAATGTTCTAAGAAGTACAGCATCATTAGGTAGAGAAATCATTAGGTAGAGAAATCATTAGGTAGAGAAATCATTAGGTAGAGAAATCATTAGGTAGAGAAATCATTAGGTAGAGAAATCATTAGGTAGAGAAATCAATACTTTCTTGAAAGCAATACTATTGGGTTTAGTCACAATTGCGGACGATAATGAATTCCATACGGATAACTGGCGAGAGACACATGTCGAAATAAAACTTGTACCAATGCTATGAGGGGTAGTGAGTCTCAGTTCATGACAATGGCTAATGAACCTCTGAACAGCACACAAGTTAAATAATCGAGTGGTCTCCAGCTCACAGTATTTATGAACACATTTATGTATGAACAAGAGATCGGAAATCGCTCGAAGATATTCAAGAGTTTCCAGGCCTAGGAAGGAAAGTCTTTCAGAATAAGGAAGCCTAGGGTAAACAGATCTTGACAGTATTCTTCTAGTAAATGATCGCTGAACTTTCTCAAAATAACGCACTAACCCAGGGGTCGAGAGGTTCCATATTTTCCTAGGATATTCGAGGATATTTTGAAAGCATACTTCAGAAATGTACAGGTGTCCTATCATAAATTGATGATCGAATTTCGTTAATAACTTTTCGCAGAGTTGACCGAATGGGATAAAAATTTCAGGAGCACCTACACTCAGGATAGGACGCATGATTCCTAAGTTTCAGAAATTTTTTATAAATTTGAATACCCTTTAAAACTTTGAGCCAATTTTGGAGATATACATAAAAAATTTTCATTTTTTCACCAGAAATGTTCTTCAAGTAGCCCTTAGCATGACCTCACTCTGAGTTTTAATTTTCTATTTTCTAAAGCAGTTTAATGCAGTGTAAAACGAGTGATTTTGTCACTTTTTTACCGCTCACTGTGAGGACAGAAAGAAAAAATCAAATTTTTTTTAGAAAGATTGCCCGATTTGCATATCGAATAAGTCAGAGAAACGCATTCGATATCGACGAATTTGCATATCCGCTTTGAAAAGTGACAAAATCACTCGTTTTAAACTGCATTAAACTGCTTTGAAAAAAAGAAAGAAAAAACTGAGATTGAGGTAATTTTACAGGTTACTTGAAAAACATTTCTGGTGAAAAAGTTTAGAAAAAAAATTATGTTTATCTCCAAAACTGGCTCAAAGTTTTAAAGGGTATTCAGTTTCATGCAAATTTTATAAAACTCTGAAATCATGCGTCCTATCCTGAGTGTAGGTGCTTTTGAAAATTTCATCCCATTCGGTCAACTCTGCGAAAAGTTATCAACGAAAATCAACATAAATTCATGATGGGACTCCCTGTACTAGATGGAGATTTGAAGGCTTCCAACAACATGTTCACAATGGCAGATCCTCTTCTAGATTTTTTCTTGACATGATCGCGATATGAGAACTTATTAGTTTTAATAACACCTAGATCTTTCGCGATATTTTTCACTACAAGAGATTCATTTTAATGTTAGTATACATTGCGAGGATTTGATTGGAGAACGTTATAATTCGAAACTGATAGATACAGGTTTCAAGCGGAGCACCAATTAGTTATATGCTTAAGAGCTCTTTGCAAGTCTTTGCAAGAATAAGCGCGTTCGATTCACTTTAATATCATCAGCGAAAAGACAAACTTGAACAGAATCGGGGATCTAATCTTTGACAGAATCGATGTACAATAAAAACAAAGTGGGTCTAAAGAAGATCCCTGGATGATACCAGATGTAAAAAAAGTCATGATCTTCAAATTCATGATTGAGTCAGCCTGATCGCGACGCTCTTTTACTAAGATTGAGCTGATTGAGACGTTCCTCATAGTTCAGATCTAAACCAGCCCTTGTGAATACACGCTTAGTATAAGATCTCTGAACTTTCTCCAGAAACTCTAAGTGTTTCTTGAGATGTGGGCTCCAAACAACATAACAGTACTGTAATCGATGGCTGATGTAGGTAACAAAGAGAGTTATATTCAAGTTAAGGATTTTTGACTGGTATGAACGCTACATCAAATGCTCAGCACACTTCAAAGTTGTTTATTGATGATATATATGTAGATAATAGACTCCGAGCTTTTCTCTGGGCTTCACTTACGAAGTTCGTTGCTTTCTACTGACTTTTACACATATTAAGAGAGACTTCTATTGACTCGATGATAACTCAGGGATTCAACTAATAACTCAGGGATTCAACTGATAACTCAGGGATTCAACTGATAACTCAGGGATTCAACTGATAACTCAGGGATTCAACTGATAACTCAGGGATTCAACTCTACGCTTCTTCCCTCTTCACCGACAAAAAAGATGGTTGAAGTAGCAGCTCTTCTTTTACGAAGAATCGACGAAGCTACTGATTTTGCGGTTTTTCGAATTCCAAATTTTTTACATCAAGTTTTCTTTTTTTCAAACTTCCAAGTATTGGCGAGCGAGAATCTATTCCTCAACCAGTTAGTACTTAACTTCAGCGGTAACGCGCTTGCACTCACGGTAAGAGAGAGTAACAGGGATGGCCGGGTTCAACTCCGTCCCAAAAAATTGGTTTTTTCCCCTGAGGTATTTCTAGCAAGTCTTTGTTAATTCACAAGTTTACTCACTGTTAGGAGCCGTTTGATTCTGTTGGCACCTTTCTTAACAGGAGCCAGAGTGGTTATTAAAGGTATGAATCATTATACCCACGCCATTTACACTGTCACATCCAAATAAGTAGGAACAATAAGTTTAAGAAAGCTGCTTTCTTGATATGATTATTTAATGATGCTCAAGAAAAGAACTTTTTTTGATTACAGGAGGAGCGTCGCTTCTACGTGCGATTTCAGGAACGACTTCGGATCGTCAGTCGCCTGGAGACCGAAAGAGTTGTGATTGGACGAGGTTATCATCTCACTTTCTTAAAGTTGTTTGGTTGACTGATCTCTCTCTCTCTCTCTCTCTCTCTCTCTCTCTCTCTCTCTCTCTCTCTCTCTCTCTCTCTCTCTCTCTCTCTCGCTGTCCTTCTCTCTTCCACCTTCTCTCTTCCACTCTGTCACACAAAAAACATGATTTCGTATGAAATGTGATATGTTCAGCAACAGCAAGAACCCGGCGACTCGCCATCCGGCTTGCGAGTCAACTACTCGACAAGTTTGAGGTAAAGAGAAAGAATTGCGAGTTCTGAATCAATTTTTTTCCAAATTAAACTGGCACAAAAATAGGATAAAAAGTAAAATACAAATTTTAAAATAAATTAAAAAAGTTTCTAATTTAAAAAAATTTTACTACCAGATAAAAATTTAGAAAATTCAGGATTAAGAAAGTATGTACTAAAAGTATGTGAATAGCGAGAGATGGTGAGAAGTGTTATGAACTTTGCCCGAACGAAACTTATCTGACCCAGCGAACAATATGGATGCACGAGGCGGACCTGTTTAATCTGCCACCGTTCTTCGAGTTCAGTCGAATCCTGATGAACCTTACTCTGCGCACCGACTTTGATCCCATCTTTGACTTCAAGTCAGTTTCGGCTGATTCACCATAAAGAGGTGGGGTAAAAAAAGGTTTTCCCCCCACCTAACTTTTATATCTTTTCCCCTCTTTCTCACTTTATCTCTACCACTGTTTCTCTCTCCTCCTCACCTTTTGTTTTTCTTTTCCTCTTTTACTGTTTTAGGTACCTCTCTATTACTCTGGAACAAAAAGTTTTTGGACTTTTCAAAATTAGGTTTTTTATTGACTTTATGTAAGAGGTCTTCAATTTCAAGTATGAATATACACTCTACATAATATTTAGACACTGCAACAGAGGCTCATTCTCCATTTCTTACTCATTCAATTGTTTAAAAATATCAACTTAGGAGAACAAATTTAATATCTTTTCTTTTTGTTCGTTTTTTAAAGCGAGATTTACAAGAAAAAGTTACGGTATCGTAACAGCACTCACTATTGTAAAACTCGAACAGAAACCGGAAATTTTGGTTTGGGGGAAATCGACGCGGGATTGATTTATTGATTGATTTAGGCTATAAAAACGAACATCTAAAGTGTGGTGGAAGATTTCAGTCAAGCGGAGCATAAACAAACATTTACACACGACCACAGTTGATATTACATAGATGCGAGAGGTGAATTAGAGCATCAACTACTACTCGCTGTTTGAAGCAATATATTTCTATACTGAAAATAGGAACGGACATATTCCCCAGAACATGGGCAAGAATCTTTTGGTAGGCGCGAAACGAACCACAACTTTCGCTTTTACCGAGTGAGTTTCTCACGTGCATAACACATATTTAGGAAATCGTTAGAAAAACTCTTGTTTCCAGCAATGAAACCCGCGAGGATCTCTTCCAGTCCTACATACAGCTGTACAACGACGCCAAAACTATGTTAGCTCTTCAAGAAAATGAAATCAAAAACTGAGCACAATGTGAACAAGAGCATTCTGTTGTTCAAAAATGCCCAAAATTTCCTAGGGTCGTTGTAATGGTAGTGCTTTCTATGAGAGAGAGAGAGAGAGAGAGAGAGAGAGAGAGAGAGAGAGAGAGAGAGAGAGAGAGAGAGAGAAACAGAGAATAAGAGAGAATGATAACTCTCCCCACCGGTTCAGTGGTAATCCCGACCTGAGAGAGAAAAAGAAAAAAGAGAGAGAGAAAGAAAGAGAGGTAGAGTGCGTCAGAGGGCCACTGGGTTCGACCCCACCCTGAGAATCCATGCATGACGCGCGAAAGCTCAGCAATGTCTCATTTTTTATAACCTCAAAACTTGATATATGTACCAAAAACAAGTCTTTAGTATTTCAGAAGGTGCAAAATTCACCTTTCTTCAGAAGACTAAGTCTCGACGAAAATTTCCGGAAACGATAATTACAGGCGCCTTGTATCAATCTTAGCGTTTTGTACACCAAAACTGAATACCATCGCTGATAAGTACCCCAGGCGCCAACAAATACCTTATATGAATGAGTTTGAAAGGGTTCAAAACAGGCGAACAGATTATTAAAATTATTCTCAGACTGCTTTTTAGCGATTTTTTATTAGAAGAGTTTTTCTAAATCACCAAAATCCTTGCTTTCAGGGACCTTGGTAACAGTATTTTCAACGTTAAGTTTTGGCTTCTCTCCGCACGACTCATGCTCTTAACCAATCTGAACATGAATGGTTGGTTCGTTCTATAGCTTACAATAATCGTTACGGTATTTTTGGGTGGGTTGAAGCAATTACCCCTGTGATCGAAAGCTTTAAGCATATTTATTCGCATATTCATTTATACTTTGAAAAAAATTGAAGGCAAAGGATATAATTTCGATTACTTTTTACGTGTTTTTTATCGGTCTTCATTATATCAGTTTTTGGCTTTGAAAACTCAACATGGAGGTAGGATTGAAATGAACTAAGAATCTCCCAAAACGTTAGGAAGGAGAAAAACAGGCTCTCTAAGCGGACTATCTTAACGCTTAGTCTTCAGTTACCCGACTAATCCGCAACCCCTTTTCTGTTCGGAAAGATCATGACGCTGTGAATGTTCTTTTATAAACGTTACAAATAAATGCAAGTGTTTTTTGATCAATGTTGAAGTGTGTGTCTTTACTCAAACACGTACTCACAGCCATCTGTTGCGAAACATTAGAAGATGTCATTCCCACAAGAAACAGGGAAAAAATCGTATTTATCGTACAAATAGATTTTAAGTAAGAGGAAATAGAGTCAACCGCTCACTGCAAGAAGATAACGCCTTCAATCATTTCGTCTTTTCTCAGGCAAGGAGGAGCTCTCTTTCCGACTCTCCAACGCTTTCGAGTTCACTGGTGGCAACGTTCCCGAAGGCATAGTTTTAATGGCGCCTACTTTTTTCCCACTGGCGCTGGCGACAAGGAACTCGTCTCTGGTTAGTGAGGGAGAGAGAGATGAAGATTTAAAAATAGAGAGAAAAAGGAAGAGAAAAGAAATGGGTATAAAAGCAGAGAAAGAGAGTGAGCGAGAAAGTAAAAAGAAAGATAAATGTGAAGAGAGCAGAAAAAAGAAGAGAGAAAAAAGAGAGAAAGACAAAGAGGTAAAGCTAGAAGAAAAAAATTGTTTCCCGATCTCATTTCATAATTTCATAGCTTGAGACCTCTCTTTTTTCTGTTCACCTCTGCGTAAGTCATCCTTGTTTTATATGAACTCATCTCTACGGATAAACAATGAATGAGCTAGACAATATTTAGCCTGATCAAAGTTTTGATGAACTTAAACATAAGCTCATAAGTGGCTTTGTATTCACCAACAACGTACATTCTATTTCAAGTCACTTTATCTTTCAAAGAATGAGTATTCAAGACTCATCGGCACTACTGAAGTTTAATTGGCCAGGTCTGGTTGACTTTAAACGCTTCAAAATCCGTATTTTTTACTAATAGTGACCAGTTTGAACACCAGGGACTCCATTTCTGTATGCAACAAAAAATTCTTTTACAAATTAAAATGTCAATGTTTTTTTGAAGTTTTGCCTTATTCTGGATACAAAGTCAACAGTGAATCTCTTAAAAGTTAATAATCAACAAAAAACATGAAAAATGACCTGAGGGGAAAAGGTGAAGAGTAAAAGGAAAGGGAAGGGGGTTTACCTAAGCAAAAAAGGGGAGGAGGGCCCTACTTAAGAGAAGGGGGAAGGGGGACCCAAGGGGGAGGTGGCCCTACATAGGTAAAAGGGGGGTCCTATAGAGAAGAAATGAGGGGGGCAGGACATTTAAGTCTCCTACTTCAGATTTGATTGGCTATGATGTTAGGAGGGTCACAGTTTAAGTGTGGGTGTCAGAGAGAAGCTTTAAAACTGGTACAATGTTTAGAATCAGCTCCTTCTCTCTCCATAGGACCCCCTTTACTATTTATGACCACCTATCACCTTACGACCCTCTTCCCCCTTTCGCTTAGGTAGGGCCCACCTTCCCATTACCTCGCTCTTGCCAAGGTGAACCCCCTTCCCCTAACCCTTTCTCTGTAATTTTACGACTTAGGCTGATATATTAATTTTCGAGATGTGTAGAGAACTTCTCGGCTCCGTAAAATGAATGTACAAGATACTTATTTGAAAAAAATTTTACTTAAAAAAGTGTAAAAAAATTTGAAGAAAAAATTGCTCAAAATTTTTTTCTTCTAAAAACGGAATCCCTAATTCTGAAAATGTTCATGAGTGAAGAAAAAACTTTAAAACTCAGCGTTTAAAACCAACCAAGCCTTGCCAATGAAATCGCAGTAGTGTTGACTCATCTGCTAACATGGAAAGTATTACATCAAGATAATGTTCAATTTCAAAAAATGCAGAGCTTACCGTCGAGGTTCTTCTAGTATATACAGTATTAGAAGTAATAGAAGAGTATAGGGAAGTATGGGTCATTCGAACGAACAGTATGGCGCCTAGACTGACTATTATATCGGTGCTGAACTTTAGTTGAAAAAGACGACCATCTTTGAAGAGTGAAAATGAGAAGAATGACATAAATTCATTTACAAAAGAGAACACTTATCCGCTAGACCGCCTTTGACTCATCAGAAGTGTTAGAAAGTTGAACTCTTTATACGCATTCCATGAATATACACGAATTCGAACTCAATTACTCATACATATATGACGCTGTCATTTTGATTTTTTTTTCCATAAATGTATTTTTCGATGATTTTCGTTTTTTTTATATGGCAGATTCTCCAAGAAAGCGGGAAAAGCATGGCACGGGCCACGAATTACTTTATTTGACAATAAAACCTCATAATTTCATGGAAAGTCAGTGAAAATATCAGAATTGCATTACAAGATTGTTCATTCTTTATTTCCATGTACATATGTTTAACGTGGAATTGAAATATAAAAACAATTTAACATGGATTTTTATATATGATAAAATGAAAATTAAGAAATGAAAAAAACGAAGGTGATCTGACGTTTTATCTGACGCTGCCATCGAAATAGCGTTTTTTTATGGTTAATGGCACAATTGCATTCAAAAGCTCCTTCGTCAGAGGCAGAAGAAACCATAAAATAACGCTATTTTGATGGCAGCGTCAGATAACAATCTTGAAATCATAGCAATTGTCATATTTTCACTGACCTACCATGAAATTATGGGTTTTTATTGTCAAATATAGTGATTTGTTGGCAATGCCATGCTTTTCCTGCGTTTTTGGAGAATAAAACGAACAAAAATCATCGAAAGGTACATTTATGACAAAAATCAAAACCGCAGCGTCATATATATGTATATGTTGTCTTCTTTGAATTTGACGTTGGACTGGTTCCCTTTCTATAAATTCACTTCTGCAACTGTTATTCTTGCATCTCCTATCTATTTTGCAGTTTGGCTCTCTCGGTACCATAATCAGTCGAGAACTCGTATGGCGCTTCGTTACACCTCGATACTCCGGCCGCTCCTCCAATTTTCGCGAACAGCTTCAGCTCGTCTCCGACGGATTCGTAAAGATATGCGAAAGTCTCTCAACGGAACAGAACGTAAATGAATGATTGAGTATAATTTCCTGAAAAAATATAAATCAAACAATACTTGAGCGAGACAATCCTAAGAAAAGTAATTACTAAATCTTCAAAAATGTTTGGACGTGTTCACTCCTCTGGTGCCGATAGTTTTGTTCGATACGGAATCGAAAGGATCACGAATGACCAATAAAGTACTTGTTCAATGGTCATAAAAGATAAATTTCTATAATTTTTTTGAAATGGCTTCTTGTTGTTTCATGTAAAACATGAAACAGGTTCGAAAATGTCAACAAATTTCTTTTTCCGGTAGGAAAAATTATTCTGTTCTCAAACCAAGACTTCAATGTTGTTGTTTTCACCTCCTTAAAAGTTAAACACATTCATAAGCTCATCACACTCGATAATCTTCGACTGATTGGACCCAAGGGTACCTATTCTAGGATACAGCCCTTCCCCTTCTCCGACTCAAGGCCCTAATTTCATGAGCAGTTCCTTCCCTTCTAAAGATTAGACTATGAAGATTACCCAGAATGACAGCTCTTTACATGTTCAGACTCAATGACACTAATAGGAGAAAACAGCCCATTCTCTTTTCAGATTCAAGGGCTTCATTTACAGAAGAAAACACCCATCCTTTTAGAAGATGAAGGGTCCTTTTTCAGGGGTCAGCCCCATCCATTTCGAGACTCAAAGGCTCAAATTTCAGGAGACAGATCCTTCTCAGAGTCTAAGGCCATAATTTTAGAAAACAGCCCTTTTCTTGTTCTCACTCGAGGACCTTGATTCCAGGAGACAGTTTCTTCCCTTCTCTTGCCTGAAAACTGTACGGGCATCCTTGAAGACATTCAAGAATACGTGGCTGAGCTCGAAGGAGTCCGGCTGTCATATGAGTATTACAAGATTATCATGGACAATGAAAGAACGGTTGGTGGTTTTCGACCTTACGATGAAGTAATCGAGAAGAAGGATATTTTTAAAAACAATTTATATTTAAAAACTTTTTCCGGGGAAGTTTGTCACTGTTGTCACACAAAGTTCAGGGAACTTGGAAAAGAAGGGGCTTGGAAGCGAAAACATTGATTGATCACTATGTTCTCCATCAAATTCTGTCTACCCAAATTACTAGTTTAATTAGGAAAACATCGTCATTGATGCTAAGCATAGAGCATTGTTTCAAACAAGCCTGTATTTGTTATTCGGTGCTTGACTGCTTCTAAATGAATTTGAAGTGAGAACTGAAACGTCGATCATGGTTCTGAATGATATATAGGGCTTCGAGGTGTTTTTGCTGAAGACCGAAATTTCCCATTTCTAGTTTTGTATAATAAATGAAACGAGAGAAATGAGCCGAACGAAAAAAATAAACTGAACAAAACGTGCTCTTCATCACTTTGTTCTGGCATCCTAAAACCAGCTTCCTGCTGACTACATTAGAATCTACATATGAAACTGCCCTATTTCAGAACGTACCAAGCGAAGATCTCCCATTCACAAACGAACAGCTATTTTTTCTCTCATATGCCGTCATGCAGTGTAGGAGCAGAAAAGAGCTCGAGAACCAGGTAGATTTTGTGAATAGAAAGATCAATAAGTCTTATCTTCGATTCAACAAATAAAAGCATCACTATCGAACTTGATCTTGATATCGAACTATCAGGCGTTTCCTCAAAACATCAAACTATCGCGTAAACAAAAGGTAACAAACTGAGACTTCTTAACTGTTATTTACGTAAGTTGAACCATTCGAGTTTTTGAAGAGTTATCATTAAAAAAATTGAGTTCCCAGTTGAAGTTCGAGAAAATTGAGTTCCCTTTCCAAAAAAAAGTTGAGGTGCAGGCAAAAAATTTACAGTTGAATTTTATAGTTTGGACCGATTTATCAAAATTATAATTTTTCCGGAAGTCGGTATTTCAGAAATAATCTCAGAGGTCTCAATTCTAAATCTCATCTAGCGATTTGTGAAGTCTTCGAGTTATACGAAACATAACTTTTTTAGAAGTTTTTCAGAATAAAAAGGAATTTAACCTATTAACTTTTTTTTGTTTTTGTAATCTCATTATAAAAAATATCATTCAGCGCCTAAGTACGTCTCTGCGAGTTAACGGGGCGTTTGCTCAGATGCCGGAGTTTGCGAAGGCTTTTACGTGCGCAGCTAATAAGAGAATGGCGTCTATTGGACAAGATTTGCTCGGAAGAGTTTTTGAGTGATTACGGTTTTTTGTTTTTGTTAAAATTATAGTAAGTTTTTTATGTTTTGATCAAAATAGCAAATGATATTTACAATTTTTGTGTTCTGGTTCTATACTGTCACCCAAACTTTCTTTATTCCAAAACTTTGGTCGAAGAAGCACATACGGCAAAAGCATTCGCTCATGAGTGGATTGAACCACCGACATTTCGGTTAACCGACGAACGCGCTGCCGATTGCGAGCACGCTAGTAAGTAGAAACTGAAGTAGAAAAAAATACCATGTTTGTCATCATTTCTCACATATAATAAGGGGCTATTGAATATTAGTTTACTCCAGTTAAGGAAGTATTGAAGTTGGTAAATATTATCCATGAAGTAAGAAAGTATTTATAAGAAAGAAGAACAAGACATGTGCTTATTTATACACTTTTTATTGAACGGCAAATAATCAGTCTGTGAACGTTCGATAAAATCGAACTAGGACTTACGAAGTCAGGCCAATATATTATATAAGACACAAAATTATTCAATCAATAAAGTGTAAGTATTTTTCACAATTATATGTTGTGCATTAGTAAGATATGTGACCAGCAAACACTAGGCTTGCTTTCTTCGATAGATGAGCTTTCGCTGCCCTTATTATCTTCTTGCCGGTATACTCTTGAGAATTATTCAACAATTTTTTATTCTTTCATTTGAAAGCTTCACTTACCCAAATTAAATTCGAATTGAACAAACGCTAAATAAAAAAACGATTCTTATATTCGTTGTTTTCCATTTGTCACTTTTTTGGTTTTGTTTGTTAAGATCACAAATAAAACATGATTTTTATAGGATAGAAACCCTTTTTTCATTCGAGCATGATATTAGGTTTGGTAGAACAAAAAGAAAAATCAAGAACATACTTAAATCTACTGAAAAAACATATGAGTTCATTTTTCTGTGTAATAAAACTCTCTCAATAACTTTCAAATCAATCAATTCAAATTTTGCTTTCAATTTTTTTTCGAGTTTGAATAGTGTGGTTTCAAGCAAAATTATATACAGTACCGTGCCGTAGTATACCAAAAAGTATATTTTACAGTGTTTATCTTCAGTGAACGCGAAATAAAGGCTCAAATTTTTATTAGATAATCTTCAAGTACTTCGAAACATAATTTCAACTTAACTTTTGAGACGCAGATTAACTGTTAACAAAAAAAGCATAAAATAGGAAAAGCAAGAAAAACACAAATTGAGCAAATATTCTTCAGTAACCTATGACATCTTCAATAACAACTTAGAAGTTACAATCTTAACTTGCTTTGCATGACCTGACTTTTGTGAATTAGCGTCATCGCGGTGATCGATTGTGAGTGTGCTTGAATACTTTCTCCCTTCAAACTTCAATCAAACTTCAATCAAATCAATACCTGTTTTTTGGAATTGATCAATCGGAAACTTCAAAAAATCCATGTTTATTGTAAGTTGCTGGTAAATATGAGGTAGAAAATAACGTACAAAGTATTGTACATTATGATTACAACACGCTCATTGCGTATTATCTAATCAACGATACATATTCACGTTTACATAGCTATCATTGGAAGAACAATTTGTGTAACACACCATAGCTATCATTGGAAGAACAATTTGTGTAACACACAGAGAAAGCAAATCGAAGTCTCAATTTTAAAATTGTTCAAAACTTTTTTATTACAAAAATATCACGGTGGAATTGCCGTTTCCTATGAAGTCCCTCTTCTTCAACGCGGACAGACTTCTTCCTGTGTGAATCCTGGAATTCCTCTAACTTCAACTCCAAAACACGCGTAGCCAATGACATGGCGCGGGACTGTCTTTTGAAGTTTTCAACTGCCTCCTCCAACGTTTCGAAGACTGGAGATAATTTATCCAAGATGAATTCCTTGATGTCCTTTATCGCGTCCTCCATTGAGACTGTATCGTTCTCAACCGGAGCTGGTGGTCTTGCTTCCTGGATTTTCCGGATTTCCTAGCCGAATTGTTCGGGGCGCACGTTTATCTGGATGTTATCCTGGCATATTCTGCAACATCATTGATTGAGAAACAAGACGTCTCTGAATGACTTGTTTGACGATTTATTATATGAATACTAATAAAGAGAAGAAGAATCAAATGAATTCAATTAAAGTAGTTCACGGAGTGAGGTTGGGTCCCCGCGAAACAAGAATTAGTAATTTTGAATGGAGCGCCAGAAATACGGGTCTTTTGCTAGCGATGGACAACTTCTCTGTCGTCTTGTTTCAACAGCGGATGCATCAACAACCTTTCCCGTTTCATCTACTTCCCGGCCGATGCACCATGTGCTTGTAGTCGAAAGGAATTATGTCATTGGTCGTGAAAGGAACGAAACGAATGAAGTATGTGTAATGTGAATGTAAAGTTCGTAAGGCTGTGTGTTCAGATAAAGAATGCCAAAAGCAATGGTTCTTGAATAATGCTCAATGATGCCTGCCACGGCTTACTTTACTGATTTATCAGCAATCTTAACAACTTTCAACAAACTTACTAACAAACCTTACTAACAACCTTACCAAATACTAAAACCAAATCAAACAACAAAAGTCTCCTTGTAGCAGACCTGCGCAGCTTATCGGGTTCTGGAGCGCGAGCGTAGGAGATAGGCGATGTAGTGGTGCGAGCCAACCAAAAAACTAAGTCCCCACTCCTAATTTAGGCCAAAACATATTAAATATGAATAGAAACTTCTAGAATAGTGAACGTCGAAAAGGTCGACATGACTAAACATCACCCCCACTAGAAACGTACTCCTTTCCTTCATCACCGCCAAATAATGACTTCTTCATAGTTTATATTTTCATCCTATGGACTCTATCTGATATTCTTGCCTATACCTAACAAAAAATATTGAGATTCAAGATTTTGAAAACTTTTGGTTTTACATAATTTTAAAGCTTGTGATACAAAATTTAAATTTTTTGTAAAGTGAAGTTTTGGAATAGCACCAGTCTCATTCCCCCATGAGTAGGCGCGTCGATGATACATGAGAAATAAATAAAACCTTTACCAAGACACGGAGAATGATTTTCTGGCACAATTTTACTTGGGAGGGGTGCGCTTTACTGGGGGGGTGTCAACGAAATTCGTTGTAGCTAGGTTATTAGTGTGTGTTTAAGCGCCTTTTCCTGAGGCCGTCTTTTAGCAAAATTAAATGTCGTCGGGCCAAAGTAATTGTGTTTGTTGGTATCCTCCAATATTGTGTTTATGGTGCATCGGCAATAAACCAGAGACAAATCCGCGTGGCAGGCTCAAGCGAACCGCTTCACAGCAATTCTGGTTAGCACTTGAAGAGTTGTTTTCCTTGTTCTTCTTAGCTTTCTTCCTTTCTCAAAATCGTTGATCCTTGTCTCAATAAAGCTCATCCCATCTCGAAACC
Organism: Allodiplogaster pararmata; assembly: GCA_964056735.1. Classification (NCBI taxonomy): domain Eukaryota; kingdom Metazoa; phylum Nematoda; class Chromadorea; order Rhabditida; family Diplogasteridae; genus Allodiplogaster; species Allodiplogaster pararmata. The sequence goes on from OZ057403.1 coordinate 39,479,993, forward strand.
TCTCTCCCACGAGTGAAGCTCATTCGAAGGGACACGGTTGAGAGAAAATAAGGGAGAGTTGAGGTCATTGGACTCGGTCAAGAGAAGTAAGGGTTGAAGTTAAGAGTAGCGACAAAGGAGCACTTTCAAGTCTGTTCTACGACTAATTTGTCGTCTGAGGAGTTCTGCTCCTGAAATTTTTTGTTGCTCTTCGCGTCTCGTTGCTCATTGGAGTTTCCTTATTCTCAATTTTCCTTTCTCCTGCGAGTGAATTTTCACTGCAAAGGACACGGCTGAGAGAAATAAGAAACCAGTAGAGCAACGAAACACGGTAGAGAACACAGAATTTAATTCTGAGCTAATACAGAATTTCCGAGCTATTAGTAAGCCCATGTCAGCAAACGAAGACATCTCGGTTGAAGCTAGCAAACCGCATCAGCACATTATGGCTGCCGAACTTGACCCGAAAAAGAAAATGGCAGTATCTTCATTGTCTCAATGGAAAGAAGCTATTATTCTTGCAACAGAAACTCTAGCACAAGCTCAACAAATACTGAGAACTACTTCAGATACTCCGATTCAAGAATTTGAAGAAGTGCGAGCTACACTCACCGCAGACATAGACTCTCTATAAAAGGCAGACGAAGACTTAGAAGGTAAATTCAGTCAATTAAAAGACAAAAACCTTTAGTTAGAAATTCTGCAATTGAGAGATCAATGGATAGATCAGCAAAAAGGAAGTAGAATTCAACTAAGATTAACAAGAGAAATTTCGAAAACTCTTAATCTTTCAGACAATCAAATAGCCTCCAAATCTCAAAGAAACAGTTCGCAACGAAGTAATGTGGAAATCCAACAACAAGAATTAGGAAAACCACAACATAACGAGCTAGACATGGGTCACAGCATGATAAACCTAAACGTTCAAGAACAAAACGCAGGATACAGTCAAATTTTTCCCATGTGCACACTGCCACCTCAATATCAGCTGCCCAAGATCGATATTCGGCTCCCGGAGTTCAGAGGAGATACAGCCCAATATCCATCATTCGTGGAGCACTTCGGCCTGCTGGTTGATAGGAGGCAGGATATCTCGAATCTGGAAAAACTTTTGCACCTGAAGGGATGTCTCAAATAAGAAGCTTCTTCTTCTTCTTCCTAGCGTTTATCCCGCCGCCGGGCAGGTTCCGCTTTGTAGACTGCACCATGCCATTTCACCCGATCAGCTGCGTCTTCAGTCTTCAGCCCGGTCGTCTTCATATCTACTTCGATGCAGTCTCGCCACCTAGTTTTGGGTCAGCCTCTGGGTCTTTTGCCCTCTACTTCGATGTTCCAGGACGATTGAGAAACGGAATGGAGATTTGATCTTATCACGTGCCCGTACCATCTCAGCCTTGACTCTCGAAGCTTTTCAGATATAGGGGCGATGCCCAGACGATCTCGGATGGTTTCATTTCGCACCATGTCTAGACGAGTGAGTCCGAGGCTCCATCTCAGCATTTTCATCTCCATAACATGCAGCATCTGTATAGTCTTTGCTGTGCATGGAGCACATTCGAGGCCGTAAAACGCGACTGGTCTGACAACTGATCGGTAAATTTTACTTTTCAGTCTGTCAGGCATTCGCTTGTCGCATAGTACACCTGTTGATTCTCTCCATTTGAGCCAGGCAGCATTGACTCTCGCATCAACTGTGGTCTTGGGGTCTAGGTCTGCGGTGATGTAGGATCCGAGGTACTTGAAGCCATCCACTTTCCGGAGTTCGGTGTTCTTGACTTTGATGGTATTCGAAGTACTCTTTCCCATTTCCAAGTACTCGGTCTTTTGGAGGTTTAGTCGTAGACCATAGTCATTGAAGCGTTCGTTCCACTCTCCTAGCTGTCTCTCCAAGTCCTCTGATGTGTTGGAACATAACACAACGTCGTCAGCATACAGTAGAGTTTTCGGAGGGCTTGTTTGTAGATCTCTGGTGATCGTGTCCATTATCAGTACAAAGAGTAGGGTAAAAGCGCGGAACCTTGATGAACTCCTACAGCAACCTTGAATGACTCCGAAGTACCCGCTGGACTTCTCACGGTACTTCTAGAGTCATTCTTCATAGTGCAATCTTTTCTCATAGTGCAATCTTTTCTCATAGTGCAATCTTTTCTCATAGTGCAATCTTTTCTCATAGTGCAATCTTTTCTCATAGTGCAATCTTTTCTCATAGTGCAATCTTTTCACATAGTGCAATCTTTTCTTGCCACTGAGCAGTCGGTCTTCAAATCGCTCTCTCACCGCAAATTGTCAGCGTTCGTTTTATTTTCTTTGATTGATTTTAACTCTCTCTTTTGTTTTCTTTCTGTTTCCTCTCTTTCTTTCTTTATACTTATCGTTTCTCTGCTTGGCCTTACTGAGGATTTGCCTACTCGTGTTCTATCGACTGTTTCAGTTTTAAATTTTCCCCAAAGGGGTTCTGCCTCGTTCGGAGGACAAGCTTTGGTAGGAAAGGCTGGTACCGTTGATTCGGTTTCAGTAACTGACTCTGGTCCGTTTCACAGAGTATACAAACTCAAAGTCTGCCAGTTTTGAGACCATATATGTCTTTCTCAATGTCTAGTTCAGCGAATCTTTCTCCTGAAGGTGCAGCTATCTTACAACACATTACTCTCCTCATCGAAAAGATTTATTTATTTATTTATTTAGATACATTTTTGAAACAAAAATGCGACAACACTCGGAACATGGTGAACACATGATAAATTCTCTACAGGTTAGGTAACTGCAGATTGAGTAGTTCTAATACATCGAGAGAACTCAATCTTGCTTTCAGAGCAAGTACAGTGGGAGCAGAAACTATATCGTAGGCAAGCTTACAATAATATCTAGCGGAACGAAAGGCGAAAGAATTGAATAATGGTAGTCTACGCGTACGGGAAATGTGAAATGAATACTTAGAAGTACGACCATTACAAGGCTTAAGCCTATACATTTTACTAACTGGAATATCAATTAATCCATTCAGTATTTTATAAGAGAAGATGATATCTGTCTTAGTTCTACGCGACAATAAAGTATCTAATTGGAAGCTTTTAAGTCTATACTTGTAGGAAGGTCGGGTTTGCAGAGATTCTCGATTGTAAGAGCATCGAATGCATAGTAATCGTGTGAAAATATGCTGGACATGCTCAATTTTTCTGATGAGATTCTTTTTGTACGGAGACCAAATGACAGAGCCGAAGTCTAGTAAAGGAACAATGAAAGATTTGTAGCAACGAATATATGCTAATGGACTTTTGATGCATAATGACCGAAACAAAGCGTAGACTAATCTCATTGCTCGTCTTGTAACATGTTCAATATGATATTCGTAAGACAAATCGACATCAATGAAAACTCCCAAGTCTCTTATTGGTGATTCTGCAACTTTGAATGGAATGTCACTATGATCATCGGTTTTTACAAAATAAGGTAGACCAGGATTAGATTTACCCAAATGTAAAACACTGCATTTGTTATTCGCGATCGTCAACTGCCATTCATCACAAAAAGTCTGTATTTCTAGAGCAGCGGATTTCAATTGTAAGTGGGCAAGAGTAGAGTCATTAGGAGAGAAATTGGCAAATACTTTGATGTCATCCGCGAACAAGTTGACAGAAACGAGATGGAAATTTTCGAGCCTATATGACAGGCTAGCGATATATAGAGAGAATAGAATCGGGCCTAAGACAGAGCCCTGGGGCACACCTGAACTAATTGGAAAACTATCAGAAAGGGTATTGTTAACACGAACACGCGAGGTACGGCCTTTCAGAAAACACTCGAACCAGCAAAACAAATTGCCTCGAAAACCTACACTTTCAAGAATATGTAACAGCTTATCATGTGAAACTGTATCAAAAGCTTTCGCTAAATCGTAATATAGTATGTCTACAACATTATCACAGTCTAGTGCACGCTGCCATGATTGAGTACATTCTAGGAGATTTGTTTCAACCGATTTACGAGAGCGAAACCCGTGTTGACAGTTTGGAATGAGATTGAAGACATTGCACCAATGAATTATTTCAGGCTTAAGACAACGTTCTAGAACTTTAGAAGCAACAGGAGATATTGTAATTGGCCGAAAGTGTTCAGGAGAACTTGGGGAAGCAACTTTATTAATCGGTACGACAATGCCTTGTTTCCAGATGTCAGGAACCTTACCCAGTATTAAGGAAAAGTTAAACAGAAACGAAAGGGGCTCGGCAAGTACTTCTGCACAATTTTTATATACAATAGACGGAATAGAGTCAGATGGCGCAAAACAAGATGATTTCAGTTTCTTCAAATGACGTAATACTTGTTGAGGCATTATAATACAGTCTGACTTGGAATAACTATTTCGAGAACTGAGAATAGGCAAGTTTCCATTATCTTGAGTAAAGACAGAGGAGAAGTAAGAGGCTAATGCATTGGCCTTTGCCTTGTCAGTCAACTTGGATAATCCATCGACAGTTATACAACCAATACGAGTTGTTTGTTTTAATCTGCTATTCACAAAACTGTACAGGTTCTTAGTGGAATTTAAAAGTCTGAGTTCGCGATTTCTATTCAGTTTCTCAATCTCAGATTTTATTTTCATACATATTCTATTGTATTCGGTCACAACTGGAGCACAGTTCAGTTTGCGAAAAAGACTAGACTTGTACATGATCATTTTCTTTATATGAGGTGGGTAAGAGTCGAAAGGTAGTTTACGTCTGTAAAAAGGAGTGTGATCAGTGATAAGAGGAAGTACAGTGTTTAAGAAGCGAGAATATAGATCATTTATATCGATGAAATTATCGAACAAAGTGGTCCATGAAGTACTAGATAACGCAGCAGACAGAGAAACATAGTCGCAATGTCTATAATCAAGGCTAGGCTCAAAAAGGCTAGCAGAGCTATCATGGAGGATAGTGAAACAAACGGAATTGTGGTCACATGATAGAGAGAAAGGCGATGTTACATAGCAATTCGATATCGATCCAGGAGGCCCAATAACCAAATCAAGAGTGTTGCTCAAATGAGTAGGTTCCTTAACAAACTGCGTGAAAGAAAGATCAGCCACTAGGTCACTCAATACTTTGTGCTGGCCAGTAGCGCAAGATGGATTTGACCAGTCAAGTGCAAGATTCAAGTCGCCACAAAGTACAGCTGTATGAGGCACACAAAGTAAATCACTAACAAGTTCGAATAACTGGTTGTTTTGATCGGGATTCGTATTAGGAGGTCTATAAACGAGTATAATCCGAAGAGTATTTATCGAAGAAGGTGAATGAATATCTAGTGCAATTAATTCACTAGAAACATCGTGCAGAGTTTTAATTAAGGACACGGAAAGAAAGTCACGGCAAATTGCAACTACACCACCCCCTTTTCTTCTCAAACGATCAGAACGAAAAACAACATATGGTAGTAACCTAGCAACGAGCTCAGAATCAACGATCTTAGAATTAAGCCATGACTCACAAACAAGAAGAATATCAGGTCTATAAACACAAAGAAAGGTGTGCAGCTCACTTAACTTATTAACAATGGAGCGTGCATTGATCAAAACACATTTCAAACCGGTGGAGCAGCCTAGCAGCTGGAGTTTGACGGAAGCGGTGTAGGTGGTCTCGAAGAGAGAACCATATCAGCTCATGAGGCACACGGTCGAAAGCTTTCTCCAAGTCAAGGAAAGCGCAATGGACTGACTTCGCCTTTTCCCTGTGTTTCTCTAGATAAAGACGAATGGCGAAAATAGTATCCGTTGTTCCACTTCCTTTGACGAAGCCACACTGATTGACGGTTGTGCTTACAATTTTGCGGAGCCGTGCTTCGATGATCTTTTCCAAGATCATTGTGGTATGAGGAATGATTCTTATCGGCCGGTAGTTGGAGCATATTGTGACATCTCCTTTCCCTGTCTCAAAGAAGAAGCAGCGGTGACTATTCAAAACTTGCCCATTCTCGGAGAATATTACGAAGTAGCAAAAAAAAACCTGTTGGACACCGCATACAACAGGCAGCAATCCGACCTTCCTATGCTATTGGAAAAAAAAATGGAAAATTTTCCTATGTCCGGAGAAACTGTGAAGCAGCAGACGAAATCTCTGGACGAATTACGCTGCATTTTAATCGAACTGCAACATACCAAGGTGGATGAAAACATCTCGTTCATCAGAACGGTTGTCAGCAAGTTCCCTAGAGCTACCCGAGAGCACGTCGCAACGTGGCAGTTCAACGTAAGAAAACATAAAGATGCAACAACCATCACCATGCCGATGATACTGGAAGTCATCAAAGATTTCTTATCAGCTAAAAAATTTAAGTCTTGCGCATTTCCAGCGACAGCTTCATCCACCAAGTTTATGAGACAGAATGTCAACATCACCACTCACGAAAAGTATACACCAGTGGATCGTTCCAAAAGCTCTGATTCAGGGGCTAAAACAAGGACAAAGGAGAGCAAAGCTTGGGCGGACGTAGAGAAATGTGTCTTCTGCGGTAAACATAAGAACTCAACGCTGTGCTTCACGCATAAAACCGGTAAAGAGAGAACGCAACTCGCAACTCGTCAAGGAAGATGTCTAAGGTGCTTAGAGAAGGGACATTCAGCTAATGACTGCAGAATATTTTGCAGCATATGTCGAAAAGCTCATCACATCTCGCTCTGTTTTGCACTCAATCCAAAAGCTATGACTAGTCGTCAGAATCACGTCAACACAGTGTTGGAAGCAAAAATCAGTCAGGAGCAAGAACACATCTCCTACGAAGAACTGTCAGAAAACGAGAAAGTGGAAATGTCTGATAACGAGAATGATCACATGAAAGAGTCAAATGGTGAAGAAATAATCAGCTCAGCCACGAATGGAACCGCACGTCTCCTGACAGGCACAGCAAATATCTGTCTCAACTCAAACGATAAAACTGCCATAAAGTTTTTAATCGATACGGGAGCATCAGTATCTGTAATATCAAAACAGTTCGCAAAAACGCACAGACTGAGAATATCAGGACGAAAAAATTGTCGATTGACGGGACTTGGAGGAAAGAATGAAGGCACAAAGTTGTATACCGAATACGAGATAAATCTCGATTGTACCAACAGAAAGGTAATAACAACGAGAGCTCTTGGACATGACGAACCCATAACAGGCACCCTCAAGACGGAAACAATTCCGAAACGAGACCTTCAATTCATAAGGAAAAGGTCTTGGAAGCTAGCAGACAACTACAATGAAGGAAGCTCATTTCACCCCGATTTGATCATTGGTGCTGACATTCTCTGGCAAGTTCTGAAGATTGGAGAGAAGCTAGACACGCTCCCGAGTGGATTGATGCTTTTAAACACGGCATTCGGCTATATCTTTATTGAGCAGGCAAAGCGTAGCAGGGAAAACACCGAAACAGTCATGCTGCTGAATACGTTTCCGAAAAGTTTGGGAGAGAAACTGGAAAGTTTTCTTTCCTCAGAGAATGACCTTAAAAAGAAGGAAGAAAAAGAGATCGACAAAGATTTTTCGTTGCCAAACGGAAGATACAATGCAAAATACTTCACCAGAAAATCTATCAAGCAGCTGGTAATGGACGCAGAGCAGCAAACTCCGCCCAGAGACAGCTCGGCTTCAAACTCAAAACCGAAGAGAGCCAAAAGTGTGGAGACCATCATCCTCGTGCAGTTGCAAACTCAACTTTCTGCAGAACTAAATCTACGCTTAGAGTTGGAGAGAAAAGTAAGGAGTTTGGAGAAGAGACTGGACAAGGTCATGAGTGAAGTCGCTGATTTCGCATTGGAAAGAGAAAAATTGCAGGAAAAGCACGACATTCTTTTGGGAAAGTTGGAAGCGGTAGAACCTTATCTGAGCCTCGACAGAGACAATCAGTCCAAAATAGGCGAGATGGAAATGGTCCTCAATTCACTTTATCAATCGGCAACACCCGCGCTCGATACTGAAATTGCGGACGATGTAGATGCTTCGCTGAAGCAAGAAGTAGAAGTCGATAAAGAGATGGAGTTCCCAACACAAGGAAAGAGGTTCGGCGAGTCTGTGCCAGTCCATAACAAAGATTTATCCTTGGCTGAGCGGAAGAAGAGAGAAAGGAAAAGACCACAAATATAATCTGAAAAGATGCGGCCTTTGTGGAGCTAACCATCACTCCGATGCTTGCCGATTGGGAAATCTATCTACAAGAAGAAGACACGTTCAAGAGAAAAGTCTGTGTCATCTGTGCCTTCAACCTATATACAGGGTGACCATAAATTACCTGGACAAATGTAAATGTCTGTATTTTCTTTCAAAACGAAATTCATATCTTGGTATCAAAACATACTTTATCACAATATATAACCAACAGTTATGCACAATCATGTTCGATATGGCCGCCTCTGGGGCGAACGCATGCCTTGAGACGACGCTCGTATCCACCTGCCAGTGACCGCAGGTAGTCGTTGTCGAGTTCGTCCCATGCCTTCAGAAGGGCGGCACGCAGACAATCGAGAGTGTGGTGGTGGATAGCTCCGACCTTTGCCTGCATGACGCCCCAGACGCTGAAGTCGAGCGGGTTCAGGTCGGGGGAATTCGATGGCCATTCGGAAGTGCTTATGAAGTTTGGGGTGGGTGTGCGCAACCACTCTTGTGCGATTTTGGACTTGTGGGCAGGTGCCGAGTCCTGTTGAAAGGTCCAATCAGCTCCATTATAGTGTGTCCTACTCCAGGGCTCTACCACGTCTTCGAGGATCTTCTTTACGTAGAAGTTGGCATTTATCTTCACACCAGGGTCGACGAAAACCAACGGCGTTTTGCCCGTTGCACAAACACCTTCCCAAACCATGAGGTACTTGGGGTGGCTGCTTCTTCCGATTGTGATTTCATGCTCAGCTGCTCCATTACGATCGTGAGCAAGTATTCTGTCGTTTTGAGAATTCACCGACATCTCAATGGTGAATATTTTTTCATCAGTCCATAGCGTACGGAAATGCTCGGCCCGCGCACATCGTTGCAACAGATCTTTGCACCGTTGATGTCGAAGAAGCTTCTGTCGAGCATCCAATCCATGTCGTTTCTGCATCCTGTAGGGGTACATCCCGAAACGGTGTTTGATTATCAGTCGCGTTGATTCACGGGAGATACCGACCGACGAAGCGAGCTTCCTCATGGATTGTCGAGGATTGCGTGCGATGCGTTTCCGGAGAATGCTCCTAATCTGGGGCGTGTCGGATGTCGGTGGACGACCTCTTCCTGCACGGTCCTTGCCATCGGCTGTCTCCCGAAGAAGATCGATGGTGGCGTAAACAGTTGATCGTGGAGCATTGAGTCGTCGCGCGATGTCCGCTCTCGTGTGACCGGAGTTGTGCAGTGCAATGATCGCAGCACGAAGAGGACTTGATTTCACCATAACTGTAAAAATAAAGCTAGAGTAATGAAACTTGAAGAAACAACCAGTCTCAGAGCATTATCATGGAAAAATGAAAACAAAGATAGGTCAACTGTGTCGCGCAATAGAGCGCGTTGAAAATTTGTCTGGGTAATTTATGGTCACCCTGTACTTCAAAGGTAAACGACATACTTGTGTCGGGGAAAGCCTTTTCTGCAAATTCTGCTCTCGTCGGGGTCATCATCATTTCGGGCTTTGCGAAGAAAGTCCACTCTTCAAGTAATTGATCTGTATTCAATTTGGAGTTGTTGATTTGTTTTGTTTTTATTGATCCAGCTGATCTCCTTCCCATGTGTTCATTTCTGAGTTTTCGGCTAATGCACATTCGAGAAGGATCCACCCTATTTTTGCTCTGAACTTTAGCTTTTTCCGGCGTGTTTGTGATTATTCGTTAAAATTCATCGGGAAGTCGCCTGGTGTTCCGCGGAAGTTATGAGCATCTTGGAGAAAGTTTGGAAATCAAGGTTCAAAGATGCTTGGGTTCTTCCAATATGTGTATACCAACTTCTTTTTTTTCTAGGGGCGGGAGTGTCAACGAAATTCGTTGTAGCTAGGTTATTAGTGTGTGTTTAAGCGCCTTTTCCTGAGGCCATCTTTTAGCAAAATTGAATGTCGTCGGGCAAAAGTAATTGTACACCCCGTCACACAATGGAGGAAGGAGGAATTAAGTTTGCACGCAATTTTTATTACTTCAAACGGTCCCGCCTTAAAGTGGCTAAAAAGGCGGCGGATTTGAAAATAATTTTAAAAGACGCTGCGCGTGCGCACGTGCGCGCGCGTGCTAATGAAAAATCGATAAGGGCCGTTTTTTCACTTTTTTGTTTGCGATTCGCAATGCAATGGGCATTGAGAGAGAAAGCATTGAGAGAGCAATGCATTGAGAGAGAAAGCATTGAGAGAGCAATGTATTGAGAGAGAGAAAGGGTAAGAACAAGAAAAAGTGGATGAGAGAGAGTAACATTGGCAGAGAGCGATGTAGAGAGAGGGAAAGAGAGAGGTAGAGAGACAGAGGAAAAGAGCGAGTTAGAGAGATGGGAAAGAGCGGATGCGTCTACGTCTCGAGTGCGTCTCGCGTGCGTGCCTGCGCATCCTAATCAAAATTTTGCGGGCTGGCCTTGCCTATCGAAAGTGGTCGTCTGACGGGGGGTGTAATTGTGTTTGGTTCTTTATGAGTTTTTTGTTTGTTGTTCCCCCCTTTGGGCCTAGAGTCTTCTTATTTATTTATTTATTTTATCCTATTTTATTAAATCATAATAAAATAGGTTTAATTACCCAAGTTTGAGGATCGATAGGATCCTCGAGCGGCTCTCGGTCTTGTTGTAAAGCATTCACGTGTTTGTTGGTTTGTTTGGTTTTTTTAATGTTGTTTTGAAAGTCTGAGAATAAAATTTATTCTTGTGAACCTTTCATCTGAGCCAGCACACTATATTGAGTAAGAGGATTTCCTCTACTCTTGCTTGAGAATGTCGCGCAAAAATTAAGAGTAATTCTACTCTACTTGAAGGTATTCTCCAATATTGTGTTTAGGGGTGGGGGGGGGGGGTATTTTCGGTGCGTTTAAAAAAATTAAAATACCAAAAAATGTAAATTTTCTTACGCGGTCTCGTTCGCCTAAGCCGTACGGTCTCGTAAGTGTAACCTTTTTCCTAAGCCTAAGCGTTTTTACTGTAAAAATAATCTTTAAAAAGTTATTTTTAAAAACACCTCAAGTAAAGCGCTTCCCCCAAGTATAGCGCACCCCCCAAGTAAAAAAGAACCGATTCTCTCAACAAATCTAGTTGAAAATTGGGCTCTTTTTTCCTGATGGGCTTACCCTGCGTCTTGTCTTGCAGACATTGGAATACTAGAAGAAAAATTCGCTTTAAACGCTACCGTTTAGAAAATTTTCTTCAGATGTGATCATTTTGAGCATCAGAGACTCCGATTCTTGAAAAAAAATTATATCAAAAAATTAGGCTAACGCGACCGTATCACAAAAAATGTCACTCTGCACTGCCTGGCGTCTAGTATGCCTGCCCATCAGGGAATAAGAGCCGAAAATTGTAGTGGAGGGGCTAGGGGAACGATCAGGTCTGTCCCGCATCTCAGGGGGGGAGCGTACCCTGCCGCGAGGCGGGAACAAGAGCGAAAAAGATTATTATTATTATTATTGTTTTGTAGTGGAACGGCTCACAAGGAAAATATTTTTCGGAAACGACTTCGAAACAATGCGCGCGACTTCCAATCGATGTTTTGAATTCTACGACAAAAATGGCATCGCTCGAAAGATGCACGTCGCTCGCTGTTGAAAAATCTTGAAGAAAAAAAATCAACCTGTCTAATAGAAGCACTGGAAGAAACCAGCTCTGCCATCTCCATTTCAAATTGATTGAAAGCTGGCAGACTTTGCCAGTCAGAGCTTTCTAGGACCTCAAAACTCTGCAAACTAACTCGTTTTGAGAAAAGAAAATTCCAACGCAGATTAGGGAATAGTTTTCATTCTCTCATTCGTCTCCCTCCGTGCACGGTTGCTCCTCGCACCGTCTCTTCCCTCGTCTGTGAGAGTCCTTTCCCGAGAAGAATTGGCGCTCCGGGATCGTAGCGCCATCATGAGCGACAGAAGAATGAGATGGAGGGACGACTTTGTCAAAGCCGTTAGTCCCCAATTCCTAAGGAAGGCAGAGAACGCTGAGGAGTGGAGTCGTCACATGTCGCAACAGATCCCATAATCGATGATGTTATATTATCGATGTGGCTTGCTGATCTTGATAAAGCGTTTGAATTGCAAAATTGCAATTGCAAAAAAATTGCGAAAAATCAAAAGAATATGAATAGAGACCGCAATGGCTAAAATCAAAATCATAATAGGTAGTAAAATGTTATTTTTTTATGTTCTTAATCACTTGAATATTTCAAGAAAACGTGAAAAAATCAAAAACAATTACTTTAAAGCAGAAAAAAAGAGATCAGATATGCTTCGAAAATTCTGCCTATACACACCCCGTCACACAATGGAGGAAGGAGGAATTAAGTTTGCACGCAATTTTTATTACTTCAAACGGTCCCGCCTTAAAGTAGCTAAAAAGGCGGCGGATTTGAAAATAATTTTAAAACACGCTGCGCGTGCGCACGTGCGTGCGCGTGCGTTTTTTCGCTCATGCGCGCTTTTAAAAAAATCGATAAGGGCCGTTTTTTCACTTTTTTGTTTGCGATTCGCAATGCATTGGGCATTGAGAGAGTAATGCATTGAGAGAGCAATGCATTGAGAGAGAAAGCATTGAGAGAGCAATGCATTGAGAGAGAAAGGGTAAGAATAAGAAAAAGTGGATGAGAGAGAGTAAAATTGGCAGAGAGCGATGTAGAGAGAGGGAAAGAGAGAGGTAGAGAGACAGAGGAAAAGAGCGAGTTAGAGAGAGATGGGAAAGAGCGGATGCGTCTGCGTCTCGAGTGCTCGAGTGCGTCTCGCGTGCGTGCCTGCGCATCCTAATCAAAATTTTGCGGGCTGGCCTTGTCTATCGAAAGTGGTCGTCTGACGGGCGGTGCCTATAACAAATCTTGGTACGCTAGAGCGCGGAAGGTCTAGTGGGTCATGCTTGTACTAAAACGCGGACTTAGGTGGACTATTTCGCCGGAAGGCTTAATATTAGTGGAAGGAGCTCGAGGAGGAAAAAAGATTTACGTACCGAAGAACTTGAGAGAGAGTCTGATAAAGGAGAATCACGAAGGAGTTCTTGGGGGGCATTGGGGACTAAATAAGACGATGAAAAAAATGAAAGAATTCCACTGGGAAGGTATGAGAGAAGAAGTCAAGGAATATATTGACCGCTGTATGAAATGCGCACTTTTCAACCCGACAGAAATTATGACCCCTCCGCTGAAACCGATAGAGACGAGCGAGCCATTCGAATTGATTGGTGTGGATATTGTTGAAATTGGACAAGCTTTGTCGGGTAATAGATATCTATTGACCGTGATCGACGCGTTCAGCAAGTACGGAGCAGCCTATCCAATAGAAGACAAAAGAGCAAGTACAGTGGCTAAAATGCTCACAACAAAGTGGATTCTCGAGATGGGGAGGTTGCCAGAATCCATACTGTCGGATCAAGGCACGGAATTTGTGAACGAAGTGATAAGAGAAATTAGTATACTGGAAATGAAGCACATCGTGACAAAAGGGTATAATGCAAGAGAGAATGGTCTGACAGAGAGATTCAATCAAACTATTATCCGCCTGTTACAGAAAAAGATAAAAAGAAGCCGACAAATGGGACGAGTTAATTCCGTATGTAGTATGTGCCTACAGTATCACCCCTCATTCGACCACAGGGGAAAGTCCGCATTTCGTGATTTTTGGGAGAGACCCCAAGCCGTTTGGAGATGGACTGAGAGTAAAGAAAAGAGGGAGATATTGCGAAATAGACGACTATAAAACGGAATTGTTCGAAGGTTTGAGACTCATATGGGAAAAAGTGAAAGAGACATCGAAAGGAGAGAGAGAGAAGATGAAAAAAGTATACGATCGGAAACATCACGTAGAAAACAAAACGTATCCGAAACTGGGCGACCGAGTCTTTGTGAGAGTGCCCAGCGAGAAAGGAAACAGTACAGTACCGCCCAAAATGTTATAATATATAGGGTTATTGAAAATAACTTTTTTCAAAGATAAAATTCAAAGCTCAAATTTTCACAGAAGTTTTTTTGGGTGTCTGTACCGTACCGGACGTCGTTTTGAGTGATTTATCATTTATCTCCAGGAAATACACCGAAATTGGTATATCTTCCATTTTTCAGTTTTTCTCCATGATTTTTTTTAGTTGATTTTTTTTTGTTTACCGAACTTCATTCATAAAACTTTTGTTTCAAGTCATGGTTCGAACTGTTGGACATCGAAATACAAGTAAAAGAATGCAAGAAGCTGTTGTTGCTGGGGCGAAACAGGGCCGGTCACAGAGCGAGCTCGCTCAGCAGTTCGGGGTAACTCAGAGCGCTATCTCCCATATCCTCCGGCGTTTTCGAACCCAGGTAAACGAAGTTTCTACAACTGAATAACTTTGGAACACAAAAAAATTGCAGGGACGAGTCATCGTGAAGACAAGTTCGGGGAGACCCCGCGTAACTTCGAGGTACATGGACCGAAGCATCCTGCGCGCATCTCGCGAAGACCCGAAACGCACTGCTACAGACATTCAAGCTGTCATATCAACGCCCGCGACTCCTGCTCCTTCAATAACTACCATCAAACGCCGTTTGCAAGCCGCTGGACTGAATGGAAGGCGGCCTGCAAAGAAGCCTTTCATCAGCGAAAAAAATCGTAAAGTTCGAGTTCAGTGGGCTAAGGATCACCTCAGTTGGACACGCCGTGAGTGGTCTCAGATTGTTTGGAGCGATGAATCCAAGTTTAATATGTTCTGCAGTGACGGTCTGAGGTGGGTAAGACGTCCAGCGGGCAAGCGTTTCCTGCCGCAATACCAGTCGCTCACAGTCAAACATGGCGGTGGTTCTGTGATGATCTGGGGCTGTTTTTCCGCCAGCGGCATGGGTCCAATTAGACGTATTATCGGAAATCTCAATCGTTACGGCTATGAGAACATAATGGAAAGCACTATGCGCCCTTGGGCCCTCTCCAAATTCGGCCGTGGGTTCACCTTTCAACAAGATAACGACCCGAAACATCGATCTCAGCACGTTCAGAACTGATTTCGCCGTCGGCATGTGGATGTTTTGGACTGGCCGAGCCAGTCTCCCGATTTGAACATCATCGAAAATTTATGGGAACATTTGCAACGAAAATTGACGGGAAGAACATACAGAAATGCTGATGAAAAGTTTAAGCAGCTAGAGGAGGAATGGAAGGCGATTTCGCAGGCAACCATTGACTCTTTGATTGATTCTATGCCTCGTAGATGTCAGGCAGTCATTGACTCGAAAGGATATGCCACCAAATACTAGAATATTTGTTTTATTACTTCGAAAAAACTGAACATCTCTATAAGCACTTTTTACTATTTCCATTTTTTTAACGAATAAACCTAATATAGCATTTTCCAAACTTGTTCTATTACTCGAAACATGTGAATTTGGCTTGTAAAAAATATCTGAAAATTTGATCTTCATTCGTTTTTTTAAAAAAAAGTTATGTTCAATAACCCTGTATATTATAACATTTTGGGCGGTACTGTAGGTTCCCCAAACTTACGAATGAGTGGGATGGACCCTATCGTGTGGAAGAAGTGAGTGACAACTCCGCTAAAGTGATGAAACTTGAAGACAAAAGCGTTTTACGGATCCCATTTGATCAGTTAAGATTCATGAAAAAGGAACTAGAAAACCAAAGTTCAGAAACAGTAAAGAAAAGAAAGCAGAAAGGGATGGATCAATTATTACAGAAATCGCCTCACAACGTTGGTCATCATGAAAGAGAGAGACGCCGCCTCCATCAAGAACTCCAAGGACGTGCACATCGTGAGATACATCACCAACGCAGAGATGATAACTGCGATAGAAAGGACGAAATGCGACCAAGGAGTGGAAATCATCCTGCTGCCTTTCTGGGACTCAATCACGGCCCAACAGTGGACGAGCCCTCTCCAGCCCCGCAGATATCAGCCATACGATAGGCACCCTACTCGTCGTGGGCGTCGAGTTTAAGAGGAGGGCATGTAAGGAGTCCCTGTCTTTAATTCTTTCGCCATGCTATTTTTGTATTGATGTGTTGGACAGTTGTGTAATTGTTATGTTCTCTAGGTTGATATGGGTTATGTGAGGAAAGGAAAACCCTCGCGCGCATAGGAGGCCTGATCAGCCTATAGAGAAGAGGAATTTTGTTGATTATCAATTGGACCGCGGTCCGGAGTGCTTTACTTTGTTTTGTGGCCTTTGTTTGTAATAAAAGTGGATATCCCAGGACCCGTCGCTTGAGAACAGCGAGGAGTAGAGTAAACTCTAACATTACAATTCAAACTGAGCTACTGTAAATGGAGTTGGTGAGTTTTGTCTTTTGTGAGTTCTTGATTCCGAAAAGCTCGTTATTTATAGTGTTCCATCCTGTCAAATGTGCGTCTCAGCAAAGTTTTCTTAGACTTTATTCCTTGCAAATAGGTCTTGAATATTTACAAAGGAGGACTTTCGCATATGGCAGTTCAGTTATACCACATAAAAAAGACGGTGTTTTCTCTGACGAGCAGGGGTTGATTTGCTGCGAGATCTTGGGAGCCTACAAGAGTTCTTAAGAAATTAGAGTAGAAGGAGCAGAAGGACGAGAAGTCGAAAACTTGAGTAGAGTGAAGTGAAGTCATGATGTGGAGGGGAGGGGAACGATGGTTTCACGGGGAAATGAAGAAAGAGAGGGAGCAGATGCCGGGCAACAAACTCTGGAAAACGATAAAGGCTATCGACGGCAAATCAATAAAACCGACGCACTTGACCATCACTCACGAAGGGAAAAGTCTATACATCAGCCTCAAACGCTTTTGCTAGAAAATTAGCCAAACAAGCCCCTAAAGAGGTCGACAAATCAGCAAGAAGCACAACGCGACTAATTAAAGGCCTCAAACGGAAAGACGCTCCCCAAATTTCCCTGGCACAGATCGAAGAAGCCATCAAGAAAACCAAAGGTTCCAAATGTCCAGACAGTGAAGGCATCTGCCCTCTACTACTCAAAATGGCCG
>OZ057403.1:39497240-39623896 GCA_964056735.1 Allodiplogaster pararmata
CGCATGGAACAATAACCTCACAGGAACAAAAACTACTTCAATTCTCGATTCACTAACGAAAAAATTCAAAAATAATTCAAACCAGGAAAGGATCTCAAATTTCAAGCCGGGGCAGTTATATACTGGCGTAAACCAGAATGTGAAAACACACATATTCAAAACTAATCTATGAGGGTTGTATAGTCATCTCCAATTACGAGAAGTACTTTGGACCCGTTGTAGTGAATTAGTTCTTATCTCTAATCAAGCCTGAGAAAATTTTCTACTGAATCCTGTCTCTTGAATACACAGAATGTGTTTACAGGAGACCGGATTCATCAAACTAACCTACAGAAAGTGAGCGATCATCTAGCGAAGCTAAAAAAGGTTTGTAGAGATTAAGGAAACAACTTTCTGCATGCAAGAAAAGCCAGTCAAGGATGTTTTGAGGATCCGATCTCATAAACTGCCTTCTGATGTGTTGAGAACATCGATTGACTGATCTTCTAAGTCCTCCTCGAACTCTTCATACTCGATCTCGCCTTCTTCCAGTTCAGAATCCGATGATTCCGTTTCGTCGTCTTCCTGAACAGAAACTTTGATCTACTTTGATTAGCAATTCCTGACATTGTTCACAATACCTTGAATGTTATAAACATTGTAATATAAAAGAAAATCCTCAGCCTTTCAAGAGCTTTCCCTCCCTTCGATGCTGATAAAACTTATTTTTCTTCCTTTTAGCTAGTTCTATTTCTATATCTTATCCTCTCCACTTTTTTTGCTGACTATAAAGTCTCACACACCCATTTTCACTGTTTATCTCTTTAAATCTGACATTATACCTAACACACTTCCCTTCCCTATAGCTCTCGCGCCCTATTTCGCTTCATCCGCTTCATTATCTCTCAAACTCTTACACATTTCCTCTTCAGCTTTCTCTCTCTCTTTTTCTCTCTCTCTCTATCTCTCTCTCTCTCTCTCTGTACCTCTAAGTACCTCTCCGACTTTTTCTCTCGTTCTATCTCTTTTTCTTGCCTTCTCTCTTCCAAGTAATTCCAACCTCGGAATCATCGTCAGAGATGTCGCCCTCTGCCTCGTCAAGCTCTTTTTTGCATTCTTCTTCTTCTTCCATATCCTGGTCTTCATCCTGATCGGAATAATCACTCGAAGACTTGTCATAACGGTGAACTCGCTGCAATACTTGTTATGATAAACTACGCAATTTTGTGGCAGGAAAACTTTAAACAATTCTGTGATTATAAAACTTATGACATAAATATATACTATCACCTAAAACTTGATTAATACTATCACCTATAACGTGATTAACTGAACAAAACCTAGCGCACTAAACGGAATCAAACGCAGCCGTCTCTCATTGACCGTAAGCGAGCACGGCACCAATACCAAACCGAAGTCACATTGTTAATCCAAGCACTATTGCTATGTACATATGTATGTGTGAAGGTTCGTTACGAAATAGTTTTAAAAAGAAATTTGTAACTGAAAGAAACAATTTTTTTGAAATTGTCTTTGGGGAGGAAAAAGCTTCTGATGCCTCGCTGACCTGTCCATCGTAGAAACTCATGTTTAAAACTGAGTCACTGTTTGCTGGAGAACAAGAAGCCGATTCAATATCGTACTCGTGCCAAGATTCCATGTAGTCTTCTGCAAGAAAATATATTCAAATTATTGTTGTGGGTTCTAATAACATTTTAAATTGTTCCATCTTACTTGAAAAGCCAACTGTAGCGGTTCTAAAAGTACTACAAATCATGTTTTACCTATCACCAGCCAGTCGTTAAAACTTCAATAACACGTAAATCTATGCTTGCATATTCTTTCGCTCTTCCGAGCGGATGATTAAAATAAAACCACGTTTTTAAATACTTGGTTTTCTAAGGAAAGCTCAACAGATTAAGTTATTTCAGAAAATTTTTAGAATTGCATTTTCAATTTGTAAACATGAATCGATTATTTGAGCTTTTGAGTCTGAAAGCTTCGAATTGTTGTAATCATGCGGTCGACTCTTTGGCGCTCAAACCGAATAATTCTGGTTAGGTATGGAAAAGCTTTACCCTAACGAGGCCTTACCGCTCAAGAACAAGCGTAGACCAAAAATAACCAATTATGAGAGAAGGACACATTTTGGACATAGATCGAAATAGTGCGATGAAACTCGGAGAATGCCATGCAAACTGAAACTTCTACCCCTCTTTTTTACGAAAAATACGTAGATTTCTTTGCGCTCAGAAAAACCAAGACATTAACTCACCATCCCCAGGAGCTTTGACATCTTGAAAAGGAAACGGAAGAATCATTAGGCGCCGCTTCATCCCTTCATCGCAACTGAAAGTAAACCATTCACTGTTTACTCACCATTTCTTTTCCAATTTCGAGTTCTGGCAATCCATGCTTTTAGTGCGAAAAAAGTCATGAGAATCATTGACTTTTCAACAAGAAAAAAGTGTACATTTCCAAAACGAGAATTCGTTTCTGAAAACCAATCTTCAATACTAAATTCTCTCACATGAAAAGAAACAAGTTTTTGGATACGTTTTCTTCTAGATTGTAACTTAAACATTAACAACATATAAGATGATGCTGGGAATATTTTTCGCCAAAATGCTCAAAATGTTGTTCCTCAGCCAAAAACTTTATTTTGCCAAGATTTCGAGTACGCGAACTTGGGAGAAGGAAATTCCGATATTAGTCTTTTTTTTAGCTGCCAAAATAGGGACGAAGAATCGGCCACTATTTCGCAGTGCCAAATGATGAATGACTCTGTGGCCAAGTTTTGTTCCTGCCAAATCACGGACAATTTTGTTAATCCTTTGTGACATGTTTTGGCACATATTAACCACTTCTAGCGACGTACCCCAACCGAGTTTAGTAAACTCGGTTGAGGTACGTCGCTAGAAATGGTTGGTCTGTGGGCGTTGTAGCTGCTGGTATTGCAACTCGGCCTTTTGGATGAGTTCAAAGTCTAGTATTGGCACTCCCCAAAGAGTTCCTGAGAGCGATCCTCCATCATCCCGGAAATGTGAGGCTAAGGAGTTGCAGGGGCTACAAAAAAGCCCGATTTTTGCAGTGACAAAACAAGGACAAAAAAACCCGATTCTGGCAGTGACAAAACCAGGACAAAAAAAAAACCGATTTTGGCAGTGACAAAACAAGGACAAACAAAAACCCGATTTTTGCAGTGACAAAACAAGGACAAACAAAAATCGGATTCTGGCAGTGACAAAAGCGGTGACAAAACGAGTACAAAGTAGAAAGCTTGTTTTTTGACGGTTTTTCTTGGCAGTCCCGTCAAAACGCATGTTATTTGCTGCCATTTATCATGGCGCTTTTTTCCGTTTCTTGCCATGGAAAAGCTTGGTTTTTCAAGCGAAATCTGCCCGAGGAACAAAATTTTGAGCATTTTGGCGAAAATTATTCCCAGCATCGTCTTATATTGAAACTATAAAAACTGAATTACTCATTACTTTGAAAGAAGAATAAAGATCTTCTGCGCAGTCAGTGAGAAGAGCTTCGTGGAAAGAACTCTGGAATCGTCGTAGAAACTTGCGAGTCCGAGGGCCCCCAAAACGTGGCGGCGGGTCCTTCTGAAATCAAGGTTGTGCAAATCATAAAAAGATTATCTGGTTGAGCGAATCACAAAAAGTTAGTAGTTTTTGGCAATTTACTGAACCTCAACCCAAAACTACTCTCCCCCTCTTTCACTGTCTTTCTCTTTTTTCTTCGTCTCTCCTTTTCTCTTTCTCACTATATCTTTCTTTCACCTTCTCTCACTCTTTCTCAGTATCTCACTATATCTCTTTTTCTCTCTCTACCCCTCTCTCACTCTCTCTTTCTCTCCCCTCTCTCTTCTTCATCTCTTTCTCCCTCGCTCTCCCTCTCTCTCTCTCCTTCTTTCTCTCTCTCTCTCTCAAACGGTTGCTGAGCAGGCTTACTCTAGTCCGTAGAGTTCAATGGATTCCATCACGCAGTGAACGGGGAGCGCGGGCAGCGGTTGAAGGGGATCCTCCGCTAGCAGAGGACAAAGTTCCTTCCTGTAACAATTTTTTTTACTGGACTTGGTAACGTGCTCGTTGATAATAAATAAAAAGTTTCTTGAGAGTTGGAAGAACTATTGAACTGTCTAGATTCGTAAAACAAGTTTTTTGGACTATTTTTGTGCGATGTAGCATTCTTTTTTGAAGCGGATAGTTGAATAAGTTACCATGCTTCCGATTTCGACGCCTTCACTAACTCCAAGCTACAAAACCAACAGTGTTTCTCACCAACGCTATTCATTCATCAACGGATCAGCATCATCTTGTCATGTCTTAAAAGACATGACAACTCGAGACCTTACTGTGCGGATATGTTCATGCGTATATTCTCATTTGAACTACATTAGAAACACAGATAAAATTGGAACAGTGAAGAAATGTATGAATTGTGGCGGGTTCGTGCGTATGGGATTGCTCATAGAGCTAATATACATGAACATTATGAGTCAATTAACTGATTTTAGTTCTTTTCCTAATTCTAGGTAATGTTTTCAAGTTTGAGAATTTGACCTCTGTTTCCAATTTTGTAGTTGAATTCCGGAAACAAAATAAGCGAACTGACTGGTCTTGCTTAGAATTATAGGGCGTTATGACAGAAGCCATCTTTTCAGTTGGTGAGAAGTTCGGCTGAAATTTTGAAAGTTTTTGAGCAGCTTCAATGAGAAAGCTTCGAATCAAAGCCGGTCAAGAACTTAAACTTGTCAAAAAATGGCAAAGCCACCATTGATTTGAGAGATGGATCAGAATGATGAAAAGCAAGTGAATGAGGAAGGCAGAATATAAAAATAAATTGAGCTTTCCTTCGAGTTTTTACAGTGTCGCTTTTCCTTTTTATTTATGGGTCACCCGCTCGGATGAGGAATCCTTTTCTAGCGGGTCACCCGCTCGGATGAGGAATCCTTTTCTAGCGGGTCACCCGCTCGGATGAGGAATCCTTTTCTAGCGGGTCACCCGCTCGGATGAGGAATCCTTTTCTAGCGCCCAAGCCTATAGAAACGGAAAAATTCAAGTAAACTTGTCTTTTGTCGTATCGGTTTCGTGTGTACATACAAGAATTTGAAACATAATTAGAGCAAAGCCTAAATTTACTGAACTTTTTGAAGGTTGGGCCGAATTAATGTCGCAAAAACAGAGGAGAAGAGAGAGAGGAGAGAACAGTAGCAAAGAGAGAGAGGAGAGAACAGTAGCAAAGAGAGAGAGGAGAGAACAGTAGCAAAGAGAGAGAGGAGAGAACAGTAGCAAAGAGAGGAAAGTTGAGAGTAAGAAAGAAAGAGAGAGAGAGAGAGACGGGAAAAAAAAAGAAGTATAGAGTAAGAGAGAGAGAGAAAAAGAAGAGGTGAGAAAAGTAGCGATTACAAAAATAGGAAAGAAGCCGCAAAGAAAAGAAAAGGAAAGAAAAAAAGGAGAGAATTGTACGATAGTGAGAGAAAAAGAGAGAGAAAGAGAGAGAGTGGAATAACATCAGGTGAGGGAGGAAAATAAAGATGAAATACCCTTAGAAAAGTACCGACCGTAAAAGATAAAGAAGTTCATGCGAAATCAGAAAGGAAGAGCATTGGTAGTAAGTACAATCATGGGAAAATGCCTTCTTCAGAAGCCTCTAGCCATGCGAAAAAAGCAGACAAAATGACAAAGAACTTTCAAATGTTTGGCTGGGTTTCGATAGAACACTGGGACAGACCCAATTCACCCGACTGATTAGTGTCCATTCTCTTTTTATCTGTTTTAGGAAGTGAGTTTGTCTATAAATCGTTTGAGTATTCTACATTTTACTCATAACAGAAGATTTATTCCTGGAGCAACAAACTTTCTAGAAAATACACAAAGGTGAAGAGAAAGTTTCTTAACGCCTTTGTTTGAAGGTGTTTTACCTGACAGACAGACAGACAGACAGACAGACACCTGACAGACCTTACAAGACAGAAAAAAGTGAGGGATTTTTCAGTGTACATATTTGTTATAGAAAAGGTATACAAGGGTTGTTCATTTCAATTTCGGTGATTTGATGATCTTACGAAGTAATTTGGCTCAAGTTCTAGGAAGCAAGGTAAACAACTAACTAGTTCTAAAGAAATGTAGGAAATGAAGTCGATCAGTAGTAAATTGAGATGAGTAGTCGCTGTATGAGCTGGTTAGCGCAGTCTACGGAGTAGATACGAATGACTGAGTAACGGGGAGGCGCTTAGAGACCCGTGGAGGGGCGTGGTCAAAACAGTACATATGTACATAGTTTCAATGAGAGAGTGTTTGATAAGTGAGAATCAGAGATGTGAAGGTCTCACTTCTTCTATTTCCTTCTTTCTTCTTCATTTTCTTTCTTGAATCTTTTTCTCTGTGTCTTTCAGGTTTTCTGCATTCTTCATTCTGTTGTCCTTTCTCTTACTATAGTTTCCTCTTCATCTTTTTCTCTTCTTTTCTCGGTGTTCACTTTGATCTGCTGATTCTTACCGATCGAAGGGTATTGCGACGGATGTTTTTCATTTAGGGCATTATCCTATTACTGGCCGGCATACTGCACACAAGAAATGATTGTTTTAGCTGTCGAGATATTTTCACGGGGTATACATATTTATATAAAATTCACCGCAATAAGCTGATCTGGGTGAAAGGTGATGAGAAAGTTATGATAAAGCTTACGGTTCGAGCACTTGTTTGGGGTTATCGATTTTGAAGTTCGTTTCATGAACGCGTTCGCTTTATAAAAAATTTCCCCAGTTCTTTAGCGTAAATTACAACCATAGGCCTTTTTTGAGATGAGTAACTCACGGAAGTCTTATATTTTGTGTCTAGATTACATAATATACATATATAAATGTAGTTGAAAACAAAATTTGGATTTGGATACTTCTTGGACGCTGAGCCGATTTTATTATTGAGTGTTTAGAAATGCGTATTTTGTTCGGTAGAAGTCAATCATCCTCTCATAGATTTCAACCTTCGCTGTTTTACTCTGAGAATACCCTAAATTTGTAGTTGATTCAAAATTTATATAAAAAATTGTAACAATCAACTGTATACGTGCCGTGAGATAGAGAGAGAGAGAGGGAGAGAGAGAGGGGAAAAGAAAGAGCAGGAAAGAGAAGAAAAAATTAGAGTGAGAGAGAAAGATAAATAGAAGGAGGGAGAAAGAGAGAACTTTAGAGTGAGAGAGAAAGAGAAATAGAAGGAGAGAGAAAGAGGGAAAATCAGAGTGAGTTAGTCAGAGAGAGAAAGAGTAAGATTCATGATCCATACTATTTGTATGTAGTATACTACATTCTCATCATCAAAAGATGTCTTTTACAGCTAACCGTTATGCCTGCTTGAACGTAGGAAAATGACTATGTGAATGTTCATCCTCGACACCTTAGGTTCACAGCCTGTATGGAAGCGCATTCAATAGAGCTCCCATATCGAGAATCCTAGATAAGAGATTTACAAAGGCAATTTGGCAGGTTGTGGGAGGCATTATGCTGGTAGCTGTATTTTATCGATGACATGGGATGATAGCCACGCGTATTACAGGACATGAGCATTACGAGATACTTTCTACTCCTTCCATAATGCTTTCTCTCGTTCTTACAATGCCTGCTACTCATTACCATCGACAAAAATTCCAAGGAGAGAATGTGGAGAAAGAATAGGCGATAGAAAAGAAAAAAAAACCCTCAATAATTTTTTTTTGAGTCACAGTTGCTGAAGGTTTGAAGGTGTACTGTTAGCACAATCAAAGACTTGAATTTCTTTTTCTTTCCCTCTCTTTTCTTTTCTCGTTCTTTTTTCTCCCCGTCGCTCTCTTTCTCTCTTTACAAGTTCCTTCATGTCAGGAATATTGATTGAAAATGTTGAAAATGCTTTCTAGTGAAGCGCTGAGAAATAATGTAAAACAGATAACGCTTTTAGCAAATCGGAATCGGAGGTCAACAACTCACAGATTTTTTAAAGAGTAATTGTGTACATTGCAAATAAAAAGAGTTTTACTTCGGAGGTGACTAACCTACGGATGTCTAAAAAGTAGTACATCAAAATATTTATATTACTACATAATATGCTGAGCCCATTCCATTATTAAAGACTAGAAAAGGAATCCTTCACTCGATGAAACGCATCAATCCTCTCCTCGATTTCGTCCGTTCACCTTCACTCCTTCGATATTCTCTATAATTTTGATGTGATTCTTACACTTCTTATTCTGACTTTGATAAACAGACGTATACTGTCTTTCTTTCAAGTTCATTGAAACAGTTATCGGTTCACCTTAAACAGTTATAATTTTGGAGCTCTTCAACTTTGAAATACGACTAATTCATGTTTTTTTGTGGGAAACGAGCGGATTGATCCGTAAGATCGGATTCAAAATTTTTGTATCTAAACCATATCCCATGATTGAAACCATGACTTTATTTGGTTCAGAGTGATATTGGTCAATCATTTAAGTGAATTTGTTGTATTTGCCCCGACTTTTTATTTTTCCCTCTTCATTTTGCTTTTTCAGGGTTTATGTGTTGGTAAAGAACCTCAGCGTGAATGTTGGTAAAGAACCATTCGAAAACAGTTTCAAGGCAGACTAGTCGCAATAAAAGAAAAGGTATATTGTTCGAGTCCCAGTTGTTAACGGCTCGAAGGTTTCCTGCCCTCGTAATCTAATCTCTCTCTTTATCTCCCTGTCTCGCTATCCGTCCCTCATTCCCCTATACATGTACAGCACCAACAGGAATCTTGGGGAAAGGGTATTATATTTGTAAGTATCAATGAATAGATTTGTATAAACCTGATTTTTTTTAAACTTTGAAAGTTTGAAAACCAGCAGGTATTTATGCTGAAGTTATTCCCGATCTTTCATAAACAGCAATCCATACGTTCACAGAAGGTTCTTGTAAGCTAAATGAACAGATATTTTTGTGTTATTGCTTTTTTTTGAAGCGGCAATCCAGAAGTCCAAATTTTTCTCAAGCTAATTGGGCGACTCAAATACTTTCTCGCAACAGTCAATGTCTCATGTGTTTGACAGGGATAAGTGAAGGAAGTTGAAGGATTAGTTAACAGCTCAATTTGAGGATTGTAAAAGGCACATGATATGAATTAGATGGGCATTGGATAGTTCAGAATAATAACAATTAGGGTATGATCCGGTTAATCGGTGAGAAAGGCAAATTTGAGAAGAAAAAAGAAAATGAGCTCTCTTTTGATCTGCCCATTAAAGGCACTTTCTCTTAGTATCAGGGTGTAATACTATTTATCTGCCTTTTTCAGTTTCTTTCATTCTCTCTGCCTCTATATTCCTCTCTTTTCTTTTTCTACTTCTCGCCTTTATTCTCTTACTCTTTCTCTTTCTTTTTCTCTCTCTCATATTAAAAAAACAGATATAAATTTGACTGAGGCCGTATACACGTACGATTAATTGAAGAACTTTTTGACTATTAAAAAAACCGCGTTTACTGTGGAGATTAACGTAAGGTTGAGAGAAAAAACGTATTATCTGAAGTCTTTGAGCAATCTCTGAACAAGAATTTAGTCAGCACCTGTTTCCAGACTTCGGAAATTCTTGATGAAACATTTAGTTAGATAGGGAGAGCAGGAGGGATAGTGAGAGAGAGAGAGAGATGGGGGAGAGAGAAAGATCGAGCGAGAGAGAGAGAGAGAAAGGGAGCGAGAGAGAGAGACAAGGGATGATTGAAGAGAGAGGAAAAAAGCGAGAGACTGTGAGAGAGACAGGAAGCAAACTCTGAATATCGAAAAAACTCTGAATATTGAAGCAAATAAACATATTATGTCTGCCACAATTTGAAAGAAATTGCTACTGTGACATTTTTTAATATTCATTTTTCAATTTCAATTCAAACGCTTTATCAAGATCAACAAGCCACATCGGAAAATCATCGATTATGGGATCTGAGCGTTGAGCGGAGGTTGAGCGAGGCAAGCAGTAGCGATCGAAGTGCTATTCTTCCTCTTCTGTCGCTCATCAAGGCGCTACGATCCCTATAAGGATGATATGATAGCCATTTTCTTCCTAGTTGGCTCATTTTCTTCCTAGTTGGCTCGGTATAGAGCGGTTGCTTCCGAAAATGCCTGGCAAGCGCAATGCCTGGCATCATATGATAGCATCTGGAGAAAATCGTCGAAGACCTCGTCTCTCGTCTTTCAACTCTTCATACTTCTCCCCCCTTCTCGACTCCTCAGCCCCAGACCCCCACAATCCCTTCCCTTCTCTCCATCCCACCTCATATGCTCGCCTACCAAGCTGCCGTGCGTGATGCTTGATGCTTGATGCTATATGATAGCCTTGATGCTTGATGCTATATGAAACAAACCTTGATGCTATCATATGATATGATATGATAGCATCAAGGCGCTACGATATTGAATGCGTTTCTGTTAATGTTCTTCAAAGTTCATCTAGATCAGGAAAGTTAAGATGTATTTGTGTCTATCGATCTCCTTGTTCTCCCACTGCTTCTTTAGAAAAGTTATTGAACTACTTTGAATGTGAGCTGAATAATCCAAATGCTTCTGATAAGATCCCTGTAATGATTACTGGTGACTTCAATTTTCCGTATATCGAATGGTGTAAGCAAATATCCAACAGAAACGGTCAACATGAAATGTTTCTTGAATATATGAATGATAATTTCTTGACCCAATATGTATGTTCTCCAACTAGGAATGATAATATTCTCGATTTAGTATTTTCCAATGTGAATATTGTGTCTGACTGTAATGTAATCGGTCGATTCAATGGTAGTGACCATCACAGAGTTTCATTTAGTTTATCATTATCTGCAACTATTTAAAAATCTTCCCATTCTATTAAGCTGTTTTCTAAAGCAAATTGGCCTGCTATTGAGTATGAAATAGCTATGCAAGATTGGACTCAAATATTTGGCTTGTTAGATGTCGAATCAGCTAATAATTATCTTGTCTCTTTCATTAACTCTCTAATTGATAAGTTTGTCCCAACTGTAGATCCTAGAGACGATTTATCCCGCTATCCTTCAAATCTACGTAAGATTTTCGTTAAATTACAACGAATTTCTCGAAATGCCCCGTATTCGGATTACTGTATTAGAAAAACGTCCGAGTTTGATCAAAAGCTCAAAGAATTCGAAATTAAAAGAGAATCTCAACTGATATTACGAGGTAATCAGAAATCATTTTTCGCGGCTTGTAGGAGCCGTTTGAGTACAGTCAATAATGCTATTCCCGCTTTGATCGATAGTGATTTAAATGAAGAATTTTCCCCATCAGAGAAAGCTGATGAGTTCTCTCGCTATTTCTCGTCCGTATTTTCTGTACCTCTTCAATGTCCATTACCTGAAATTAAATTACCAATCGTTACTGAGCCGTTCAATTTTGATTATATAACCGAAGATATGGTAATACGAGCATTATCTTCTCTTGAATCTAAGTGTAACACGTCCCCTGATTCTATTCCTAATATTGTATTGAAAAAATGTCGCTTAGCCCTGATTAAACCATTATGTATCCTATTCAATAATAGCCTTCTTACTGGCTCTGTTCCCCTACTATGGAAGAGATCTATAGTAAAACCAGTACACAAGAGCAATTCCCGGAATCTAGTTACCAATTACAGACCTATTTCTCTATGCTGTTCCTTATCCAAAGTTATGGAGAAAATTATTGTTAAGGAAGTATCTTGCTATTTAGAAAAAGAGAACCTTTTATCGCCCTACCAGGCTGGTTTTAGAGCAAGGAGGTCTACTGTGACCTCTTTAGTTGAATCTCATTCGTTCATTGTTGACTCGTTATCCCAAAGCATCCCTATCGATATAATATTCCTTGATATCAGTAAAGCATTTGATTCTGTTGATCATAGATTACTTCTAAATAGGATAGCATCTTTTGGTATCTCTTCTCCAATCGTTAAATGGTTAACTGATTATCTTGTTGGCCGCTCACAAACAGTTATGATCGATAATAGTCTATCTGACCCAATTCCCGTAATATCAGGTATACCTCAAGGATCATCTTTAGGCCCGTTGTTATTCTTGTTGTACATCGACTCTGTTAAAGAAGCTATCCTCGATTCTATCAAATTTTGCTTATTCGCCGATGATATAAAGAGAATGGGACGCGCTACCTCTTGTAATTATATCCAACTAGCTTTGAATCGTATAACCGATTGGTGCCTAGAGTGGAATTTGTCCCTATCCATATCTAAGTGTAATGTACTTCATCTCGGATCATCCAATTCTCGCAGCGTCTATTACATGAACAGTCAACCTCTAGTAGTTGGTAGAGTTGCCAAAGATCTTGGTGTAATCATATGTGATAGTTTCTATTATCGTAATCATGTTGAAGACAAATGTAAAAAAGGCTCTGCTCTTGTTAACATGGTGTTAAAAGCCTTCAAGTCACCATGTCCGCCTCTTTTAATTTCAGCTTTTAAAATTTATGTCAGACCTGTTCTTGAATACGCTAGTGAGTTATGGAATCCCTCATCCCCCGGCTCAGTAAAATCTATTGAAAAAGTTCAGCGGTCGTTTACGAGAAGAATCCTAGCAAGATCTGGCCATTCCAGACTTCCCTATTCACAAAGAATCTCCATGTTAGGCCTAGAAACTCTTGAATATCGTCGTGCTATATCTGACCTTTTATTTATTCATAAATGTGTCCACAAAAAATGTGAACTTGAAACTATGAACTTGTTTCAGTTGTCTGCAGTACAGAGATTTTCTCGCCATTCTCATGAGCTCAGGCTAAAAACACCTCATAATATTAGCAAATGTTCTATTTCTACATGTGTTTCTCGCCAGCTATCAGTATGGAATTCATTACCTTTTGAGATCGTCAGTACACCTAATACTGCTAGTTTCAAAAAACAATTATTATCTCTGCCTACTGAAAAGATATTACCTAAACCTTTCGTTCATGACTAATATAATTGTCGATTTTAAGTATATCACCCTCCCCCCTTTTTCATCTATACCGCAACCCCTAAACACCGCCACTTAGAAGAAAGTCCATGCATTTAACTTTGTTCTTGTTTGTGTTTTCATGATATCTCATGTGCTTGGAATAAAGAAATGAAATCCCGGAGCGCCAAATCTTCTCGGGAAAGGACTCTCACAGACGAGGGAAGAGACGGTGCGGGGAGCAACCGCTTACGGAGGGAGACGAATGAAGGAATGTGAATAGTCATGTGCGAATGAAAGAATGAAAGAAATTTAATAGTCATGTGCGAACAAATTATTGGACAACTTGATTAAATTCATTCCGAAGGACGTCACAAGACATTGAATATCATTCATTTCTAAAATATTTTGCAAGTTAGTTCCAAATAAGCACCAGATCATATCTGGAGTCTTCTTGGACGTATGCCTGGACGGTCTTGAAGAACTCTCGATTCAGGATGACCAGCTTGTCATTAAACTGGCCAAGACGCAGTGCTTGCTCGCTCGTAGTCTTTGTGTTGCCTGAAATCGTAATTTTACGGAGACAGTCATGTAATGCACTCATTCACGGTCATCAAATGTCATTTCGTATAGTCATCTACGTCATATGAAACTCTAAATCAGACCTGCTCCTTTATTTTTGTTCAATCTCTTGTTCCCAAACTATTCGTATGATTTTTTGAATTCTCTCTCAAAGCACATAAAATAAATAACTAAATGATTAAAAAAATTCTGTATCATTTCGCTGTGTAGGACGACATAAGCCGATTGCTGGAAACTTAATTCAAATTTAATGAACGTTTGATAATGCGGAACGCAATCATACGATACAGTAACTTTAAAATGACTTACACTATACAGTAAACCTTTAACATCGACTAACTCGAAGCAAAGGGCGTCTTCGCTTTTGCCGCATAAGCGGACGCTGTCGTGCTGGATGCGGACTCATCTCGAGCCATCTGCAACCGGTTACTGTAGAACATTACTGTAGAGTGAACATTACTGGTTACTGTAGAAAAATACTGTAGATAGAAATTTGCCGGTAACTGGAGAGCATTACTGTGCAAAAAAGGTTACAATAGTATGAAGACTCACGTTTTTTTCTTTCTTTTCTTTCATTCTTTCTCTTTCCCTGCCCTCGAGATGGTCGCATCTGCTCCCTCTCTTTCTTCATTTCCCCGTGAAACCATCGTTCCCCTCCCCTCCACATCATGACTTCACTTCACTCTACTCAAGTTTTCGACTTCTCGTCCTTCTGCTCCTCTTCTACTCTAATTTCTTAAGAACTCTTGTAGGCTCCCAAGATCTCGCAGCAAATCAACTCCTGCTCGTCAGAGAAAACACCGTCTTTTTTATGTGGTATAACTGAACTGCCATATGCGACAGTCCTCCTTTGTAATTATTCAAGACCTATTTGCAAGGAATAAAGTTTAAGAAAACTTTGCTGAGACGCACATTTGACAGGATGGAACACTATAAATAACGAGCTTTTCGGAATCAAGAACTCACAAAAGACAAAACTCACCAACTCCATTTACAGTAGCTCAGTTTGAATTGTAATGTTAGAGTTTACTCTACTCCTCGCTGTTCTATCCACTTTTATTACAAACAAAGGCCACAAAACAAAGTAAAGCACTCCGGACCGCGGTCCAATTGATAATCAACAAAATTCCTCTTCTCTATAGGCTGATCAGGCCTCCTATGCGCGCGAGGGTTTTCCTTTTCTCACATAACCCATATCAACCTAGAGAACATAACAATTACACAACTGTCCAACACATCAATACAAAAATAGCATGGCGAAAGAATTATAGAAAAATAGCTACTTAAAACCAATAACAATAAAAGTAGATCATGGAACAACAATAAAATAAACGATAAAGAGATTAAAGACAGGGACTCCTTACATGCCCCCCTCTTAAACTCGACGCCCACGACGAGTAGGGTGCCTATCGTATGGCTGATATCTGCGGGGCTGGAGAGGGCTCGTCCACTGTTGGGCCGTGATTGAGTCCCAGAAAGGCAGCAGGATGATTGCCACTCCTTGGTCGCATTTCGTCCTTTCTATCGCAGTTATCATCTCTGCGTTGGTGATGTATCTCACGATGTGCACGTCCTTGGAGTTCTTGATGGAGGCGGCGTCTCTCTCTTTCATGATGACCAACGTTGTGAGGCAATTTCTGTAATAATTGATCCATCCCTTTCTGCTTTCTGTTCTTTACTGTTTCTGAACTTTGGTTTTCTAGTTCCTTTTTCATGAATCTTAACTGATCAAATGGGATCAGTAAAACGCTTTTGTCTTCAAGTTTCATCACTTTAGCGGAGTTGTCACTCACTTCTTCCACACGATAGGGTCCATCCCACTCATTCGTAAGTTTGGGGAACCTACTGTTTCCTTTCTCGCTGGGCACTCTCACAAAGACTCGGTCGCCCGGTTTCGGATACTTTTTGTTTTCTACGTGATGTTTCCGATCGTATTCTTTTTTCATCTTCTCTCTCTCTCCTTTCGATGTCTCTTTCACTTTTTCCCATATGAGTCTCAAACCTTCGAACAATTCCGTTTTATAGTCGTCTATTTCGCAATATCTCCCTCTTTTCTTTACTCTCAGTCCATCTCCAAACGGCTTGGGGTCTCTCCCAAAAATCACGAAATGCGGACTTTCCCCTGTGGTCGAATGAGGGGTGATACTGTAGGCACATACTACATACGGAATTAACTCGTCCCATTTGTCGGCTTCTTTTTATCTTTTTCTGTAACAGGCGGATAATAGTTTGATTGAATCTCTCTGTCAGACCATTCTCTCTTGCATTATACCCTTTTGTCACGATGTGCTTCATTTCCAGTCAACTACAAATTTCTCTTATCACTTCGTTCACAAATTCCGTGCCTTGATCCGACAGTATGGATTCTGGCAACCTCCCCATCTCGAGAATCCACTTTGTTGTGAGCATTTTAGCCACTGTACTTGCTCTTTTGTCTTCTATTGGATAGGCTGCTCCGTACTTGCTGAACGCGTCGATCACGGTCAATAGATATCTATTACCCGACAAAGCTTGTCCAATTTCAACAATATCCACACCAATCAATTTGAATGGCTCGCTCGTCTCTATCGGTTTCAGCGAAGGGGTCATAATTTCTGTCGGGTTGAAAAGTGCGCATTTCATACAACGGTCAATATATTCCTTGACTTCTTCTCTCATACCTTCCCAGTGGAATTCTTTCATTTTTTTCATCGTCTTATTTATTCCCCAATGCCCCCCAAGAACTCCTTCGTGATTCTCTTTTATCAGACTCTCTCTCAAGTTCTTCGGTACGTAAATCTTTTTTCCTCCTCGAGCTCCTTCCACTAATATTAAGCCTTCCGGCGAAATAGTCCACCTAAGTCCGCGTTTTAGTACAAGCATGACCCACTAGACCTTCCGCGCTCTAGCGTACCAAGATTTGTTATAGGCACCGCCCGTCAGACGACCACTTTCGATAGACAAGGCCAGCCCGCAAAATTTTGATTAGGATGCGCAGGCACGCACGCGAGACGCCTCGGCTCTCGGTCCTCGAGATCCTCGAGCGGCTCTCGGTCTTGTTGTAAAGCATTCACGTGTTTGTTGGTTTGTTTGGTTTTTTAAATGTTGTTTTGAAAGTCTGAGAATAAAATTTATTCTTGTGAACCTTTCATCTGAGCCAGCACACTATATTGAGTAAGAGGATTTCCTCTACTCTTGCTTGAGAATGTCGCGCAAAAATTAAGAGTAATTCTACTCTACTTGAAGGTATTCTCCAATATTGTGTTTAGGGGTGGGGGGGGGGGTATTTTCGGTGCGTTTAAAAAAATTAAAATACTAAAAAATGTAAATTTTCTTACGCGGTCTCGTTCGCCTAAGCCGTACGGTCTCGTAAGTGTAACCTTTTTCCTAAGCCTAAGCGTTTTTACTGTAAAAATAATCTTTAAAAAGTTATTTTTAAAAACACCTCAAGTAAAGCGCTTCCCCCAAGTATAGCGCACCCCCCAAGTAAAAAAGAACCGATTCTCTCAACAAATCTAGTTGGAAATTGGGCTCTTTTTTCCTGATGGGCTTACCCTGCGTCTTGTCTTGAAGACATTGGAATACTAGAAGAAAAATTCGCTTTAAACGCTACCGTTTCGAAAATTTTCTTCAGATGTGATCATTTTGAGCATCAGAGACTCCGATTCTTGGAAAAAAATTATATCAAAAAATTTTTACGTTAGAAAAATTAATTTTACATTAGAAAATATTTTTACATGGAAAAACGCTTAGGCTTAGTAAAAGATTACACTAACGAAGGCGTACGGCTTAGGCTAACGCGACCGTATCACAAAAAATGTCACTCTGCACTGCCTGGCGTCTAGTATGCCTGCCCATCAGGGAATAAGAGCCGAAAATTGTAGTGGAGGGGCTAGTGGAACGATCAGGTCTGTCCCGCATCTCAGGGGGGGGGGAGCGTACCCTGCCGCGAGGCGGGAACAAGAGCGAAAAAGATTATTATTATTATTATTGTTATGTAGTGGAACGGCTCAAAAGGAAAATATTTTTCGGAAACGACTTCGAAACAATGCGCGCGACTTCCAATCGATGTTTTGAATTCTACGACAAAAATGGCATCGCTCGAAAGATGCACGTCGCTCGCTGTTGAAAAATCTTGAAGAAAAAAAAATCAACTTGTCTAATAGAAGCACTGGAAGAAACCAGCTCTGCCATCTCCATTTCAAATTGATTGAAAGCTGGCAGACTTTGCCAGTCAGAGCTTTCTAGGAGCTCAAAACTCTGCAAACTAACTCGTTTTGAGAAAAGAAAATTCCAACGCAGAATAGGGAATAGTAAAATCAAAAGAATATGAATAGAGACCGCAATGGCTAAAATCAAAATCATAATAGGTAGTAAAATGTAATTTTTTTGTGTTCTTAATCACTTGAATATTTCAAGAAAACATGAAAAATCTAAAACCATTACTTTAAAGCAGAAAAAAGAGATCAGATAAGCTTCGAAAATTCTGCCTACACACCCCGTCACACAATGGAGGAAGGAGGAATTAAGTTTGCACGCAATTTTTATCACTTCAAACGGTCCGGCCTTAAAGTAGCTAAAAAGGCGGCGGATTTGAAAATAATTTTAAAACACGCTGCGCGTGCGCACGTGCGACAACACGATGTTTACCAAGCAATTCGTTGCAAGAGCAAGACTCCTCCCAAACCACCCCTCCCATCGTCGATGCATGGAACCCAAACCACCTAGAACTATTCGTAAACATGCCAAGGACTTAGAAATTATGCTAGTAGACAGTGATCAGAAAGCCGCACTTAAAAGAATACATACTGAAACTGTTAGAAATTTCATTAGATCTTGCTCCCCTAACCCAGTTCTAGGTAAGAAACCTCCAAGAATCCATAAATCAACGAATCAACTTCCCAGGGAACAACAATAACATTATCGCAACTACGTAGTGGCTATGCAAGTTCCCTTAACAGCTACCTACACAGAATAGGAGCTGCCCTATCACCTCTTTGCCCAAAATGTTTAGAAGAGCCACATACAACTAGTCATTTATTCTCGTGTCGCTGTGACCACACACTTTTAAGAAGTATAGATTTGTGGAATAGCCCGACGTCTGTTGCTAAGTTCTTATACCAGTGATTCCTTTCTCTCTAAAAAAAAAGGGGAAAAAAGTATAATAAAAAAAAAAAAAAAAAAAGAAGAAAAAAAATAAAAATAAAAATAAACCCCGAGAGAGAAAGAGAAATAATGTAATTAGATAAATGATGTAAGTAAGGTTATTGTTTTCTGAGCCATGTCAAAGAAGACCTCGTCTACCCAGCCGGAGACCTACGGCGGGCAATCTACAACAACAACAACAACAACAGCTTTTTGTGAACCATTCTTGGAAATTGTTACATGAAGTTTGCTTTTTTTTTCAATGTGAATTCATTTCTTCTCACTCTGTTTTTATCTTCAGTTTGAGAAAATTTATATTTTGACTGGAACGCAGTTGTGAGCTCCTTTATGGGTAACATTTCGCTTTCTAGAGCTAAGTGCTCTGTGCCGGCCATTGCTAGGTTTCCTGTTGCTATCCGTATTGCTTTATTTTGGTTTGCCTGTAGTTTTTTCCAGTTCGTCTCGGCCAATTGAGGGGAGTAAATTGGTGCGGCGTAGTTGAGGACGGATCTGGTCATTGTTTTGTAGGTTGCAAGAAGGGTGTTTTTCTGTTGGCCCCATGTTCTTCCTCCGAGGGCACGTAGTATATTCAGTCTTTTGGCCGTTCTCTGTTTAAGGTATTCTGCGTGTTGTCGAAAGGTGCCGAGTTGTTCTAAGACGACACCGAGTATTTTGGGTGTTTTAGTTGTCGGCAAAAGGGTTCCATGGATTTCTACCTTGGGTTCTTTTTTACATTCGCCTGTATGGGTTGTGAAAAGAGTGACCGTTGTCTTTTCCTTGGATATAATCATTTTTCGTTGTTCCAATTCTTCTACGAGTTTGGGTAAGAAGTGGTTGATCTGATCTTCACAGGTTTCAATACAGGGGCTTGAGGAAAGAATTGAGATGTCGTCGGCGTAGGCTGTCATCTGCGTGTTTCCTGTGGGTTGCAGGAGGTTGTTTATGTAGAGATTGAATAAGAGGGGGCTGAGCACTGCTCCTTGTGGGACACCAGATCTGCATGTGAGACGTCGACTGCTTTTTCCTTGGAAATCTACCTTGATTGTACGGCCTCTTAGATAGCTGGACATCCATCGGACGATGGCTCTTGGCATATTCGTTTCAGTGAGTTTCTTGCAGAGAAGGGATATGTTCACTAAGTCATATGCTGCAGTGAGGTCAAGGGCGACCATGAGAGTGCGGTCCGGGGGTGGTTTCCGATTGAAGCCGTTTGTTATTTTCCCGGTTATTTCCAGGAGTGCGGTAGTAGTCGAGTGCTCTTTGCGGAATCCATGTTGCCAGTCAGCGATTTGAAAGCCTTCCGCCAGGAATGGTAATAAGACCCGTTCGAATGTTTTGGCTATAGGTTATAGTATTGATATTGGTCTATAGCCGTTCAGGTTGCTGGAGTCCTTTCCTGGTTTAGGTAACATTATCACTCTTGCATCTTTCCATCTGGACGGGATATTACCTGTTTGCAGCGTGTTATTGAAGAGGATGCAGAGACACTTTCTGAAGTTTTCACCGGCCATTTTGAGTAGTAGAGGGCAGATGCCTTCACTGTCTGGGCATTTGGAACCTTTGGTTTTCTTGATTGCTTCTTCGATCTGTGCCAGGGAAATTTGGGGAGCGTCTGTCCGTTTGAGGCCTTTAATTAGTCGTGTTGTGCTTCTTGCTGATTTGTCGACCTCTTTAGGGGCTTGTTTAGCTAATTTTCTGGCAAAAGCGTTTGAGGCAGATGTTGGGCATAGACTTTTCCCGTCGTGGGTGATGGTCAAGTGCGTCGGTTTTATTGATTTGCCGTCGATAGCCTTTATCGTTTTCCAGAGTTTGTTGCCCGGTTCGTTGTGGCTAATTTCAGATATGTACTTTTCCCAAGCCTTCCTCTTTTCGAGGTTGATGCGGAAGGAGATTTCGGCCATTATTGAGGGGAGTGAGGGGTCCGTAGGATTGTCCCTCCTCATTTGGTCCCGTTCTGTAATCAGCTTCTTCACATCTTCGCTCAAGTGAGGCGTGTATTTTGGCACCTTTCCACGGGGAATGTTGTTCTTAGCCGCTTTGGTCAAGGTGGTGGTCAGGAATTTGTGCATCTGAACTGAGTTGCCGGCGAATGGGAAATCCATGAGAATCTTGTTGATGTCCCTTTCGAAGCCTTCCCAATTCGCTTTGTTGTAATTTGTATAACAACGTGCGTTTGAGATGTTGGATGGCTGTGTTTCGACGTCAATCAGGCATGGGAGGTGGTCAGAGTTCATTCTGTTGATTGTTGACCAGTTGCAGTCGATGGCTATGTCGTTCGAGGCGAGAGTGATGTCTGGTGATGCTTTTTGTCTTGTGGGCATCTTTGAGTTGTTGAGACATACAAGATCGCTGTCGTCAATGAAGTCGCATAGTTCATCTCCTCTGCTATCCTCCGTACCTTCACT
This sequence comes from Allodiplogaster pararmata, assembly GCA_964056735.1. Lineage (NCBI taxonomy): Eukaryota > Metazoa > Nematoda > Chromadorea > Rhabditida > Diplogasteridae > Allodiplogaster > Allodiplogaster pararmata. The sequence continues at coordinate 39,518,244 of OZ057403.1, forward strand.
CCAAACTTTATTGTGTGCGTTGAAGTCTCCACCGACAATGAATGGTTTCTTCTGTGTTAGGAGTCGGTTTCGGCGCGTATGTGTTGGGGCAGGACGATCGAGGTGGGATGTAAATGTTGCAGATTCTTATGGTTCCTTGGTCGGTTGGCACGTCCACGCTGAGTGTTTCGGCTGTCTGGTCCGTTGTTGGGGAGGTCACGTTAGCATAGCGAATATTCTCTTTGACTAGTATCGCAAGTCCGCCTCCAAAGTTGGAGCGGTCTTTTCTTATGATCGTGTAACCTACGATATTCGGAGATGGAATACTAGCATCCATTTTGGTTTCTTGGATGAGTGCTACGTGAATATTCAACTCATGTAAAAGGTCCTCTAGCTCGGTTAGTCGGGCTCTCAGTCCATTAGCGTTCCATTGGATTATCCTCAGGTTAGCTACCGTCTGGGAGGCAGTTTGCTGGATCGGGGCTCTCTCACAAATTCTACATTTCCATTGGGGGTTCCAATCATTAAGATTGTTAAGGTTGGAACAGCGGAAATGTACCCATTTCTTACATTTGCTACAATTAACACAATTCGAAGGCGCGTTAAGAGAGCATACAGAACAAGGCCATCTTGGGCCTGGGTTAGTCTCGATACCAGCGATTTGGAGGAGTATTCGGATCAGAGACGCTGGGTCTTTCTGATCCGTGTTAGAAAAAATGAGGTTTCGGGGGAAGCCGTCCTCGTTGTCCCTTGCGGGAGATTCCATTGGGAAGTTTTGTTTTGGAGGTCCATTGGGTCCGACGCCATGTAGCGTCGTCCACAGTCGCACCGCGTGTAGGTGACCTCCGTCGCGACCACAAAAAGCTGTGAAAAAATGATATTAAAGTTTAGCGAAGGCTCAGACCGAATTATGCAATGTAGTTCACTTCATACTGAAAATCAGTAAACCAAAACAAGTTTTTTGAACTCTCCATACACGATTACCCAGTAAGAGACCATAAAAAACTCGAAAAAAGTTCAAAAAACTGGTTTAAAAAATTATTAAAGAACTCGCTCTCGATATTGACACCGTCTCTAGGACCCAATTTAAACCATTCCAAAAACCAGTTTATATTGAACCGTGATGGTACACAGCCGAAAAAGTGATAGATAGGAGAACGTGAGAGATAAGGGAGGTGAGAGAGCGCGGAAAGAGAGGGTGAAAAGTGAGGTTTGGGAAGCCAAATAAATTGACCAAAAAATTGTGGACAGAGGTTTTTTCCCTTACTGGTCTAAATAGAAGAGGACTAGCGTTCCCTTTGGGAACGCTTGTCACTTTCTTGTTAGCCAAGTAATTCGGAGAGCCTAGTCAATTCTGAACTTTTTTCTGCTTCTCCTTATCTCCCTGCCTCATGCAGCTTCGCTGCCTTCGTCCTCCCACTTCTGTTTTCCAGAAAACTTAAAACAAATGGTAAACTAAGTGAAACTCACAATATATATAATTTTTCGGGAAAAAAACATTTCAAACTCAAACTTTCAAAAAAAACTTTTCAACTGTTCTACAAGATACACATGTTTTCAGCATCGTAAGTCCAGTGAAAAGATAGTAGCTAAGGAGGTAAAGACAAAACTTTTTGAAATTTTTTTCTGAAATCTCGGGAATCTGCATACAGCTCGATGAAAAATGTCATTAAAAATACAAGACTAAGTTTTCTGAATTCTCCATGTTCGAAGCCTTAGAAAAAAATTTAAAACTTCTGAAAAAAACTCACATAAACTTGAAAAACGCAAAAAATACTTTTTAGAGAAAAAAAGCTTACCACTAAAATCATTCGGAATCACCCTTTCAAACTGAACTCTACGGGCCAATAAGTATCTAACTTTTTTCACCGTCTTCGAAAATACGGAGAGCAAGTTAGAAATCACCAGAAAGTTTTGAATATAATAGTCAAAAAAATTGGTAAAACTGAGTTGTTTTGAGAACTTTTTCAAAAACTCATCATAGATGTTTATATCTCGGTTCAAATTGAAGATATCAAAATAAAACTTCCATTTCTGAAAAATTCAGCTTTTTTTGCTCCTATATGTCAAAAATCAGAAAATTCTGTTCGCTAAATAATATTACTCCAGGGTTCAAAGATGGTACACAAAAAATTTACCAAAAAAGAGTCGCCAGAGATCCTTGCTACTTTAAATAGAGAAAGGGATAAATAGAGAAAGGGACTAGAAGAAAAATCAGCCTTATTCGCGAGTGAGGTGAATGTGTCATATTCTTAGAAGAACGTGCAAATTCTGATTTTGTAGATGGACAATATAAGGAAGTATCAGATAAATGCATTTCAATGAGTTTCTTATCAAGCTCGGAACTGATGATCACAAATTCGCCTCCCTTGTCACTTCTTCCTATACGAACTCGATTATGACTAACTAGTGAAGAGAGAGATTTCAAACAATTATGTTCATCCCTAGTTAGGTTATTCGGAATTGCAATATTGCGATGATATTTGACAATATCACGAATTTTGGAGGCAAGCAACAAAACTTTTCTATCGGTTGAAGTGTTAGGAGGAGGGAATGAAGTGAACATTTTGGTAAATGGACAAGTTGAGTTGATGACAGATACACTCGATTGAACGTTGTTACTACTAGGCAAATCTGAGAAGACCTTATTCCACCTAGTTCTCTTTTTTCAGTGCATTTTTCATTCATTTTATTGCTTTGAGGTTACTTGCAATATCGCTGATGATGCTTTAAATAAAGCGAAACGTCCGAACTCACTCTTCTAAACCACACCGCATCTCAACACTGGCACTACTAAGACTTCCATTGATTATTTGTTCTATAAGGTTTCTTTCCTAAGCCGTATGATCTCGTTTCTAAGCCGTTTGGCCTCGTTAGCAAAAATTTCACTTATGCCTGAGTGACAGAAAAATAACACTGAACTCCCAAAGTTAAGTGCAACCCCCTCAAGTGAAGTGCATTCTCCCCTCAAGTAAAGTACGCCTTTTCTCCCCCCTTCCCCTCCGAGGTTGAAAAAAAAACAAACAGTTCTAAAAAAAGCTTTAGGGGATGCAAAGGTTTAGAAGTAAATTTTTGGCACACTAACCCATTTTATTCCGGTTTCCCTCAATCTTTGCCTTCCTCTTTTTTCTCATCTTTCGATCTCCAGATCATCTTCCGATCTCCTTGAAAGGCTGGAATATGAAACAAATTTACACTAAAAAAGGAGTTTCGTTTCTCACAACGATGAAATCCCTTTTAGTTCAAAGTACGGCCCATCCAAGTAAAGTGCGGCCTCCCCTAAGTAACATAGTGTCGATTTATCATATAGAATAATATAAAAAGAAAATCATTAAAAAAATCCTACACTTTTGTGAACGAAGAAGTTTTTCGAGAAAAGTTCTCTAAATAAATCGGGTTCTTTTTTACTTCGGTGTAGGCTCCTCCCCCTCTTTCCACTCGGAATCGGAGTCACGTATTTAATGGCAGAGGGATTAGAGAGGGAGGAAAAAGAGAAAGAACAGGAGCAACATCGTGCAGCAAAATGCAAGGGGGAAAAGCGTACAAAGTTAAAAAGTGCCATAAATCGAATGTATTTTAACTGCTTAAATCAATGAAAACTTTTTTTCAGTTTACCTTTTAAAGAGAATTTCTTTTATCGAAAAAAATTTCATAAGAAACTATAAATTCACGAAAAAGAAAACAATTGGTGTAGAAACATTTTTTGTCTGTATCTTCATTTGTTCTTAAAATTGATTTAAACTAAATTTTATGAAAAAGGCTCATAACAGTAAATGTTTTACGCGAATTAATCTAGTGTTCAATGAAATGAAAGCAAATACTCATTAAAGAAAACCTTTATACGTGCCTTTAAAAGCAGTATTTCTGAAGTAAAGTAAAAAAAAAAAGACTGCTCTTTTCTTAGCATTGGGGCCAAAATGTACTTTAAAGTAAAAAAGCACGTACTTTAAACCACCCCTTTACCACTCCGACGTGAGCGAACGCTCACTCATAAATGCACTGTGCCACAAGAAATACAGTAATTGCATATCTACAACGATAATTGGTCTCAGACGGACTGTAATTTGAGTACTAACCAAAAAACTATAAGAGGAATGGTGTTATAATAATGTTCAGGAAATGAAAAATGTGATATTGAACCAACTTGGTCACAATGTCTATCCAGAGAGTCCACTCCAGCATCCCAAAGTGATGAGAGGAGAGCGCGAATTTGCTGAACGGCGACTCCTTCGCTGTCGACGCTTCGATGGTTTTGTACTCAGCTGCCACCGTCTCCATGTACTCCATGAACAAAAAATATTTCAAGAGTAAACCAGAAAAAAATGATCCAACATCGAATCGAATCCAGTGGGTTTCTCTAACCCAAAGTGCGCTTAGAATCTATGCGCAATTCTATGCGCTATACAAAAAAGCTACTGAAGCAAATGATCTGATCGTTTGCATCCTTTCTTTTAAATCACACGCTTTCACACTTTTTTAAAGACTTGCCGTTTCCTCGCGATTAGTTTACTTGATATACACATACTCATTCTTTCTGCGTTTGGGAAGAAACACCCTGATCGAATCATAAATTCGTAGATTAATTCTGGTATATCCAGGCATGTGAAGTAGTTGAGCAACTAGAATGCAAGAAACTGCTTCCAACTTCTCCATATTGTAAGTAGGAGACGAGCGAGCACTGTGGAAATTTCTTAGTTCAGGCGGATCTGCCAAGAGAATGAGTGAACTTGGACCAATTGCACAACAAACAGCCCAAATCAAGGAGTGGTACCCGGAGTTCCAGCCGTTCAACTTCACCTCCATGAGTTCAGGTAGGTTTTTGCTTTTTTTCTTCTTTCCCTCAAATGAGCAAAGTCAAAAAATAACAAGGCCTTTAACTTTTTCCATATACATAATACCAAGTAAATTAGCCATGTGTCCACGGCAGTCTTGTGGTAACACGCTCACGGCAGTCTTGTGGTAACACGCTCACATTCCTGGTGAAAGTGATGGAGACCATTCGGTTCAAATCTGCCATTTAAACTAGCTGTTTTTCGTGCAATTTATCACGTTTCAAAGCGGTCGAGTTATTGTTCTCGGTTTTCTATAAGTTTCCAACGCAAAAGAGATCATTTACCAATAATTGATCAGGCATCGGATTACTTTTTCAGAAGTCGATAAGTTTGACCCGGAAGCATTTGTGAAGCTCTGCAATTTGGGCAACCAGAACCTGGGAGAACTGAAACCACGAGACGCCTTCACCGAGGTATTTTAATCTTTACCAATTTCTCAAGTCGACTCGCAATGAAAGAAATGCATACGGCACAAATCGAAAGCAACTATAAGCCGGTATTTAAATTTTTCTTATCCTCTCCACAACCTTTTTTTCGATGTGTAGCTTCTCCGAAAACTTCGAGTTTTTTTATTATCAGCATTTGATGTTTTCAAAACCCGAAAACTTCTGTTTTTCTCTCTTGTTTTTCAAATTCATGTGTTTCATTCGCAAAGCATGTTGAAAATACGCGCTGCTTGAAGAATTGGTGAAACTTTTTGTTTCCCCTTTGTCTCATTCTCATAACATAAACCCGCTTCTTCTTTTTGAGCTAACGTTTTTTTCTAAAACCATTCTGCCCGCTTACTTCAGTGCTTTTTTAAGTATTAACTAGACCAGCTAGGTTTACACAATCATGTTGGCTCCGTTTCTCTTCTTGCGTTCTTTTTTCACTTTTCCTTTTTCCCCTTTTCATTTTTTAGCCTTTTTCCATCCCTAAAAAAAAGTCGATTGGTGAGTACAAACACCTCTTTGATTGGTCTCATCATTCGTCACAGAAAGCCGAGTACAGTACCGTTGAAGCTAAATGTCTTTTCTGATTTCAATAAGAAAGAGTGTTTTGTGCTGTAAAAGCCATTACAGAGTGACCGACTTACTTGATCTTGAGACACGAAGCCCCCTCTGATATCGTCGCAGTGAACCCACTTCAACTTTTCTTCGCGTGTTCTGTGCCGCACGTCCGCTGTGTAGTGACCTGTGAGCAAGAGCGCTTGTGTGACAAAAAAGAAGAGAGGATAGGGGTGTAAAAGTCATCCAACCATGACTCAAACTTTCCCCCAAGTGGTTGATGACAGCATCCAGACGATATCTGAAGGCGTCTTTCGCTGCTCTCTGCAACGTTGAGTAGTACATTTAGGAGGTTTTATTCAAAGGTATTCATTTATTCAAAGATTTCACAGTCTTAGTTTTTTTTTCTTCAAAGAATGAGAGGGGTTCTGGCTGCAAGCATAAAGGTCCATAAATAAGGGTCTTTTAACCGATGATGATTAACAGTTGTGATTTATGTATGTATGTAATAATTTTCAAAGGAAGAGTAAGTCTCACTATTGAAAGAACTTAGTTGAAGCATAATATCAACATCTTCAAGGTATTATCATTCTGCGTATTAGAGAATCTTGTGAATATAGTTATTCTTTCAGTAAACAGAATAACGTTCATATGCCTTTTTTCACTCTATTATAGTAGTAAAGTAGTGAAGTGCGGCTCATGGATTCATGCTTGAAAGTAGGTTAAAAGATAACAATTACGGGAAAAAAATAAAGAGTATATACTTGAAATGAGAGATTGAAACTTGTCTTGTTTATTTTTTGTCATTATTTTACTTTCTTTTGTCGAATTTTTGTATCGTTCTTGAACAGGTCAAAAATGATGTACATTTGAATAATGATCCCATTACCGCCATATGTTGAAATTATATGGAACAAAAGTGTGATTATGATTACAGGGTCCTTCCAACGAAAGCCGTAGCTTCTGGCGTGAAAAAAGATCTTAAGATATAAAATGATCTTTTCCGATTATGATGTATTGTAAATTAAAGTTAAGGTTTTGGTATCTTGAATTTAATATTGTGATTTTTAGCATTCAGTCTAAAAACGACTAGTTTTTCATGATATTGAAATCTGGAGCGGGATTAAGTTCTGCGATTTAGAAACAAACTTTAGTTTTTTTTTAATTTGCTGATAGCGTTTTTTCCCTGTTTTCTTTTAATAAACAGCTGGAGTTGAATCCACGTTGGTAGATTCGAACGATAAAATATTTCCTGTGTTTAGGCGAAGTTAAAAAAGAATTGTCAAACTTTTTTTCAAGTATTTTAACAATAATTAATTGCTGCCAACGATTTTTAAATCAAGTTTGAGACAATATTCAAGGTTCAAAACTCGAAAATGTTCTACATAATTATGTGTGGCTGTATCACCTCTTTCTTGGATATTGATTCAACGCTTCCAATACGTGGTTTTTGATGATACGGTAGCCGAGACAAGGATGGGTTATTATTGAGCCGTAAAAGGATTCTGTCGACTGAGTTTTATTATTTGTCAAAAACTCGAATTGACTTAGCTCGTCGGCTCGCCAAATGCTCTGACTATTTAATTGTTTCTCGAGGGGCGTGAACGTGTGAAATGTTGATGTGATGTTGGAAAATAAAGTGATATCGCGATAATATCAGAAGAAATCAGCGAGAGATTAAGAACACCTATGCTTGGGTGAAACAAACTTGTGTTATCATAACAATGACTTTTGGAAATGCAGAGCTACTCATCCTTATTATCCCTCGAGGTAATAGGTAATAGGCACGGGTTGCGGATCGATTCCAATTTTTACCGGTTCTCTGCTTTCAAGTCGAGGTCTTCTAAGCGAGCAGTAACTGTTTGATAGAATTGATTTCTCTGGTTACCAGCAAATTTCTCTATGTAAAAATTTCAGCATTCCGTGATCTGTATTTATTTTGGACGCAGACAAAGACCCTTTGTCATATTTCATCCTCTTCTGCCTCCTGTTCTCTCTTGAAAAGTCTTTGAAAGCACTGTAAAATTTTATTTAATTTTTTTGATTGTCTTAGTTTCGGTGGATCTGACAAGAAAAGGAGGGCGAGGGTAGGGAGGGAGAAGTTAAGAACATTCGCCCTGTAATTCGGCAGTCTATCAAGAATCAACACCCAGCAGACCTCTATATGAATCATGTGTCAAATAATAAGGCGAAAAGACTTATAACGCAAAAGTCTATAATTTGAGGATATCTCTGCGCAGAACGAGAGGTTTAATATGGAGTTAAATTAAGTTCAACTCTGTTTTAAACACAAATTTAAAACTTCAAATTACTCTGTCTACTCAACAAAACTGCCTGACATTCTGTATCCCGTCCTGAATGGTCTACCATCCCGTCCTGAATGATCTACCATCCCGTCCCGGATGATCTACCATCCCGTCTCCGAATGATCTACCAATTCATACCCGGATGATCTACCATCCCGTCTTCGAAAGACCTGCCATCCCGTCCACGAATGAATTCATACCAGGATGATCTACCATCCCGTCCCCGAATGAAATAATACCAGGATGGTCTACCATCCCGTCCCCGAATGAGTTGATAATAGGATGATATACCAACCCGTCCCCAAATGACCTACCATCCCGTCCCCGAATGATCTACCCATTCATACCCGAATGATCTACCCATTCATACCCGAATGATCTACCCATTCATACCCGAATGATCTACCCATTCATACCCTCGAAACACACTGGCAACAGTGGCCATTCGTGACTCTACAGCCTTAAGAGCCTGTCACGGATGGAGCCGGATCATCCAGTCCAGAATCGAGCGCGACCTCAGGTGGCGGATAGAGGGACGGCTCCCTACGAAGAATTCGTGCTGGGAGGTAGCGGGAGAAATCCCGCCGTGGACCAAAACTGGGTAGTATATAGCTCGTCAAAGGAGGGCGATGCCGGACTGGCCTGGGCATGCCACCGGATAAAACATCAGCCGATACTCCCCTATACTTTGTAATGGCCAGTCGAGGCGCCAATAAAATAACCTCTTGCCCTTCTCCGGTTAACGAATGGGTCTCGCCAAGAGGATCGCCGACTGCGGTGCGAGTGTAGACGGAGAAAATATCTCCGGACTCAAAAGGATCCTCACCACCAACCTATCCAAAAGGACTCCCCTCGATAGGACCTATGGGCAAGACAACAACAACAACAACCCATTCATACCCGAATGATCTACCCATTCATACCCGAATGATCTACCCATTCATACCCGAATGATCTACCTATTCAAACCCATCCCGTCCCGAATGACTCACCCATCCCGTCCCCGAATGACTCACCCAACCCGTCCCCGAATGACTTACCCATTCTGTCCCCGAATGATATCGAATCACGACATTTTGCACCCGCGACATTTTGTACCCGTGAGGCTGTGTAACGCAAAATTTTGTTCTTGAAAATTTTTTCTTCATTTTTTTCCGCTCAGGCCTAGGTAAAGATTACGCTAACGAGGCCAAACAGCTTACCAAATCATTTGAAAAATTTCTCATAAATAAAATTTTTTTTGCCGATATGATCGTGGATAAAAAGTGTCGCGGGTACAAAATTTCGGAGACCCGCATGATAAACCATAACACCCCGCGAATGATCATCAGGTAACTGACAATAGCAGTGACGACTTCGTAGTGTTTTTTCTTGTTTCGAAGATAGATCGCCTGTTTTGTATACGAGTCAAGGCCAATCTTCGCTGCTGTAAAATACATCTTGTCGCATTTCTTTACAACCAAACTGATTCGATTCTCAAGGTTTCAAGCAAGCCGAAAAATCAAACTTTCTTCAGAAGTGTGCTTCCAAGTGAAGAGTGGTCGGTATCTGATCCATTTCTTCCCGATGTAAGTCCAGACATCTACACAGAGCAGGGTGGCCGCCACAAAGAGCTCGGTGTGAGATCCCCACTCTCCCTCTACTCGTTTGGTACTCAAATAATCGATTCATTCATCTCTTATTCGATCAAACTGGAAGAGATAAAGGTACCGAATGTACTCCGAGAACTCCATATAGTTCGGCCCTCTCTCTGCGAACAATCTAGCGAATCTCTCCATGAAGTCGAAGATCTTGAAATACATAAAAGAATAGAACCATTAATTATCAATTGATCGACAGAAGTAAAATAAATGAAAAAGCTACCGCAGCTCTGATGTGTCGATGATTGTGTTGAGTTCCCGTCACGAACCAAGACAGAGCTCGGAACAAACAATTCCCATCTCCCTCTATGGACACGATTTTTTGCGGTACATCTTCTATCGAATAGACGTGAGAGGAGGACGAATCAGTCCTGGAAAGAACCGAGTCTTCTCGCTGACTATTTGCATCTATTATTTAAGCAGCATGTTATAAGAATGGCTGCCCTGAAAAGTATTGTTCCCTTCATCATCTATTATACTTCAATGCTCAAATCAATCAAATGGCTTTGTTCGACTTGGTCGACTGAGATCACACTTTCAAACGAGGGCGGGAGAGTCCCTCGGAACCTCTCGCGCGCGAGAGAGAAAACGGCCCGTCCTGCCATACTCCTTAGTGTTCTTTGTGTGCTCGACTGAGTAACACATCTCCTTTTTAGCTCTGCTAAAAAGGAGTTCCTTTCTAAAAGGAACATCTGTATGGACACCATATCCATACATGTTGAAGGATGCCTAGTATCCTTATTGAACGATCCGAACGTTCATACTCTACTAAATAATATTTTAGTTAGAGAACATCTTTCGCTGCTTTCCCTTGACGCGATCGATTGTTTATGACACACGCAAAACGTAACGTGTTATGCTCTCTCTGATTATAGAGTTGCTAAACATGGACGACGAATGCGATTGGGAGAAGACACTCCAAAGGGAGCTCGAAGACGATCCCATTGACATCGAGGCGTTAGACGATGACGGAAGAGACGATGAAGAGATCTTCGAAGAAGAAGACGCCTCTTCACCTTCCCAAGAAAGAGCCTGGGATTCTGCCTCTTCGATTCTCAGGCCACCAAAGATTCCGCGTCAGAGCGACTTCATAAATGCAGGTAGTTACAATATCAGCTAACTCCGCAATAAAATTCGAAAGCTCTTTATTCAATTCACTAATTGAAAAAGGATTTAAATTCTTATGAAAGGTTGCAATAAAAAACCAAGAACAGAATTCCCCCATTCAGTGGAAGAGCTACCGCCCCCTCCGATTCTGGAGGAGCACAGAAGACGAACGAGAGTGAAGATGCCAGAAAGCATACTCCGCCCTTTTGAAGAGCTAGCTGCGGGAAAATATGTGCCATTTTCCGAGCGAGAGGCCCATTTCGCCGCGTTGCCGCTCACCTGTTCACCTCTGGCGCTTCCTCCAGTCCTGGACGAGCAGCTCAGGCAGGTTGCGAATCACGCAAACAAACTTATGGTCGGAGACGCCTGCCTGACTGCTCTCGATGAACTCACTACAGCGACGCTCAACGCTCAGACATTCGCCTTGAAGTCGCTCACCCAGGCGGACACTGATGCAGCAGCGGGATACCTCCGCCTTGCAGGGAAGTACACCGCGATTCTACACCAAGACCTTGTAGCCTTAAGACGAGAAAGGGCCTTAAGGTTAGAGGTTCTTATACCTTAAGGTAAAAGATACTATAACTGGTGAAACAATTTCTTCATAGTAAGTTATTGTGCTCCAAAAAAATCTCTATTCTCAGAAGCATGAGGATCGACACCAAGTCGCTCCCCGCTTATCGATCAGCAGCCGTGGAGAATTCATCGATTCCGCCAAGGTTCGCCAGTGAAGAGGTCAGAGCCCCGCTATTCGGTAACGCGCTCATGCAAGAGTTGAACCGACCGATCTTCTCCAGCGAACGACATACGAAAGTCAATAGCTGCGCTCCAACGAAGACGGCAGTTCGGAGAAGGAAAACCAGATCGGTCAGTTACGCTCTCTCAGACCCCTGTTGATGTTGGGGAACAAAAGTTACAGTCGTGGGAAAATATCTGCCGAGATAGAATGGTCTTAGAAGCCATGAAGGGTTATCGTCTACCCTTTTTAGGTAGAAGACCGAGCCCGTGTTCTCACTCTATACCTAAACACAGACCCCACAAAGCTGTAGACGAAGTTCTTAAACAAGAAGTAGAGAAATTGCTCAGTAAGGGAGCAATAGAAATAACCAGAAACACGACCAATATCTGGCTCTCTTCGGTTTTCGTCATCCCCAAAAGAGACGGAGGGACTCGCACCATTATAAATCTGAAACCTCTAAACAAGTTCATTGCCTATCAACATTTCAAGATGGAAAGGGTAGACATGGTTTCTGACCTTATTTTTCAAGGAAATTTCTGTGCAAAGATAGATCTAATGGATGCATATTTCAACATCCCAATCCACGAAGAGGATAGAAAGTATCTATGCATACAAGTCGAAGAAACTATCTACAATTATAAAGTGCTACCTTTCGAATTATCCTCCGCTCCGTTCATTTTCAGCAAAGTGATGAGACCCGTTATCGAAAACCTCAGGTCCAGGGGCATAAAATGCATAATTTACTTGGATGACATCCTCATTATCGGTGACACGGCGGAGTCTTTATCCAATCACCTAGCAAAGACAATTGAGCTTCTCATCACGCTGGGTTCAGCGCTTAACTTTGAGAAATCGATTCTCGAGCCCACTCAAATAATAGAATTTCTGGGAATAGGTATCAATACCGTATCCATGAAATTTTTCATCCTGCCCAGAAAAATAGCCCAGATCCAATCAGAGGCTACTTCTCTTAGAGAAAAAGTACAAGTCTCCGGAAGAGAACTTGCAAAATTTTTGGGCAGGACAAACTCCGTGTTCCTTGCTTCAAAACTTTCTCGTCTATTCTCGAGGATTCTTCAGCGAAAGTTAGGTCCTATTTCGAGGAGTGGGAATTTCGACGCGATGATCCTACTCGACGAGGAGTGCAAGCAAGAGCTGTCCTGGTTCGTAGAAAAACTACCTTTCTTCGCTCAGGAGAGCATAAACCCTGGAAACGCGGTCATATCAATGAATTCTGACGCATCAGGAGAAGGGTGGGGGGCAGGGGTTATTTAGTCATGACATATTTTCTGTCGGTGGCCCTCTGTGTTCCAAATCTTTAGGGGGGGACCCTTATGTGAAAAAAAGGTAAGGGGGAGCCTTATGTAAGAAAAAAAAAGAAAAAAATTTTTTACCCCTAAGGGGGGACCCTTATGTGAAAAATTTTTTTTCCGCTTTCGGCGGGCCTCTGTTTTTTTAAAAACCATTTTTGATGGTTAAAAAAGCATAACGCACAGTTTCCATCGCTAAAACTGATTAGGAAACTAACTTTAGAAAAAATTTTTTATAAAGGTAACATTCTTGAAGTGTTGAACGAAATTGCTTCTAAAAATAGTAACTTTCTGTTTATAAAATAAACGAGATTGTTCTTACAGACATGCCGAGAAGTCTGTGTCATCTCATCTTCATTTGGCTCGGCATATCATACTTGACCGAAAGATGAGCACCATGGAAGAATTAATTTTTTTCGATCAAATCACTACTATGGCACTTCATTATGTTTCCAGCAAGTTCTGCAATTCTTCGAATCAAAGGTTCTAAATTATTCGCTTTTTTTTGACTGAGATTTTTTATTTTACGTTTAACTACGGAACTAGCAGCAAAATTATGTGCTATTTGAGGGCAAGGAAAGTCTCTTGAAGAAATGCTTGATTGGAATCGTTACAGACGCAGCCAGCAACATGAGTGCTGAGCGAGGTTATTCATTGACTTGTCTTCCGTTTTAACCTTTAAGTTTTTTTCAACTAGAGACTTTCTCAGGTTTTGCTGGTCGGATGCGTGAATACATTAAAGAGCAGAGAGGAACGACGAGAGAGGCAATTGTGTCTATAAAGTGCTTCGCACACAAGTTGGAATTGGCTGTGAGTGATGGACTGGCTGGAAAAAAGTCTATTGGTTAGCACTTCTCTTATTAGCGCTCAATTTGTCTTCTCTACCAGGCGTCACTGCCTTAAAACTGTGTAACTGAGCATTTGAAGATTTATCATCCATCTTCTCTTATTGTTATGACATCAAGAAAACATATTTTATTCTCAGGAACGCCCGAAGAAGCACCTTTGTTTAAATGGAGGAGTTACGCTACGGATTTTCTCAATGCCGTCAAGAACTTTTTCGGAAGCACAGCCACCAGCCGTATGAGAAGCTTGAAAAGAGTTCATCCTGAAGGAGAGCGTTTCTTTAGAATTAAAAATATCATTCCTATTCGGTGGACCTCCAGCGAAGCTAGCGCTGTTGAGAACTTTCTAAAAATGTATCCAACACTCTGGTAGACAATATATATTAACGAAGTTAAAGTCACGGGGGGGTTGAAACTGAAAGAGAAATGAGCTCAAAGCCAATGTATCACTCGATAAATATACAGATATGTCCGGGTTACGGGATTTGAGATTGCATGAAAACTCGGGGTTATGTTTGGAAAAGCTGCTGGCTAGTACTGAAAGCTTGAAGGCATGAAATCGAGCAACATTTAATGGGCTGCTCCAACTTGACGACATTTCGACCGGTACTCTCCCACTAATCGGCTCACCGATGAAAGAGCGCTCCTATGGATGGATGACATTACCTCTCTCCATGATAGATGGATAATGATCTTGGGCAGAGGCCCTCCCAGGTACCTCGTGACCGTTCCTCTCTTCTTGTTTATTTCAAACTTAAGAGGGCAATCCTTTTCGACGGGTATGTTGGCCTGGTTCAGATTGTTCTGAGCAAATAGGGAAAGATAGTGAGACACGAGACAAAGGAATTTCAATCTGTCCAGAGAGACAGCGAGTTGAGAGGTCCATCCGACTTGATCGTATCCGGTGTTTAGTTGTTGAGAGATGAAGACGGAGAGCGAGGTCATTTGCATCTTCGGATCATCTGACACGCATCTGGAATACAGATTTAGCTCTTCTTGCCGTCGAACATCCCTCAGGATGTTATGACCCAACGACTCTGCTAAGAATCGTGTGATCTTGTCTCCTGCGAGCTCACCAAGAGCATTGTGGAGAGACACCGGGATATGCTCTCTGTACATCAGCCGGTCGGACGACGTCGCTCCTCCGTTTATCGGTCGGAAACATACGGCATAGATCTCTGTTGTTCCATAATTCGACAGAGGTGACTCCAAGAACTCACATTTGCTGAAATTCGCTAGAAGGTGAGATTTGCAGTTAAGGAATGACGTGTGACCTGTATAGAGCTTGGCCATTAAGATCATGTCTGGGTTTCCCTTCTCTTTTGCTATTTTGCACAGATTTTTGATGATCCTAAGCCCGGCTCCATCCTGTGGGTCATAATTTGCGTCGCAGGTGATGATGGACAGTCCCTCTGAAAATTTCGTCACGACTGACGTGGCGAAAGACAATTCGGAGATATCCGTTGGCATGTCCGGCGTTGTCAGATTGACCAGGCTACCCTTTTCTCTCTTCCCTACGATGAAATCCATCGCGATTACAGAAGTCTCCGTGTGGGGTCCTGCATTCGAGCTTCCTGCGGAAACCAAGGAGTTGAAGTAGATTCTGATATCGGGCCACAGCAGGGCGATACCGAGGGCAAATCCTCCTGTTCCGTCCGCTGTGACAAATGCAGACGAATTCTTCCTAATTTTTTGACCCGACATGAGAGAGATAAACTTGTAGATAGCGCTTGATGTCATCTTCAGAGGCTTGAACAAGTATGTCAGAGGAAGGGTAACGTCGCCTGAGGGTCTATCCGTGCAGAGCACTGCATGACGACTCGATACGTCTACCGAGGACCTTCTCACGTAGGGTGGTTCCACCGGAGGGTCACCAGACATCAGAAAAGCCCTGAGGTCGTCATGAGGGATGTTCAGTGTCGGGCATCTCAACGCCTCCTTGATCGCTCTCATTGTCTTCCCCTCCTGTAAGACTCTGTCAAACCGGGCGTCTCTGATGATTTCTTCTCCAGCGTGGACAAAGACGGATTTCACCAACTTCGTATTGTATGTTCGTCCCGCCGAAGAGGAAACTAGAGTTAGTCCCCTTTTGCATTCAGCGAGTAGACAGGCCGGAAGATCCATAGACAAGTAAACGGCTAGAACAGCGGAGATGAACGATGGGATTGACAGATGGTCGGAGCAAGAGAAAACCGGACCCCTCATGATTGTAGGCAACCCTGATTCCAACGCTCGGTTTAGGAGAGACCGGACACAACTCGTGGCATCTGACAGGCTTATCGGGAACGATGACAGGGGCAGAGGTCGGGCGTGAGACCTTGCGATGCGCAGCCTCGATTCGTTTATCACGATCAGATCCGTCAGGACAGTAAAGGTGGCAGCAGACTGGTTGGCGATCCATAGCCGAGTATAATTGACACACCAGTTGGAGGGGGTCATCGATCCCTCATCCGGAGGCATTTCGCTCAACGACGAGGCGTTGATTGCGACTAGTGCAACGGCAATGTTGTTCAGGAGAAGCATCGGGTCACACCGTATACACTCAAGGTACGTGAGCTGTGTTCGGGGTTGTCTTTTCGCAGACACATCGGACAGTGCGCGCGCCAGCGACCACCCGAGTGCCCTGTGAGCAAGCAACGACGCTTTGCTGGGAGAGAGGGATGCCATATCCAACAGCACGGGAGACGAGATGACGATCAATGGAGCTTTCCTCGTAGCCACTTCCTCTTTCCGAAGGAAAAGAGACGGGGTCCTTAGAGTGCTCAGAGACATTCGAAGAATCGGAGTGTCAGGGGGGAAGTCAACTTGATTGTCTGTGAGTACCGGCAATTCGTCGGGATCGACGAGGTGGAGGTGTACTCTCTCGAAGCCGAATTTTACCGCGAAAAAGAAGGCGACGTGGTACCCACGAGCAATCAGCTGTTGAAAGTTGATCGGGAAGTCTTGCTTCCCCTTTGCGTATAGCCCCAGAGTGTTAGTTGACACATTCGAACACTGAGTGATGGCAGTTAGAAATCCTGGGTACCCTTCCTTCCCTGTCAAGTTGTCATTGAGCCTATGCAGGCTGGAAGATGACAAATCGTGGAGCTTTCCACTGAGCTCTTCGACGGGAATATCAGTCAGAGATTCGAGGAGATGGGTCAGGACTTCGTCGGCAACGGTCCCGGATTTGACCAACCATCCCCGTAGGGATCTCAGGCGTTCGATGCTTGTCTTGACAGTCGATCTAGTGATGATCTCGTACTCAGAGAAGTTGCTTTGTTTTTCAACCGTCTTTGATCCAAAGAATATCTTCCCTTTTATGCCCGTCTCACCTCTTGCCAGCTTGTTGCACAGGTCCTTGCTCGACAAGCAACTTATGAAGGGGGACCCTTTCTCACAGAACGTGCACACATCGCCGGTTAAGGGCACGGGAACGGTATATGACAAGATATACGGATTAGAGACTCCGTGAGGCTTCTCGCCAAATGCCGCTGTTCTGATCTCGTCCGCATATTCCATGCTTCTCATTTTGAACACGTCCTTCTTCCAGTGTTCGTTCTCCAGGGATGCTCCCCAAGCCAGGTATTTTTCACCGTCTATTCTTTGTAGCTTTCTGTCGAGGTGGATCCCTTCTTGGCGAAACACCTTCTTGGCCTTCTTGATAACGCTAGTCGTCGTGCGGTACTTGTTCATTCTCTTTCTCGCCAGTCCTATCTGTGTGTTCTCCAAGAAAAGATGACCCAACCTAGGGAGGAAGGGGATGCTGTTGGACAATGCTTCTACGAAGTCTGCATGGAACTCGGTCTCGATTCCGGCCAGTTCGTTGACGGAGTCCCGAATAACAGCTGACGATTTCAGATATAAGTCGCTGAGGTCTTTAATTGCACCGTCCTTCCGCGGCACCCTCCGAATCGGGATCGAGAACGGATCTATAATCGCCTGTTTCTTCTCGCCGGTTCTCATGTCGGGACTATAGTGGCATGACATCGCTCGGTGTAGAGGGCTTCCTTCTCTCTCGAAGCGACGGAGGTATTCTCTACAGAACCCGAAATCATGGGTCAAAGGGTCGGCCACCCCCCTCAGACAAAGACCTGCATAGTTTTGGACGTAGTACCCGCTAAGACTTCCGCTGGATAACAGCAATGCCTGGAGCCAGTCGAAGTGAGGCAGCGATCGGATGGCGGACGATCTCTTCTCTCTCCCGATCCCGGATGCTGCCAAGGTCTTCTTCAAACCTTCTCCTCCGAGAGGATTCCAGATCTCGTAGAGGGCAAATGCTTGCTCGGCCTCGATACAGGCAACCAAAAGCCCGATGAAAGCGTCTAGGTCCTGTTCAGTCGCAGATCCGGCCTTTGAGAACACCTCAGTAATCGTGCCATCGAGAGTTGAGAACTGGTCGTTGCTATAGAAGAACATTCGGTTTAATTTCTTGAGGGCCATGTTCAATTGCCTCCCGCCGAAATATGTGTGCTTCCCATATGCGAAGAGGCTCTGGGAGGTCCAACACTCCGATACTTTAAGGGGCAGTCCGGCTTCCTCAAAGACTTTCTCCATTCTGTCCAGGAACGATAACACCAGCCTGTCGCATGTTCTCTCCACTTCCACCTCGGTTGTTGCATTTGACACTACAACTTCCAGAAGGATGATCTGGTTGTCTCCCTGGGACAGCATTCTTCCTACGATGTTCATGTCAATACAGATCTCTCTGATGAGCAACGCCGTTGCTATCGTCCATCCTTTCTGTCTCAAGCCCTCCTGTCCGCGCAAATTTCCCTTCCAGGCTAACCCGGGTCCTCTGTTGTTATCAAACTCATCAAGGGAGGGAATTAGAATCCCGTCCGCACAATAGTATGTGCATGCATTGAATAGTTCGTGTGTTCGACTGATCACGTTGTCAAATCCGAAGAGGTTATCCATTGTTTTGAATAGACGCCCGAGGAGTGCCTGTCTCTGGTTACCGTTCCATTTTTCGAAATCAGTATTGATCATGACATACTTGCGGTTAGTTTCCTCCCTGGTAAGAACCGTTGCGGCCTCTGTCAAAAGGCGTCTTGTCTCGAGGCCGGGCTTTCCCATCAGCAGATCAGGCATACAGGGAACTATGCACTCTGCTATGAGATGTTCCGTTGCAGTCACATAGTCCCGAACGCGCTCTGTCAGTAAGGAGAATACCCTTGGAGATGCTTTCAGCTCCCTTTCTTTTCCAACCAGCCCGATCACAAGATCGTCTTCGTCAAATCCATGATCGTTGATCTGTTCAAGGCATTCCGTCAAATGGTCTGAGTTCGATTCCAGGAACCTTATGATCGTCTTTCTTGCGACAGATGGAGGTATCTCGCCTTGTTTAATATACTCGCGAGTCTCAGCTTTTCCGGCAGAGCACGACTTGTCCATCATGAGTTCCTCTCGATCAAGAAACTCTTTGGAGTCGAATGTCTTTGTGAAGACTATGTTGTCCCATTCTGAAATGTCCATTGCCGACATGTCATCGGGGACGTTCCCTTCCCTTAGTTTCTCTGTGAGATGGCACTCTCGCACTGCGGCCCACTTCGGGAGCTTTCCGTTTTTCCTCAGATAGTTCGTAAAGAATATCTGTTTGAATCGTCGGTCGATGTTTGCGGCAAGGACTCGAGGCGGGGCCCTCACGACATGGGTAGTCCTGAACTGGTCTGTCAATCCTTGCCTCATACTGATGAAGGGATACCCGAAGATTCTGAAAAGCCCGAAGATCTGGAACGCTTGATCCCAGTTCTTCCTGGTGGTGACGATCGAATCAATGGCATCATAGAAGTCCTTCTCTCCCGGGCATCCAGTGTCGCACTTCGACATCAGATTCCAGAAGTCTTTGGCATGGTCTGATGACGGTCTCTCTTCCTTCAGGACTGCCGCGACAACCAGAGACTCCATCTTTTTGAGCACGTTATACCCGGTATTTCCTGAGAGTCGAAGAACATTGTCTCCATAGGACAGGAATTTCTCGAGGGTGTCGGGCATAGGATACATCTTGTTGTTCCTGCATTCTGCTATCTCGCAAGCGATCCTGGTCGTTGCCCTCGAAGCACACACTTCCATCATCAACTTACTGACATCTGTGGCAAGATAGGAAAAGTTGCCATCCCACTCAATCCATCCCGCCCCATTCGTCATCACTGCGACTGAAAAAGTTTCAGTCTTCCACACCCATCCGTTCTGGATTCGAAGGGCCCATGACGGTTGGTACGCTGCCCGGCCCTCGCGCAAGTCGAGGAGGTACATAGTGATGTCCTGCCAGAGAGCTCTGCTCTCGAAGAACTTCATGGATTTTCGACAGGACATCTCGATCGGATTTGTGTGAGCTTGGAAGTAGGTCTCCTCTTGCCGCGATACCGCCCTCGTAGCACTCTCGATTCTCTCTTTCCACTGCATCTTTGAGTTCGTTTTCTTGTCGACCAGGATTGCCGACCACATTTCTGGATACTTGGACACCAAGTCCGATTCGATCTTCTTTCTAGATATCAGCCCAGGACGGTATACTGAGACGAAGTTGCAGATGGCAGTCTCCTTCCTACCTTTGGGTCCAAGGAGTTGTAGGTTTGCATAGTTGGCGGCCCTGGTGTACTCGGGTCTCATCGGGGCCGATAGCCTGGCGGGGGCTGTCGATTTCGGGATACCACCGAAGCTCTCTTCTAGGTCGTCGATGTCAGAGTCACCCTCGTCCATCGTGGTTCTCTTTCGAGAGATGCCGAGGGTCGATGGAGGCTTATTTCGATTTGCTTGTACGCTTTGATCAGTACTATAGCAGGTTTTCTCAGTATTGATCAGTACTATAGCAATGTCGAACATGGCCCAATCATTCGATGAAAGCAAAACCAAGGCAAAGCAAGATGAGGGAGCAAGAGCGGGAGCCATGGTTTACGCTATGTCTGATGTTCGTTTCTACATGTACTTAGTGTTCGAACTCCAACTCTTGGAATACATTTCGTCCTTGAGCAAAGAACTCCAGAAAGTAAACCATAACGCAGTTATGGCCTCCAGTATTGTGAAGGATTTGGGAACGGATTTGGAAAAATTATTGGATACACCATGGGAATGCCCTGTCATAAAAAAATACATGACTTATCTCAGATTCCGGCACAGTTATGATGTGGGAAATTCTCGTCCCCTGCAAGCAGAAACGATCAAAAAACTATTCGAGGGCTACACTGAAAATGAGAGCTTCTCATATTCTCTTTCGATCACGGATATTGAAGATCCTGACCGTACACTACCGTTCCGGGACGCAAAGCCAGTCCAGGGTTCAAGAGAACCAAGATGGCGCAGCAATTCGGAAAACGTTTTAAAGGCGTCCAATGCGAATCCATATGAAGCAACTATGGAACATTTACAGAATATGAAGCAGCTTTTAACCGTTCTGCAATACGACAATGCAAAATTCGACTTTTTTAATCGTCAAAAACGTCAAGAACTTCTGCAATCTTTTTTGAGTGAGATGGAGAGGAGATTCGACTTGACTGATACGATTCTTAACGATCTACAGTACATTTCTCCGAGTCGAATCTTGGATGTGGAAAAACTAAGTAACGCAAAGGACCAAGAAGGGCGGAGGCGAATCTTCACTTTCAGGCAAGAGACTCCAGAAGAAGCAACAGATCTTGAAAAATATTTTTCACAGATGGTCAGAAGTTTGGCGCGATTGGAAGATAAGGACGATCTTTTCATGAACGAAAAAAACCCTGATATTTTTTACCCTTTTCTTCTGGAGCGCCAGGATCTGATTATCCATGAAAAGTTACGAGCTGTTCTAAACATGATCCAGGCTATTCCTTTATCCACGGCGGAGGTAGAGAGGGGATTTAGCGTCCTCTTCAATATTCTGGAAGGAAAGAGCACTTTAACTACGACCAACTTGGGAAACCGTTTACGGTTAGTTCATTCTCGGTTTTATTCACACGCTTCCGGGATTTGTTCCTTAAGCAAATCAAATTTCCCTAGTGCCCATTCTTCCACTTTTAAGAATTTCGCTGAACGGTCCGGACGTG
Source organism: Allodiplogaster pararmata (assembly GCA_964056735.1). Lineage (NCBI taxonomy): Eukaryota > Metazoa > Nematoda > Chromadorea > Rhabditida > Diplogasteridae > Allodiplogaster > Allodiplogaster pararmata. Next base: position 39,539,985 of record OZ057403.1, read on the forward strand.
AAAGACTTCGATCCCGAGCCTGTGACAAATGTGTGGATGCAAAATCACAGAACTGTCGAAGATTGTACAGGTACATACATATTAGTCTGGTATCAGTTAAGGACTTGATTAACTTCTGTCAATCACGAAGTTTTACTCATTTCAGCCGTACGAGGCAAAGCTCAAAAAGAGATGACAGACGAAGAGCTTCGAAAAGAAGAATACGAAGAGAGAATCGCCAACTTGAACTCACGTCCTCGCAATGAGCTTTATGGCCCTCTGAACTAGGAGATCCCACAACCGATTTTGTCTTATCTGGCTCTATTTTACATGTTGATAAGAATGTTGTTCGCCGAAGAATTGTAGAAGCGATACTAATACAAGATTGTCCATTTATCCATTGAGGTTGTCCATTTCACACTGTGGGCAAGACACAGATTAAAAGTGTATCGTCTACTGGATTCTTCATCCAATGCGTTTCTCAGCACAAACAACTCAGCCCAAACAGTTCAATTTGATCATATGTGGCCCTAAAGAGGGCCGTTGGGTTCTTGTTTTTGGCCCTTAAGAGGGCCGTTGGGTTCCTCCTCACACGAGGATTTGTGGAGGCTCCTCGACTCTGATGTCCTCCGCCGCCGGCCGCTGCTGATGGGCATACCTCTCGGCCCTTTTTTGCGCCTCCAGCACCGTGCACAATTTTTCGAGCTGCACCGAGATGGCCTCGAACAGCTCTCCAGCTTGCGGATTGTGGCGTCCTTCCTTCTCGGCCATCTGCTTCGTCCGGTGATAGCAGACAAGGAGGGCGCTCTTGAGAGGTTTCCCAAGGAAGGGAAACCTCTGCAAGAAGCGGGCCGCCCACTTCTCCGAACACACTCGGCCCACCAGCCAGCTGAAGCAGACGCCGAGCAGCGCCCAGAGCAAGCTATAAAGGTACGGCTCGGACGCTGCAAGGACAAGGCTTGCGAGGCTTGTGGCGGTGGAGGCGGCGATGGTGGCGGCGGTGGCGGTGGAGGCGGCGGTGGCGTCGATGCTGGCGGTGGAGGCGGCGGAAGACTTGAGGACGAGCTCCTTCATAATTTTGCAGACTTGAGGAGACTCCCCGTATGCGGCCAGCTCCTCATAACTCCAGTCCTCGAATTCCGGCATCAGTTTGATGTTCTTAACTTCATTGAAGCAATTCATCTTCACATAAAAAATCCTAGGTTCCTGGGTTATTTATATACCTGTTTGAAAGACCACGCGATAACACTTCGAAATAAACCAATGTTTTTTAATGTAAATAGTACTTTTATATAATTTTTTGTCTCACTAACGGCGATCTTGTGACTTTTCTCTCTTTTTCATGAAGCACTTCATGTTGAATAATGTAGAGGAAAACAGAAAAATCATATTAGAAGTTTTAAAACCGGATTTTTCCGATTAGCTTTACAGCTTCATAACCCTAATTAACACTATTTATGATCCCAAAAAAAGTTTGTCTTCTGAGACGAGCGCAAAGAACTGCGCGATAACACATTCTAAAAGTCTAAATATAAAAAACAAGTGTTATCGCGTAGTCTTTTGATGTAAAATATTCTTCTGTCTTAGCTTTTCTTATGTTTAACAATCTTAGAGAATTTCTGTTTTTGTTTCGAGCACTCCATGCTCAATAACTCAGAATAATGAAGAGAGGAAAGCACCTGGAATACGTATAAAAAGAGATGAAATCGTCATGTAAAAGAAGAATAGAATCCGAAACAGATGCATATAATACTCAATAAAAAACCTTGAAAACTTGAAAAAAACAACAAAAAAACTTTTAAAACCTTGGAAACGAAACGAAAAATGTGGGTAAAAATGAAATCCTCCAAGTTTTTGTCTACAGACCTCACCACCGTTTTCTAACTGGCCTTTTAAGCTCAGCACAGAACTTTGCGTGCATATTCGTACGTGAAAAAATTTTCGCAACCTTTGTCTACAAAAATGCTGAACGGCTTACAACTTCGTTGTTCATGGAAAGAGAAATCCAGGTTTGAACCTTTCAGGTGAAAATGTCTCATTAACTTTTCAAGAAAATAAATGCTTTTAGTTCGAAAAATATTTCTCTCTCAGTACAGCATTTTGATGAAATTTTTTATCTCATATGACAGTTGAATTCTTCTTCTGTACCAGAAAAATTGGTTTTGCTTTTTTCATTCAGTATTCACGGAGAAATCTGTAATCTAGCTAATGAGATTGATGTTTCATTCAATTTTTTGATTTGTGTGGTGTTTTAATAATACTTCGAATGTAGCTAGTGCAAATTACAAATCAGAAGTAACGCACAGTGAGAGCTGATTATTTAGCTTTTTTCGGCATGATGATGTTTCTCTTTTCGCATTTTATAAATCAGAATCGCTATAAATTCTTTTTTTTCTTTTTCATCGGAGATCTTTCTCGTTCCTTTTGTGATGTGATCGCATGAGAAATTAGTGGTATTTTTTCATGTTTTTCTGCTTGTTTACGCTAGCGAGGCCGTACGGCTTAGAAACGAGACCTTATGAAAGATGGTATCTGCGTGTTTTCAGTTTTTGATACCTTGCCAAATGTTAGAGGTGCAGACCACACTTAGGTTTCCAGCAGTGCCGAAAACATTTCTGGCACACTCTCATCTTGCCTTCCAGATCATCCCACTGCTTTTTTTCAGCTCTGCCACTTTCAATTTTACCTTTGATGTTTTGCGAAAATAGTTTTTTAAATATTAATTGAAGTTATCATGCATGAATTTGATAACACTGATTTTATTCATCATACATGCATTCATTATTATTACATGCATTCTTTTTTCTTGTTATTACATAGTACATTCAATAACATGAATAACAAGTTTATCATAAAATAGCTTGATAACATGATAATGTGATAACATCAATTCATTTCACCCTTTGCCAAAACTTGCAGGATTACAGGATCAGATCCAGGAGTAGCCGATGCAGGAGGACAAGAGTAGCCGAACAGGATCCAGGAGTAGCCGAAACAAGGTTTGCCTATTTATATCGAAGGTTTTCAATCATCATCGACCATAGCTCATCAGAAAGTGCTGAAATTTTTTTCTTCGTGCGGTTGACCGGAGGAATCCAGTGGAGAACAATCTGATGTCTCCCACCTTTATTGAAAAAGAGCTGAGAAATAGAAAATCGAAGAGGGGATTTTTGTTTTTCTTCATATTTTGTTTTTTCTTCTTCATTTTTTTCTCTTCTTTTTTTCATTTGTTTTATTATTTTTGCACTTCAAGTTTTTCTTCATATTTTGCCATCAAAAATTATTCAAACAATTAAAGTCTTTATTTCAATTTTACATTGATATTATACATCATTGAAATTATGAACATTTTCTAATATTTTTTTCGTATAACAATTGAAGATCATATTCAGGAGAAGCAGGAGAAGCAACAGGAGTAGAAGGCAGACCTGCAAAAATATCAGGTTAATTTTGCAAAATTTTTTTATTTGAAAAATCGTAAGGGGGGACCATTATGTGAATTTTTTTTTTCGGCGGGTCTCTGTTTGAAAAATCATAAGGGGGGACCCTTATGTGAAAAAAAAATTTCCCGCCTTCGGCGGGCGTCTGTCCCGTAATGTGTCACACTAAAAAACCCCTGGTGGGGGGCAGTGTGCCAAGTAAGGAGTACGGGTGGACGCTGGAATCCCATCGAATCGCTCAGTCATATCAACGAGCAAGAAATGTTGGCATGCTGGCTAGGCATTCAATGCTTCAGTGATATTCTATCAGGGAAAAGAATTCGCTGTCAGCTCGATAATACATCCGCTATTGCATATCTGAACAACAGAGGAGGCACTAGAAGCAAGGGCATGCTACAAACCGCTAAAATATCTGGCATTGGGCGAGTATTACCAATACGGACATTGTAGCGACTCACATTCCGGGAAGATTCAATACGATCGCAGACTTCGAATCACGCAAATTCCAGATGGAAGAATGGTCCCTCGGCCAGGAAATCACGGAAGAGATCTTTGAAAAGTACGGTACCCCAACCATTGATCTCTTCGCGAGTAATAATAATAATAATTTTATTGTCATCGTTACATGATTATACAATTGATTGCACAGTAAAAATCGAAAACAAATATAATTTACAATGGCAAAATAAGAAGTAGCAACTAGGCTACTAATAATTAAACAACTGACGAGAAAAAAATCAAAAATTCAATTCATTTAAGAACTTCCTGGCCTTGGGAAGTGATAAGCTAAAAAAACAAACAGGAAGATCATTCCACTCTCTAATTATCCTATAAGGAAAGAATGATTGAAATCGATTTAAACGGCAAATAGGCATACGAAGTTTCCATGTATGACCACGGGTGAATCTACTTCTAGGAGCAAGAGGAAGGATCTCGCCAATAGAAATGTCTATGTTGTGATGTACTATTTTATAAAGTATCATCAAATCGTTTGTCAGTCGACGTTTTCTAAGGCTCAAGCTTCTTAATAATTTCAATCGTTGACTATAAGGGATATTCATACAGGCACGTTTGAAAATTTCTCTAGTAAATTTCTGCTGAATTTTTTCTATTTGCTTAGATTGGGTTATGCTTCTAGTGTTCCAGATCTCGCAAGCATATTCCAGTATTGGTCTCACGTAAGTCTTGAAAAGATTCATGAGAATGTTGACGTTCAGAGTGCGAAAAGATCTTAGTATCAGGAATGTTATAGAAGAGGCTCTACTACACATACTCTTTACATGCGCTTTGAATGAAAGATCACTTGAAATTAAAACCCCTAGATCTCTAAACTGTTTCACTTCCGGAAGAGAGTGACCATTTACAGAGAAATTGAAATCAGGATGTTTAATTCCCAAACGCATGTAGCGCGTTTTATTTGGAGAAATAGTAAGACCCCATGAGGAAGACCAAGTAGAGAGAACATCTAATGATCTCTGCAGCAGAGATGCGTCATTCATAGTGAACAATTTGGCATCGTCGGCATAGAGAGTGCAATGAACGCCTGCTGGAAGTGACTGAGGAAGATCATTTATATAAAGTAGAAACAATAAGGGCCCTAGGACAGATCCTTGAGGAACCCCAGAGAGAACAGGATAGGAGGCTGAGAAAGATGAAGCTACCATCACAGCTTGCGTTCTTTGAGTCAGGAAAGCTTTGAAGAAATTAAGCAGGCATCCTGTTATACCAAAAGAAGACAGTTTTAAAAGCAAGGAGTTAATGGGCACAGTGTCGAACGCTCTACTGTAGTCTACGAAGACAGTGGAAATATATGAAGAACTGGACTGATTAAGAGTCTTGTGCCACTTAGAAATTGACATAATCAGTGCTGAAGAGGTGTTCTGAACAATTTGTTCTGTAGTTCTGTTCTGTAGGCTTGTTCTGTTCTGTAGGCTGAACAAAAAGTGTTCTGCCTATTTTTCTTGGAGACCTGACCCCGGGTCCTTTGCAGTTGACGCCTTCAGCAGAAATTGGAGAGGACTCTGTGCTTACGCATTTCCTCCATTCAATCTTGTTGCGAGAACAATAAGAAAGTGCCTTGACGACAAAATCAATTCAATGATTTTAGTCGCGCCAGACTGGAGGTCTCAAGCTTTCATGCCTCTGATCCCAGAACTTGCTTGGAAGACCTCCCAAGTAATTCAAGCCAAGAACCGACCACTGATTACGAACCCATCGGGAATCGCACACCCTTGCTGCCTACCAAGCTTCCGACTCCGAGCATGGCTGATCTCCCCGGTAAATGGGAGAAAGAAGGGATATCTAAAGCAGCTTCTGCCTACATTCTCAATAGCTGGGCACCATCAACATGTAAACAGTACGATTCCGTGCTGAAAAATTGGATGTATTATGTAGAACAGCTAATATTTCAGATATACCGACTCAAAGTTCCCTCGCTAATTACTTAGCAGAACTTAAAAATGAGGGTCGGAGCTTCAACTCGATTGGTGTTCACAAATCAGCAGTGATTACTCACTACAAAGCTAAATTGGGAAAATTGGAGGAAATGCCCCTCATTTCAAGTCTAATGAAAGGCATGTTTAGATTAGCCCCCCCAAAGCCTAAATACTCTGAGGTTTGGGAAGTTAAGAAAGTAACCGACTTACTGATTAACTGGGGGAAAACGGAAGATCTTACTCGCAAAAGATTGATTCGATCCGGCTCGTTGAAAGACGTAGCCTGAACCACACATTTAAAGAGATCAAAGTCTAGTATTGGCACTCCCCAAAGAGTTCCTGAGAGCGATCCTCCATCATCCCAGAAATGAGGCTAAGGAGTTGCAGGGGCTACAAAAAAAGCCCGATTTTGGCAGTGACAAAACAAGGACAAAAATTCCGGTTCTGGCAGTGGCAAAACAAGGACAAAAAAACCCGATTTTGGCAGTGACAAAAGAAGAATAAAAAAAGGCCGGTTTTGGCAGAGACAAAAGAAGGACAAAAAAAGCCCGATTTTGGCAGAGACAAAACAAGGACAAAAAAAGCCCGTTTTTGGCAGGAAAAAAAGAAGTACACAAAAAAGCCCGTTTTTGGCAGTGACATAAGCAGTTACAAATTTTGCCCCTTCTTTAGCAGTGACAAAACGAGTACAAAGTAGAAAGCTTGTTTTTTGACGGTTTTTCTTGGCAGGCCCGTCAAAACGCATGTTATTTGCTGCCATTTATCGTGGCGCTTTTTTCCGTTTCTTGCCATGGAAAAGCTTGGTTTTTCAAGGGAAATCTGCCCGAGGAACAACATTTTGAGCCTTTTGGCGAAAATTATTCCCAGCATCGTCTTATATGTTCACGGAACACCATTGATGAAGTCGAGTTGTAAAATGACTCAGAACACGTAGGAAGCATAGAATGAGATCAAAACTCGGTCACTTCAAAAGCTGACCTTGGTCTCATGAAACGAGTCTTCTTTTAATAAATCTGAAAACTCAAAGGAAGTAATACACCTCGAATTTCCAACTACAGTTGACACACCCAAGTAGTGCTTCTCTTATACTCTCTATCACTTTCGATTCTGGTGCGCTCTTCTCGAAACAATTTCTAAGATAAAGGTTATTCGTTGCTTAATTAGGTTATTTCATTCTTTCTCGTTCTCTGTACTTGGAATGGTTGCATTTTCTCGTCTCTACTCACCCATTGCCCCTTGAAACCATCAATGCCTTTCCGGTGTGATTGAGACGACGTTTGTCATTAGGCATTTATTCGTCAACTCTTTACCGAGTCTACATACAGGTCGGTGTACGTTAGAGAACTGAAGGATAGTGAAAGTTTTTTTCCCGTAACAGTTACTGTACATCAGCATGAGCAAACACAGGAAAACACACGAATCTACGAAAAAAGTCGAGCTTCTTCTTTTTACTGGCAATCGTTCCCTTACTCTATCCAACCCTAATTACGAGCTACTGTAGGGAGAGGGGGGAGGGGTTCACCGAAGCAGAGGAGGTGGCCTCAGGGGGAAGTTTTGGGGAGGGTAAGAAAACCTCACCTAAAAGTAAGCTTGAAATGAAGAGCTGAAAAAAGCTCGCTTTCCAACCGTGTTTCAAACGTCCATGGTTTTCTGCTAATTCCTCAGCTGCTTGTTATTTATGCCCCTATTTGGAGTCCTCTACGTCAGTAGCTCTATTTTTTGAAATATAAAATCAGGTTCTCTGCTTCATGATAAAATGGTCCCCTTTATGATAAAAAACAGAGGCCCGCGAATTTTTTTGTTTGTTTCACATGAGGGTGCCCCTTTTGATTTGGAAAAACAGAGGCCCGCCGACAGAAGGTCTGACATGACCATTTAACCCCTGCTTTAGAGGTTTCGATCCATTATATTAGAGAAAAAAGTTCATTCTATCATCGTCAGTGTTATTCTATCTTCATGATCCGTAAACTAGAAAACAAACCGATTTATGAATAGGTTCCAACGAACTGATAACTAAAAGCTCGTTTCTCTATTAATAGCATTTTCTATCTCCCCGCACCCCTCCCCTAGTTAAGCAACGTTTTGCTTACACACACCGCCACTAGAAAGACAGTTTATGCATATCCGCTATTGTTATTGTTCACTGTGAACCGAAGTTGAATATAATCTGTGCAAGGAATAAAGAATGAATGAATGAATGAACATAACTTTGCTATTTTTCATGATTGTTCCACGGCTTTTTTTTCTACGGACGATAAATTCTTGGATGATACTATCGATTTGAGAAAACCTTGAATGAAGCACGAATCTGATCAAAATTGGGATCCCATGCTCATCAAAAATACGTTTCTGGGCTAATCTGGAAGCAATCGTATATAATGGAGAGCTGTTTCCATATATGAAATGACCATTTTGCGAGAATAAACGCTCTGAAAAATCGATGAGAACTAAAGTTGATCGTCAGAAGTTACACGAAGTTCGGAACTGAACATGAATGATCGCAGAGGAACAAGTGAACATGTACATACAGTATGAGTGAAACATAATGCGCAAGTAAAACATGCAGATGTTCATTTCGATCGGGAATGCACCTCCCCAAAAGCCGTGAACAACGCACATGTGCAAATAAGAAAGGCACGAACAATACAAAATGTTTTTGATGGCAGAAAACTGCTGTTAGCTAGATCAGGAAACATGACAAAAACAACTAAAAAGATGAGGGAGAAACATTTCTCTTCAGGGTTATTTTATTTCTATCATTCCGGTGCAAAAGCTATCGATTTTCAAACTGAATTCGAAGGAAAAGGCATTTATGTACGAACAAAAGTCAGAAGAATATTATGAAAATACTGTTCCAACGCAATAATGTTCGAATACTATACAAAATGCATGGACTAAAAAGGGGAAAAAATTTAGCAACTCCATTAGTAATCGGGCAAAAAATCATTTTGATGTCTTGGACGATACGTTTACCCAGTGTCCCTCATAGGATGTAGGTTCTAGATGGAAAATCTAACGTTTTCCTAGACAATGGGTCGAATGCTCTAGACATTGAAAAAAAAGAATCATCATTCAGAAAATTATACAAGTTCTAGGAAAATACTAGGCAAGTCTGGCCCGGCAGAGAAAATCAGAGGCTGATAAGCTCATCTGAGATCCTTTCCTTTTCGGACAATTTTTCTTCAAGTGTTCCCTGCTACAAGGTTCGCGCACACTTTCATCCGATCAACTTCCTCCCGAGTTCTCCATCATCTAAAATCACCAGCATTTTTTATCATGAGGTTTAGTCAAATGTGGGTGATGTGGGTCTACATATCCTCTAACTAACTAATAAAAGAATAAAGCAAAACGCGTCAATGGTTATAAAGCGCTGCAAGATAATTTTTTTGGATACATATATTTTTTCGAGTTCAGAGTTATGTATAAATCCTCCATAAAAGCGGAACCAGTCATTATAAACGTCCTTGTTGGACTCATTCAAAAGAAATTCAGCTTTGCAAAAAAAACTAACTGCAGATCAGTTTGCACAAGAGTGCAGATTGAACAGGACCAGGCCGAGAGCTTCTGAGCGTGGTCTGCAAAATTTATTTTAAAAATTTTCATGATTATTCGAAACGCAAGGTATGCAAGCAAGAGCAAGAATGAATCTCATGCTTGAACGAGGACGTAAAACGCCGAGTCTCATCATTTTCATTGATTAAAAAGTCAAGCGCAACCGTCTGTAGGCGGTCCTTCCTTTCGAACATACATAGGTGTGTATCTGTTTTCATCTCGAAGACAGAGCGTTACGTGAAACATCACTTTCCATTCATTAAACGAATTTTCATAGCAGCTGGCAGGTCTGTGTTTATGCATCTTATCGTATTCGGCGGGCCTTTGCGTTTTTTTCGGTCGCGTTATCAAATCCCTGATATCTTCTCAATTACTAAACTTTTTATTCCTTACTTCATCGTACTCACCTCATCAAGACCAGCGGATGGTCAAATATTCTTTTTACGTAGTTCTATTGGAAGTACAATCTTCTGGAACTTTAGAGCACTGACTTCAACACTGGAATCACTTCATTTCCCTACATATTTTAATCATTGCCAAGTCGAGAAAAAAATTTAATGAGCTTCTCTTGAATTATCTTCCAATATGCAGCAATATCTTTACCTTACTACGCAAAAGCGAAAAAATTAGGTTCTTTCGAAAATTTGTTGTTTTCCTTCAATTTTCTGCGGCTTGAAGCTAAAAAGAAGAAGATTATGATTCGAAATCAAAGCTTTTTTTGCTTTGAACTTTTCTTCAACTTAAATACCAGGTTTTTGCATCAAGCGTACTTTAACTAAACGTCTAAAGCTTGATTTCATACCTCCACAGATTCACCGAAACTAAGGAATTGAATACTGCTAATGCTTGCAGGCGCTTGACACTCCTCGCTGCTGCTACATAGTAACAAACACCGAAGAAACTGCTAAAGGTTCTACTACGTCAAGTTTATATTTCAATTCAGGAAAGCTTCATATCTGAACTAGAACGAAGATGATGTAAATCAAGGTGATTCATGTACCCGTCACCAATATTAACATGCGACTTTTTCATGACACAACTATCTCCAATAGTAGAAGATATGCTACACATTTGATGCTATAAGCTAAAACTAAGGAATTGAAAATTTAATTCAAACTGAAACTACGTCACACCGTACATGTGTCACAACTATGCGAAGATGGATGAGTCACTAATTTTTTCAAATTGCTTAAGAAAACAAGAGCCACTAACTTGAATTAGGATTCGACTGTGCCATCCCATTGTTCGGTTTTCCAACAGAAATTTTTAAACTTCTCATGAGAGAGAACAGCCGCATCCATGACAAGAAAGACATCTGAAAAACTTCTTGAATTGAAGCGTTTATTTGAGATGGGTGACCTTTCATGATTACGTAAGCTCAATCAAGCTTTTTGAAAACACATGAAACAAACGCGTCAAAAAAAACTTCAAAAAAAACCTTTTATTGATGCGAAGAACAGTCTACAGTAATCCGAAGCGAGCGAGAATTGAATGTCAGAGATGGAGCACGATTGTGCCATAAAGGAGCTAAACAGAATCGCTTGCTTCTTGATATTTCCGACCTTGAGCTCGTACGAGCGTTTTGAATTTGTTTTAATGATTGAATGTGACCTATTCTTGATAGTTGGGTCAATAATCATGGTAGACTGACTATTTAGAGCGCTTGAGAGTGAAGAGAGAGCAAACGAGGCAAGATTAGAGGGTGCAAAGAGGTAACAGAAGAGACTGCTATGACTATTTGATGCGCGAAGTTCTTGCCTATGTGTCAATATTATCACAATTTAATATTTACAATTTCTTATCAATAGGGTGGTTAGTTCGAATAAAACAAAGAGACTTCGAAAAAACTAACCAAAAAACCTTCGACTTATTCCTCAGGAACTCTTAGTGTTTTTCCTAGCAAACATACGCGACAAGACGCGTACTTGTAGCAGTTGAGGCTGTTTTTCACACGCTGGAAACTCTAGGTTTGTTCAACTTGTCTGCTGGAAATATTACATGATCGTTTTCCAAAAGGCCAGAGAGATATTTTAAAAAGTACGAAGACTCTCGAAAAAAAGATTACTGCAAGAAGGTATGTATATTTTAAATCTTTATCTGAAAACGCAAAAACAGATGTTTTTACACGCTAAAAATAATTTTAAAAACCCTAACATTACAAAGATCAGATTACTAACAACGTACACAAAACAACAATATACATTATCAACATATGAATATCACACAAATGCTATAATGCATCAATACAACGTGTGCCTCGAGTGGCGTTCACACCCCCCAGGAAGGTGCATTCCCGAAAGAAGTGAACGACCGCAAGTTCATCAGCATTTCGATTCCGAACTTCATGAAACCTATGTCGATAAGCAACAGAAATTATAAACCGTTTCAGAGCATTTTTTCCCGCAATTCCAAGCCATTTCATGTGCAAAATCTGTTTCTGATCAAAGCCTCTTACTGATATAAGCCTTTCTAGCTCTCAGGCTAGCCCTCAGAAGAAGTTTTTTGCATGGTCCTCGATTTAATGACCGATTTGATGCCACATCGAATTCCCCTCTCTTGGAGAGTTTCATGCAAGTTCACAACGCTAACAATTTTTTTTAAATCTATAAAGCTAAGCTCTCACAAAGCTTCAAAAATAGGCTCACAAACTATTAAGCTACTATATACATTGACTTCAAAAATGATCGACCTCTAGAACATGTAGCATGAAGTTTATTAAGTACTCTGATTTTCTCCCAGAGAGAGTGGTGGAACATTGGAGCAACCTACCCGCTATGACTACCCCAGATCAATTCGTCAAGTTCAAACCTCAAATACTGAGCCTTTGAAAACAAAATATCGACATTAGTAACCCAGACATTTAGTTTCGTGTTTTACGTTCAATTTCTTAGTCATTTTTCTATCCCTTCAGACAGGGGTTAAATAGTCATGTCCTTCTGCCGGCGGCCTCTGTTTTTCCAAATCATAAGAGCGGAACCTTATGTAAAACAAACAAAAAAAATTTTGCGGGCCTCTGTTTTTTTTCATAAGGGGGGACACTTATGTAAAAAAATTTCCCACCTTTGGCGGGCGTCTGTACCCTTTCCTTGCACACTAAAAAAGTGTCTGTACCCTTTCCTTGCACACTAAAAAAGTGTCTGTACCCTTTCCTTGCACACTAAAAAAATCCCTGCCTCAAGATAGTGAAGTGTCACGCATGTGTTGAGTAGGTTTTGGAATTTTAAAGATTGCTAGCTTGTCTGTTAATCATAGTCATAAAATATCATATCAGAATGTTTCACATCCATAGCACATTGAACCGACACGATACTAAAGATGATAACATACTCCTTTGCAAAACGCTATAGATTCTGTTCTTGATTGGTCAAAAGCTTGGAAATTACCGTTGTCTCTTCCTAAATGTAAAGTTTAAAGAATAGGTCCACAACAACCCCCTCGTTATCCTTACTCATTGAACGGCTCCAACCTTGAACATTGTCATGAGATCCGTGATTTAGGTTTCATTGTAGATAATAGATTAACCTTCTCTTCTCATTGCTCTATGCATTGAAAGCCAAACGTAAATGTTATTTCATTTAAAAAATTCTCAAAAGTAAGAGCACGAAAGTGCTCATTGATGCCTATAACATTTATGTTAAATCTATTCAACATTGTACCACTGTCTATTCCCCCCGTTTCGTTAAAGATATTAGAAAATTGGAAAACGTCCAAAACATTTTCACTCGCCGAGTTTTCTATCGCTGCTTCGGTACTGATTACATAAACATGCCAAACAGTCAAATTAGAAACAAAAAATTAGGCCTTCTTTCATTGGAAAGCATGAGAGAATCGAACGAATTGAGTTTACTTTTAAAACTAATAGGGGAAAACAACTCTTTCAGACAGAAAACCCCATTTCTCTAAATTCAAGACAATCCACGACACGTGGATATAACTTCAAATTACATTTTCGTGCCCCGAGAACAATTTGTCGTATAAATTCACTTACAATAAGATCTGCATCGTCTTTTTAGTGAAATAAGTTCAAGTGTTTAGTATTTATAATATTGTTCCGCTCAATGTGTTCAGTTGTAATGTTCATTATCTAATGTTTGGTTTATTCCTTTAATGCTTATTATCTTCCAATTTGTTGGAATCACTATAACCCACATGATGTTTGTGTACTATAATTGTATATTATATGAACAACATGTAATAAAAACAAATGTTCTCAAGAAATGGCAATGGAAGTTTGCCTAAATTTTAAAACTACATCTGCGAAATCTCCGAATTTTGAACAAAAAATAGAGAAATTTTTATTTAAATCGTAATCGCAAAAAAGTGCGTTTTCTAAAGGACAGCCTTCGCGCTAACTGTTTTATAATCAATACCCGCCATAGCTCACCAAACTTGTGAAATTTCTTTCGGTCGCCCACCCGGTCCTCCAAAAAAATTTTGAAGGTGAAGAAAATATAACAGAATTTAATTTTTAAAAAACAAATAAGTGCTTGTAATTAAATTAATTGTACATTGGTTAAACTACGGCCCCGACTACGCGAAATAAAGCATCAATTGCTTTGACCAAACAGACCAAAGATTTTGTTGACTACCCCTCTCCTCACTCTCCGGCCGCTCAGGGTCGGCCGGTTAACCGCCCGAGAAAATTATATTCAAAACATCCTGGTGATCTATGATACCCACTCAGTGTGCCGCTCAGAGCTATGTGCTCGATATACTTCTCAACTCCCCGAACTTCTACATAACCATTTCCAGCTTTTGCCTCTCTTGTTCCACCAAAAAATGTTTTAAACTTTTTTTGGGGAAGCTTCTAAGTGTTTGAAAAGTTTAGAATCGATTAATTTATGAGAATAGGCCTCGCTTTTGCTAGACTCAACCTATCACTAGAAGTAGGCTGGTACGGTCATTCGAACAACATATAGAGCTACTATGAGTTTTAAAATAATAAAAAAAATTGGGCGCTGTTTCAGCGCAACGCGCTTCTAGAACGAAGCTAGAAAAATGCATTTTTTACAAACAAAAACAACTAGCTCCAATTAACGCTCCCTTTCGTAAGTTCCATCATTGTTCCCGGCCACTTCTCCATAAGAGTGTTACTCAGTCCAATAACCTGGAAATCATTGCAAGAATTCAATAGGTGTTATTTAACACATCGGCGCAAACATAATTCACAAAAATGTGACATAGGTTACCCAATTGCGAGAAAAACATTTAACGAACTACAATCAACCAGAAATACAACAAAAATAGAAAACGATGAAAAGAAGAAAAACGGCACTTGTCTAGTTCGACGTAGAATCCTCTTCCCTGCACTTTACTGCACAATGTTGATCCTGTTCTCTCTCATTTTCCTCTCTTTCAAATCCCTTTCCGTTATTTTTACACTAAAATACGCTCAGTACGCTAACGAGACCGTACGGCTTAGGCTAACGAGACCGTATCAATTTTTTTTCTCATAAATCCGTAACTTTTTTTTCTTTTCTCCGCCCCCCCCCCGAAGAACTCCGCCCCCCCCCCCCCGAAGAAGAGAAGGAAAGAGAATTACGTCGATCTGGACAAGTACGAAAAAAAGAATGAAGAGCTGTTAATCATGAGAAATACACGTTTAAAAGATATTTACACTACTACATAATTTCATTGACAGAAAATAGATAATTCTGAAGTTATTCCGGCTCAAATGAAAAAATCTTTTTAAAAGTTATTCTTAAAGCCCTTCCCCCCAAGTAAAGCGCTTTTTCCAAGTGAAGCGCACCCCCAAGGAAAAGAACCGTATTTGCGAAACATAAAAAATCCCTAATATTGAGATTCTTTCCAAATGAAAGTATGGAACTTTTTCACTTTAGCACCCCCTCCCTCCCAGAGGTTCAATTTGGTCAGTTCAATTGGGTCATTTTCTTTATACGGTCTCGTTCGCCTAAGCCGTACGAGCCTAAACTTTTTTCTAAGCCTAAGCTTTTTTTAATGTAAAAATAGCTTTTAATGTAAAAATAACTTTTTCAATGTAAAAATAACTTTTTTGTAAATTAGAATAAGTCAGAAGTATGACCCATGGAACCTCTGGAAGGGGCAACCTAAAGTGAAAAAGTGCCGAAAGTATTTAGTTGAGAGTCGATCACAACAATACTCATCGCCAGAAAATTCGGAAGTTAAAGGTGCTGTCACCCATACTCTTAATTTTCCTATCGCTATGAAAAAAACACCAAAAAAAGTTACTACTTTCTTTTATTTACTAATTTTCCTGCCACCCTGAATCAAAACCTACCTTCTTCGTTTCTAAATCGCGTGAAATTGGTAAATCACGAAAAGTGGTTGAATTTCGGTGTTTTTATAGTGATTGGACAATTAAACAACAGGGTGACCACGCCCTTGACCGCCCAAAATTCTTGCACGATGACACGTTGGCAATATTACTGTATGTGAAAAACTAACATTTTTGGGAGCAAATTTGAATCAGGTTTTTGTTATGGAATTTTTCTAAAAATAATTTCAAAGCGGTAAAGACGTTTGTGCTTTGCCGTACTTACCTTTAAAAAAATTTAAGTTCACTTATTTCTCATGAATAAGGAGAGACTTATTTTTCATGATTGATCATGAGCAGTACAAATGAACGACTTTGATTTCAAGGAGTATAATTTGCTATTGAATTTAGCCTAGGCCGTACGACCTCGTTAGCGTTGTATATTATGTATAACAGCGTTATAACATGTATGTATATAGGCATCCATTCATCTTTATCTGCTTAGGCTCACGCAAATTTTTACGGTTACGATGACATTGGGCTTAGAAACGAGGCCGTTTCAGACTGTCTGGCCGGAAGTACAGCAGAGCCTATTTTTCATACTCCATGACGAGGTAAGGAAACTAAATAGGGTTTTTTTAGAAAAAAATCTATGGAACTATCACATATATTTATTTTTATATAGACAATTTGGTACTTGTCCAGATCGACGTATGCTCCCCTACTTTTCTCCTTCGGGGGGGGGGGCGGAGTCACGGATTTATAACTAATTTTTTAATACGGTCTTGTTAGCGTAAACTATTACTAAGCCTAAGCGTATTTTAATGTAAAAATAACGGAGAGGGATTAGAAAGAGAGGAAAATAAGAAAGAACAGGAGAAACATCGTGCTGCAAAATGCAGGGGAGAGGAGCCTACGTCGAACTATAAAAGTGTCGACAATTTTAATACTCATTCAACTTTATACATAAAAGTTGATTGTAAATTTTAATAAGGCTGTTCCTCAAGTAATGCTCCTGGTTTTTTAGTTTCTTATTACTTTCTATGAATAAACCTTTTTTTATTTCTTTTACACCATGAAAAGATAAGTTTAAGGAAAATATAGCGGGGTTTTGGATTAAAAAAATGTTTGAACTAATACACGGAAAAGCTAATCCACAAGGCGGTTTTGAACTCAGACATCTTTCTATGACCAAGAATGACACGTATTTGACAATTCACGTCTACAGTTTGTTCACAATCACCAACTGCTGGTGAGAACCAGGGTTTTTTTTTCAGTGCGCAAGGAAAAGGTACAGAGGCCCGCCGAACGCGAAAATTTATTTCTGTTTTAGTAGTGAGTAATGTAAGTTCGGCATTCTTAAGCAGTGTAAATTATCAGAAAAAAAGTTCATTTAAAAAAGTTTCATAAGGGTCCCCCCTCCCCTTATGATGAAAAATAACAAAAACTACGGAAAAAAATTTTTTCGATCCGATCAAAATGTCCCCGCTTTTGAATAAAAAAACAGAGGCCCGCCAACATAGGGGCTTACATGACCATTCAATCCCTGCTTTGAACAACAGACCAAAAGATTGAGTTAGTCCTCCCCCCCCTCTCCGTCGCCGAGGTTCGCCCGGTCACTCGCCCGAAAGCGATTGACTTTTTTCAGCACATGCTGGTTAGCTATGACTTCCTCCGACCTTTCTAATATCCCTTCTCATTGAATAGCAACTTTTTTTCTGGTCTTTCCTCTAAACTTTTTCACGGGAAAACAATTTTTTGAGCGGATAATAGCTTTTGATGAAACTCGCAAGGTAAAGCAGGGCGCAATTTTACTAAGGGTGGGCCGCACTGTACTTGGGGGATGGCACTTTACTTTGGGGGGCCGCACTTCACTTGGGGGTCGCACTTTACTCTTTATAAAACAGTCGACAAGCTGTTACATGAAAATTTTCGGGTAACGCAGAAAATATCGCATGAATCAGGGCTGCGAATTAGTGCTATCCAAGGGAGTTAAATAAATTGTTTGTCATCATTGGTTTTAGGTAAATGTAAATGAAAATTAGACTAATTGTGTAGTCAGACTATCTCCGACTCATTTGTGCCTTTTTTCACGGATTCAAATATTTTCTGAAACGTTCAAGATAAATGTTGAACAGAAAAAATTATTTTCAGATAGGGAGTGGCCGATAGTGTTCTTTGCCGATGGCTCGACTCACCTACAAGAGCAACCTGAACCCAGTGCGGCTTTCTCAAGCAGTTCATTCCGTCTACAACCTCCCCAGCTCCTCCTCGCACAAGAGAAGACACCTACACACCGCTCCTCCTAACCAAAGTCTACTATTCTCTTGATTTCTCATTTCATGATATTTTAATCCGTGAACTACATTCTAATAATAATCTTCTTCGCGCTTGTTCCCGCCTCGCGGCAGGGTATGCGCTCCCCTGAGATGCAAGTCAGAGCTTTCCTGGTAGAACCAGTGGCTGCCCACTTTTTAAAACTTATAATTATAGGTGAACTACAATCTATAATTATAAATTCAAAAAAAATCTATGAAAATTCATCAACTATCGATAATCTGAAACCTAAATTATTTCGAAAGGAAAGTATGCATTTTTTGATTTCAAATTCTCGAAACATTCATGCTTTTAAAAGCTGCTGAGTGTTTTTGACGTGTGACATTCATGTATTATTTGTCAAGGCCGAGAATGTCAAAGCTATGCTTGTATTTGAGACTTCCGATTGTTTTGTCCTTTCTGCTCAATTTGTCGGGTTGAAATTTACGCGATACTATTCTACCATAAATCTTTATCTTTCTGTTTTTTACGCACAAACAGCGGCATATCTACAAACTCCCAAATAAACACGAAAGCAGGGAAAGTCCGATTGACTCCGAAATGACTCCGCTCTAATGATTACCGCGTTCCTCTTCGAATCCAACTTCGGGAACATACTTCTCCGATTTGTTGTGAAACAGAGAGTGATTCCCGTCTCGGGAAAAATTTACTTTAGGGACCCACCTTACTTTAGGGACCCCCGTGGTAGAAGAGGGACCCACCCTCCAGTAAAACGACCCAAAAGGGGGGTCCCTAAAAGTAAAATACCAAAAAGGGGGGGGTCCCTAAATTAAATTTAATTTTTAGTCCCACTCCACAAATGGGTCATCAAAGTAAAATACCCGGACCTTTTTAATTTTAGGGACCCACCGACCAACACTTTTCCAGAAAAGTTCCAGTTTTACTTTAAGTACCCCCTATTTTACTTTAAGTCCCCCCATTTTACTTTAAGTACCCCCATTTTCAATTCTTTTTCAATTCTTTATTTCCATGTACACAAAAATAGTTTCACTTCAACATTTAATGATCACAAATTAAACATGGATTATGATTCTACTAGGAAAGAATTGTATTACAGTGGCAGTGTGTCTACAAAAAGTGTTCTTCCTAGTTTAACTTAGTCGCAGACAATTGGCTCGGGTAAAATACAATTTATCGGTAGTTTTCTGAGTTTATTCATAAATACTTCGCTGGAATGATTACATACTACTTCGCTAGGTAAGCAATTCCAAATAGTGATCGACCTAGAAGCACACGTAGAAAACCTAAAGGAGTTTAGAGCATATGGTAAGGCGATTCTTAATGGATGGGTATTTCTAATAGCTCTAGTAAGAGGAGCTATAGTAAATAAACGAGAGAAGTCGAACTCTGAGTAGTCGTGGACTCTCTTATGTATAAAAACTAAATCAGAAACAACCCTACGATATTCAAGAGATTCTAAATTTAACATTTTTAAACGTTCAGAGTAAACTAGACGGGTAAGTCCTTTCCTAGCCAAGATTCTTTTAGTGAAATTTCTCTGTACTCTTTCGAGGTCCTTAACTAAGCCAATCGCTGTAGGTGACCATACAACCGAGCTGTATTCGAGGATCGGACGAATATAAGTAACGAAAGCACGGGTTAATACAACCAGAGAATTGGTTTTGAACGCGCGCAAAAAGAGATTGGCGAGGTTTGTAGATTTCTTACAGACATGCTCGACTTGTTTATTGCAAGATAGATTACTCGAAAAGACAACTCCTAGATCTATTATTTCGGAAGAGTTGGCCATTGTATGACGATCTAGCTGATAATTTTGCATGGGGTTAATACCAAGATGCGAAACTATACATTTTTGAGCTGATAGTTTGAGATTGGACTGTTGACACCAGTTGAATACATTGTCTATGGCAGTTTGGAGGTCAGACGAAAAAGTTGGTACTTCACTAAATAATTTAATGTCATCGGCGTAGATAGTATAATTTACATTGGGAGGAATTACATGTTTTATGTCATCAATAAACAGTAAGAACAGTTTCGGTCCAATAGCTGAACCTTGTGGTACACCGCTGGTAACAGAAGATGAGCTAGAGAATTCGTTGTCAACACATACAGTCTGAATTCTACCAGTCAAGTAGTCCGCAATCCATTGAATGAGGTTACCGCAGATTCCTAACTTTTTTAGTTTAAGAAGTAATAATATAGTATCTACTGTATCGAATGCCTTTGATATGTCAAGAAAAATAACATCGACGGCTTTACCATGGGAGAGTATATCAGCGAAATAGGAATGAGATTGCACCAATGAAGTCACAGTTGACCTTTTGTTTCTAAAACCAAATTGATGGGGAGACAGTAGATCATTTTGCTTCAAGTAGGCATCTAATTGACTTATTATAACATTTTCCATCACTTTGGACATTGAACAAGTTAGGGAAATGGGGCGATAGCTAGACAATTGATCCGCTTTAGATTTAGACTTTAAGATTGGTTTAATAATAGAAGTTTTCCAAAGAGAGGGAACTTTTCCGACTAGTAAAGAGTTGTTAAATAGAATAGAGAGGGGCTTGAGAAGAACAAATCGAAGTTTTTTAATTACTATATTAGGTATATTATCCGGAGATGTGTTGCATTTATATTTCAATTGATTCAAAGCTTTAAGTATCATATCTACATCTATGACATCGAATTGCATATGTGTGGAAGTTGATACATCTGTATTAGGTATATTACTGCGAGGTGTAGAATAAACAGAAGAGAAATATTGTGAGAAGGCGTTAGCTTTAGACAACGAAGTATGGACTGGCAAACCAGAAGGGTCTACTGGGTCTACTAAAGAGGGAATCACAATGTTACGGCCTTTTGTACGACTTCGACATTCAGAATAAAAACGTCTTAGGTTTCCTTTTGCCACAAGTTTGGCTTCTCTCTCCATTTGAAATGCATATAGTTCTTCAGAAAATTTGGTAGATAGAGTATTGCTATAAACGGAATTAGGGGAACGAAGCGATGCGCGTTGAAGCTTGTCATACATCCTTCGCAGCTTCAAAGGATACTTATCTAATTCACCTTGTTCGGTAGAACAAGGCACAAAACGATCTATCAGAGAAATTATAAAATCAACGATATAATTATTAGCGGTATCCGGGTCGAGGGAAGAAAGAGCAAGTGTCCAATCATGAGAAGAAATCAGAATTTCCATCATCCCCCAATTCGCACGCGAAAAATTTCTAATGAGAGACTCAGGAGTCTTAGACATAGTTGCAAAAGTTATTCGAAAATCAACAGTGGCATGATCACTGTTTGAGAAAGGAGCAGTGACAATACAATCGCTTATAATTTGATAATTACAGAGTACGATATCTAGAACATTAGGGCCACGCGTAGGGTGGGAGACATATTGGAAAAAGTGTTCATCGCAAGCAAAGTTTAAAAAGAAAGAATGGCTTTCATTATTGGAAGTGGTCAGATTTTCCCAATCGATGTCTGGTAAGTTGAGGTCTCCTACTATGACTATTGGTGTATTGGTTATAGAGATAGACTTGATAAATGACAGTAATGAGATCATTATCGAATGAGAGCAAGAAGGTGAGCGGTATATGCACACACAACGTATATGACGTGGGAAAGCGTTGGGGTTAATTAGATCGATAACAATCACTTCTACGCCTTCATCACGGAAGGAAGTTACAAAGAAAGATGAAATACTAGAGGAGACAAAAACCGCGGTTCCGCCGCCCTTGTTGGGGTCATCTAACGAGCGATCACAACGATACAAAGCATATTTATGATTTCTTAAAAATTCACGATCTGACTCAGAAGACGTTAGCCATGTTTCCGTAATAAAAATCAACTCGAATGATTTGCTACTCAACAAGAAATCGAGATCAGTCATTTTATTACGTATGGATCTTGCATTGAATAAGCATGCTTTGACAACAGGACTATCAGAAGAACTAACACTGCCACTGACCTAGTGAGACTTTCTTTGAGTCACGTATGCGTACGTTTTTGGCTGCTCTTCTCTGAATGGCCTTGCCTTCGGTAGCCGGAAGAGCTGCGTCCCTCTGACTGTCCACTCTATCTGCCCTGCCTGGAGATTCCGTTCCCTCGCGACCTGCCTGCATTGCTTCTCCAATTCCAATCCAGTTCGAGTGAGATCTTCTCTGACGAAGACGCGGGGGTGGGACTGGATAACTTGGGGTCTGGAACTTCTGATCTTTTGAAGAGTGACAGAACGTAGAGCTGGAGATGGGAGGTAAACTTTCAGAATCCTTCTTTTGTTTTCGGCTCTTCCATGTCTTTTGTGCCTGACATCTCCCTTTCTGAAAGCATCAGAGAGTTCTTTGATGTCAAGCTCATCGACAAGCTTGGCAATAAGGGCTTCATCTTCAGCGGCAGTATTCGAGTCCGAGTCCTTTTCCTCCAATCCAACGATAACGATGTTTTTCGATTTTTCTTCTATGATGTCCTTGTCTTCCAACAGACACCGTCTGACCGCTTCGTAGGCAACGGCATCGGGTGAGAGGGATGTTTGGTTAGAATAAACTGTCGAATTTTGTTCCTTGGTGAGTGAAATGATCTGTTGATTTTGAGACTCGATAGTTCTAGCCTGAGTTGCGATTGTATCCGCTTGTAGCCGAATAGTTTCGAGAAGAGATGAAATATCCACATTGTTGGGAGAGAGAGACATCTTAGGTCAAATATGCGAGTTGTTCGATATGAGACGTGGTAGATCACCGACTGCTCAGTGTGAGCAAAGATAAGGGAATGATTTTACTTCTACTTTCCTCTTTTAAATTTAAGTACCCCCCTATTTTACTTTAAGTACCCCCTATTTTACTTTAAGTCCCCCCCATTTTACTTTAAGTACCCCCCCATTTTACTTTAAGTCCCCCCAATTTTACTTCTACTTTCCTCTTTTAATTTTAAGTACCCCCTATTTTACTTTAAGTACCCCGAGATCAGTGGCAATTACCAGGCAAGATGAAAGCATGTAACATTTCAATTTCGAATATTATGACAAAACAAGCAATAAGAAAAACAAAAAAAACGTCATTTTCAGTCATTTCATAACTCACTTAAAAGGTTCGAGAAAATACAAACAATAACAAAAAAGAGAGAAAATACAATACAAACAAAAAAGAGAGAGAGAGAGAGAAAATAAAACACAAACAAACAATAACAAAAAAAACAAACAATAACAAAAAACATAACAAAAAAAAACAAAAACGAAATCATTTTAGATTCACTGAAAATCTTCGAGATAGGTTCCCCGCCAAAAAGCCATTCAAAAACTTCTCAACTTTTCCCTCTTTCTCATTCATTCATTCATTCTTTATTCCAAGCATGTAGGTATTTAAGACAAAAGCAAATTACATATAAACAATGGTATGCATGGACTACATTACACATACACACAAAATCTTCGAGATAGGTTCCCCGCCAAAAAGCCAAAAGTTTTGCGTTCATGCTTGTTATCTCTCAAAAACTTTTCAAACTCTCTCTCTCACACACACACCTTCGGGATCAAAAAGAACGCAAAACAGTAGAGAGAGAGAGAGAGAGAGAGAGAGAGAGAGAGAGAGAGAGAGAGAGAGAGAGAGAGAGAGAGAGAGAGAGAGAGAGAGAGAGAGAGAGGATAGTTAGTAGAGGCAGCAGACAGCAGTAGCAGACAGCTGTACAGAGTTGAAAAACAACGCACAAAAGTAGAGAGAGAGAGAGAGAGAGGACAGTTAGTAGAGGCAGCAGACAGCAGTACGGAGAGCTGTATTATCGGCTATCGGCTATCGATCCTTTTTAAAAGCAAAACAGTGGAGAGAGAAAGAGCAGATAGTTAGTAGAGGCAGCAGACAGCAGTACAGAGGGAGAAATAGCAAAGGTGGGTCCTTTTTCTACTACATGTTTTCTTACAGTGCAATTGCTTTCAAGTGTTAATTTATCCCCCCGTCTCCCCACGGGAAAGGCTTAATGAAGAAATAGTGTATAAATTGAGAGCTTGGAGAAAAACTGAAAGCTCCAAAAAATCTTTTTAAAAAATAATTACAGATTGGAAAACTAAAACTCAGTTCTGTTTGAAGAAAAAATCTGTCACACAGAGACGGGAATAGTAAGCACAAGGTTAAGCATGAATGGATGCCTATATACATGTTATACATGATTGGATTTGATAAATGATTAAATTTCTAATTTTAAAAAACGGCTCTTATCTCCTTATGGGTAAACTAGACGAAAAATTGGCTTTAAACGCTACGGTTTCGAGAAATTTCTTCATAGCTGATCATTTTGAGCATCAGGGACTCTGGTTCTTGAAAAAAAATTTTCTGTAAAATTATTTAAAATACTATTTTTACGTTAAAAAAATATTTTTACATCAAAAAACTAAGCGGCTTAGTAAAAGTTAACGCTAACGAGGCCGTACTGCCTAGGCTAAAGAGACCGTAGCCGAAAAATTAATGTAAAAAAGCATCGTGTCAATGTCTGCAAGACAAGACGCAGGGTATGCCCATAGGGGGATAAGAGCAAAAAAACCTTTTCTTTATTATTTTTATTTTTATATCAAATGAAGATAAGTATTTCTTCATAATTCTTTGCTCACGCTTAGGAAAAGATCACGCTAGCGAGGCCATCCCCGGCTTACGAACGAAACCGTTTTGAGAAATAGTGTGGCCGGAAGTACAAGAGAGCCATGAAATCAAATGATGTGTTTTATAAAAACTTCGAGAAACGAAACTACTAGGAGTATTTTCTGCTGGAACAATCACATTTCACTTTACAGTCTAATTTTTCAAAGCAAAAACTAGTAAGTGTAAACTGACTGAACGGAGAGCTGGGAAGTCGGCCTCAGGATCACGAACCTGCTATGGATGCAGAGGAATTATTTCGTTTAAATAATAAAACATACAAAAAAATTGAACGATAGTTAGAGACGAATTAAAAAAGAAACGATAGAAAGAAAATTTTCAACTTGAGCGATTCAACACAGCATTCTGAGACGTACGAGTTAAGTTTGTAATTTAAAAACTTATCATCCCTATATAACCCTTCGCGAGCGACGTTAAACCTTCGAAAGCAAGAGAAATGACAGAGAGAAAAACGAAATCATGCATTCTAAGATAAAGCGACGATTTTTCTGTTAATTTCTTAAAAAATTACGTCCAACAGTAAAAGTTATTATAAAAGTAATACCGTAGTCTATTTTTCTTCTCACGGTAATTCGTGATGAGACATTGGAGCGTTCAAAAAAACCAGATAGCAGAAAATCAGTTAGCAAAGTGAAAAGTGATGTTCTAACGCTCCATAACATACAATAAGAGAGAGAGAGATAGAGAGGGAGAGAGAGGGAATAAAGAGAATGTGAGAACGAAAAAAATAGAGACAGAGAGAGGTAGAGATAAAGTAAGACACATAGCGAGTGAGTGAAAGAGAGGGGGAAAGTAAACCGGAGAGAGTGGGAGAAAGAGTGAGCTATAGAGAGAGAAGAAAAAAAGAAAGAGAGATACTGAGAGGAAACAAGAGGTAGAGAGAAAGAGAGAGAGAAAGAATAGGAAAAGCGAAGCTAGAATGAACGCAAGGTGAAAAGATAATGAGAGAAAAAACTAAGAAGGCAGAGAAGGACCAATAGGAAAAGAAGAAATGTAGCAGAGAGCAAGAGCGACGAGTTTGAGCCCTTAAAAAGATGCACTTTCCTCATCTGTTCCAGTTATTTCAGGGATCCCCCAGGAATGTTTACTTGGTACTCTTTTGTTTCTTATATTCATTAACGACGTTGCTGATTCACATTGCTGATTCACCCGTTATTTTTTCCTTTTTACTGATTATCTTAATTTTATGATTGTAATTGATGACTCTACAGCATAGAGTTAAGCATTTAACTGTATCAAAGTTATTGAAAATTAGCTTATTACATGGAAAATGTCTGTCAGTGTCTCTAAATTTGCAGTACTACACTTCGGAAAATCTTATCCACGTACCAGCTATTTTTATTCGGACATCCTATCCAAACCCCCGGGTTAATTAAAGATCTTGGAGTAATAAGTTCTAAAAACCTTTCTTTTTCTAACCATATCAGCGAAATTGTTAGCAAAGCCACTAAGCGTGTCAACGTCGTTTTTATAGCAATAAATTCATTTAATACTAAACTTCTGAGACATGTTTACAAATCTTATATACGTTCAATCTTAGAGTATGCTTCTCCTGTATATGACTGATAGCATTCTAAGCATGTCTTCTCCCCATTTGTAATACTTTACGAAAAAAGCATTCTAGAAAATGTTCAGTATCTCTTTTTACGACGCCATTTCTATCGCTGTAAATTACCATGGAGTAACTATAGACTAGCATGAGAAAAGTTCGATATGCAATCCTTACTAGATAGAAGACAAATACTTTCCGATTAGTGCATTCTATTTTTATTGGCTCCTCTGATGTTCCAATGAGTGAGTTTTTCTATACAAAAAATTTAAATACTCGCGGCCTTTGAAATAAATTGTTTCCTGTTGTCAAAGCTAGCGATAAAATTAGTGCTAATTCGTTTGCAAACCGTACATATGCAATAGTCAATTATGAATAGTAGCATTCTAAGCATGTCTTCTGAATCATTGTGTAACCATATGAAGTCCATGCTTCCGTGTCAGTACTGTAAATGAAAATGAGAATTTTTGTTTTCTAAGTAGTTAAAATGTTCATTATTTTATTCTGCATACAAAAGCAATGTGAGTGCTCTATGCCTTTTTCTGGATCAGATGTTATTGTTCGTAAAATTTGGAACGGTCATATGATAAAGATATATATATATACTATATATCTTGAATTGTCGTTTTAAATGCCCTATTGAATGCGGCTGTCTTTATTGGTCTTTCATTTTTTTGCTGTAAAAACAGGCTGTGCAACTAAGGTGTCTGAGAAAGCTGACGATTCACAGAGGCATTTTCTCACGTTCAGGCAGGCATAATGGTGGTAGCTGTAAAAGATATATTTTCGATGATGAGAATGCAGTGACATACATATAATGGACCATAAACATTATCTTTCTATGTTATTCAGCCTCTTCCTCTCTCTTTCTTTCTGTTTGACTCTCTTGCTCTCTCTATCTTCCTCTTTCTCGGATTTTTTTTCTCACTCTAACTGTCTCTCTTTTTCTCCTTTCCTCTGGCTTGCTCTCTCGTGATCTCTCTCTCTCTCTCTCTCTCTCTCTCTCTCTCTCTCTCTCTCTCTCTCTCTTTCTCTCATGCGGTGTTACTATAATTTTTTAAAAAATATATTAGTATTATATATCATTAGAAACCTGAGAGTCTGTTCTTCGTTATCAATACTGATATTTTTGTTTTACAGTTCATCTCAAAATTATTTTTTCTTAATTTCTGTGATGCCAGAAAAGGAGTAGTTTTTACGATTTGAAAAAAGCTCGGATAGTTGCCGAATCTACTCGAAACATTCACGAGACTCTTGGCTAGGATACCATCCAAAAAACCCTGTAGAACGTTGGTTCAACAATTTCAGTAGTTAAGACGAGAGTATCAAAGATTAAGAGAGATTTGGAAGGCCAAAACAGTTGAAGATGACCAACTGAAGAGAATAATCGAAAATTAACAGAGCAAAGCTATGCGAGAAGTTAAACGAATTCACAGTTTTCCGCCTTCACGAACAACTCGAGAAAGTGCAGAAATTCGACAATTAATACTTAATCTTAGGGCGATTTTTAGCGAAGTCGTCTTCCTATTGTGTCATCCGAACTGCTTCGGGGAGATAATAATAACAATTTTCTTGATAAAATTCTGACGATGAAAAATAAGTTATTCACAACTAGCCCAGTTCAGCTCAGCGGTCGGATCGTGATCTAGCTCCCAAACACTTGCTCAATCCGATCATGCACTAGGAAACGGTCTTTTTAACTGTAAGATTGTCTTCCGCATGTCTCATTCAAGATGGAAAGTTCTCGTTTATTTTCCCAATTGTTCAAAAAGCACTTTTTGAGTAACAAGTTCGTTGATCACAACAAAAAACTAGATGATGTTCTCAAAGCTTCGATCCTTAGGTCTCGGAAATTAGATCCTCATGGTCTCGGAGCTTCAATCCTCATGATCTCAAAGGTTCGATGCAGACTACCTAACTAAACTACAAAGTAAAATATAGCCTATAATATAAATGGTCAAACATCGTTGCAGAGACAAGTTCTAGCGCTAGAACTTTGTAGGGTATAATTTACCTTACAATCTTCTTCTAGTTCTAGCCCAAAAATAGTTGGTTTCGAAAATTTAGTGGCTTAAAGGTTCGATCCCCATTGTATTAATCAGCCTTAAACTGCTATCCGCCTTTTTCTCTCTTTTTTTGAACTGAAATGATACGCTTGGGTCAAAAGCCTTGTTTGAGTTTATTCTCACATTTCACTGTAAATAAGCTCATTGCGATGGAGTATATATGTACATTTACACAAGGTCGTGAACATATCTCATGCAGATAAATAATAGATATATTTGTGCCCAAGCCTGTTATTACAAGCAAGGAATGACTTTGAAATAACTATTTCCATTTTTTCGACTTCATGCGTTTCTTTTTCTCCTCTGATCTTTCTCGATACTATGTTTTGTTCGTCAAAAAAGATCAGTACAAAGGGACTCATACATCGCAGTACTCTTCGAGCAGTAAAAACCCGCGAGTCTGCGTGTTTAAGAGACAGTTAAAGAAAATCGAGAGAAGAAAGAGAAAAGTATGATAAGAGGAGAAGAAAGTAGGGGAAAAGATAACAGGAAAAAGAATACAAAGAACTTAAAAGAACTAAAAAGACATAGAGAAAAAGTAAAGAAATAGAAGAGAAAAGAATGCGAAGAAGAAAAAGGAAACAGAAAGAGTGAGACTCCCATATCTATGTATGTATTCGATGCTTGCTTATAAAACACTCTCTCATTCGAACTGTGTACTGTTTTAGCCCCGCCCCTCAACGCGTCCCTAAGCGCCTCCCCCTTACTCAGTCATTCTCTTTTACTCTGCTAACTGCGTTCACACGGCGACTACTCGTCTCCATTTACTATTGTTAAACTTCTGCTTTCTTCTTCTTCTACATTTTATTTAAATCTACTTAGTTTTCTTGTTTTCTAGGATTTCAGCCGAAACCATTCTTATTCTTATCAAATCACCGTTTATGTAATACACTTTTGTCGATTCATTTTATATTTTGTTCTCACTTTGGAATCTCAGTGAATTTTTCAATAACTTTTTGATGTCTGCATCAGAAATTTGTATTGACAAAAATTCAAAAAAGTTCAACTTTCCTTTTAAAAACATATTCATTATCAATATCACCAATTTGTGATTATTTTTACTCTAATCGGAATAAATGGACTTCGGATTATTAGATCTTCGCTCTCTTTCTCTCTTTCTCTCTCTCTCTCTCTCTCTCTCTCTCTCTCTCTCCAGATGCATCTTCAACTTTTTAGATTTTCTGTAAAGTTTGTAGCTTCATACATAAATCTTTTTGTATAAGTGTAATGTAGAAGTCTCAAACTATTTATAGACAGGCGCATGAAACTTTAAGCGAAATCATCAATGTAAGCTCCTCGAAACAAGAAAACTTTCATTGCTTCTGTAGGTATTTGTTAATGAAGTAGAGGATAATTCACTGAACAGGGAAATAGAAGGTTATACAGTAATCAGTCGGTTCATTGAGTCTGTACCAGTGTTTGATTAACACCAACCCAGGCGATCAAATTGTTTTTCTTCCTACCTTTGTCGGCTTTCCACCGCTTATCTATAATAGAAGTTTAGTTTCTATGACCATGGTACTCACTACCAATGCTATTCCTTCCTGATTTTGCGGGGCTTTTCATCCTTTTCTGTCGGTTCTCTTCTAATCGTGTTTCATCTTTCTTTTCCTTCCTCTTCTGTTGTTGTTACACTGTCTCGCTTCTCTCTCTTTCTCTATGCTTTTCTCTATAACTATTTCATATTTTCTCTTCATAATAGCATTCTCACCTTCTCCTTTTCCCTTCCCTTTCTCAGCGGCCGCTCTTTCAAAGGCGTTATCTCTACTTTTCTATTTTTATCCCTTTGTCTCTATCTTTCTCTTTTGTATTTTCTCTTTCTATATCTATGTCTCACTTTCTTACTTTCAATTATCCGCTTTCACACTCTGTTCTTCCTCTCTATTTCTCCTTTTCTCCCTCTCTTTTTCTCCTTCTACAGTCTCTTCATCTCTCTACTCTCTTTGTCATTTTCTATAACCCCTTTCCTCATATTATTCAGCCTGCTGCGTTCTCCTCCTCTTACTTTCTTATTCGATCAACTTCTCTCCAATTATTTCTCACTCCATATATCATTTTGGCTGCCGTTGTCTGAGTCGTTTTTATTGCAGACGCGCAGTGAAGACATTTCTCGGAACAAATTGTTTGACTCGTGAATTTCTTTAATTTTTTCTATCTCTTTCTTTCTTTTTCTCTCTCGCTCTTGCTCTCTCTCTTCTCTCCCCTCTCTCTCTCTCTCTGCCACAATCGCACTTTGTTTTATGAAACACGCCTGAATTTTCTCCGACAAACTCTATTTTTTCATTCAGATATTCTCAAATACAAACTTATCGCTGATATGGAAGCTGTGAGTGCTATCCTCAGGTCAGTCAACATAAGAAATCAGAACTAGCACTTGAAATCATCATCTCGTTTTTCACTATTACAAATTGTCGTTAGAAACGTGATTGTTGTGAAATCCCTAAATCTTCATAACCTTTCCGAAGAAAAATTCGTGTTTTTAGTTTTTTGAGAGAAAATGTTGTATTAGTGATGGTTTATCTTCTTACCCAGAACCAACAAAACCGCGTTCCTTCCGATTAATCAAGTTCTTTTGCAGGCCGTTGCCTCGTTTCCCCGTCAAGGTCATTATGGACATGATTCCCAAAGAGGGTGTGAAGTGAGTTCTCATATCAATTTCAGTCCTGAGAAATCGAAGGTTCCGAATCTTTTGGGAAAAAATTTGTTGTCAGAATGAGTTTTAGTTCCAAGTTCTTAACACACAGAACGTGGGGTTTGATCAAAGACATCTAGTTGGTGAAGTACTTGAGCTTGTGATGATTTTATACCAAGTTGCACAAGAAAATAAAATCTATGATTTCAGTGAGACGAGAAGATTTGTACTTGAATCACTCGGGCTCTCGGATGAACCCCAGCTGTTGCCGAAAGACCTGCTTTTTATAACAGCAGTGAGAATCGCCGTGCGTTTCGCTAGGTAGCGTTAATTTTTTTTCTCCAGTTTTCAGTTCTTCCATCGAGCAAGAAAATAAAAACGAGCAGAAGGTAGATTTTTTTAAAATTTTATCTCTGCCTAAAATGTTTTTATGATAACTGCATTTTCTGTTTTCTCGGCAAGCTTTGATCGTTTTACGGTACACATATGGGGACTTGTTTTGTTAGGGGGGGGGACACATATGGGGACTTGTTTTGTTAGGGGGGGGACACATATGGGGACTTGTTTTGTTACACTAAGCAGAAGTTCTATAATGCTAAGCTTTGAGAAAGAATGCACCAGTTTTTTTCATACTGAGCTGAGTTTTCCGGAGATGATTCAACATTTAGAAAACCACCAAGAGAATTGATTGGAATTCAGAAGCAGTGCCGCGATGTGGGAACGCCTTCTGGCACTGCCCTTCCCATTCATCGAATTTGATGTTCCCGGAGATTGTGAGTTGATAATCTGTTACATTTACATTTTGACGCATGATGTTCTCTAGAAAACTCCCAAAAAGTCTTTAATTTATTTATTTATTTATTTATTCATACATCAATACTGATGTGACAAAACATAAGATAACTCATACAATAGTGAGCGTTGTTCTTGACAATAACATCTGAACAATGATTTTCTAGAATAAGAAAGGAGAGAGAAAGCAAAAAAAGGGAACAACTCAGAACTCAGATTCTCTCCATAAATTTTTTTCTTTAGTTCATCATATCTAGAATCTTTAAAACAGAGTTTTTTCAACGATCACAATACCAACCATAGTTTGAGATGAGCAAACTAGATGAATCCGAATAAGGAGCAGTGCATCTAGGATAGAATTGTAACACGGTGTTGTAAATATTGAAATTTCTGTAAAGACTGTTCAATTTTTTATAGTTGATCAAACAATGAGCTTTTTGCACTTGAACATCTTAATTGTAATTTGGATCTCCAGGCGATTTTTCCGAGGCGTGGAAAGAGTGTGAGAGGGAGTTAGGGATACGAGAACGCGACTGGGTCATCAACCAGCAGCCACGACGAGTGCGCAGGGTAATATTATCTTTCTTTTTGCTGGTGACATTTCATTGGGGTGAACGCTGTTTTATTCTCTTCTTTGCCAACCCAAATGCATCTTCTGAACCATCTGTTTTTTTCTCGATTATTTCTATACTTATCCAGAAATATTCATTACTTGGCAGAATGATGGACTTTGCATCTTTGTTATCAAAGTTTCCTATTTTACCTCAGCAGACTGGAAAGTCGTTGAGGCCTTGTTACTTTAAGCCGACTTCTTCCATAAATTGAAGAGTAGGTTTCCGTCCTTCTACTCAACATGCTCACAATTATATTTGCAGCATGTCAGGCGGATGAGAGGGGCGGATGT
The DNA here is from genome assembly GCA_964056735.1 of Allodiplogaster pararmata. Lineage (NCBI taxonomy): Eukaryota > Metazoa > Nematoda > Chromadorea > Rhabditida > Diplogasteridae > Allodiplogaster > Allodiplogaster pararmata. The sequence continues at coordinate 39,572,508 of OZ057403.1, forward strand.
ATACGGAATCGCCAGAGGGCTTAGCCGACGAGACAGAAGAGAACGAAGGGATTGGGAGAGAAGTGTTAGGGAAGAATGGGTGAGAGAAATGAAAGAAGATAATATGAGAGAAGATGCTGTCTCTTAGTCAAGATTACTTGGAGCTTTTAACTCTCTGTATAATTCAACAATATGACCCATCAAGTCCCAAGTAACTTTCTTTTTTCAAGTTTTCTATCGATTACTTCCAGCTTAGATACTTTCTCTTCATCGAGAGCACACCGAGCTTTCAACTCTACAAATTATTAACCACGTGACCTATCGGATCCTAGTTCACCTTTTTTAACAAGTTTTTCTATCGATTATTTACGGCTTAGAGGCGGTAATTTGGATATTTGTTTCTTCTTTTTCCATGTCTTTCTGTTTTGTTTTCGGTTCAGCTAAGTCATAATAAAGTTGGACCGATTTAATGTTTTCTAGTGAATGCTATCTTACTATTGAAATCCTTTCCATGTTTTCTTCGCTGAGGTGATAGTTTTATCAGCCATTTATCATAACGATATTCAATTGTACTAGCTCCAAATTTTCTCTAACTCCTGTATATCAAATATAGAGACGGAGAATCTCAGTTTGAAGATTTAAAACCTTCGAAAATCACGATATTCTTCGAATGAAGTTTCTTTCGCTCAACCAGTGTGTGCTGTATGAATATCAACACATGAGATGAAAAAAGACTGAACAAAACCACAGAAAGAATAAAATTTTATTCACAGTTGCTTGACGATTTACTTCTACCACAATAGAAATAAATCACTCTTTCTAAAATTTAAATCTTTATTATCACCGAAGGGTAACTTGTTGAGTTACCGCTTATACGGTGTATAAAATTGGTCAGGAAGAACGGGATAAAATCTTGGCATTTGGGGATCCACTCTTCAATCCGTTTTAAGGTAATCCGGTAGGTCGACGACTGTGAGAAGGTTCAGTTCTTCTAGAATCTTTGCGAACTCTCGAAGCTCAGTGATGTGGTTCTGAGTATCTGCGATTCTGTTCCATAAACCGATAGCTCTTCTAAAATAGAAATTAGAGTGCTTATAATGATTTATCTGCACTAAACTTTAAAAAAATCGTTCTCGAAAATTGAAAAAAGGCCGCTGATTAGTTTATTCCTGAGAAGTTGTTCGTCAAAAACAGGTTCGAAAAAATAAATGAAAAAAATGTTTGTGGAGACTCGCATCGCACTCGTCGTATTCGTCAATCCAGAAGTCGTCGAGTTGCTCGCTCGACGAGAGCTTCAAATCAAATAACTGTTCTCCTTTTCTCTCTCTCTCTTTCATTCCCTTCTCTCCAACTCCTTCTCTCAGTATCTCCCCCTTTTACAAAATTCAAATTTTTTTTCATACATATAAATTCTAGTTTTTTTCATCGCCATAGAGTTTGCAAGAGCTTTTTTCTTCTGATTATATGTAGTCCAATATACTGTAATCTGAAAAGCAGCAAAAAGAAAACACACGGTCTAGAGCTGCTGGATCGTGGAGGCACTGGTTCACTGTCGTACTCCGGGAATTCTGGAATGTGGTTTAGGGAAGACGTTGCTCGGAGGCGGATACCGTAGTAGTGATACCTGGAAGTTGGATAGTAGGTGGTGATCCTACGGTGCAAAGGTTTTTTTGGGTTTTTTTGTATGAAGTTGATTCCTTTTTGCATTTTTAAGATTCAATTTCAAGGTAAATAATAGAGAAAAAAATTCAGTTTGCAGTGGAGCGTTAATGGAAGGAATTTCTTTAGCAAGCTTTTGACTGTTTTTCTCTTTAAATTGAATTCAATGATAGATGGACTAGGTTTTTTTTTCCTTTTGGGGCGGGGTGCCGGTGGATTTTACGTACCCCTTGGTGACCTATGGCGTTAACTAATGGAGCGTTAGAATTCAACTTTCACTTTCTCAACGTAATCTCTGGTAAGGGTTCTCGTTGAACGCTCTGATGTCTCACCGCGCATTACCGTGAGCATGAAAATGGACTACGGTATTTTTTATTACTTGTGAAATTTTACAGTACTTACACCCATGCTTTCAATCCCCCCATCCCCCTTAGCTGCCCTAAAACACGGCCTGGCTCTAGTAAATTCTTTTTTCTTTCTCTTTCTTATTTTTTTCTCTTTCTTTCTCTTTCTTATTTTTTTCTCTTTCTTATTTTTTTCTTGTTCTCTTTCTTTAATTTTTTCTCTTTTTTTGTTTTTTTCTTCTTTCTTACTTGTTCTCTTTCTTTCTTTTTTCTTTCTCTTTCTTTTCTTTTCCTTTCTTTTTAAATTATCTTTTAATTTTGTCTCTTTCTTTTTTCTTTCGCTTTCTTTTTAAATTTTCTTTATAAATTTTGGGGAAAGGAAAGGGGGAGGGGGAGGGAGTTTACCTAAGCAGGGAAGGAAGGGGCTCCTAAAGGGGGAAGGGGGGAGGGAAAAGGGGCCCTAAAGGGGGAAGAGGGGCCCTAAGAAGAAAGGGGGAAGGGAGTTTTCATGAATAAAATCTCTTTCTGAGAAAAAATCTTTGGATGGCTAAAGTAGACTAAAGACAACTTTTTACTAAGCCTAAGCGTGTAAAAATAATTTTGGTACTTTTTTACTTCGTCTGGTACTCGCGTCGCGGTCGCGTCGCGGCCCTCGGCCTCGTTAGCTGAGCCGTACGGCCTCGTTAGCTAAGCCGTTCGGCCTCGTTAGCGTAAACTTTTCCTAAGCCTAAGCGTTTTTTTTATGTAAAAACAATTTTACTTCCACGGTTCAATCCGGTTTAAGCGACGCGAAGGGGGCCGCGACGCGAACGCGACGCGAGTACCAGACGAAGTAAAAAAAAAGTGCCATAATTTTCTGATGTGAAAACAAAATTTGGCAAAATTCACTCATCAGAGCGAATCCGAACTCTCACCGAGCTACTCACAATCTAGCAGACTAACCCCATACACCAAAGTGCCTCATAGTGAAGATAGACGGAGTAGTACTCATGAACTGGGCGGGAAGGGAGGATGGAAGCATGGGTGGAAGTACTGTAAAAATTCACAAGTTTTTTTATTTACGCCAAACAGTAAAAGTTATATTATAAAAAATACCGTTTTTCATTTTTATTCTCACGGCAAGTCGTGGTGAGACATTGGAGCGTTCAACGAGAAAAACTCAGCAGAGATTACGTTGAGAAAGTGAAAGTTGAATTCTAACGCTCCATAATACTAACAACAGCAAAATCGTCCATCAAATTGAAGGGGGGAGGAGCCTACGTCGAACTAGAGAAGTGCCTCGGGTAAACCGAGCCGTCTCTCGAACTTTTTACACGGAATTGCAAGCTTGCTAAGTATTGTTTCAGATCTCTCGTCCCAAAGGAGTCGTTAATCCATGTTTCGACAAATGCTAATGACCTATGTATGATAAGTTGGGCTTACCAGGTGTTTTTGGAAGAAGCCACGGACATCTTCGTAGTGGGCTTCTCTTTTTAACTGAGCAATTTAGGTGCTTAGGAACTCTGGAAGCACACGTGATTGAATAGACATGTACATCATTAAGAAAACACACTTTTTGAACCAAAAATTTAAAACAACCGAGTTCTTTTATCGCGAGCATTGTGAGTGAAAAACATAGGTAAACATGTCTTTATTTTTCAATAGGTCGATCGCTAAGGCTGCGCACTGTTTTGCTCACCGCTCACCTACAGTCAGAAACATACGAGTTTTTTTGAATTTTTTTTGCGGGAGCTCCCTGATTAGCAATTTTTATGAACGCTGTGACTGTCCAAATGGAGCAACTTATTGCATTTTGAAAGAAGATGATGCATTTGGACAGTCACAGCGTTCATAAAAATTGCTAATCAGGGAGCTCCCGCAAAAAAAATTCAAAAAAACTCGTATGTTTCTGACTGTAGGTGAGCGGTGAGCAAAACAGTGCGCAGCCTAAAGTAGGCTAAAAGTTTCACTTTTAACTCTACGAAACCGGTTGAGGCTGAGTTAAGGCAAATGAAAAGCTCTATGAAAACGGTGATACATTCAGGTCGCCCTCGAAATTTTTTTTTGCCAGTTGGCAGTTTACCTATGGTGAAAAACAAACGAAAAAGAAAAAACTTATAGTGTAAGTGTCCCTCTTTTGGTTGCTTACCAGCACGTTCAATTTTCCATCCTTCTACAGTCATGGCATCAGAAATGTCTTCCGGTACTCGTCACTCCGTCTATGTTGGAAATATCCCCTATCAGGCGACCGAAAATGACATTGGAAACTTCTTCAGCCAGGCTGGAGACGTCCTGAACGTTCGATTGGTATACGATCGTAAGACTGGCAGACCTAAGGGTTTCGGCTTCTGCGAGTTCGCAGATGAGTCTGGTGCACAGAATTCTATCTCACAATTCAACGGAGTTGACTTCAATGGACGTGCCCTTCGCGTTAACCTCGCTAATCGCTAAATGACGAACAAAGCCGATGAATTGGCAAGATCTCATGTTGCTCCCCTCTAATTGTTTGTTCTCTAGCGATTTTTCGTGTTCAAATACTTCAACTTATTAACGAAATGTTGCTTCTCTCTTATTGTTGAACGCAATGTTTTATCTTCAACTATTTCCACACCTCAGAAACAAAAAATTCCTCCATTGTCTACTAAGTTATCAGTAAGGAAGAATCATTGATACGTTGTGCGTAATGACGCCCATTTTTGCATTACAAGTGTGAGTATACTTTGTACGGTAGCTTTCTGTAAAGAGCTTTTGCATTACAAGTGTGAGTATACTTTGTACGGTAACTATCTGTAAAGAGTATACTTTGTACGGTAACTATCTGTAAAGAGTATACTTTGTACGGTAACTATCTGTAAAGAGTATACTTTGTACGGTAACTATCTGTAAAGAGTATACTTTGTACGGTAACTATCTGTAAAGAGTATACTTTGTACGGTAACTATCTGTAAAGAGCAGTTTCCGATATTTTTGTCCTAGAATAATTATATTAATGGTTTTGCAGCATTCAATATGTGAGACTGTTCAATTATATATCTGTATTGTAGATACTTCGAATCCTATTTTTTTCAAGAGAACAATTTCGGAACTGTGTCTAATCCGTTAGAATAATTTTCCTACTCTCTCGATTGTGTTTTCGTCTTATTTTCCCCGTTGATTTTTGATTAGTCACACGTCATTCTCTGCATCGAATAATTTTCATATGTTCACAAGTATCATAATTCGCTTTAAGCAATGTTAGCGAAGCCATGATGCGTGATGAAAAAATCGCTTTCTCCCGTTGCGTGGTCTCCGCACACATATTCATAGAATTATGAATTTTTAATGAAAAATTTTTCCAGAAGAACTGAGCTCCTAAATAGCTCTGTTGTTGAAGTCTTCATCAGCTGCAGTTTGATATCTCAAGTTGGTTTTTGAAATATCATATCATTCGGAGAAAAGCACCGCTTAGAAAGATTGCTCGCTTAAAAAAAACTTAGAAAAGTTTCATACCAGTTCTTGAAATTCAGATACGTTTTAGATAGAAATCTGGGAAAACCGAGATAATTTTTCTCGTCCTGAACCATAAAAAACAGTTCGGAAACAGAGTTTCTCAATCGCTTGCTCGCTGATCTATTTTTCACGTAACTGCAAGTGATTTTGTTCTGCTTGTAGAAAAGAGACTATTCTGTTCATGTTCAATACAAACGCTTCATTCGATATTCAGGACCTGGAAAAAGTACGCTCATGAGCAACATTAGTTACTTCCCGTTCTATTTGCAAACCCTCACGTCTCAAATCTTTTCCGATGACGGCGACTGCGAACTCTTCTCAGCAAGTTGTTTCTCATTGATGAAGATTGTATTGAGATTGTGAGTATTCGTATTTTCTTCACAGGCTCACCAAATCGTTTAACCTGGCAGTTTCGAGTTCAGTGCAGTTAAGGTTGGATGCAAGGTCTTTAATAAACACTTGATCTGCTGCATCAGTGGCTTCATCGCTGGTTTACTCCGGAAAACTAGGCACACAAGGTTTAAGGCTTTCTCCTCGATCATTTTCTTATCAATGGTTAGAGCTTGTAACGCGGCTTGGTAGGCAAGTGTATAAGTTGAGGTGGAAACGAGAGAAGGGATGGTACTTTCTTACTTCGTGAGGTAGGGCGGAGCCTCCTCCGGGGACGGGGCGTGCCCTCCTCCGGGGAGGGGCGTGGCCAGCCGCCCAACTTCCAAACAAATGGAATTGAAGGGATGTGGCAGAAGATGAAAGCCGCTCACGAAAAGAGATACGGCACACATCGAAGCACCCTTGAAAGCCATTTGGGTGAATGGTGGTTTCTACACCGACATCCAAAGCACATGAGACTGCTTGCAATACTCAAAGGGATTGTCTCTACTTTTCCATGCGATTTATTTGTGCTCTCTGCTTTGTTGTTGATGAATTTGAAACTTTAATGAAAACGTGAACATAAAATGTCAATATCAAGTGATACTTATTGAATGGTGATGGATTATGACGCGCATGCCTTCTCTCTACTCCTTTTCTCAGACACCCTCTCATACACATGCACTCTCTTCCACCCTCATTGGGTCATGACGCGCATGCTCTCTCTCTACTCTTTTTCTCTCACACCCATGCATAACATGCTTCCGTGTCAGTACTGTAAATGAAAATGAGAATTTTTGTTTTCTAAGTAGTTAAAATGTTCATTATTTTATTCTGCATACAAAAGCAATGTGAGTGCTCTATGCCTTTTTCTGGATCAGATGTTATTGTTCGTAAAATTTGGAACGGTCATATGATAAAGATATATATATATACTATATATCTTGAATTGTCGTTTTAAATGCCCTATTGAATGCGGCTGTCTTTATTGGTCTTTCATTTTTTTGCTGTAAAAACAGGCTGTGCAACTAAGGTGTCTGAGAAAGCTGACGATTCACAGAGGCATTTTCTCACGTTCAGGCAGGCATAATGGTGGTAGCTGTAAAAGATATATTTTCGATGATGAGAATGCAGTGACATACATATAATGGACCATAAACATTATCTTTCTATGTTATTCAGCCTCTTCCTCTCTCTTTCTTTGTGTTTGACTCTCTTGCTCTCTCTATCTTCCTCTTTCTCGGATTTTTTTCTCACTCTAACTGTCTCTCTTTTTCTCCTTTCCTCTGGCTTGCTCTCTCGTGATCTCTCTCTCTCTCTCTCTCTCTCTCTCTCTCTCTCTCTCTCTCTCTCTCTCTCTCTCTCTCTCTTTCTCTCATGCGGTGTTACTATAATTTTTTAAAAAATATATTAGTATTATATATCATTAGAAACCTGAGAGTCTGCTCTTCGTTATCAATACTGATATTTTTGTTTTACAGTTCCTCTCAAAATTATTTTTTCTTAATTTCTGTGATGCCAGAAAAAGAGTAGTTTTTACGAATTGAAAAAAGCTCGGATAGTTGCCGAATCTACTCGAAACATTCACGAGACTCTTGGCTAGGATACCATCCAAAAAACCCTGTAGAACGTTGGTTCAACAATTTCAGTAGTTAAGACGAGAGTATCAAAGATTAAGAGAGATTTGGACGGCCAAAACAGTTGAAGATGACCAACTGAAGAGAATAATCGAAAATTAACAGAGCAAAGCTATGCGAGAAGTTAAACGAATTCACAGTTTTCCGCCTTCACGAACAACTCGAGAAAGTGCAGAAATTCGACAATTAATACTTAATCTTAGGGCGATTTTTAGCGAAGTCGTCTTCCTATTGTGTCATCCGAACTGCTTCGGGGAGATAATAATAACAATTTTCTTGATAAAATTCTGACGATGAAAAATAAGTTATTCACAACTAGCCCAGTTCAGCTCAGCGGTCGGATCGTGATCTAGCTCCCAAACACTTGCTCAATCCGATCATGCACTAGGAAACGGTCTTTTTAACTGTAAGATTGTCTTCCGCATGTCTCATTCAAGATGGAAAGTTCTCGTTTATTTTCCCAATTGTTCAAAAAGCACTTTTTGAGTAACAAGTTCGTTGATCACAACAAAAAACTAGAAGATGTTCTCAAAGCTTCGAACCTTAGGTCTCGGAAATTAGATCCTCATGGTCTCGGAGCTTCAATCCTCATGATCTCAAAGGTTCGATGCAGACTACCTAACTAAACTACAAAGTAAAATATAGCCTATAATATAAATGGTCAAACATCGTTGCAGAGACAAGTTCTAGCGCTAGAACATTGTAGGGTATAATTTACCTTACAATCTTCTTCTAGTTGTAGCCCAAAAATAGTTGGTTTCGAAAATTTAGTGGCTTAAAGTTTCGATCCCCATGGTATTAATCAGCCTTAAACTGCTATCCGCCTTTTTCTCTCTTTTTTTGAACTGAAATGATACGCTTGGGTCAAAAGCCTTGTTTGAGTTTATTCTCACATTTCACTGTAAATAAGCTCATTGCGATGGAGTATATATGTACATTTACACAAAATCGTGAACATATCTCATGCAGATAAATAATAGATATATTTGTGCCCAAGCCTGTTATTACAAGCAAGGAATGACTTTGAAAGAACTATTTCCATTTTTTCGACTTCATGCGTTTCTTTTTCTCCTCTGATCTTTCTCGATACTATGTTTTGTTCGTCAAAAAAGATCAGTACAAATGGACTCATACATCGCAGTACTCTTCGAGCAGTAAAAACCCGCGAGTCTGCGTGTTTAAGAGACAGTTAAAGAAAATCGAGAGAAGAAAGAGAAAAGTATGATAAGAGGAGAAGAAAGTAGGGGAAAAGATAACAGGAAAAAGAATACAAAGAACATAAAAGAACTAAAAAGACATAGAGAAAAAGTAAAGAAATAGAAGAGAAAAGAAAGCGAAGAAGAAAAAGGAAACAGAAAGAGTGAGACTCCCATATCTATGTATGTATTCGATGCTTGCTTATAAAACACTCTCTCATTCGAACTGTGTACTGTTTTAGCCCCGCCCCTCAACGCGTCCCTAAGCGCCTCCCCCTTACTCAGTCATTCTCTTTTACTCTGTTAACTGCGTTCACACGGCGACTACTCGTCTCCATCTACTACTGTTCAACTTCTGCTTTCTTCTTCTTCTACATTTTATTTAAACCTACTTAGTTTTCTTGTTTTCTAGGATTTCAGCCGAAACCATTCTTATGCTTATCAAATCACCGTTTATGTAATACACTTTTGTCGATTCATTTTATATTTTGTTCTCACTTTGGAATCCCAGTGAATTTTTCAATAACTTTTTGATGTCTGCATCAGAAATTTGTATTGACAAAAATTCAAAAAAGTTCAACTTTCCTTTTAAAAACATATTCATTATCAATATCACCAATTTGTGATTATTTTTACTCTAGTGGGAATAAATGGACTTCGGCTTATTAGATCTTCGCTCTCTTTCTCTCTTTCTCTCTCTCTCTCTCTCTCTCTCTCTCTCTCTCTCTCTCTCTCTCTCTCTCTCTCCAGATGCATCTTCAACTTTTTAGATTTTCTGTAAAGTTTGTAGCTTCATACATAAATCTTTTTGTATAAGTGTAATGTAGAAGTCTCAAACTATTTATAGACAGCCGCATGAAACTTTAAGCGAAATCATCAATGTAAGCTCCTCGAAACAAGAAAACTTTCATTGCTTCTGTAGGTATTTGTTAATGAAGTAGAGGATAATTCACTGAACAGGGAAATAGAAGGTTATACAGTAATCAGTCGGTTCATTGAGTCTGTACCAGTGTTTGATTAACACCAACCCAGGCGATCAAATTGTTTTTCTTCCTACCTTTGTCGGCTTTCCACCGCTTATCTATAATAGAAGTTTAGTTTCTATGACCATGGTACTCACTACCAATGCTATTCCTTTCTGATTTTGCGGGGCTTTTCATCCTTTTCTGTCGGTTCTCTTCTAATCGTGTTTCATCTTTCTTTTCCTTCCTCTTCTGTTGTTGTTACACTGTCTCGCTTCTCTCTCTTTCTCTATGCTTTTCTCTATAACTATTTCATATTTTCTCTTCATAATAGCATTCTCACCTTCTCCTTTTCCCTTCCCTTTCTCAGCGGCCGCTCTTTCAAAGGCGTTATCTCTACTTTTCTATTTTTATCCCTTTGTCTCTATCTTTCTCTTTTGTATTTTCTCTTTCTATATCTATGTCTCACTTTCTTACTTTCAATTATCCGCTTTCACACTCTGTTCTTCCTCTCTATTTCTCCTTTTCTCCCTCTCTTTTTCTCCTTCTACAGTCTCTTCATCTCTCTACTCTCTTTGTCATTTTCTATATACCCTTTCCTCATATTATTCAGCCTGCTGCGTTCTCCTCCTCTTACTTTCTTATTCGATCAACTTCTCTCCAATTATTTCTCACTCCATATATCATTTTGGCTGCCGTTGTCTGAGTCGTTTTTATTGCAGACGCGCAGTGAAGACATTTCTCGGAACAAATTGTTTGACTCGTGAATTTCTTTAATTTTTTCTATCTCTTTCTTTCTTTTTCTCTCTCGCTCTTGCTCTCTCTCTTCTCTCCCCTCTCTCTCTCTCTGCCACAATCGCACTTTGTTTTATGAAACACGCCTGAATTTTCTCCGACAAACTCTATTTTTTCATTCAGATATTCTCAAATACAAACTAATCGCTGATATGGAAGCTGTGAGTGCTATCCTCAGGTCAGTCAACATAAGAAATCAGAACTAGCACTTGAAATCATCATCTCGTTTTTCACTATTACAAATTGTCGTTAGAAACGTGATTGTTGTGAAATCCCTAAATCTTCATAACCTTTCCGAAGAAAAATTCGTGTTTTTAGTTTTTTGAGAGAAAATGTTGTATTAGTGATGGTTTATCTTCTTACCCAGAACCAACAAAACCGCGTTCCTTCCGATTAATCAAGTTCTTTTGCAGGCCGTTGCCTCGTTTCCCCGTCAAGGTCATTATGGACATGATTCCCAAAGAGGGTGTGAAGTGAGTTCTCATATCAATTTCAGTCCTGAGAAATCGAAGGTTCCGAATCTTTTGGGAAAAAATTTGTTGTCAGAATGAGTTTTAGTTCCAAGTTCTTAACACACAGAACGTGGGGTTTGATCAAAGACATCTAGTTGGTGAAGTACTTGAGCTTGTGATGATTTTATACCAAGTTGCACAAGAAAATAAAATCTATGATTTCAGTGAGACGAGAAGATTTGTACTTGAATCACTCGGGCTCTCGGATGAACCCCAGCTGTTGCCGAAAGACCTGCTTTTTATAACAGCAGTGAGAATCGCCGTGCGTTTCGCTAGGTAGCGTTAATTTTTTTTCTCCAGTTTTCAGTTCTTCCATCGAGCAAGAAAATAAAAACGAGCAGAAGGTAGATTTTTTAAAATTTTATCTCTGCCTAAAATGTTTTATGATAACTGCATTTTCTGTTTTCTCGGCAAGCTTTGATCGTTTTACGGTACACATATGGGGACTTGTTTTGTTAGGGGGGGGGACACATATGGGGACTTGTTTTGTTAGGGGGGGGACACATATGGGGACTTGTTTTGTTACACTAAGCAGAAGTTCTATAATGCTAAGCTTTGAGAAAGAATGCACCAGTTTTTTTCATACTGAGCTGAGTTTTCCGGAGATGATTCAACATTTAGAAAACCACCAAGAGAATTGATTGGAATTCAGAAGCAGTGCCGCGATGTGGGAACGCCTTCTGGCACTGCCCTTCCCATTCATCGAATTTGATGTTCCCGGAGATTGTGAGTTGATAATCTGTTACATTTACATTTTGACGCATGATGTTCTCTAGAAAACTCCCAAAAAGTCTTTAATTTATTTATTTATTTATTTATTCATACATCAATACTGATGTGACAAAACATAAGATAACTCATACAATAGTGAGCGTTGTTCTTGACAATAACATCTGAACAATGATTTTCTAGAATAAGAAAGGAGAGAGAAAGCAAAAAAAGGGAACAACTCAGAACTCAGATTCTCTCCATAAATTTTTTTCTTTAGTTCATCATATCTAGAATCTTTAAAACAGAGTTTTTTCAACGATCACAATACCAACCATAGTTTGAGATGAGCAAACTAGATGAATCCGAATAAGGAGCAGTGCATCTAGGATAGAATTGTAACACGGTGTTGTAAATATTGAAATTTCTGTAAAGACTGTTCAATTTTTTATAGTTGATCAAACAATGAGCTTTTTGCACTTGAACATCTTAATTGTAATTTGGATCTCCAGGCGATTTTTCCGAGGCGTGGAAAGAGTGTGAGAGGGAGTTAGGGATACGAGAACGCGACTGGCTCATCAACCAGCAGCCACGACGAGTGCGCAGGGTAATATTATCTTTCTTTTTGCTGGTGACATTTCATTGGGGTGAACGCTGTTTTATTCTCTTCTTTGCCAACCCAAATGCATCTTCTGAACCATCTGTTTTTTTCTCGATTATTTCTATACTTATCCAGAAATATTCATTACTTGGCAGAATGCTGGACTTTGCATCTTTGTTATCAAAGTTTCCTATTTTACCTTAGCAGACTGGAAAGTCGTTGAGGCCTTGTTACTTTAAGCCGACTTCTTCCATAAATTGAAGAGTAGGTTTCCGTCCTTCTACTCAACATGCTCACAATTATATTTGCAGCATGTCAGGCGGATGAGAGGGGCGGATGTATACGGAATCGCCAGAGGGCTTAGCCGACGAGACAGAAGAGAACGAAGGGATTGGGAGAGAAGTGTTAGGGAAGAATGGGTGAGAGAAATGAAAGAAGATAATATGAGAGAAGATGCTGTCTCTTAGTCAAGATTACTTGGAGCTTTTAACTCTCTGTATAATTCAACAATATGACCCATCAAGTCCCAAGTAACTCTCTTTTTACAAGTTTTCTATCGATTACTTCCAGCTTAGATACTTTCTCTTCATCGAGAGCACACCGAGCTTTCAACTCTACAAATTATTAACCACGTCACCTATCGGATCCTAGTTCACCTTTTTTAACAAGTTTTTCTATCGATTATTTACGGCTTAGAGGCGGTAATTTGGATATTTGTTTCTTCTTTTTCCATGTCTTTCTGTTTTGTTTTCGGTTCAGCTAAGTCATAATAAAGTTGGACCGATTTAATGTTTTCTAGTGAATGCTATCTTACTATTGAAATCCTTTCCTTTCTAGTGAATGCTATCTTACTATTGAAATCCTTTCCATGTTTTCTTCGCTGAGGTGATAGTTTTATCAGCCATTTATCATAACGATTTTCAATTGTACTAGCTCCAAATTTTCTCTAACTCCTGTATATCAAATATAGAGACGGAGAATCTCAGTTTGAAGATTTAAAACCTTCGAAAATCACGATATTCTTCGAATGAAGTTTCTTTCGCTCAACCAGTGTGTGCTGTATGAATATCAACACATGAGATGAAAAAAGAGCTGAACAAAACCACAGGAAAGAATAAAATTTTATTCACAGTTGCTTGACGATTTACTTCTACCACAATAGAAATAAATCACTCTTTCTAAAATTTAAATCTTTATTATCACCGAAGGGTAACTTGTTGGAGTTACCGCTTATACGCTGTATAAAATTGGTCAGGAAGAACGGGATAAAATCTTGGCATTTGGGGATCCACTCTTCAATCCGTTTTAAGCTAGAATCTTTGCGAACTCTCGAAGCTCAGTGATGTGGTTCTGAGTATCTGCGATTCTGTTCCATAAACCGATAGCTCTTCTAAAATAGAAATTAGAGTGCTTATAATGATTTATCTGCACTAAACTTTAAAAAAATCGTTCTCGAAAATTGAAAAAAAGGCCGCTGATTAGTTTATTCCTGAGAAGTTGTTCGTCAAAAACAGGTTCGAAAAAATAAATGAAAAAAATGTTTGTGGAGACTCGCATCGCACTCGTCGTATTCGTCAATCCAGAAGTCGTCGAGTTGCTCGCTCGACGAGAGCTTCAAATCAAATAACTGTTCTCCTTTTCTCTCTCTCTCTCTCATTCCCTTCTCTCCAACTCCTTCTCTCAGTATCTCCCCCTTTTACAAAATTCAATTTTTTTTCATACATATAAATTCTAGTTTTTTTCATCGCCATAGAGTTTGCAAGAGCTTTTTTCTTCTGATTATATGTAGTCCAATATACTGTAATCTGAAAAGCAGCAAAAAGAAAACACACGGTCTAGAGCTGCTGGATCGTGGAGGCACTGGTTCACTGTCGTACTCCGGGAATTCTGGAATGTGGTTTAGGGAAGACGTTGCTCGGAGGCGGATACCGTAGTAGTGATACCTGGAAGTTGGATAGTAGGTGGTGATCCTACGGTGCAAAGGTTTTTTTTGGGTTTTTTTGTATGAAGTTGATTCCTTTTTGCATTTTTAAGATTCAATTTCAAGGTAAATAATAGAGAAAAAAAAATTCAGTTTGCAGTGGAGCGTTAATGGAAGGAATTTCTTTAGCAAGCTTTTGACTGTTTTTCTCTTTAAATTGAATTCAATGATAGATGGACTAGGTTTTTTTTTCCTTTTGGGGCGGGGTGCCGGTGGATTTTACGTACCCCTTGGTGACCTATGGCGTTAACTAATGGAGCGTTAGAATTCAACTTTCACTTTCTCAACGTAATCTCTGGTAAGGGTTCTCGTTGAACGCTCTGATGTCTCACCGCGCATTACCGTGAGCATGAAAATGGACTACGGTATTTTTTATTACTGTGAAATTTTACAGTACTTACACCCATGCTTTCAATCCCCCCATCCCCCTTAGCTGCCCTAAAACACGGCCTGGCTCTAGTAAATTCTTTTTTCTTTCTCTTTCTTATTTTTTTCTCTTTCTTTCTCTTTCTTATTTTTTTCTCTTTCTTATTTCTTTCTTGTTCTCTTTCTTTAATTTTTTCTCTTTTTTTGTTTTTTTCTTCTTTCTTACTTGTTCTCTTTCTTTCTTTTTTCTTTCTCTTTCTTTTCTTTTCCTTTCTTTTTAAATTATCTTTTAATTTTGTCTCTTTCTTTTTTCTTTCGCTTTCTTTTTAAATTTTCTTTATAAATTTTGGGGAAAGGAAAGGGGGAGGGGGAGGGAGTTTACCTAAGCAGGGAAGGAAGGGGCTCCTAAAGGGGGAAGGGGGGAGGAAGAGGGCCCTACCTAAGCAAAGGGGGGTAGGGGCCCTTGGGGGGAGGGGGGAGGGAAAAGGGGCCCTAAAGGGGGAAGAGGGGCCCTAAGAAGAAAGGGGGAAGGGAGTTTTCATGAATAAAATCTCTTTCTGAGAAAAAAATCTTTGGATGGCTAAAGTAGACTAAAGACAACTTTTTACTAAGCCTAAGCGTGTAAAAATAATTTTGGTACTTTTTTACTTCGTCTGGTACTCGCGTCGCGGTCGCGTCGCGGCCCTCGGCCTCGTTAGCTAAGCCGTACGGCCTCGTTAGCTAAGCCGTTCGGCCTCGTTAGCGTAAACTTTTCCTAAGCCTAAGCGTTTTTTTTTATGTAAAAACAATTTTACTTCCACGGTTCAATCCGGTTTAAGCGACGCGAAGGGGGCCGCGACGCGAACGCGACGCGAGTACCAGACGAAGTAAAAAAAAGTGCCATAATTTTCTGATGTGAAAACAAAATTTGGCAAAATTCACTCATCAGAGCGAATCCGAACTCTCACCGAGCTACTCACAATCTAGCAGACTAACCCCATTCACCAAAGTGCCTCATAGTGAAGATAGACGGAGTAGTACTCATGAACTGGGCGGGAAGGGAGGATGGAAGCATGGGTGGAAGTACTGTAAAAATTCACAAGTTTTTTTATTTACGCCAAACAGTAAAAGTTATATTATAAAAAATACCGTTTTTCATTTTTATTCTCACGGCAAGTCGTGATGAGACATTGGAGCGTTCAACGAGAAAAACTCAGCAGAGATTACGTTGAGAAAGTGAAAGTTGAATTCTAACGCTCCATAATACTAACAACAGCAAAATCGTCCATCAAATTGAAGGGGGGAGGAGCCTACGTCGAACTAGAGAAGTGCCTCGGGTAAACCGAGCCGTCTCTCGAACTTTTTACACGGAATTGCAAGCTTGCTAAGTATTGTTTCAGATCTCTCGTCCCAAAGGAGTCGTTAATCCATGTTTCGACAAATGCTAATGACCTATGTATGATAAGTTGGGCTTACCAGGTGTTTTTGGAAGAAGCCACGGACATCTTCGTAGTGGGCTTCTCTTTTTAACTGAGCAATTTAGGTGCTTAGGAACTCTGGAAGCACACGTGATTGAATAGACATGTACATCATTAAGAAAACACACTTTTTGAACCAAAAATTTAAAACAACCGAGTACTTTTATCGCGAGCATTGTGAGTGAAAAACATAGGTAAACATGTCTTGATTTTTCAATAGGTCGATCGCTAAGGCTGCGCACTGTTTTGCTCACCGCTCACCTACAGTCAGAAACATACGAGTTTTTTTGAATTTTTTTTGCGGGAGCTCCCTGATTAGCAATTTTTATGAACGCTGTGACTGTCCAAATGGAGCAACTTATTGCATTTTGAAAGAAGATGATGCATTTGGACAGTCACAGCGTTCATAAAAATTGCTAATCAGGGAGCTCCCGCAAAAAATTCAAAAAAAAACTCGTATGTTTCTGACTGTAGGTGAGTAAATTAGTTTTACTTTTTTACGGTAAAAAACGGTCGGTGAGCAAAACAGTGCGCAGCCTAAAGTAGGCTAAAAGTTTCACTTTTAACTCTACGAAACCGGTTGAGGCTGAGTTAAGGCAAATGAAAAGCTCTATTTTTTTTGCCAGTTGGCAGTTTACCTATGGTGAAAAACAAACGAAAAAGAAAAAACTTATAGTGTAAGTGTCCCTCTTTTGGTTGCTTACCAGCACGTTCAATTTTCCATCCTTCTACAGTCATGGCATCAGAAATGTCTTCCGGTACTCGTCACTCCGTCTATGTTGGAAATATCCCCTATCAGGCGACCGAAAATGACATTGGAAACTTCTTCAGCCAGGCTGGACACGTCCTGAACGTTCGATTGGTATGCGATCGTGAGACTGGCAGACCTAAGGGGTTCGGCTTCTGCGAGTTCGCAGATGAGTCTGGTGCACAGAATGCTATCTCACAATTCAACGGAGTTGACTTCAATGGACGTGCCCTTCGCGTTAACCTCGCTAATCGCTAAATGACGAACAAAGCCGATGAATTGGCAAGATCTCATGTTGCTCCCCTCTAATTGTTTGTTCTCTAGCGATGTTTCGTATTCAAATACTTCAACTTATTAACGAAATGTTGCTTCTCTCTTATTGTTGAACGCAATGTTTTATCTTCAACTATTTCCACACCTCAGAAACAAAAAATTCCTCCATTGTCTACTAAGTTATCAGTAAGGAAGAATCATTGATACGTTGTGCGTAATGACGCCCATTTTTGCATTACAAGTGTGAGTATACTTTGTACGGTAACTATCTGTAAAGAGTATACTTTGTACGGTAACTATCTGTAAAGAGTATACTTTGTACGGTAACTATCTGTAAAGAGTATACTTTGTACGGTAACTATCTGTAAAGAGTATACTTTGTACGGTAACTATCTGTAAAGAGCAGTTTCCGATATTTTTGTCCTAGAATAATTATATTAATGGTTTTGCAGCATTCAATATGTGAGACTGTTCAATTATATATCTGTATTGTAGATACTTCGAATCCTATTTTTTTCAAGAGAACAATTTCGGAACTGTGTCTAATCCGTTAGAATAATTTTCCTACTCTCTCGATTGTGTTTTCGTCTTATTTTCCCCGTTGATTTTTGATTAGTCACACGTCATTCTCTGCATCGAATAATTTTCATATGTTCACAAGTATCATAATTCGCTTTAAGCAATGTTAGCGAAGCCATGATGCGTGATGAAAAAATCGCTTTCTCCCGTTGCGTGGTCTCCGCACACATATTCATATAATTATGAATTTTTAATGAAAAATTTTTCCAGAAGAACTGAGCTCCTAAATAGCTCTGTTGTTGAAGTCTTCATCAGCTGCAGTTTGATATCTCAAGTTGGTTTTTGAAATATCATATCATTCGGAGAAAAGCACCGCTTAGAAAGATTGCTCGCTTAAAAAAAACTTAGAAAAGTTTCATACCAGTTCTTAAAATTCAGATACGTTTTAGATAGAAATCTGGGTAAACCGAGATAATTTTTCTCGTCCTGAACCATAAAAAACAGTTCGGAAACAGAGTTTCTCAATCGCTTGCTCGCTGATCTATTTTTCACGTAACTGCAAGTGATTTTGTTCTGCTTGTAGAAAAGAGACTATTCTGTTCATGTTCAATACAAACGCTTCATTCGATATTCAGGACCTGGAAAAAGTACGCTCATGAGCAACATTAGTTACTTCCCGTTCTATTTGCAAACCCTCACGTCTCAAATCTTTTCCGATGACGGCGACTGCGAACTCTTCTCAGCAAGTTGTTTCTCATTGATGAAGATTGTATTGAGATTGTGAGTATTCGTATTTTCTTCACAGGCTCACCAAATCGTTTAACCTGGCAGTTTCGAGTTCAGTGCAGTTAAGGTTGGATGCAAGGTCTTTAATAAACACTTGATCTGCTGCATCAGTGGCTTCATCGCTGGTTTACTCCGGAAAACTAGGCACACAAGGTTTAAGGCTTTCTCCTCGATCATTTTCTTATCAATGGTTAGAGCTTGTAACGCGGCTTGGTAGGCAAGTGTATAAGTTGAGGTGGAAACGAGAGAAGGGATGGTACTTTCTTACTTCGTGAGGTAGGGCGGAGCCTCCTCCGGGGACGGGGCGTGCCCTCCTCCGGGGAGGGGCGTGGCCAGCCGCCCAACTTCCAAACAAATGGAATTGAAGGGATGTGGCAGAAGATGAAAGCCGCTCACGAAAAGAGATACGGCACACATCGAAGCACCCTTGAAAGCCATTTGGGTGAATGGTGGTTTCTACACCGACATCCAAAGCACATGAGACTGCTTGCAATACTCAAAGGGATTGTCTCTACTTTTCCATGCGATTTATTTGTGCTCTCTGCTTTGTTGTTGATGAATTTGAAACTTTAATGAAAACGTGAACATAAAATGTCAATATCAAGTGATACTTATTGAATGGTGATGGATTATGACGCGCATGCCTTCTCTCTACTCCTTTTCTCAGACACTCTCTCATACACATGCACTCTCTTCCACCCTCATTGGGTCATGACGCGCATGCTCTCTCTCTACTCTTTTTCTCTCACACCCATGCATAACATGCTTCCGTGTCAGTACTGTAAATGAAAATGAGAATTTTTGTTTTCTAAGTAGTTAAAATGTTCATTATTTTATTCTGCATACGAAAGCAATGTGAGTGCTCTATGCCTTTTTCTGGATCAGATGTTATTGTTCGTAAAATTTGGAACGGTCATATGATAAAGATATATATATATATACTATATATCTTGAATTCTCGTTTTAAATGCCCTATTGAATGCGGCTGTCTTTATTGGTCTTTCATTTTTTTGCTGTAAAAACAGGCTGTGCAACTAAGGTGTCTGAGAAAGCTGACGATTCACAGAGGCATTTTCTCACGTTCAGGCAGGCATAATGGTGGTAGCTGTAAAAGATATATTTTCGATGATGAGAATGCAGTGACATACATAAAATGGACCATAAACATTATCTTTCTATGTTATTCAGCCTCTTCCTCTCTCTTTCTTTCTGTTTGACTCTCTTGCTCTCTCTATCTTCCTCTTTCTCGGATTTTTTTCTCACTCTAACTGTCTCTCTTTTTCTCCTTTCCTCTGGCTTGCTCTCTCGTGATCTCTCTCTCTCTCTCTCTCTCTCTCTCTCTCTCTTTCTCTCATGCGGTGTTACTATAATTTTTTTAAAATATATTAGTATTATATATCATTAGAAACCTGAGAGTCTGTTCTTCGTTATCAATACTGATATTTTTGTTTTACAGTTCATCTCAAAATTATTTTTTCTTAATTTCTGTGATGCCAGAAAAGGAGTAGTTTTTACGATTTGAAAAAAGCTCGGATAGTTGCCGAATCTACTCGAAACATTCACGAGACTCTTGGCTAGGATACCATCCAAAAAACCCTGTAGAACGTTGGTTCAACAATTTCAGTAGTTAAGACGAGAGTATCAAAGATTAAGAGAGATTTGGAAGGCCAAAACAGTTGAAGATGACCAACTGAAGAGAATAATCGAAAATTAACAGAGCAAAGCTATGCGAGAAGTTAAACGAATTCACAGTTTTCCGCCTTCACGAAAAACTCGAGAAAGTGCAGAAATTCGACAATTAATACTTAATCTTAGGGCGATTTTTAGCGAAGTCGTCTTCCTATTGTGTCATCCGAACTGCTTCGGGGAGATAATAATAATAATTTTCTTGATAAAATTCTGACGATGAAAAATAAGTTATTCACAACTAGCCCAGTTCAGCTCAGCGGTCGGATCGTGATCTAGCTCCCAAACACTTGCTCAATCCGATCATGCACTAGGAAACGGTCTTTTTAACTGTAAGATTGTCTTCCGCATGTCTCATTCAAGATGGAAAGTTCTCGTTTATTCTCCCAATTGTTCAAAAAGCACTTTTTGAGTAACAAGTTCGTTGATCACAACAAAAAACTAGAAGATGTTCTCAAAGCTTCGATCCTTAGGTCTCGGAAATTAGATCCTCATGGTCTCGGAGCTTCAATCCTCATGATCTCAAAGGTTCGATGCAGACTACCTAACTAAACTACAAAGTAAAATATAGCCTATAATATAAATGGTCAAACATCGTTGCAGAGACAAGTTCTAGCGCTAGAACTTTGTAGGGTATAATTTACCTTACAATCTTCTTCTAGTTCTAGCCCAAAAATAGTTGGTTTCGAAAATTTAGTGGCTTAAAGGTTCGATCCCCATTGTATTAATCAGCCTTAAACTGCTATCCGCCTTTTTCTCTCTTTTTTTGAACTGAAATGATACGCTTGGGTCAAAAGCCTTGTTTGAGTTTATTCTCACATTTCACTGTAAATAAGCTCATTGCGATGGAGTATATATGTACATTTACACAAGGTCGTGAACATATCTCATGCAGACAAATAATAGATATATTTGTGCCCAAGCCTGTTATTACAAGCAAGGAATGACTTTGAAATAACTATTTCCATTTTTTCGACTTCATGCGTTTCTTTTTCTCCTCTGATCTTTCTCGATACTATGTTTTGTTCGTCAAAAAAGATCAGTACAAAGGGACTCATACATCGCAGTACTCTTCGAGCAGTAAAAAACCGCGAGTCTGCGTGTTTAAGAGACAGTTAAAGAAAATCGAGAGAAGAAAGAGAAAAGTATGATAAGAGGAGAAGAAAGTAGGGGAAAAGATAACAGGAAAAAGAATACAAAGAACTTAAAAGAACTAAAAAGACATAGAGAAAAAGTAAAGAAATAGAAGAGAAAAGAATGCGAAGAAGAAAAAAGGAAACAGAAAGAGTGAGACTCCCATATCTATGTATGTATTCGATGCTTGCTTATAAAACACTCTCTCATTCGAACTGTGTACTGTTTTAGCCCCGCCCCTCAACGCGTCCCTAAGCGCCTCCCCCTTACTCAGTCATTCTCTTTTACTCTGCTAACTGCGTTCACACGGCGACTACTCGTCTCCATTTACTATTGTTAAACTTCTGCTTTCTTCTTCTTCTACATTTTATTTAAATCTACTTAGTTTTCTTGTTTTCTAGGATTTCAGCCGAAACCATTCTTATTCTTATCAAATCACCGTTTATGTAATACACTTTTGTCGATTCATTTTATATTTTGTTCTCACTTTGGAATCCCAGTGAATTTTTCAATAACTTTTTGATGTCTGCATCAGAAATTTGTATTGACAAAAAATCAAAAAAGTTCAACTTTCCTTTTAAAAACATATTCATTATCAATATCACCAATTTGTGATTATTTTTACTCTAGTCGGAATAAATGGCCTTCGGCTTATTAGATCTTCGCTCTCTTTCTCTCTTTCTCTCTCTCTCTCTCTCTCTCTCTCTCTCTCTCTCTCTCTCTCTCTCTCTCTCTCTCTCCAGATGCATCTTCAACTTTTTAGATTTTCTGTAAAGTTTGTAGCTTCATACATAAATCTTTTTGTATAAGTGTAATGTAGAAGTCTCAAACTATTTATAAACAGGCTCATGAAACTTTAAGCGAAATCATCAATGTAAGCTCCTCGAAACAAGAAAACTTTCATTGCTTCTGTAGGTATTTGTTAATGAAGTAGAGGATAATTCACTGAACAGGGAAATAGAAGGTTATACAGTAATCAGTCGGTTCATTGAGTCTGTACCAGTGTTTGATTAACACCAACCCAGGCGATCAAATTGTTTTTCTTCCTACCTTTGTCGG
The DNA here is from genome assembly GCA_964056735.1 of Allodiplogaster pararmata. NCBI lineage: Eukaryota > Metazoa > Nematoda > Chromadorea > Rhabditida > Diplogasteridae > Allodiplogaster > Allodiplogaster pararmata. The sequence continues at coordinate 39,594,747 of OZ057403.1, forward strand.
CTTTCCACCGCTTATCTATAATAGAAGTTTAGTTTCTATGACCATGGTACTCACTACCAATGCTATTCCTTTCTGATTTTGCGGGGCTTTTCATCCTTTTCTGTCGGTTCTCTTCTAATCGTGTTTCATCTTTCTTTTCCTTCCTCTTCTGTTGTTGTTACACTGTCTCGCTTCTCTCTCTTTCTCTATGCTTTTCTCTATAACTATTTCATATTTTCTCTTCATAATAGCATTCTCACCTTCTCCTTTTCCCTTCCCTTTCTCAGCGGCCGCTCTTTCAAAGGCGTTATCTCTACTTTTCTATTTTTATCCCTTTGTCTCTCTCTTTCTCTTTTGTATTTTCTCTTTCTATATCTATGTCTCACTTTCTTACTTTCAATTATCCGCTTTCACACTCTGTTCTTCCTCTCTATTTCTCCTTTTCTCCCTCTCTTTTTCTCCTTCTACAGTCTCTTCATCTCTCTACTCTCTTTGTCATTTTCTATAACCCCTTTCCTCATATTATTCAGCCTGCTGCGTTCTCCTCCTCTTACTTTCTTATTCGATCAACTTCTCTCCAATTATTTCTCACTCCATATATCATTTTGGCTGCCGTTGTCTGAGTCGTTTTTATTGCAGACGCGCAGTGAAGACATTTCTCGGAACAAATTGTTTGACTCGTGAATTTCTTTAATTTTTTCTATCTCTTTCTTTCTTTTTCTCTCTCGCTCTTGCTCTCTCTCTTCTCTCCCCTCTCTCTCTCTCTGCCACAATCGCACTTTGTTTTATGAAACACGCCTGAATTTTCTCCGACAAACTCTATTTTTTCATTCAGATATTCTCAAATACAAACTTATCGCTGATATGGAAGCTGTGAGTGCTATCCTCAGGTCAGTCAACATAAGAAATCAGAACTAGCACTTGAAATCATCATCTCGTTTTTCACTATTACAAATTGTCGTTAGAAACGTGATTGTTGTGAAATCCCTAAATCTTCATAACCTTTCCGAAGAAAAATTCGTGTTTTTAGTTTTTTGAGAGAAAATGTTGTATTAGTGATGGTTTATCTTCTTACCCAGAACCAACAAAACCGCGTTCCTTCCGATTAATCAAGTTCTTTTGCAGGCCGTTGCCTCGTTTCCCCGTCAAGGTCATTATGGACATGATTCCCAAAGAGGGTGTGAAGTGAGTTCTCATATCAATTTCAGTCCTGAGAAATCGAAGGTTCCGAATCTTTTGGGAAAAAATTTGTTGTCAGAATGAGTTTTAGTTCCAAGTTCTTAACACACAGAACGTGGGGTTTGATCAAAGACATCTAGTTGGTGAAGTACTTGAGCTTGTGATGATTTTATACCAAGTTGCACAAGAAAATAAAATCTATGATTTCAGTGAGACGAGAAGATTTGTACTTGAATCACTCGGGCTCTCGGATGAACCCCAGCTGTTGCCGAAAGACCTGCTTTTTATAACAGCAGTGAGAATCGCCGTGCGTTTCGCTAGGTAGCGTTAATTTTTTTCTCCAGTTTTCAGTTCTTCCATCGAGCAAGAAAATAAAAACGAGCAGAAGGTAGATTTTTTTAAAATTTTATCTCTGCCTAAAATGTTTTTATGATAACTGCATTTTCTGTTTTCTCGGCAAGCTTTGATCGTTTTACGGTACACATATGGGGACTTGTTTTGTTAGGGGGGGGACACATATGGGGACTTGTTTTGTTAGGGGGGGGGACACATATGGGGACTTGTTTTGTTACACTAAGCAGAAGTTCTATAATGCTAAGCTTTGAGAAAGAATGCACCAGTTTTTTTCATACTGAGCTGAGTTTTCCGGAGATGATTCAACATTTAGAAAACCACCAAGAGAATTGATTGGAATTCAGAAGCAGTGCCGCGATGTGGGAACGCCTTCTGGCACTGCCCTTCCCATTCATCGAATTTGATGTTCCCGGAGATTGTGAGTTGATAATCTGTTACATTTACATTTTGACGCATGATGTTCTCTAGAAAACTCCCAAAAAGTCTTTAATTTATTTATTTATTTATTTATTCATACATCAATACTGATGTGACAAAACATAAGATAACTCATACAATAGTGAGCGTTGTTCTTGACAATAACATCTGAACAATGATTTTCTAGAATAAGAAAGGAGAGAGAAAGCAAAAAAAGGGAACAACTCAGAACTCAGATTCTCTCCATAAATTTTTTTCTTTAGTTCATCATATCTAGAATCTTTAAAACAGAGTTTTTTCAACGATCACAATACCAACCATAGTTTGAGATGAGCAAACTAGATGAATCCGAATAAGGAGCAGTGCATCTAGGATAGAATTGTAACACGGTGTTGTAAATATTGAAATTTCTGTAAAGACTGTTCAATTTTTTATAGTTGATCAAACAATGAGCTTTTTGCACTTGAACATCTTAATTGTAATTTGGATCTCCAGGCGATTTTTCCGAGGCGTGGAAAGAGTGTGAGAGGGAGTTAGGGATACGAGAACGCGACTGGGTCATCAACCAGCAGCCACGACGAGTGCGCAGGGTAATATTATCTTTCTTTTTGCTGGTGACATTTCATTGGGGTGAACGCTGTTTTATTCTCTTCTTTGCCAACCCAAATGCATCTTCTGAACCATCTGTTTTTTTCTCGATTATTTCTATACTTATCCAGAAATATTCATTACTTGGCAGAATGCTGGACTTTGCATCTTTGTTATCAAAGTTTCCTATTTTACCTTAGCAGACTGGAAAGTCGTTGAGGCCTTGTTACTTTAAGCCGACTTCTTCCATAAATTGAAGAGTAGGTTTCCTTCCTTCTACTCAACATGCTCACAATTATATTTGCAGCATGTCAGGCGGATGAGAGGGGCGGATGTATACGGAATCGCCAGAGGGCTTAGCCGACGAGACAGAAGAGAACGAAGGGATTGGGAGAGAAGTGTTAGGGAAGAATGGGTGAGAGAAATGAAAGAAGATAATATGAGAGAAGATGCTGTCTCTTAGTCAAGATTACTTGGAGCTTTTAACTCTCTGTATAATTCAACAATATGACCCATCAAGTCCCAAGTAACTCTCTTTTTACAAGTTTTCTATCGATTACTTCCAGCTTAGATACTTTCTCTTCATCGAGAGCACACCGAGCTTTCAACTCTACAAATTATTAACCACGTCACCTATCGGATCCTAGTTCACCTTTTTTAACAAGTTTTTCTATCGATTATTTACGGCTTAGAGGCGGTAATTTGGATATTTGTTTCTTCTTTTTCCATGTCTTTCTGTTTTGTTTTCGGTTCAGCTAAGTCATAATAAAGTTGGACCGATTTAATGTTTTCTAGTGAATGCTATCTTACTATTGAAATCCTTTCCATGTTTTCTTCGCTGAGGTGATAGTTTTATCAGCCATTTATCATAACGATATTCAATTGTACTAGCTCCAAATTTTCTCTAACTCCTGTATATCAAATATAGAGACGGAGAATCTCAGTTTGAAGATTTAAAACCTTCGAAAATCACGATATTCTTCGAATGAAGTTTCTTTCGCTCAACCAGTGTGTGCTGTATGAATATCAACACATGAGATGAAAAAAGACTGAACAAAACCACAGAAAGAATAAAATTTTATTCACAGTTGCTTGACGATTTACTTCTACCACAATAGAAATAAATCACTCTTTCTAAAATCGTTCTCGAAAATTGAAAAAAAGGCCGCTGATTAGTTTATTCCTGAGAAGTTGTTCGTCAAAAACAGGTTCGAAAAAACAAATAAAAAAATGTTTGTGGAGACTCGCATCGCACTCGTCGTATTCGTCAATCCAGAAGTCGTCGAGTTGCTCGCTCGACGAGAGCTTCAAATCAAATAATTGTTCTCCTTTTCTCTCTCTCTCTCTCATTCCCTTCTCTCCAACTCCTTCTCTCAGTATCTCCCCCTTTTACAAAATTCAATTTTTTTTTTCATACATATAAATTTTAGTTTTTTTCATCGCCATAGAGTTTGCAAGAGCTTTTTTCTTCTGATTATATTTAGTCCATTATACTGTAATCTGAAAAGCAGCAAAAAGAAAACACACGGTCTAGAGCTGCTGGATCGTGGAGGCACTGGTTCACTGTCGTACTCCGGGGATTCTGGAATGTGGTTTAGGGAAGACGTTGCTCGGAGGCGGATACCGTAGTAGTGATACCTGGAAGTTGGATAGTAGGTGGTGATCCTACGGTGCAAAGGTTTTTTTGGGTTTTTTTGTATGAAGTTGATTCCTTTTTGCATTTTAAAGATTCAATTTCAAGGTAAATAATGGAGAAAAAAATTCAGTTTGCAGTGGAGCGTTAATGGAAGAAATTTCTTTAGCAAGCTTTTGACTGTTTTTCTCTTTAAATTGAATGCAATGATAGATGGACTGGGTTTTTTTTCCTTTTGGGGCGGGGTGCCGGTGGGTTTTACGTACCCCTTGGTGACCTATGGCGTTAACTAATGGAGCGTTAGAATTCAACTTTCACTTTCTCAACGTAATCTCTGGTAAGGGTTCTCGTTGAACGCTCTGATGTCTCACCGCGCATTACCGTGAGCATGAAAATGGACTACGGTATAAATGCATCAAAATGCACTCTAAAAACTGTAATTGTCGATAACTAAATGCACTCTAAACACTATAACTGTCGAATATTAGTTTTGTTATATAATTACAACATTTTTTTTTCCAATTAATTTCGTTGTTTTTGTTGTTGTTATGTTTTCATTGTTTGTTTGTTTAAAGCCGAGTTGAATGTTGAATGTAAAATTTGATACAAATACATGTTACCATGAAATAAACATAAAAGAAGCACTAAACAAGAGAACATGCAAAAAATATGTAAAATTCCGTTCCGTTTTACTTTCAATACACACTTCAAAAAGAGCAACATGAACGGAATGGGTCAAATTGAGCCGAGAATCCTTTCGGATTGCTCACTAACCCACCTCCGGAGTAGGGTTACGAATTTTGTCGGATTATCTCAAATCCAAAAGTATTATAGCTTCCATGCATACCGGATTAGTGAAATGTATTTGGATAACTTCTAATCCAAGCTCTTAATCCTTTTGGATTGCTCCATGCATACGGCCTATGGGTGGGTGTTAATCAAACACTGGTACAGACTCAATGAACCGACTGATTACTGTATAACCTTCTATTTCCCTGTTCAGTGAATTATCCTTTACTTCATTAACAAATACCTACAGAAGCAATGAAAGTTTTCTTGTTTCGAGGAGCTTACATTGATGATTTCGCTTAAAGTTACAAACTTTAAAGAAAATCTAAAAAGTTGAAGATGCATCTGGAGAGAGAGAGAGAGAGAGAGAGAGAGAGAGGGAGAGAGAGAGAGATAGGGGAAGAGAAAGAGAGAAAGAGAGCGAAGATCTAATAAGCCGAAGTCCGTTTATTCCGATTAGAGTAAAAATATTCACAAATTGTTGATATTGATAATGAATATTGTGTTAAAAGGAAAGTTGAACTTTTTTGAATTTTTGTCAATACAAAGTTCTGATGCAGAAATCAAAAAGTTATTTAAAAGTTCACTGGGATTCCAAAGTGAGAACAAAATATATAATGAATCGACAAAAGTGTATTACATAAACGGTGATTTGATAAGCATAAGAATGGTTTCGGCTGAAATCCTAGAAAACAAGAAAACTAAGTAGGTTTAAATAAAATGTAGAAGAAGAAGAAAGCAGAAGTTGAACAGTAGTAGATGGAGACGAGTAGTCGCCGTGTGAACGCAGTTAACAGAGTAAAAGAGAATGACTGAGTAAGGGGGAGGCGCTTAGGGACGCGTTGAGGGGCGGGGCTAAAAAAGTACACAATTCGAATGAGAGAGTGTTTTATAAGCAAGCATCAAATACATGCATAGATATGGGAGTCTCACTCTTTCTGTTTCCTTTTTCTTCTTCGCTTTCTGTTCTCTTCTATTTCTTTCTTTTTTATCTATGTCTTTTCAGTTCTTTGTATTCTTTTTCCTGTTATCTTTTCTCCTACTTTCTTCTCCTCTTATCATACTTTTCTCTTTCTTCTCTCGATTTTCTTTAACTGTCTCTTGAACACGCAGACTCGCGGGTTTTTACTGCTCAAAGTGTACAGCGTTGGATGAGTCCCTTTGTGCTGAACTTTTTTGCCGAACAAAACATAGTATCGAGAAAGATCAGAGGACAAAAAGAAACGCATGAAGTCGAAAAAAATGGGAATATTTCTCTCAAAGTCATTCCTTGCTTGTAATAACCGGCTTGGGGCACGAACATATCTAAAAAATAGCTGGTACGTGGATTAGATTTTCCGAAGCTTAGTACTGCAAATTTAGAGACATTGACAGACATTTTCCATGTAATAAGCTAATTTTCAATAACTTTGACACAGTTAAATGCTTAACTCTATGCTGTAGAGTCATCAATTACGATCATAAATTTAAGATAATGAGTAAAAAGGAAAAATAACGGGTGAATCAGCAATGTGAATCAGCAACGTCGTTAATGAATATAAGAAACAAAAGAGTACCAAGTAAACATTCCTGGGGGATCCCTGAAATAAACTGGAACAGATGAGGAAAGTGCATCTTCTTAAGGGCTCAAACTCGTCGCTCTTGCTCTCTGCTACATTTCTTCTTTTCCTATTGGTACCTTCTCTGCCTTTTTAGTTTTTTCTCTCATTATCTTTTCACCTTGCGTTCATTCTAGCTTCGCTTTTCCTATTCTTTCTCTCTACCTCTTGTTTCCTCTCAGTATCTCTCTTTCTTTCTTTCTTCTCTCTCTATAGCTCACTCTTTCTCCCACTCTCTCCGGTTTACTTTTCCCCTCTCTTTCACTGACTCGCTATGTGTCTTACTTTATCTCTACCTCTCTCTGTCTCTATTTTTTTCGTTCTCACATTCTCTTTATTCCCTCTCTCTCCCTCTCTATCTCTCTCTCTTATTGTATGTTATGGAGCGTTAGAATATCACTTTTCACTTTGCTAACTGATTTTCTGCTATCTGGTTTTTTTGAACGCTCCAATGTCTGATCACGAATTACCGTGAGAAGAAAAATAGACTACGGTATTACTTTTAGAATAACTTTTACTGTTGGACGTAATTTTTTAAGAAATTAACAGAAAAATCGTAGCTTTATCTTAGAATGCATGTTTTCGTTTTTCTCTCTGTCATTTCTCTTGCTTTCGAAGGTTTAACGTCGCTCGCGAAGGGTTATATAGGGATGATAAGTTTTTAAATTACAAACTTAACTCGTACGTCTCAGAATGCTGTGTCGAATCGCTCAAGTTGAAAATTTTCTTTCTATCGCTTCTTTTTTAATTCGTCTCTAACTATCGTTAAATTTTTTTTGTATGTTTTATTATTTAAACGAAATAATTCCTGTGCATCCATAGCAGGTTCGTGATCCTGAGGCCGACTTCCCAGCTCTCCGTTCAGTCAGTTTACACTTACTAGTTTTTGCTTTAAAAAAGTAGACTGTAAAGTGAAATGTGATATTTCCAGCAGAAAAAACTCCTAGTAGTTTCGTTTCTCGAAGTTTTTATAAAACACATAATTTGATTTCATGGCTCTCCTGTACTTCCGGCCACACTATTTCTCAAAACGGTTTCGTTCGTAAGCCGGATGGCCTCGTTAGCGTGATCTTTTCCTAAGCGTGAGCAAAGAATTATGAATAAATACTTATCTTCATTTGATATAAAAATAAAAATAATAAAGAAAAGGTTTTTTGGCTCTTATCCCCCTATGGGCATACCCTGCGTCTTGTCTTGCAGACATTGACACGATGCTTTTTTACATTAATTTTTCGGCTACGGTCGCTTTAGCCTAGGCCGTACGGCCACTTTAGCTTTAACTTTTACTAAGGGAAAGGGAGGGGGGGGAGGAATGATTGATAAATATGAATTAGTTATTCAACAATCAAAAACATGAGAAAGAGGAACAATAACATGAACAGGCAAATTCAGTACATTCTTTTTGAATATCTTGCTATTAGGTTCTTTTACTATTTCGTAATCCAAAGAATTCCATACTGATAATTGACGAGAAACATATGTAGATAAGAAAGACTGGTTGATATTATTAGGCGTAACAAGACGCAGAGGATGAGAATGTAGGGAAAAGCGATCAACGGCAGATATCTGATATAAATTTTTAGTATCTATTTCACACTTCTGATGTACACATTTATGAATGAAAGTAAGGTAAGCAAGAGCTCGGCGATGTTCGAGGGTTTGAAGGTTCAGAAGGGATAATCTCTCCGAATACGGAAGGGTCGGATGGCCGGCTCTCACTAGAATTCTTTTTCGAGCTGTTTTACTAGACCCGCAGATGTCGGGTTCCAGAGCTATTTCTTTTCGTTTGTTCCAGAGCTCTTTCTTAACATTCTTCACAAATGAAAGAATGTGTTCCAGATCTCTTTCTTTTCTTTTGTTTTTTCTTCTTCCTGTCTCTCTCACAGTCTCTCGCTTTTTCCTCTCTCTCACTATCCCTCCTGCTCTCCCTATCTAACTACAGGGTGGGGCGAAAGTTCATGTGGACAGTATTTTTTCGATAAAAACTTAACGGATTGAGCAAATCAAACAAAATTTTCATCAAAGTTTTTTCAAATAGTTTGGGATATAACTTCTTCTTCTTCTTCTTCTTCTTCTTCTTCTTCTTCTTCTTCTTCTTCTTCTTCTTCTTCTTCTTCTTCTTCTTCTTCTTCTTCTTCTTCTTCTTCTTCTTCTTCTTCTTCTTCTTCTTCTTCTTCTTCTTCTTCTTCTTCTTCTTCTTCTTCTTCTTCTTCTTCTTCTTCTTCTTCTTCTTCTTCTTCTTCTTCTTCTTCTTCTTCTTCTTCTTAGCGTTGTCCCGCGCCGGCCGAGGTCGGAGTAGGGTCCGTTGTACGGCTTCTAGCTCTCCAGAAACATCTGTTCGTTGCGTCTTCCGAGTGGAGTCTTGCAAGGCGCAGATCTTGGTTGAGCGTATCCATATATCTTGTCTTCGGTTTGCCTCGCGGGCGTTTGCCTGGTACTTCCATGTCAAGGGCGTGTCTTGCGATGTTGGTCACGTCTCTTCGCATCACGTGTCCATACCATCTAACTCTCCCTTCTCGCATCTTGTCTTGTATTGGAGCCACGCCGAGTCTCCCTCTCACAATTGTGTTACGCACACAATCTAGGCGAGTCAGTCCTAGTGTCCAGCGTAACATTTTCATCTCATTCGTGTGGATAATGTTCTCGGTTACACGCGTTGTAGGCCAGGTCTCCGTCGAATAGAGAAGCACGGGACGGATCGCAGTTTTATACATCTTTCCGCGTATGCCAGCTGTGATATTACTATCACAGAGGACACCTGTAGCTTCTCTCCATTTCATCCAAGCTGCACTTACTCTGTGGCGTGCCGCTGCATTTGTTGACGTGTCTGAGGAGATGACAGAACCAAGGTACTTGAATTCGGAGGTCTTCGGGAGCGGTTCACCGCTGATGTGAACAGTTCCCGTCGTTTGCACTCCTATTTCCTGGTACTCGGTCTTCTTGATGCTGAGGCGTAAGCCATGTCTACTAAGAGCGTTATTCCATTCTTGGGTGCGTTTCTCGATTTCGGCATGTGTAGGAGCAGCAAGGAGAATGTCGTCGGCGTATGCGATGGTTGACGGATCCGGAGTCAGTAGAGGACGCGTGACGGTATCCATTACCAAAATGAAGAGAAGGGGAGACAAAGCACTCCCTTGGTGCACTCCAACGTTAACTGCGAATGGCTCTGTGATGCCGACCGAAGTTCTGACGGTACTCTTTGAATCATCGTACATCGCCATTGTCCATCGAATGTACTCTTCAGGAACCTGATGATCGCGCAATGCATATGAAATAAGATCATGAGGGACTCTGTCGAACGCCTTTTCCAAATCGAGGTAGGTCAGATGGAGAGGTGATCTTTTCTCTGCGTGAGAGCAAGGCCTGTGCTTCCCCACACAAGAATTTGGAAAGTTTGAAGCGTGCCCTACAGAAGGCGTGGGATGATCTTGACTTCGCTTACCTGTCCACCACGGTGGGTGCCTTCCACAAGCATGGAGATTTAAAAGCTTTCAACAACATGTTCACAATGGCAGATACTTCTCTAGATTTTTCCTTGAAATGATCGCGATATGAAAACTGATTAGTTAGGATAAGCTCAGATCTTTCGCTATATTTGTTACTACAAGAGGTTCTCTATAAAGATATTAAACATTGCGAGGAATTCATGGACCCAGATGGAGAAGATTGCACCTTGAAACTGATAGAGACAGTTTCTCCATCTAGTACATTACTACAACAACTGCTTTCGAAATATATGTTCACCGTATCCTCAAATATGCTAGCGAAATATGGAACCCCTCGGCACCTGGTTTAGTGCGTTGTCTTGAGAAAGTTCAACGATCATTTACTAGAAGAATACTGTCAAGATCTGTTTACCCTAAGCTTACTTATTCTGAAAGACTTTCCTTCCTAGGCCTGGAAACTCTTGAATATCGTCGAGCGATTTCCGATCTCTTGTTCATACATAAATGCGTTCATAAATACTGTGAGCTGGAGACCACTCGATTGTTTAACTTGTGTGCTGTTCAGAGGTGCATTCGCCATTGTCATGAACTGAGACTCACTACCCCTCATAGCATTGGTACAAGTTTCATTTCGACATGTGTCTCTCGCCAGTTATCCGTATGGAATTCATTATCGTCCGCAATTGTGACTAAACCCAATAGTATTGCTTTCAAGAAAGTATTGATTTCTCTACCTAATGATTTCTCTACCTAATGATTTCTCTACCTAATGATTTCTCTACCTAATGATTTCTCTACCTAATGATTTCTCTTCCTAATGATTTCTCTACCTAATGATTTCTCTACCTAATGATGCTGTACTGCTTAGAACATTAATCCATGAAGAAATCATTGACTATTCCCTAAATTTTTAGAACTTTTTAAATTCGAATCACCATCTGAAAACAAAGTCCATTTGTTTCTGTTTTATTTTATTGTTTTCTCCTATATAGGTTGAATATTTATCAAAGTAATGAAATGAAACGAAATGAAATGAATGGGTTTGTGATCTTTTTTAGGAAGAGTAAGATTGTTTGGAAGCGTATTTTTCTCGAGCCTATTGTTCATTCATTCATTCATTCGTTATTCTTTGCAAAGATTATATTCAACTTCGGTTCACAATGAACAATAACAATAGCGGATACGCATGGACTGTCTTTCTAGTGGTGGTTTGTCTAAGCAAAAGGTTGCTTAACTAGGGGAATGGGGGCAGATATAAGCTGCCTTGAAACTTTTTTCGATGTTGTAGATAATATTATTGCGGCTGCAGTAAACATTTGGGCCCACGGTAACTTTGATTCAAACAATATACTCTTTCTGTGGTTGTGGTCAGAGTCTTTCTCCTTCGTTCATTTCCTTTGACTTATTCTCATGCGTTGATATGTATATAGCACGCACTGGGTGAGCGATAGAAACTTTATTTTAAAAAGATTGAAAATGTATACAACTTTCAGTTTCAGACGTGTTAAATTATCAAACTGAGATTTTTCGTCTAAATACTCAACATATAGAGAGGAGAGGAAATACGGAGCAAGTTCAAATGAACATCGTTGGAACACATCGCTGATAAAACTATCACCTCAGCGATGGAATTGAGAAATGGGTTTCGATAGTAAGATAACATTCACTAGAAAACATTAAAAAACAAATGTGAAAGTTAAATAAAAACCTGAGTTAAAATTTACCTGATTTAAGATTCATACGCTATCGAACATTCACAAACTCCAGAAAGGACTTTGAATAACTTCATGCCTAAGTAATAATACTTCAAAACCATTTTTAAAAAATGCGTACAAAGCAACATGAATCTCGAAACGAAAAAGTAAATGTTCAAGCTGGATTATTTTTCGCTTGTCAACAAGAACATCTCAGAACATTATCGAGATTTAACAGAACTCGTATGGCGGCTTTTCGAATCTCGAGCAAATGCGAATCGACTCTCACGCTTTAATTTGCTTGTAGAGAGAATTAGGTTCTATGAACGGTGTAATCTCGACTAAGAGGAAGAATGATCTCTGGATTATTCATGGCTTCCTATCCAATTCCTGAAGCCTTCGCTCCTATCTCTCTCTCAAATTCCTTCGAATTATTCTCATTCGCCGTATACGCCTCCTTGTACAATTTCTATCTTCTTCGTCATCTTCCGCCTCTCTCAGTCGCCTGACTTGCTGCAAATATAAATGAGCATTTTGAGTAGAAGGACAGAATCCTACTCTTCAACTTGTGGAAGAAGTCGGCATAAAGTAACAAGGCCTCAAAGACTTTTCAGTCTGATAAGGTAAAATGGGAAACTACGATAACAAAGATGCAAAGTCTAGCATTCTGCCAAGTAATCAATAATTCTGGATAAGTGTATAAAGATTCGAGAAAAAACACAGGGTTCAGAAGACGCATTTGGGTTGGCATAGAAGATAATACAACAGCGTTGACTCCAATGAAGTGTCACCAGCAAACAGAAAGATAATATTACCCTGCGCACTCGTGGCTGCTGGTTGATAAGCCAGTAACGTTCTCGTATTCCTAACTCCCTCTCACACTCTTTCCACGACTCGGAAAATTCGCCTGGAGATACAAATTACAATTAAGATGTTCACATTGCAAAAAGCTCATTGTTTTGATCAACTAGAAAAAATTTAACAGTCTTTTCAAAAGTTTCAATATTTACAACACCGTGTTACAATTCTAACCTAGATTCACTTCTCCTTATTCGGGATTCATCTAGTTTGCTCATCTCAAACTATGGTTGGTATTGTGATCGTTGAAAAAACTCTGTTTTAAAGATTCTAGATATGATGAACTAAAGAAAAAAATTTATGGAGAGAATTAAAGACTTTTTCGGGACTTTTCTAGAGAACATCATGCGTCAAAATGTAAATGTAACAGATTATCAACTCACAATCGCCGGGAACATCAAATTCGATGAATGGGAAAGGTAGTGCAATAAGGCGTTCCCACATCGCGGCACTGCTTCTGAATTTCAATCTACTCTCTTGGTGGTTTTCAAAATGTTGAATCAACTCCGGAAAACATTGGTGCATTCTTTCTCAAAGTTTACCATTATAGAACTTCTGCTTAGTGTGAAAAAAATCCACATATGTGTACCGAGATACGTTCAAATCTCGACCGAGAAAACAGAAAATGCAGTTATCAGAAAACATTTTCAGCATTTCTACCTTTTGCTCGATAGAAGAACTGTAAACTGGAGAAAAAATAAACGCTACCTAGCGAAACGCACGGCGATTCTGACTGCTGTTATAAAAATCAGGTCTTTTGGCAACAGCTGTGGTTCATCCGAGAGCCCGAGTGATTCAAGTACAAATCTTCTCGTCTCACTGAAATCATACATTTTATTTTCTTGTGCAACTTGGTATAAAATCATCACAAGCTCAAGTACTTCACCAACTAGATATCTTTGATCAAACCCCACGTTCTGTGTGTTAAGAACTTGGAACTAAAACTCATTCTGACAACAAAACTTTCCCCAAAAGAGTCGAAACCCTGGACTTCTCAGGACAGAAATTGATATGAAAACTCACTCAACACCCTTCTTGGGGATCATGTCCATAATGACCTTGACGGGGAAACGAGGCAACGGCCTGCAAAAGAACTTGATTAATCGGAAGGAACGCGGTTTTGTTGGTTCTGGGTAAGAAGATAAACCATCACTAATACAACATTTTCTCTCCAAAAACTAAAAACACGAATTTTTCTTCGGAAAGTTTATGAAGATTCAGAGGTTTCGCAACAATCGCGTTTTTAACGACAATGTGTAATAGTGAAAAACGAGATGACGATTTCATGTGCAAGTTCTGATTTCTTATGTTGACTGACCTGAGGATCATACTTTCAGCTTCCATATCAACGACCAGTTTGTATCCGAGAATATCTGAATGAAAAATAGAGTTAGTCGGAGAAAATTCAGGCATGTTTCATAAAACAAAGTGCGATTGTGGCAGAGAGAGAGGGGAGAGAAGAGAGAGAGAGAGAGAGCAAGAGCGGAAGAGAGAAAAGTAAGAAAGAGATAGAAAAAAATTAAAGAAATTCACGAGTCAAACAATTTGTTCCGAGAAATGTCTTCACTGCTCGTCTGCCATAAAAACGACTCAGACAACGGCAGCCAAAATGATATATGGAGTGAGAAATAATTGGAGAGAAGTTGATCGAATAATTCAATTCAATTCACTTTATTCGCCAAAGGTATGCTTGTTGTCGCATACACTTATAAGGTAGACATTAAACAACAAAAAAAACGAGAAGAAAAAAATTTAAGATTAAAATTAAAAAAAGGGGACACAACAGGCTCTGACTAGGAATAGAAAGAAGAAGAAAAACACAATCTAGTGTGTTTTTCTTCTTCTTTCTATTCCTAGTCAGAGCCTGTTGAATAAGAAAGTAAGAGGAGGAGAACGCAGCAGGCTGAATAATGTGAAGGAAAAGGTATATAGAAAATGACAAAGAGAGTAGAGAGCATCCTAAAAGCGTTGAAAAATAGAAACTGACTGTATTGATGGCTCGGCAAACCGTTCCCCAGCTTCCCTCGCCGAGAAAGCTTTCAAACGAGTACGAAGTGTTGGCTAAGCAGAAAGAGCGTCTGCCTTCATCTGCCTTCATTGCAATGAGGGGTTCTTTATGAACTTCGGCCTCGCCTTGAATATAAACTGATAAGAAGCCCTATGAATCTTGGGAGAGTTGTACCATTGGAAGGTTCCAGCAGCACTGGTTAGAGTTATCTTTCAGTTCGGAAATACAATTGTGTGGAAAGGGTAGATAAGCTTATCATACTCAACACTAAAAACTTTTTTGCAAACGATTTTAAAATTACGAACATCAAACATATTTGTTTCCTTTTAAATATTCTTGCTTTATTTTGCGCAGAAATTTGCTGGCATAGAGTGCGCGAAAAAGTATATGTTGTAAATTGTATCACCTTTTGCTTTGTAAACAGTTTTGTAATTTTTTAAAATGGTAGCGAGAATATTCGACCAAATACCTTTATTTTAATGCGTTGTAGTATAATGACTTTCTCCAGAACTAATGCAGAATCTTAGACGCCATTCGTATTCAGAGGCCAGAAGACACTGTTTTTTTACGTCAGTTACGTCCGATTTCCAAGGAAAAAACATTACTAAGAGACTTGAGAGCTCCCACTTTGGATTTCAAAAGCATCAGACACGGATGTTAACCAAGTTACGGTCTCGTGAGTTGGAATGCAACTACTGAACTAATAATTTTGGGTGTGTTTTTAGAGTTGACTAATTACCAGTTTAGGAGCTGACAAGAGTGTAAACATAAGGTCAAATATATTACGAAGTAATTATACAGAATTCAGGACTAGACTACTGTGTGAGGTGGATGTCCCTGTGACCCCTTTTTATCTATGTGACCCCCCGAACAACACACTTGAAGATTACGGTATATAGAATTTCCAAAGGTCATTACAAGTTCTAACGGTCATTTTAATAATAAATTGAAAAACTTTTGACAAATTATTTTAATTTAATTTTTTAAATTGTTTTTTTTTATTTTTTAAATTTTTATTTATTTTTTTATCTCTAATGTTAAAAATTTTTTATTACTTTTTTATCGAGTCTTTTTCTCTAACTGTCTCTCTTTTTACACACTATTTCTTCCCTCACTCTTACGCTTTTTTGCTCTAACTGTCTCTTTTTATGCACACTGTTACTTCGCGCACTCTCACGCGTTTCTGCTCTAACCGTCTCTTTTTACACACTTTTTTGCGCACTCTGACACGTATTTTTCTCGAAACATCTGACCTTTTACACACTATTTCTTCGCGAACTCTGGTGAGTTTTTTCTTTCTAACTGTCTGTCGTCTCTTTTTTCACACACAGCTTCTTTCTCTCTTCCTCTCTCTCTACCCTTCCCACCTTCTCTTAGAGAATTTTACAATGAGCGATGGCAGTCTCTCTCTCTTCACATATTCTATTCATCTTGCTCTCTCTTTTTTCACTTCATCACCTTCTCTTAAAAGTATTTTTCTGACTCTCTGCTTCTTGTACATTGTTGCTTCACGCGCTTTCTACCACGTATTCTTAAACTTTCATACGCGTTATGTTCCCACAAAAAAAAACGACGACTCATTTTCTGACTGCTTAAAATCACAATCTTAGTTTTAATCAGTGGATAGGAGCGGAGTCTCAACAAGTTTTTGTATGTGGTATTGACAGTTGAGAACACATGTTTTGTACCACCTCGGAGTGGTTCCATTTCTTTATCAAAAACGTAGTTTCAAGTGAAAAATTTCCTAAAAGCAACACAACACGATAGTTAACTGGAGAAGAAACCTAGAAACCAATCACTCTGTAAGAGTCTCATTGTAAGAGAGTATTTGAGAGCAAATTGAGCGTTAGACTGAAGAGTGTGAATATGGGGGAGGGTTCATATGAAACCGCCTTCTACTTGTATGAAAGCTTTTTGTATCTCTGGTACACTTCTTAAATGACCATATATACGCAAAACCGACACGAACTATAAGCGTGTAAGAAATAACTGGATAATTCGAAGGAAAAAACACATGTAAGCAGGTGAAGCATCCCTGTTTAAAAAAAGAGAAGCTCACGTAATACTCTATTTAAAAAAGTCTAATGGTTGGGTAGAGCTGAGGGGCAAGATTGCGGATAGCTAATCGTACGCATTTTTGAACATACGAAAGTAACAAGAGGTTCTTCTCAAATTAAGAATCACTTAAGAACAACAAAAAAAGGTGACAGAACGGAAGTAATTGATTGAAAGTTACAGTTAATTTTTTCACAACATCACGTTATTTAGGACAACCATCAAATTATCGAGTATCAACAAGTCGCGATCGAGTTTAGTTTTTGTTTTTTAAAAGCTTCACCAGCTGCGAGAGAGTCAAACAAATAGTTACTAGATCATGGTCATGAAATTACTCTTGATTTTTTTTCTTCATATTCGTTATATCAAAAGTATAAAATAAAATTTAGGATTCTATAAGTACACCTGTTTAGGGTATATACAAGACTGCTTCTTACACACCCACTAGATACTAGAGAACCAGCCAGCAAAGACAAGCAAATTAAAACAAATATTTTTTAAATATTATTTTACTATTCTCTGTAACCATATGGAATAGTACCATATGACTCTTTGAGAATTACTCTTTTGTCAAAAACGGCGTTTAATCTCTTTTCTTGTGCTAGGGTTGTAACCGTGTGATTTCTCGTGGTTACAATGCGGTCGTAGGTGACCATGACTGGGTTGGGTCTCTCTCCATGTTTCATTTCCCTCACGAACTGACGCATCTGTTCAAAATGAATCTTCTGTGATGCGTCAGAGGTGAGAGGGAAGCCTTTGCACTTCACAACAGTCTTTTCCTGCAGGAAAACAAGACATTATTTTCTAAAATAATATAGATATGGAGAAAAGAATGTAAGTTACTCACCATGCCATCATGCGTAACGTATTTGTACGCATAGGCCTTCGGACCTTGCGAGACGAACTCTGTTCCTCGTCCAGGGATTTCGTCTGTCAGATCCCCGAGAAAGTTACCCTTGAGCTGTTCCAAAGGGTCTTCTTCACAGTCCTTGTGCAGGTAGATGACAGAGTCTGTGTCTGAATCAAAAACACCCTAACTTGAAGTACATGAAGTAATTTATGGTGAAAAATATGATTACTAACCGCAGTAGAGCAGCCTGGAGCTCATCACTCTTGATATTATCTCGTATAGCTTTACTCTCGCGTAGGCCGTTGTGAAAACTGCCGATGCCAGGGATGTAGTGCTTATTGGCTCGACATGTCCGGTTTTCTTTTTGTAGGAGACCCACAGCTTCTCGTCAGTGAGAACGATGATTTCCCCAACTTCCGTCTCGGCATCAATCAGGAGACTGTGGAGTCTTTCATGCGTGACGATCATTTCCTGCTGCTTCCTTCCGGATCGCTCTCCGAGCTTGCCCCACTGAATGCAAAACTATTTTGTTTGTCATAATGTGATGTTATCTAAAAACCATACCAAGGAGTTGAGCATCAGTTTCGCGACTTGTCTTGCTGCACTGTTTGGCACCATCTTTGAAGGATCGAGCGTCACTCCTTCTCTCTCCTTGAAGGCCTCAATGTATTCGGCCTGCTTCATGACGTCATTGCCAACATCTCTGGGCCATCCGCTTGCTTCCTTCAAACAGCTTCATTCTTGAAAATACCATAAACGATGAGAATCAAGAACACTAATAAACAATAATTAAAATCACTAACCGTTTTGAGCTTCACAAAAGTGTTCATGTACTCTGAGAGAATGCCGTGACGTACTTGTCCGCTTTCAGGGTTCATCTCGTATTGACTCCAGTCCTCATAATGTCTTCCCTGAATTTTAATGATGAAATACAGTGACTGATTAGAAGACACATGAAAAGTGATTACCTCATAGGCCTTCAGCACTTTATAGCCATTTCTCAAGGCGAGCTTGATCTCCTCCGTTGCCCATGTTCCTTCGAAAGCTCTCTCCTCATCTGTATGCGAGCATGAGCTTCTCTCTCCAGAGCACATTGTTGGCATACAGCGTAGATACACTTCCCTCCGACTCTCATGCACAGAACCGGCAGGTCCAGTTTGTATGGGGCTAACACCTGAACATTAGTATTTCAAAAGCAACAGAAGAGCGCCACACGTAGTGTCTAAAAAAACCCACTCTGCATTTGAGGAATCCGTTGACTCTCAAATCTTGTGGTTGGTTGATTGGACACGGGATATCCTCTCCAGAAACGTAAACTCCAACTCCGATCGGGTATGGCTTGTACTTGTTGGTGAATGGGTATAAACTGAAAGCATATTAATGAACTTAAAAAAACTAGAACAAAGAGATAATCAGTAACCTGCAAACATCAAGATAGCGGATGCTCCATCCTTCTTGACATTTTGCGTGTAGCTTGAACGTTTCAGTTCTTCCGCCAAAGAAAGCATCGTGAATATCAAGAGGCTCCTCAATTGAACATTCATATGTAAGTCATTCAAGAATAAAACAAGAATAAAAACTTACTAGCAAGCGATGCTTCATGAAGAATGTCTTCATTTCCTCGTCCCGACGCAACATCTTATTGATCTCACACTCTCGGTAGACCTTCACTTTGTATCTCTGCTCGAGCACTTCCATTCTCAATTTATCGTCTCGTCTTATCTCTGCAGCCGTACGGCCTAGTATGACTGCGTCATCCTGGTATGAGCAGGTGCAGGCATGGTAGTAGCATCCGTGTATCTACAAAATAATGTTTGAAAGAACCAAATGTTTCAACATTATCAGCTAACCTCTATCGCGATAGGTTTCTTTCCCTCTCTAGGAATGTAGCCGTCCACATGGTATCTCGTTCCGGAGACTCTGTGTTCCCCGCCGTGCGTTGCGTCTTGAATCCTTTTTCCCTTCGTCTCACGAAGGTATCTGTGAAAATTTTGAGATAAACTTTGCAAAAACAGGTGGAAATTTGTTTGATTAACTTACGCCAAAAATTTGAGGGCTAGGATGCTCTGCCTCTTGCATGGAAGTATCGATCGCCAGCTTTTCTCTCTTTAGGAAATTTCTTCGGAAAATGAGCATTGCTGCACTTGCAGCGGTGGTAGTCTCGTGAAAAACATGAGTTCCTGATATTCTGAAGCATTCTGTATCAAAGGCCGTGGCTCCTCTGATGAGCAAAGCTACATCAGAGTAGCAGTAGGCAAGTATTTTCCTTCTAAAGTTGAACTCGATATCGCGCTGTGCTCTATGCCATTCCAGGAACTCTGCTTTAGCTTCTTCCTTCATCTGAGTCGGGTTGTACAGAGTCAGTTCTGGTACGGAGCCGACGTAGTTGTAATTCTCAGGTCGATTGAAAAGATGGGGGAAGTACCCTGGAAGAAATTGTATTTTCTTTAAGAAAAATAATGTTTATAAAATGTTTGGAAGAGTATATTAACCTTTTTTCAACTCTCCTATTCCAAATGCTTTCGGAAACGATGACAGCGGCATCTGTAGAAAGTTGAGCGTGTCCACAAACCGAACACTTTTGTTGACTAGCTGCATCAGTTTCAGTCCGGAAAGCACGATTTTGCTGGGCACATCATCACTTTTCATTATTGTGCGCAAGAGAAACTGCCCGTCATACCTCAACAGTTCCATGATTCATTGGAGAGAACGCAAAAAAAGAGATGTTTAATGTCAGTGAAGAAAAGAGCTCACCCCTTTAGGTTATGAGCAAGCACTGTGGCATTGCGGTTCTCCTTCAAATTTAGCCATTTAACGAATTCTCCCGCAAGGTCTCTGTTGCCTCCATCCATATCGTGCCAGACATGGACACGACGCCCTCCGCACTGATTGCACGAGTCTTGAGACTCGTGAGACTCTGGCGTGCTGAGCTGACAGGCACTGCACGAGCGGATGGCAATGATAACGTTTGGCTTGTGAACGTTTTTTCCATCCTCGCTCACAATTGTGGACTGAAAAAGAGTATGTATCAGTTTAGAAAGCTAGTTTTAAAAATATAGACTACCTCAATATCGAAGGCGATTGTCTTGAGTTTGAATCTGGAGGAGATGGGGCTCGCTGGTGCAATAAAGCATGTTGGATGGTCTTTAGGCATATCCGTCTTGCATCGAGGGCAAAATGACATGCCACACACGTGAGCTCGCCCTGTCCGTCCTTCGTTGATCAACTACAAAAAAAAATGTAGTAACGCCTTTTCCAAGGTTAACAAGTCAAGTAAATTGAGTAACCTGATTGCACGTCTCACAGATTTGGACGCACCTCCTCGAACACCTTGCTCCAAGTGACGTTTGAAACAGTCCTCGTTGTTGAACACAAATCGACACCGAGTGCATTCTTTATGCAGCTGGCCACTACACTCTTCGATGCGTGGGTGGGTGCATAGGGAACACCTAATGGGGCAGTTGTAATGGGCGTCTCTGTTCATGTAGAGCGAGTTGCAATTTCCACAATAGTACTCGCTGTCTGCAAAGAATTTTGGTTTTTTCTCTGCATATTTGTAATTAAAACATTAAACAACTAACCTAACGTTTTTTTTCTCTCCTGGATCTTGATTATTAAAACATCAAACTGTCAACTAACCAAAGATTTTTTTCTCTTCTGGATCTTGATTGTTAAAACATTAAACTGTCAACTAACCAAAGAATTCAGGTATTTTCTTGATGTGGTCGTAGTGGTTGTTTCTGAGTCGCAGCCCGATGACCTTTCCATCTCCAGCGAAGGGACCTCGGAACAATGGATGCTTGGCTCCATCAAATACTATGAGCTGATGGTTTGGAAGTCTTTCTTGCATCGCTTTGACGTCCTTGAGATCGTAAGAATCTTTCCGGGGAAGCCCCAAGTGATTGAGCAGCTCCAGTGCAGCCTTTTGCTGCGGCTTGACGCGACGTGACAGAGTCCTCCACTTGGAAGGTTCATGTTTCCGGTTCAAATAAGCGATGCCGACAGAGACGGCTTTCGGGAGGCAGTTGTTCCCTTAATCAATTTTTTATTCATGTTCTGAATTTATTGTAAACGCATGTCTCATTTTAGTAATCTCACCAATAACTCTGGTGATGTTGTCGTCTCGAGGAGATGCTTCATTGGCTGTTTTGCCTGACCCCACTAGCATTTCGACCCAGGAAACGCGTAGTTCAAGCTGGAATTATACGTGATAGGTTTAAAACCACAAAAAAGGTAAAAGTGCACTCACGTTTCCGAGAACCAAAGGCGCGATGATACCCGTGCTCGTTTCTGCAGTTGTCATCTCGCGTCGAAGCGTAGAGGCACTGAACCGCGGATAAGGGACAGCCCTCATCCCAAAGTTCTTTGTGCTTCCATCCTGTGTGACCCCGACAGAGACATACAAGTTGTCCCCTATGGGTTTCGATGTCTCGACGAGGTCATTTATTACCTACAAAAAAGAAGATTTTTTATATTGACTATGTAAAAAACGGTACAACATGGTAATAACCTTGTCGAAGAGGCTCTCAATACAGGGCGTGTCGTTGGCCAACTCATGTAGTCTGAACGTCAGGTTCTTTTGAGCAACCCTAAATTTTCTGGAGTAGCTGTTGTCTTCTGCTACGAGGCTGTAGAAGTCTTTCACATCATGTCGGACGCCGTCCACGACGAGACAATTCTTCAACACATATTTTTAGCATTGTTAGTTTAGTTTGTTCATTTACAAAGAGGAGAAAGAAGTCGAGAACTTCGAGGTCTACCTTTTCGATTCGTTGAATTTCAGATTCGAATTCCTCTTCATCAGAGGAAGAAGTTGCAGAGCTCTGCATTTCAGCATCTGTCGATGTTGAAGCTCCGCCTTCATATAAGACCGTGTCCTGCTCTTTCATCTCCATGTAATCTTGATATGTTATTTAAAACAGGTAAAGAAATTCTAATACAGTACTTCGATTGACAAAATGTTTTTTATCCGAAAATAAGAAAGGAAAAACTCGCAGAATTAAAGAAGATTTGCCAGGCCGGACAACGATACAAAAAAAATAATGGTAGTCATAAATCAATGACTATGTCAATACTAAAGACTGCTGTTCTTATCAGGCTATCCGACACCAAAGAAAGTTTTGAGAAGGAGAAACCAAATCAGTAGTCATTGAGAAAGAGAGCAAACACGTCTTCATTTTTTGCACCCTCAAGTTTAACTTGATTTAATCTCTCATCTTACTGTTATCAAAACAATCTTTCTGCCTCACCTTCTTTCCCGCTCCTCCTCTCGCTGTCTTTTTCTTTCATACCTCCCTTTCTTTCTTTTTTGAGCGTTCTCTTTTTCTTTTTTCATGTACTTTTACTCCATTGCTCAACTTTTTTTAAAGATTGCATGACTGATAACAATTATCAACATCTAAGAAGTTCACCCTTTTTTGTTGATTAATGAATCATTGGTGAGGGATCAGAGCGTTCCAATTCCAAAAATGATTGTTCTTCTCTTCTTTCGATTTTTGTCAAGTCTTAACCAAAGTTATGTTATCTTATTTTCACGGCTTCAGGCATCGGTAGATGTATACGGTATGGAACTCGTTCCGGAACTTTCTCCTATTTTAAAACGGTTCAAATAGCAAAGTTACCGGGTAAACTGAATTGACGGTGAGCGAAAATAACAGACCTTTTGGATATATATTAAAGTTTATATACCCTTTTAAAAAGTAGACTTCGAGTGGTACCGCCCATTTGAGCGGGAAAGTATGAACCTGCAACCACGCGATAAGTGTATACAAATGAGAAGTGTCTATGGATAAGTTTGAATGAAGGCTCTTATGGAGAAAACATAGATCTCTTATAGTGCGACGGAGTTCATTGCCGTAGAATTTGTGCATATGACAAATGAAGAGGAAAAAACTTGGTTTATTAAGCAGATGGAAAATAACGCTCATTCGATATTAGAACAAGATAAGCAAAACATGTTAAAAGACTTGGTAGAAATACTCCAACTTTGCATGTCAATGGGGACGATATTGAAGCGGTGATTAAGGCTACCAATATTGCGGTGAATTACCGGTACAAATTTTCTAGAGACATAGTCGTTGAGATCGTTTGTTATCGTAAATATGGTCACTCCGAGGAAGAGGGCATCTCCGGGGAGTTACTAGTTGGTTTAGGAATACAGGAAAAATATCACTATCAACCATTATCCGTTTTATCCGGCGGTTACAAACTTAGGCTTAGTGCACATGCCTAAGGCATGTGCCCTAAGTCTAACTCCTTAGGGTACATGCCTAAGGCACATGCCTAAGCTCATAGGTGACGGGAACGGTATTCGATTTATCTTCCCAAGCGTCAAGAGAGGATAGGATACCCCACTGGTCTTCCGCGCAACTGGCTGGAAACACCCTATCGCTATCTTCCCGAGCGTCAAGAGAGGATAGGATACCCCCCTGGTCTTCCGCGCAACTGGCTGGAAACACCCTATCGCTATCTTCCCGAGCGTCAAGTGAGGATAGGATACCCCACTGGTCTTCCACGCAACTGGCTGGAAATACCCTATCGCTATCTTCCCGAGCGTGAAGTGGGGATAGGATTCCCCACTGGTCTTCCGTGCAACTGGCTGGAAACACCCTATCGCTATCTTCCCGAGCGTCAAGAGAGGATAGGATACCCCACTGGTCTTCCGCGCAACTGGCTGGAAACACTCTATCGCTATCTTCCCGAGCGTCAAGAGAGGATAGGATACCCCACTGGTCTTCCGCGCAATTGGCTGGAAACACCTTATCGCTATCTTCCCGAGCGTATGCCTAAGGCACATGCCTAAGGCAAAGGTAACTCGAATTGATTCTTAAATTACGCATCACTCGAGAATAAAACAAGGAATGAACAACAGCAATAACAGACATATTGTAATGATGAGATGCTACAGTGAATAGTTTCTCAGCATCAGGCCATTTATCGAGAGCAACCATCAAATCGTCAAGTATCAACAAAGTAGGGGTTGAATTGAGTTTTTTCAAGTTTTCCAGTTGCGGAAGACCTAAACACATTGTTACTACATCAAGATTAGCAAATTCATCGTAACCCTTTTGATATTCGTTATAACAAAAATATATGCGTTTCGGTTTTTCTTCATAAACATGCTCCACTTGACGAATTTCGAATTGTTTGAATTTCGTCATGCTACAGTGCTCATCACATGGCGAAATTCGATTGGTTCGAACTTCGTCATGTTACGATCCTCAGCACTTGACGAATTTCGAATTGTTCGAATTTCGTCATTTTTTTTGCTCATCACTTGACCAGACCAGAGAGTCACTAGAGCTGGCCATGCGAAAGTAAGCGTTGCTCTCTAGCAGGAGCTAACAAACTCGCTCCAGGTAAGTTGCTAGCGTGCAGCTGGTTATATAAGAAACCCAAATCATTTCATATATTATATTATATTTCAGACCCGCATGAAAGGGTGGCAGCGCCGGGCTCTTTCCACAGCTTTGCTCGGGGCAAGGAAAGGGCCTTGAAGAGCTCACTGAAATAGGCAGTGTTTCAGCAGGACAGGTCACTGAGCAAAAAAATTTTTTTGGCACATGCCTAAGGCATGTGCCCTAAGTCTAACTCCTTAGGGAACATGCCTAAGGCACATGCCTAAGCTCATAGGTGACGGGAACGGTATTCGATTTGGACGTATTCTCTGAGTGCCCACTATCTGCGAATTCTTCAAGTTTGAAATTCTTCTGTGTTAGTTTAGCTGATCTATTTCCACTAGGCTACCAATATTGCGGTGAATTACCGGTACAAATTTTCTAGAGACATAGTCGTTGAGATCGTTTGTTATCGTAAATATGGTCACTCCGAGGAAGAGGGCATCTCCGGGGAGTTACTAGTTGGTTTAGGAATACAGGAAAAATATCACTATCAACCATTATCCGTTTTATCCGGCGGTTACAAACTTAGCCTTAGTGCACATGCCTAAGGCATGTGCCCTAAGTCTAACTCCTTAGGGAACATGCCTAAGCTCATAGGTGACGGGAACGGTATTCGATTTGGACGTATTCTCTGAGTGCCCACTATCTGCGAATTCTTCAAGTTTGAAATTCTTCTGTGTTAGTTTAGCTGATCTATTTCCACTACGATGAAAACAGTTAAGAAATGGCTTCATTTGCTTGATCAAGCTTATGCTAAAGACATTGCCGTAGAATTTGTGCATATGACAAATGAAGAGGAAAAAACTTGGTTTATTAAGCAGATGGAAAATAACGCTCATTCGATATTAGAACAAGATAAGCAAAATATATTAAAAGACTTGGTAGAAATACTCCAATTTTGCATGTCAATGGGGACGATATTGAAGCGGTGATTAAGGCTACCAATATTGCGGTGAATTACCGGTACAAATTTTCTAGAGACATAGTCGTTGAGATCGTTTGTTATCGTAAATATGGTCACTCCGAGGAAGAGGGCATCTCCGGGGAGTTACTAGTTGGTTTAGGAATACAGGAAAAATATCACTATCAACCATTATCCGTTTTATCCGGCGGTTACAAACTTAGGCTTAGTGCACATGCCTAAGGCATGTGCTCTAAGTCTAACTCCTTAGGGTACATGCCTAAGGCACATGCCTAAGCTCATAGGTGACGGGAAACGGTATTCGATTTATCTTCCCAAGCGTCAAGAGAGGATAGGATACCCCACTGGTCTTCCGCGCAACTGGCTGGAAACACCCTATCGCTATCTTCCCGAGCGTCAAGAGAGGATAGGATACCCCCCCTGGTCTTCCGCGCAACTGGCTGGAAACACCCTATCGCTATCTTCCCGAGCGTCAAGAGAGGATAGGATACCCCACTGGTCTTCCACGCAACTGGCTGGAAATACCCTATCGCTATCTTCCCGAGCGTGAAGTGGGGGTAGGATTCCCCACTGGTCTTCCGTGCAACTGGCTGGAAACACCCTATCGCTATCTTCCCGAGCGTCAAGAGAGGATAGGATACCCCACTGGTCTTCCGCGCAACTGGCTGGAAAACACTCTATCGCTATCTTCCCGAGCGTCAAGAGAGGATAGGATACCCCACTGGTCTTCCGCGCAATTGGCTGGAAACACCTTATCGCTATCTTCCCGAGCGTATGCCTAAGGCACATGCCTAAGGCAAAGGTAACTCGAATTGATTCTTAAATTACGCATCACTCGAGAATAAAACAAGGAATGAACAACAGCAATAACAGACATATTGTAATGATGAGATGCTACAGTGAATAGTTTCTCAGCATCAGGCCATTTATCGAGAGCAACCATCAAATCGTCAAGTATCAACAAAGTAGGGGTTGAATTGAGTTTTTTCAAGTTTTCCAGTTGCGGAAGACCTAAACACATTGTTACTACATCAAGATTAGCAAATTCATCGTAACCCTTTTGATACTCGTTATAACAAAAATATATGCGTTTCGGTTTTTTCTTCATAAACATGCTCCACTTGACGAATTTCGAATTGT
The DNA here is from genome assembly GCA_964056735.1 of Allodiplogaster pararmata. Classification (NCBI taxonomy): domain Eukaryota; kingdom Metazoa; phylum Nematoda; class Chromadorea; order Rhabditida; family Diplogasteridae; genus Allodiplogaster; species Allodiplogaster pararmata. The sequence continues at coordinate 39,621,657 of OZ057403.1, forward strand.
TTGAATTTCGTCATGCTACAGTGCTCATCACATGGCGAAATTCGATTGGTTCGAACTTCGTCATGTTACGATCCTCAGCACTTGACGAATTTCGAATTGTTCGAATTTCGTCATTTTTTTTGCTCATCACTTGACCAGACCAGAGAGTCACTAGAGCTGGCCATGCGAAAGTAAGCGTTGCTCTCTAGCAGGAGCTAACAAACTCGCTCCAGGTAAGTTGCTAGCGTGCAGCTGGTTATATAAGAAACCCAAATCATTTCATATATTATATTATATTTCAGACCCGCATGAAAGGGTGGCAGCGCCGGGCTCTTTCCACAGCTTTGCTCGGGCAAGGAAAGGGCCTTGAAGAGCTCACTGAAATAGGCAGTGTTTCAGCAGGACAGGTCACTGAGCAAAAAAAAATTTTTTGGCACATGCCTAAGGCATGTGCCCTAAGTCTAACTCCTTAGGGAACATGCCTAAGGCACATGCCTAAGCTCATAGGTGACGGGAACGGTATTCGATTTGGACGTATTCTCTGAGTGCCCACTATCTGCGAATTCTTCAAGTTTGAAATTCTTCTGTGTTAGTTTAGCTGATCTATTTCCACTAGGCTACCAATATTGCGGTGAATTACCGGTACAAATTTTCTAGAGACATAGTCGTTGAGATCGTTTGTTATCGTAAATATGGTCACTCCGAGGAAGAGGGCATCTCCGGGGAGTTACTAGTTGGTTTAGGAATACAGGAAAAATATCACTATCAATCATTATCCGTTTTATCCGGCGGTTACAAACTTAGGCTTAGTGCACATGCCTAAGGCATGTGCCCTAAGTCTAACTCCTTAGGGAACATGCCTAAGGCACATGCCTAAGCTCATAGGTGACGGGAACGGTATTCGATTTGGACGTATTCTCTGAGTGCCCACTATCTGCGAATTCTTCAAGTTTGAAATTCTTCTGTGTTAGTTTAGCTGATTTATTTCCACTACGATGAAAACAGTTAAGAAATGGCTTCATTTGCTTGATCAAGCTTATGCTAAAGACATTGCCGTAGAATTTGTGCATATGACAAATGAAGAGGAAAAAACTTGGTTTATTAAGCAGATGGAAAATAACGCTCATTCGATATTAGAACAAGATAAGCAAAATATATTAAAAGACTTGGTAGAAAATACTCCAATTTTGCATGTAAATGGGGACGATATTGAAGCGGTGATTAAGGCTACCAATATTGCGGTGAATTACCGGTACAAATTTTATAGAGACATAGTCGTTGAGATCGTTTGTTATCGTAAATATGGTCACTCCGAGGAAGAGGGCATCTCCGGAATGTTAGTTTAGCTTCTGTGTTAGTTTAGCTGATCTATTTCCACTACGATGAAAACAGTTAAGAAATGGCTTCATTTGCTTGATCAAGCTTATGCTAAAGACATTGCCGTACTAGTTGGTTTAGGAATACAGGAAAAATATCACTATCAACCATTATCCGTTTTATCCGGCGGTTACAAACTTGAGCTTAGTGCACATGCCTAAGGCATGTGCCCTAAGTCTAACTCCTTAGGGAACATGCCTAAGGCACATGCCTAAGCTCATAGGTGACGGGAACGGTATTCGATTTGGACGTATTCTCTGAGTGCCCACTATCTGCGAATTCTTCAAGGGGGGGGGGGCACATGCCTTAGGCATGTGGGGCACATGCCTTAGGCATGTGCACTAAGTCTAACTCCTTAGGGAACATGCCTAAGGCACATGCCTAAGCTCATAGGTGACGGGAACGGTATTCGATTTGGACGTATTCTCTGAGTGCCCACTATCTGCGAATTCTTCAAGTTTGAAATTCTTCTGTGTTTACGATGAAAACAGTCAAGAAATGGCTTCATTTGCTTGATCAAGCAATTTTACTAGTGCTTCTACGGCGTGTTCAGGGTTTTTTAGTGAGTCCGAAAATCCTACAGACTCCCGCCGGAGAAAATTTTTCTAAGCAGACACCCCTGCCCCACAACTGGGAAAACTTTAAATTAGTTTTTCGAACAAAAAGTAACCGCAACAAAAAAATTTTCACATAAAGGTATGAGTTTTAAAAGAAAGACGCCCGCTGACAGGCGTCCAAACATGATTAAATAACCTCTGGGCGTGGTGCCCCTCTGCTTAATACTAGCAGGGAGCAGCCAGTGGTTCCTCCAGGCTAGGCCTGTTTTTCAGAAGCTTACCCTGTCCTTGACGGAATTAACCACAAGAAGATCCAGAAAATGATGT
>OZ057403.1:39624096-39776731 GCA_964056735.1 Allodiplogaster pararmata
GGTAGCTATCTGTAAAGAGTATACTTTGTACGGTAGCTATCTGTAAAGAGTATACTTTGTACGGTAGCTATCTGTAAAGAGTATACTTTGTACGGTAGCTATCTGTAAAGAGTATACTTTGTACGGTAGCTATCTGTAAAGAGTATACTTTGTACGGTAGCTATCTGTAAAGAGTATACTTTGTACGGTAGCTATCTGTAAAGAGTATACTTTGTACGGTAGCTATCTGTAAAGAGTATACTTTGTACGGTAGCTATCTGTAAAGAGTATACTTTGTACGGTAGCTATCTGTAAAGAGTATACTTTGTACGGTAGCTATCTGTAAAGAGTATACTTTGTACGGTAGCTATCTGTAAAGAGTATACTTTGTACGGTAGCTATCTGTAAAGAGTATACTTTGTACGGTAGCTATCTGTAAAGAGTATACTTTGTACGGTAGCTATCTGTAAAGAGTATACTTTGTACGGTAGCTATCTGTAAAGAGTATACTTTGTACGGTAGCTATCTGTAAAGAGTATACTTTGTACGGTAGCTATCTGTAAAGAGTATACTTTGTACGGTAGCTATCTGTAAAGAGTATACTTTGTACGGTAGCTATCTGTAAAGAGTATACTTTGTACGGTAGCTATCTGTAAAGAGTATACTTTGTACGGTAGCTATCTGTAAAGAGTATACTTTGTACGGTAGCTATCTGTAAAGAGTATACTTTGTACGGTAGCTATCTGTAAAGAGTATACTTTGTACGGTAGCTATCTGTAAAGAGTATACTTTGTACGGTAGCTATCTGTAAAGAGTATACTTTGTACGGTAGCTATCTGTAAAGAGTATACTTTGTACGGTAGCTATCTGTAAAGAGTATACTTTGTACGGTAGCTATCTGTAAAGAGTATACTTTGTACGGTAGCTATCTGTAAAGAGTATACTTTGTACGGTAGCTATCTGTAAAGAGTATACTTTGTACGGTAGCTATCTGTAAAGAGTATACTTTGTACGGTAGCTATCTGTAAAGAGTATACTTTGTACGGTAGCTATCTGTAAAGAGTATACTTTGTACGGTAGCTATCTGTAAAGAGTATACTTTGTACGGTAGCTATCTGTAAAGAGTATACTTTGTACGGTAGCTATCTGTAAAGAGTATACTTTGTACGGTAGCTATCTGTAAAGAGTATACTTTGTACGGTAGCTATCTGTAAAGAGTATACTTTGTACGGTAGCTATCTGTAAAGAGTATACTTTGTACGGTAGCTATCTGTAAAGAGTATACTTTGTACGGTAGCTATCTGTAAAGAGTATACTTTGTACGGTAGCTATCTGTAAAGAGTATACTTTGTACGGTAGCTATCTGTAAAGAGTATACTTTGTACGGTAGCTATCTGTAAAGAGTATACTTTGTACGGTAGCTATCTGTAAAGAGTATACTTTGTACGGTAGCTATCTGTAAAGAGTATACTTTGTACGGTAGCTATCTGTAAAGAGTATACTTTGTACGGTAGCTATCTGTAAAGAGTATACTTTGTACGGTAGCTATCTGTAAAGAGTATACTTTGTACGGTAGCTATCTGTAAAGAGTATACTTTGTACGGTAGCTATCTGTAAAGAGTATACTTTGTACGGTAGCTATCTGTAAAGAGTATACTTTGTACGGTAGCTATCTGTAAAGAGTATACTTTGTACGGTAGCTATCTGTAAAGAGTATACTTTGTACGGTAGCTATCTGTAAAGAGTATACTTTGTACGGTAGCTATCTGTAAAGAGTATACTTTGTACGGTAGCTATCTGTAAAGAGTATACTTTGTACGGTAGCTATCTGTAAAGAGTATACTTTGTACGGTAGCTATCTGTAAAGAGTATACTTTGTACGGTAGCTATCTGTAAAGAGTATACTTTGTACGGTAGCTATCTGTAAAGAGTATACTTTGTACGGTAGCTATCTGTAAAGAGTATACTTTGTACGGTAGCTATCTGTAAAGAGTATACTTTGTACGGTAGCTATCTGTAAAGAGTATACTTTGTACGGTAGCTATCTGTAAAGAGTATACTTTGTACGGTAGCTATCTGTAAAGAGTATACTTTGTACGGTAGCTATCTGTAAAGAGTATACTTTGTACGGTAGCTATCTGTAAAGAGTATACTTTGTACGGTAGCTATCTGTAAAGAGTATACTTTGTACGGTAGCTATCTGTAAAGAGTATACTTTGTACGGTAGCTATCTGTAAAGAGTATACTTTGTACGGTAGCTATCTGTAAAGAGTATACTTTGTACGGTAGCTATCTGTAAAGAGTATACTTTGTACGGTAGCTATCTGTAAAGAGTATACTTTGTACGGTAGCTATCTGTAAAGAGTATACTTTGTACGGTAGCTATCTGTAAAGAGTATACTTTGTACGGTAGCTATCTGTAAAGAGTATACTTTGTACGGTAGCTATCTGTAAAGAGTATACTTTGTACGGTAGCTATCTGTAAAGAGTATACTTTGTACGGTAGCTATCTGTAAAGAGTATACTTTGTACGGTAGCTATCTGTAAAGAGTATACTTTGTACGGTAGCTATCTGTAAAGAGTATACTTTGTACGGTAGCTATCTGTAAAGAGTATACTTTGTACGGTAGCTATCTGTAAAGAGTATACTTTGTACGGTAACTATCTGTAAAGAGTATACTTTGTACGGTAGCTATCTGTAAAGAGTATACTTTGTACGGTAGCTATCTGTAAAGAGTATACTTTGTACGGTAGCTATCTGTAAAGAGTATACTTTGTACGGTAGCTATCTGTAAAGAGTATACTTTGTACGGTAGCTATCTGTAAAGAGTATACTTTGTACGGTAGCTATCTGTAAAGAGTATACTTTGTACGGTAGCTATCTGTAAAGAGTATACTTTGTACGGTAGCTATCTGTAAAGAGTATACTTTGTACGGTAGCTATCTGTAAAGAGTATACTTTGTACGGTAGCTATCTGTAAAGAGTATACTTTGTACGGTAGCTATCTGTAAAGAGTATACTTTGTACGGTAGCTATCTGTAAAGAGTATACTTTGTACGGTAGCTATCTGTAAAGAGTATACTTTGTACGGTAGCTATCTGTAAAGAGTATACTTTGTACGGTAGCTATCTGTAAAGAGTATACTTTGTACGGTAGCTATCTGTAAAGAGTATACTTTGTACGGTAGCTATCTGTAAAGAGTATACTTTGTACGGTAGCTATCTGTAAAGAGTATACTTTGTACGGTAGCTATCTGTAAAGAGTATACTTTGTACGGTAGCTATCTGTAAAGAGTATACTTTGTACGGTAGCTATCTGTAAAGAGTATACTTTGTACGGTAGCTATCTGTAAAGAGTATACTTTGTACGGTAGCTATCTGTAAAGAGTATACTTTGTACGGTAGCTATCTGTAAAGAGTATACTTTGTACGGTAGCTATCTGTAAAGAGTATACTTTGTACGGTAGCTATCTGTAAAGAGTATACTTTGTACGGTAGCTATCTGTAAAGAGTATACTTTGTACGGTAGCTATCTGTAAAGAGTATACTTTGTACGGTAGCTATCTGTAAAGAGTATACTTTGTACGGTAGCTATCTGTAAAGAGTATACTTTGTACGGTAGCTATCTGTAAAGAGTATACTTTGTACGGTAGCTATCTGTAAAGAGTATACTTTGTACGGTAGCTATCTGTAAAGAGTATACTTTGTACGGTAGCTATCTGTAAAGAGTATACTTTGTACGGTAGCTATCTGTAAAGAGTATACTTTGTACGGTAGCTATCTGTAAAGAGTATACTTTGTACGGTAGCTATCTGTAAAGAGTATACTTTGTACGGTAGCTATCTGTAAAGAGTATACTTTGTACGGTAGCTATCTGTAAAGAGTATACTTTGTACGGTAGCTATCTGTAAAGAGTATACTTTGTACGGTAGCTATCTGTAAAGAGTATACTTTGTACGGTAGCTATCTGTAAAGAGTATACTTTGTACGGTAGCTATCTGTAAAGAGTATACTTTGTACGGTAGCTATCTGTAAAGAGTATACTTTGTACGGTAGCTATCTGTAAAGAGTATACTTTGTACGGTAGCTATCTGTAAAGAGTATACTTTGTACGGTAGCTATCTGTAAAGAGTATACTTTGTACGGTAGCTATCTGTAAAGAGTATACTTTGTACGGTAGCTATCTGTAAAGAGTATACTTTGTACGGTAGCTATCTGTAAAGAGTATACTTTGTACGGTAGCTATCTGTAAAGAGTATACTTTGTACGGTAGCTATCTGTAAAGAGTATACTTTGTACGGTAGCTATCTGTAAAGAGTATACTTTGTACGGTAGCTATCTGTAAAGAGTATACTTTGTACGGTAGCTATCTGTAAAGAGTATACTTTGTACGGTAGCTATCTGTAAAGAGTATACTTTGTACGGTAGCTATCTGTAAAGAGTATACTTTGTACGGTAGCTATCTGTAAAGAGTATACTTTGTACGGTAGCTATCTGTAAAGAGTATACTTTGTACGGTAGCTATCTGTAAAGAGTATACTTTGTACGGTAGCTATCTGTAAAGAGTATACTTTGTACGGTAGCTATCTGTAAAGAGTATACTTTGTACGGTAGCTATCTGTAAAGAGTATACTTTGTACGGTAGCTATCTGTAAAGAGTATACTTTGTACGGTAGCTATCTGTAAAGAGTATACTTTGTACGGTAGCTATCTGTAAAGAGTATACTTTGTACGGTAGCTATCTGTAAAGAGTATACTTTGTACGGTAGCTATCTGTAAAGAGTATACTTTGTACGGTAGCTATCTGTAAAGAGTATACTTTGTACGGTAGCTATCTGTAAAGAGTATACTTTGTACGGTAGCTATCTGTAAAGAGTATACTTTGTACGGTAGCTATCTGTAAAGAGTATACTTTGTACGGTAGCTATCTGTAAAGAGTATACTTTGTACGGTAGCTATCTGTAAAGAGTATACTTTGTACGGTAGCTATCTGTAAAGAGTATACTTTGTACGGTAGCTATCTGTAAAGAGTATACTTTGTACGGTAGCTATCTGTAAAGAGTATACTTTGTACGGTAGCTATCTGTAAAGAGTATACTTTGTACGGTAGCTATCTGTAAAGAGTATACTTTGTACGGTAGCTATCTGTAAAGAGTATACTTTGTACGGTAGCTATCTGTAAAGAGTATACTTTGTACGGTAGCTATCTGTAAAGAGTATACTTTGTACGGTAGCTATCTGTAAAGAGTATACTTTGTACGGTAGCTATCTGTAAAGAGTATACTTTGTACGGTAGCTATCTGTAAAGAGTATACTTTGTACGGTAGCTATCTGTAAAGAGTATACTTTGTACGGTAGCTATCTGTAAAGAGTATACTTTGTACGGTAGCTATCTGTAAAGAGTATACTTTGTACGGTAGCTATCTGTAAAGAGTATACTTTGTACGGTAGCTATCTGTAAAGAGTATACTTTGTACGGTAGCTATCTGTAAAGAGTATACTTTGTACGGTAGCTATCTGTAAAGAGTATACTTTGTACGGTAGCTATCTGTAAAGAGTATACTTTGTACGGTAGCTATCTGTAAAGAGTATACTTTGTACGGTAGCTATCTGTAAAGAGTATACTTTGTACGGTAGCTATCTGTAAAGAGTATACTTTGTACGGTAGCTATCTGTAAAGAGTATACTTTGTACGGTAGCTATCTGTAAAGAGTATACTTTGTACGGTAGCTATCTGTAAAGAGTATACTTTGTACGGTAGCTATCTGTAAAGAGTATACTTTGTACGGTAGCTATCTGTAAAGAGTATACTTTGTACGGTAGCTATCTGTAAAGAGTATACTTTGTACGGTAGCTATCTGTAAAGAGTATACTTTGTACGGTAGCTATCTGTAAAGAGTATACTTTGTACGGTAGCTATCTGTAAAGAGTATACTTTGTACGGTAGCTATCTGTAAAGAGTATACTTTGTACGGTAGCTATCTGTAAAGAGTATACTTTGTACGGTAGCTATCTGTAAAGAGTATACTTTGTACGGTAGCTATCTGTAAAGAGTATACTTTGTACGGTAGCTATCTGTAAAGAGTATACTTTGTACGGTAGCTATCTGTAAAGAGTATACTTTGTACGGTAGCTATCTGTAAAGAGTATACTTTGTACGGTAGCTATCTGTAAAGAGTATACTTTGTACGGTAGCTATCTGTAAAGAGTATACTTTGTACGGTAGCTATCTGTAAAGAGTATACTTTGTACGGTAGCTATCTGTAAAGAGTATACTTTGTACGGTAGCTATCTGTAAAGAGTATACTTTGTACGGTAGCTATCTGTAAAGAGTATACTTTGTACGGTAGCTATCTGTAAAGAGTATACTTTGTACGGTAGCTATCTGTAAAGAGTATACTTTGTACGGTAGCTATCTGTAAAGAGTATACTTTGTACGGTAGCTATCTGTAAAGAGTATACTTTGTACGGTAGCTATCTGTAAAGAGTATACTTTGTACGGTAGCTATCTGTAAAGAGTATACTTTGTACGGTAGCTATCTGTAAAGAGTATACTTTGTACGGTAGCTATCTGTAAAGAGTATACTTTGTACGGTAGCTATCTGTAAAGAGTATACTTTGTACGGTAGCTATCTGTAAAGAGTATACTTTGTACGGTAGCTATCTGTAAAGAGTATACTTTGTACGGTAGCTATCTGTAAAGAGTATACTTTGTACGGTAGCTATCTGTAAAGAGTATACTTTGTACGGTAGCTATCTGTAAAGAGTATACTTTGTACGGTAGCTATCTGTAAAGAGTATACTTTGTACGGTAGCTATCTGTAAAGAGTATACTTTGTACGGTAGCTATCTGTAAAGAGTATACTTTGTACGGTAGCTATCTGTAAAGAGTATACTTTGTACGGTAGCTATCTGTAAAGAGTATACTTTGTACGGTAGCTATCTGTAAAGAGTATACTTTGTACGGTAGCTATCTGTAAAGAGTATACTTTGTACGGTAGCTATCTGTAAAGAGTATACTTTGTACGGTAGCTATCTGTAAAGAGTATACTTTGTACGGTAGCTATCTGTAAAGAGTATACTTTGTACGGTAGCTATCTGTAAAGAGTATACTTTGTACGGTAGCTATCTGTAAAGAGTATACTTTGTACGGTAGCTATCTGTAAAGAGTATACTTTGTACGGTAGCTATCTGTAAAGAGTATACTTTGTACGGTAGCTATCTGTAAAGAGTATACTTTGTACGGTAGCTATCTGTAAAGAGTATACTTTGTACGGTAGCTATCTGTAAAGAGTATACTTTGTACGGTAGCTATCTGTAAAGAGTATACTTTGTACGGTAGCTATCTGTAAAGAGTATACTTTGTACGGTAGCTATCTGTAAAGAGTATACTTTGTACGGTAGCTATCTGTAAAGAGTATACTTTGTACGGTAGCTATCTGTAAAGAGTATACTTTGTACGGTAGCTATCTGTAAAGAGTATACTTTGTACGGTAGCTATCTGTAAAGAGTATACTTTGTACGGTAGCTATCTGTAAAGAGTATACTTTGTACGGTAGCTATCTGTAAAGAGTATACTTTGTACGGTAGCTATCTGTAAAGAGTATACTTTGTACGGTAGCTATCTGTAAAGAGTATACTTTGTACGGTAGCTATCTGTAAAGAGTATACTTTGTACGGTAGCTATCTGTAAAGAGTATACTTTGTACGGTAGCTATCTGTAAAGAGTATACTTTGTACGGTAGCTATCTGTAAAGAGTATACTTTGTACGGTAGCTATCTGTAAAGAGTATACTTTGTACGGTAGCTATCTGTAAAGAGTATACTTTGTACGGTAGCTATCTGTAAAGAGTATACTTTGTACGGTAGCTATCTGTAAAGAGTATACTTTGTACGGTAGCTATCTGTAAAGAGTATACTTTGTACGGTAGCTATCTGTAAAGAGTATACTTTGTACGGTAGCTATCTGTAAAGAGTATACTTTGTACGGTAGCTATCTGTAAAGAGTATACTTTGTACGGTAGCTATCTGTAAAGAGTATACTTTGTACGGTAGCTATCTGTAAAGAGTATACTTTGTACGGTAGCTATCTGTAAAGAGTATACTTTGTACGGTAGCTATCTGTAAAGAGTATACTTTGTACGGTAGCTATCTGTAAAGAGTATACTTTGTACGGTAGCTATCTGTAAAGAGTATACTTTGTACGGTAGCTATCTGTAAAGAGTATACTTTGTACGGTAGCTATCTGTAAAGAGTATACTTTGTACGGTAGCTATCTGTAAAGAGTATACTTTGTACGGTAGCTATCTGTAAAGAGTATACTTTGTACGGTAGCTATCTGTAAAGAGTATACTTTGTACGGTAGCTATCTGTAAAGAGTATACTTTGTACGGTAGCTATCTGTAAAGAGTATACTTTGTACGGTAGCTATCTGTAAAGAGTATACTTTGTACGGTAGCTATCTGTAAAGAGTATACTTTGTACGGTAGCTATCTGTAAAGAGTATACTTTGTACGGTAGCTATCTGTAAAGAGTATACTTTGTACGGTAGCTATCTGTAAAGAGTATACTTTGTACGGTAGCTATCTGTAAAGAGTATACTTTGTACGGTAGCTATCTGTAAAGAGTATACTTTGTACGGTAGCTATCTGTAAAGAGTATACTTTGTACGGTAGCTATCTGTAAAGAGTATACTTTGTACGGTAGCTATCTGTAAAGAGTATACTTTGTACGGTAGCTATCTGTAAAGAGTATACTTTGTACGGTAGCTATCTGTAAAGAGTATACTTTGTACGGTAGCTATCTGTAAAGAGTATACTTTGTACGGTAGCTATCTGTAAAGAGTATACTTTGTACGGTAGCTATCTGTAAAGAGTATACTTTGTACGGTAGCTATCTGTAAAGAGTATACTTTGTACGGTAGCTATCTGTAAAGAGTATACTTTGTACGGTAGCTATCTGTAAAGAGTATACTTTGTACGGTAGCTATCTGTAAAGAGTATACTTTGTACGGTAGCTATCTGTAAAGAGTATACTTTGTACGGTAGCTATCTGTAAAGAGTATACTTTGTACGGTAGCTATCTGTAAAGAGTATACTTTGTACGGTAGCTATCTGTAAAGAGTATACTTTGTACGGTAGCTATCTGTAAAGAGTATACTTTGTACGGTAGCTATCTGTAAAGAGTATACTTTGTACGGTAGCTATCTGTAAAGAGTATACTTTGTACGGTAGCTATCTGTAAAGAGTATACTTTGTACGGTAGCTATCTGTAAAGAGTATACTTTGTACGGTAGCTATCTGTAAAGAGTATACTTTGTACGGTAGCTATCTGTAAAGAGTATACTTTGTACGGTAGCTATCTGTAAAGAGTATACTTTGTACGGTAGCTATCTGTAAAGAGTATACTTTGTACGGTAGCTATCTGTAAAGAGTATACTTTGTACGGTAGCTATCTGTAAAGAGTATACTTTGTACGGTAGCTATCTGTAAAGAGTATACTTTGTACGGTAGCTATCTGTAAAGAGTATACTTTGTACGGTAGCTATCTGTAAAGAGTATACTTTGTACGGTAGCTATCTGTAAAGAGTATACTTTGTACGGTAGCTATCTGTAAAGAGTATACTTTGTACGGTAGCTATCTGTAAAGAGTATACTTTGTACGGTAGCTATCTGTAAAGAGTATACTTTGTACGGTAGCTATCTGTAAAGAGTATACTTTGTACGGTAGCTATCTGTAAAGAGTATACTTTGTACGGTAGCTATCTGTAAAGAGTATACTTTGTACGGTAGCTATCTGTAAAGAGTATACTTTGTACGGTAGCTATCTGTAAAGAGTATACTTTGTACGGTAGCTATCTGTAAAGAGTATACTTTGTACGGTAGCTATCTGTAAAGAGTATACTTTGTACGGTAGCTATCTGTAAAGAGTATACTTTGTACGGTAGCTATCTGTAAAGAGTATACTTTGTACGGTAGCTATCTGTAAAGAGTATACTTTGTACGGTAGCTATCTGTAAAGAGTATACTTTGTACGGTAGCTATCTGTAAAGAGTATACTTTGTACGGTAGCTATCTGTAAAGAGTATACTTTGTACGGTAGCTATCTGTAAAGAGTATACTTTGTACGGTAGCTATCTGTAAAGAGTATACTTTGTACGGTAGCTATCTGTAAAGAGTATACTTTGTACGGTAGCTATCTGTAAAGAGTATACTTTGTACGGTAGCTATCTGTAAAGAGTATACTTTGTACGGTAGCTATCTGTAAAGAGTATACTTTGTACGGTAGCTATCTGTAAAGAGTATACTTTGTACGGTAGCTATCTGTAAAGAGTATACTTTGTACGGTAGCTATCTGTAAAGAGTATACTTTGTACGGTAGCTATCTGTAAAGAGTATACTTTGTACGGTAGCTATCTGTAAAGAGTATACTTTGTACGGTAGCTATCTGTAAAGAGTATACTTTGTACGGTAGCTATCTGTAAAGAGTATACTTTGTACGGTAGCTATCTGTAAAGAGTATACTTTGTACGGTAGCTATCTGTAAAGAGTATACTTTGTACGGTAGCTATCTGTAAAGAGTATACTTTGTACGGTAGCTATCTGTAAAGAGTATACTTTGTACGGTAGCTATCTGTAAAGAGTATACTTTGTACGGTAGCTATCTGTAAAGAGTATACTTTGTACGGTAGCTATCTGTAAAGAGTATACTTTGTACGGTAGCTATCTGTAAAGAGTATACTTTGTACGGTAGCTATCTGTAAAGAGTATACTTTGTACGGTAGCTATCTGTAAAGAGTATACTTTGTACGGTAGCTATCTGTAAAGAGTATACTTTGTACGGTAGCTATCTGTAAAGAGTATACTTTGTACGGTAGCTATCTGTAAAGAGTATACTTTGTACGGTAGCTATCTGTAAAGAGTATACTTTGTACGGTAGCTATCTGTAAAGAGTATACTTTGTACGGTAGCTATCTGTAAAGAGTATACTTTGTACGGTAGCTATCTGTAAAGAGTATACTTTGTACGGTAGCTATCTGTAAAGAGTATACTTTGTACGGTAGCTATCTGTAAAGAGTATACTTTGTACGGTAGCTATCTGTAAAGAGTATACTTTGTACGGTAGCTATCTGTAAAGAGTATACTTTGTACGGTAGCTATCTGTAAAGAGTATACTTTGTACGGTAGCTATCTGTAAAGAGTATACTTTGTACGGTAGCTATCTGTAAAGAGTATACTTTGTACGGTAGCTATCTGTAAAGAGTATACTTTGTACGGTAGCTATCTGTAAAGAGTATACTTTGTACGGTAGCTATCTGTAAAGAGTATACTTTGTACGGTAGCTATCTGTAAAGAGTATACTTTGTACGGTAGCTATCTGTAAAGAGTATACTTTGTACGGTAGCTATCTGTAAAGAGTATACTTTGTACGGTAGCTATCTGTAAAGAGTATACTTTGTACGGTAGCTATCTGTAAAGAGTATACTTTGTACGGTAGCTATCTGTAAAGAGTATACTTTGTACGGTAGCTATCTGTAAAGAGTATACTTTGTACGGTAGCTATCTGTAAAGAGTATACTTTGTACGGTAGCTATCTGTAAAGAGTATACTTTGTACGGTAGCTATCTGTAAAGAGTATACTTTGTACGGTAGCTATCTGTAAAGAGTATACTTTGTACGGTAGCTATCTGTAAAGAGTATACTTTGTACGGTAGCTATCTGTAAAGAGTATACTTTGTACGGTAGCTATCTGTAAAGAGTATTCTTTGTACGGTAGCTATCTGTAAAGAGTATACTTTGTACGGTAGCTATCTGTAAAGAGTATTCTTTGTACGGTAGCTATCTGTAAAGAGTATACTTTGTACGGTAGCTATCTGTAAAGAGTATACTTTGTACGGTAGCTATCTGTAAAGAGTATACTTTGTACGGTAGCTATCTGTAAAGAGTATACTTTGTACGGTAGCTATCTGTAAAGAGTATACTTTGTACGGTAGCTATCTGTAAAGAGTATACTTTGTACGGTAGCTATCTGTAAAGAGTATAGTTTGTACGGTAGCTATCTGTAAAGAGTATACTTTGTACGGTAGCTATCTGTAAAGAGTATACTTTGTACGGTAGCTATCTGTAAAGAGTATACTTTGTACGGTAGCTATCTGTAAAGAGTATACTTTGTACGGTAGCTATCTGTAAAGAGTATACTTTGTACGGTAGCTATCTGTAAAGAGTATACTTTGTACGGTAGCTATCTGTAAAGAGTATACTTTGTACGGTAGCTATCTGTAAAGAGTATACTTTGTACGGTAGCTATCTGTAAAGAGTATACTTTGTACGGTAGCTATCTGTAAAGAGTATACTTTGTACGGTAGCTATCTGTAAAGAGTATACTTTGTACGGTAGCTATCTGTAAAGAGTATACTTTGTACGGTAGCTATCTGTAAAGAGTATACTTTGTACGGTAGCTATCTGTAAAGAGTATACTTTGTACGGTAGCTATCTGTAAAGAGTATACTTTGTACGGTAGCTATCTGTAAAGAGTATACTTTGTACGGTAGCTATCTGTAAAGAGTATACTTTGTACGGTAGCTATCTGTAAAGAGTATACTTTGTACGGTAGCTATCTGTAAAGAGTATACTTTGTACGGTAGCTATCTGTAAAGAGTATACTTTGTACGGTAGCTATCTGTAAAGAGTATACTTTGTACGGTAGCTATCTGTAAAGAGTATACTTTGTACGGTAGCTATCTGTAAAGAGTATACTTTGTACGGTAGCTATCTGTAAAGAGTATACTTTGTACGGTAACTATCTGTAAAGAGCAGTTTCCGATATTTTTGTCCTCGAATAATTATATTAATGGTTTTGCAGCATTCATTAAGTGAGTGACTGTTCAATTATAAATCTGTATTGTAGATACTTCGAATCCTTTTTTTCCGAGAGAACAATTTCGTAACTGTGTCTAATCCGTTAGAATAATTTTCCTACTCTCTCGATTGTGTTTTCGTCTTATTTTTCCCCGTTGATTTTTGATTAGTCACGTCATTCTCTGCATCGAATAATTTTCATATGTTCACAAGTATCATAATTCGCTTTAAGCAATGTTAGCGAAGCCATGATGCGTGATGAAAAAATCGCTTTCTCCCGTTGCGTGGTCTCCGCACACATATTCATAGAATTATGAATTTTTAATGAAAAATTTTTCCAGAAGAACTGAGCTCCTAAATAGCTCTGTTGTTGAAGTCTTCATCAGCTGCAGTTTGATATCTCAAGTTGGTTTTTGAAATATCATATCATTCGGAGAAAAGCACCGCTTAGAAAGATTGCTTGCTTAAAAAAAAGCTTAGAAAAGTTTCATACCATTTCTTGAAATTCAGATACGTTTTAGATAGAAATCTGGGAAAACCGAGATATTTTTTCTCGTCCTGAACCATAAAGAACAGTTCGGAAACAGAGTTTCTCAATCGCTTGCTCGCTGATCTATTTTTCACGTAACTGCAAGTGATTTTGTTCTGCTTGTAGAAAAGAGACTATTCTGTTCATGTTCAATACAAACGCTTCATTCGATATTCAGGACCTGGAAAAAGTACGCTCATGAGCAACATTAGTTACTTCCCGTTCTATTTGCAAACCCTCACGTCTCAAATCTTTTCCAATGACGGCGACTGCGAACTCTTCTCAGCAAGTTGTTTCTCATTGATGAAGATTGTATTAAGATTGTGAGTATTCGTATTTTCTTCACAGGCTCACCAAACCGTTTAACCTGGCAGTTTCGAGTTCAGTGCAGTTAAGGTTGGATGCAAGGTCTTTAATAAACACTTGATCTGCTGCATCAGTGGCTTCATCGCTGGTTTACTCCGGAAAACTAAGGCACACAAGGTTTAAGGCTTTCTCCTCGATCATTTTCTTATCAATGGTTAGAGCTTGTAACGCGGCTTGGTAGGCAAGTGTATAAGTTGAGGTGGAAACGAGAGAAGGGATGGTACTTTCTTACTTCGTGAGGTAGGGCGGAGCCTCCTCCGGGGACGGGGCGTGCCCTCCTCCGGGGAGGGGCGTGGCCAGCCGCCCAACTTCCAAACAAATGGAATTGAAGGGATGTGGCAGAAGATGAAAGCCGCTCACGAAAAGAGATACGGCACACATCGAAGCACCCTTGAAAGCCATTTGGGTGAATGGTGGTTTCTACACCGACATCCAAAGCACATGAGACTGCTTGCAATGCTCAAAGGGATTGTCTCTCTGCTTTGTTGTTGATGAATTTGAAACTTTAATGAAAACGTGAACATAAAATCTCAATATCAAGTGATACTTATTGAATGGTGATGGATTATGACGCGCATGCCTTCTCTCTACTCCTTTTCTCAGACACTCTCTCATACACATGCACTCTCTTCCACCCTCATTGGGTAATGACGCGCATGCTCTCTCTCTACTCTTTTTCTCTCACACCCATGCATACACACACTCACTCACGCAAACTCGCCACTTTCCCTTTGCCCTTTGTCGAAGCTCCGCTCTACCTCACGAAGTAAAAAAGTGCCTAATTATGTTTCAAAACCACGTACACGCGAAACCGATACGACAAAAGACAAGTTCATTTTAATTTTTCCGTTTCTAAAGACTTGAGCGTTAGAAAAGGATTCCTCATCCGAGCGGGTGACCCATAAATAAAAGAGAAAAGCGACTCCGTAAAAACTTGAAGGAAAGTTCAATTTATTTCCCTATTCTGCCTTCCCCATTCACTTGCTTCTCATCATTCATTTTTTTGGACAAGTTTATTTTTTGGACAAGTTTAAGTTCTTTGCAGGCGTTGATTCAAAGCTTTCTGATTTTTATCATTGAAGCAGCTCAAAAACTTTCAAAATTTCAGCCGAACTTATCACAAACTGAAAAGATGGCTTCTGTCATATCGCCCGATAATTCTAAACAATACCAGTCAGTTCGCTTAATTTGTTTCCGGAATTCAAATTGGAAACATTGGTCTAATTCTCAAACATGGAAACAGTACCTGGATTTAGGAAAAGAACTAAAATCAGTTTATTCACTCATAATGTTCATGTATATTAGCTCTATGAGCAATCCCATACGCACGAACACGCCACAATTCATACATTTCTTCACTGTTTCAATTTTATCTGTGTTTCTAATGTAGTTCAAATGAGAATATACGCATGAACATATCCGCACAGTAAGGTCTCGAGTTGTCATGTCTTTCTAAAGACATGACAAGATGATGCTGATCCGTTGATGAATGAATAGCGTTGGTGAGAAACACCGTTGGTTTTGTAGTTAGGAGTTAGTGAAGGCGTCGAAATCGGAAGCATGGCAACTTATTCAACTATCCGCTTCAAAAAGGAATGCTACATCGCACGAAAATAGTTCATAAAACTTGTTTTACGAAACTAGACAGTTCAATAGTTCTTCCAACTCTCAAGAAACTTTTTATTTATTCTCAACGAGCACGTTACTAAGTACCAGTGAAAAAAATTGTTGCAGGAAAGGACTTTGTCCTCTGCTTGTAGAAGATCCCCTCGAACCGCTGCCCGCACTCCCCGTTCACTGCGTGATGGAATCCATTGAACTCTACGGACTAGAGTGAGCCTGCTCTGCAACCGTTTGAGAGAGAGAAAGAGAGAGTGTTCATAACCAAAAGTCTTCGATGCGGGCTGCTTGCCGGCAACAACAACAACAACAACAAGAAGAGAGAGAGAGAGAGAGAGAAGAGAGAGAGAGAGAGGGAGAGAAAGAGAGTGAGATAGGGGGAGAGAGAGCAAAGAGATATAGTGAGACACTGAGAAAGAGTGAGAGGTGAAAGAAAGATATAGTGAGAAAGAGAAAAGCAGAGATAAAAAAGAGAAAGAGTAATGAAAGATAGTGAAAGAGGAAAAGAGTGATGTAGTTTTGGGTTGAGGCTCAGTAAATTGCCAAAATTAACTAACTTTTTGTGATTCGCTCAACCAGGTAATCTTTTTATGATTTGCACAACCTTGATTTCAGAAGGACCTTCCGCCACGTTTTGGGGTCCCTCGGACTCGAAAGGTCCGAGGGAGTCCGAGTAGCAGAGCAGGTTAACTGTGGCTCTGATGCAGTATTGTCAAACTATAAGAGGCCGCGGTTGGATGACGAAGAATTGGAGAGCCCACATGAGACCGTCAAGCGTACAACAGCAGTAATCAAGAATGCCACCGCTGTAGCTGCAGAAGCTATCGCCCAGAAAGAGGCTGCCAAGTCTCAAATGCCTCACTTATGAGCAGCAAGAGGTGTTGAGCAGGCCCGAAAGTTGGAGATTCCAGGAGCAAGCGGACTTGATCCGGAGTTGAGACAAAGGAACGAGCCACCGGTGGGAATGGTCGGTGATGAAGTTGGCATTCGCCAGGGAGGAAAGGCGAGCGCCGGGGAGAGAACTGCTGTACTCCCCGTTAACCAAAATTTTCAGTAAGACAACAGGCTTTGTGGGACAAGTGCTCCACATCCTTCCCTATTAACCTTTCTGACAATCTGTCAGAACTCTGTATTAATTTTTTAAAAAAACAACAACAACAGGTTATACGAAGACTCCAGTGTTCTTTCCACGAAGCTCTTCTCCCTGACTGCGCAGAAGATCTTTCTTCTTCTTTCAAAGTAATGAGTAATTCAGTTGTTATAGTTTCAATATGTTGTTAATGTTTAAGTTACAATCTAGAAGAAAACGTATCCAAAAACTTGTTTCTTTTGATGTGAGAGAATTTAGTATTAAATGTTGGTTTTTAGAAACGAATTCTCGTTTTGGAAATGTACACTTTTTGTTGAAAAGTCAATGATTCTCATGACTTTTTTCGCACTAAAAGCATGGATTGCCAGAACTCGAAATTGGAAAAGAAATGGTGAGTAAAAAAATGGTTTATTTTCAGTTACGATGAAGGGATGAAGCGGTGCCTAATGATTCTTCCGTTTCCTTTGCAAGATGTCAAAGCTCCTGGGGATGGTGAGTTTATATCGTGGTTTTTCTGAGCCGCAAGGGAGTCTATGCATTTTCCATAGAAAGACGTAAGTGAATAAACTTTGCGATTCACAAGCGTACTCTTTCTCAGGAATTCTTCTCGATTAGTGATTACTATTATATTATATTCGTATCCGACATAGATTACTACTTGTGCCCGTCTAGAAATAGTCTCACCGCTAGTAATTCTTATTCGTATCGCATGTTTGTTGTATTCGCCATGTTAGTAAAGATCTTCAGCTATCATTAAGTTTCACTTTTCTATTTCGCAATTTCATAATTTTTTACAATTATTGCCGATGATTGTTAAACATTATCCGTTCTCAATACTTCTGACTCGAATGTTAGCACATGCAGTAAAACATTAGTTCATCCTCTGTTCAAATATACTATATTGCTAAAAATTTCTTTGCTTACATAAATAACGATATAAGCACAGAATGTACAGCATTGCACAAAATACCAATGCCAATATATAACAATAGTGTTGATTGGAAATAACTACCCCGATTACTCTTCTTGTCCATAATCAGTTTTACCAGCTCGTTTGGCCATGAGTAGGTATTGCTTTACTTCAAGAGGTCATGCCAACGTTGAATACTCTCATGACCTTCTTCGGAATTAGCCGTTGTGGCCTTTGACTTACTGCAGTTTCCAAGTTTGCGAAGGCGCAACTACAATAAGTCCATTGGGTCTAGTTAAGCGATCTTTATTGAACGAAACATGTAGCAGTTCAAATCGAACTTCTTCAAACGAGAAGGATAAAATGCCGCTTCCAAAAAAGTAAGGTTCAAAAACAACACAGAGGTCCAATTTTCTATCGATACCAACACGATGAAAATGTTTTAGAGGTATTGATGGTACTAAAGATCAGAGAATGTTTTCATAAGCCAAGAAAAAACAAAATTGTTAAAACATGAAGAGAGAGTAAATGAAATTTTTTCTCGCTGATCGCAGTGTTTAGGAGATTAGATTTGTGACTATAATCTTGACTAATAAAGTACTAATTTAGAACGAATGAATCGATGCTGAAAAAGAATTTAAAAGTATATGTTACATTTCTAAGAGTCTATAAAATCAATCTCTAACTGATGTAATTACGCCGGAAAACAACTCAATTAGACGAATGATTCATCGCTTCATTCATCGAGTTCAGGAATAAGTAAAGTATTTTTGTTGACTGATCTCCTTCTCTTTCTCTCTTTCTCTCTCTCTCTCTCTCTTTCTCTTTCGCTCTCTCTCTCCCTCTCTCTCTCTGTTTCTTTCTAAATCCCGTAAACAGGGAAGATTTTTCAGTTGACTTTTCACCAGTTAGGAGCCATTTTGTCTTAGGCGAGTTTTACACACTGCAGCTTATGACAATCAGTCTTTACAGTGTCAGGACTGCAAAGGACATCAAAACCCTTCTCCGGACGCATCTTGTCCGAAGAACACGAGAACTTCTCTCATTAAAGAGAGTGTTCATAACCAAGTCTTCGATGCGGGATGCTTGCCGGCAACAACAACAACAACAATCAGTCTTTCAAGGTGCACACTTGTCGCAGAGACGAGAATGTAAAACTCAAGAATTGTTCGAGCTATCGTATATTCTCGTCTACAAACTCTTCTTCTCCGTTTCAGAACAGTGCAATTCCTTCTCTCCTGCCCATCCCAACTCATACACTTGCCTACCAATCCGCGTTGCAAGCTCTAACCATTGATAAGAAAATGATCGAGGAGAAAGCCTTAAACCTTGTGTGCGTTGGTATTCCGGAGTCGACCAGCGATGAAGCCACTGATGCAGCAGATCAAGTGTTTATTAAAAACCTTGCATCCAACCTCAACTGCACTGAACTCGAAACTGCCAGGTTAAACAGTTTGGTGAGCCTGTGAAAAAAATACTAATACTCACAATCTTACTACAGTCTTCATCATTTAGAAACAACTTGTTGAGAAGAATTCGCAGTTGCCGTCATTCGAAAAGACTTGAGACGTGACAGTTTGCAAATAGAACGGGAAGTAAAGAATGTGGCTCGTGAGCGAAACAGCATCCCTGTTAGGCAAAAGTCGAAAGTCATCGGAACCTCTTTGGTTCCCATACGCGCTTTTTATTCTGGACGTTTGCACGACCAACTGGCGCCTCCGAAAAGACCGGCTACACGGACGATGTCTCAATCGCCCCGAATTAACATCACAACGTGTGTCCATTGATATAATTTTTTTTCGATCTAAGTAAAACAATTGATTCAATAGACCATAGATTGCTCCTTAATTGCGTTGAGTCAAATGGTATCCCTTTATCGATTGTGAAATGGCTTATAAGCTACCTTGCAGGCCACTCCCAAATAGTTGTGATTAACAATGTTCTTTCTAGATCAACCTTTGTTACATCTGGTATCCTCCAAGGATCTTTTTTAGGCCCACTTTCATGTTTTTTGTACATCGATTCTGTCAAACATTGTATCCCCGATTCTCTTCAATTTTGCCCTTTCACTGATTATATAAAGTTAATAGGACGCTTCCAAGTTAATAGGATTGCCAAGACCTTCAAATCTTCAAATGTTTTACGGAATCTCGAGTGAAATATTGAATTCAGGAACAGCAGAGCAGTTCATAAGTCGTCTCCAATTCAATTTTATTCCGTGCACAAAAAAGGTTGGGGGTAAATGGAACAGAAGAATAAGAGGCAGCGAAGCACGGACTGGTTTTGCTTGGTAAAAGTCGGCACCTGAAAGGCTGTTGGAATGTCCGTAACTCCGTAACGAGAATGTCCTAAGTGAATTGGAGAATAATCAGTAGCATTTAGAAATTCACCTTATAAGTCGCCCCACTTATGTATTTATCATTTACAATGTTCTGTTTTTCGTTCTGATAGAAACTCTATTATCAGTAACAGAGGTGGCGGAGTAGCAATTTTAGTGCAATCTAGACTCAGTCCAGTAGCAATTTCGTCGGTGTCAGTTTCAGAATGTGAAGCTATTACAGTTGAGTTACAATGTAGTGACAATTTTCTCGGGTTAGATTAATGTGTGTTTATCGATCTCCCAGTGCCCCAGACGATATCATGAATGAGTTATTAGCATACTTCTCTTTAAATACCATTCCCAATGTCCCTCTCATAATCGTTGGTGATTTGAATTTGCCTTGTATTGATTGGGACAAGTTGACGTGTTCTAAGAGCTATTCTTCTACTCAATTTCTTAATTACTGTTGTGATAACCATTTCACTCAGTACATTCTGATGCCGACTCGAAGTCAGAACATTCTTGATCTTCTTCTATGCAATCATCCGATTATCTCTTTTTCTAGTGTTATTGCTCCCTTCACATATCAGTGCGATCATAATTCTATTTGTTTTGATTGTATTACCTCCAAAGTATTCGATGACATAATCAAGCCTATAAAACTTTATTCTGAGCCAAACTGGCATATGATTGAGTACTTTATTTACTGTCATGATTGGACAATGGCATTATCATCTCTTGACCCTAATCAAGCTTACAACTATATCGTTGATCTACTATGTGACCTTATCGATCGCTTTGTGCCAACTGTTGTTCCTAATTTGTCCTCCAATAGATATCCAGAGCGTATTCAACGCTTATTCAATAAGCTTCAGAAAGTTTCAATTACTGCTCCTTACTCCGAATATTGTAAAAATCTGTCAAGAAATTTTTCTTCTGAGCTTTATGATTTTGAAACATCTAAGGAATCTTCTCTGATTGTTAAAGGCAACCGTAAACAGTTTTTCTCGTATTGTACAAATCGTATTAAATCTCAAAACGATTCCTATGTTTTGTATGACAGTAGTGGAACGGTAGTGACGGACCCTTCCATAAAAGCTGACAAGTTTTCTTCTCAGTTCTCATCAACTTTCTCTGAACCGTCTCAGAATGTTCTTCCTGTCCCTATTTTAGCTCCTTTCGATCAACACTTTTCTCTTGAAATAACTGATGATCAAATGATTATCGAGGCTGTTTCTAAGTTAGAGAATAAATGTAATACCTCACCCGATGCCATTCCGAACATTTTTATCAAAAAAATGTAGATTTGCGTTGTTGAAACCTCTGCGTATTTTATTCAACAACTGTTTAACGACTGGAATCGTACCCGATATGTGGAAGTTTGCTATTGTAAAGCCTCTGCTAAAAAACAAAGGACCCCTTATCTTATCAAATTACAGACCCATTTCTTTAACCTGCTCGATTTCTAAAGTAATGGAAAAAGTTATTGTTAATTCTATTTCAAAGTATCTTGAAGAGCGTTCACTGCTCTCCCCTTTTCAAGCCAGTTTTCGACCTAATCGATCGACAATAACTTCTTTAGCCGAATCATATTCCTTCATAACCCACTCTCTGAGTTCAAGTATTGATATTGATGTAACTTTCCTAGACATCTCAAAAGCTTTTGATTCTGTAGATATTCGATTTCTATTGTTTAAATTGAATTCACTTGGTATTGTAGGGCCTGCACTTAAATTTATCTCTTCTTTCCTCAACTCCCGTAAACAATCAGTGATCATCGATGGTATCAACTCAGTACCAGCTTCAGTTTTAAGTGATGTTCCTCAAGGTTCTTCAATAGGCCCGTTGTTGTTTTTACTGTTCATTGACGACATCAAGAAAGTTATCCCTGCTACTATTCGCTTCAGTATTTTTGCCGATCATGTTAATTTTTCTTTTTCTCTGTCTTTTCTTTCTTACTCTAATTTTTCTCTCTATCTCGCAGTTACATGAACTGAGAGTAGTCCTGCAACACCTTCTTTCGGTATTCCAACGGCCTCATAGTCAGTCAGGTCGGCTTTATCTTAATTTGAAAGCGAGACTTAACAGCTCTTGGAACCTCAAAGCAGGGTCAACGTCGTGATAAAGAGCAGACCGATTCATAGAGAGACGATAGAAATTTTTCCACGTCAAAAAGCCAGAAGATACCTTATGGAATCAATTATTTTGAATTTGATTAATTCAAGAGAAAACTCCTTTTTTTAGTTTAGAATTGTCTGAAAAAAACATCTTGTTACGAACTATCGTGTTGCAAAGTGATGTGATGGGAACTTACGTAATGCAAATCTGAAGGTGTGAATTATGACAATGCAAACTTTCTGATTATATTCGATAAATTACTGTACTATGTATTGCACGGGCAATTGTTTTTCCAGGAAGCGGGTTCGATCTTAGCAGTTCTTAATTGAACGGAGCGAGCACGTCAGTATACCTACAATTCTACCCTATTTTTGTTCTTCTGAGGTGCTGATATGGGTTGAGCTTCACCCCACGCTGGACTGCGTCTCTGACTTTCTAGGTAGAGTGCAGCCTGCAGTGTCAGACAGTGATTTTTTTAAAAATTGTCTGCAGTCTCTTTGTACTATCTTCTCTGCTTGTCAGCTGTCACCTCACGCTTTCTTGGGTCAGCGTGCAGCGTAGACAGTGTAGAGTTTATTACTCAGGAAATCAATTCCCAAACCTAGGAAAAAAAAATTTTCAAGTTTTTCTGCTTAGGCTTAGGTGAGGGTTACGCTATCGAGGTCGTACGGTTCAGGAAGGAGACCATATCGCTTAGAAACGAGACAGTAAAAAAGTTAGAGACTCAGTGCGGCGTGGGGTAAAACTGATTCTTAAACTCTGGTGTTTCCGGAAAACTCTCGCTGAAAGGCGCCTCTGAACCTCTACACCCCCCCCGCATTGCCATTCCGTCCGCCTTCGGTCGTCTTCTTCAATTTTTGTAAATCCATCCACGCGATGTTTTGAATACTTTTCGCGTAATGGAAGCTTCAACAAATTTTGAACATCTATTACCACTCCGTGACAGTGCTACGTTTAACGTCAAATGTTGCATTTCGGTTATACACCAGTCTCATTAAACTCAATCACTCTTATTCTCTGCCATAATGAGCGCGCGCGAAGTGTTCCAATCAATGTAGCAGATCATCGAAGAAAAACAACTATAAACCATTTGGAATTGAATTTAACAAGAAGAGGGCGAAGAATCACCGATTTTGTGTTTGCTACCCAAAAGAAGTCAGTTTTCCTAATTAAGAATTGGGTAAAAAATACTCTCAGCAAAAGTAAGAAGTCGGTTGTACGAATTCGGCTTATTAATTCAAATGGCAGAGTCCATCTGTTTTTTCCCTGAAAATTGACATTCAGTAGGCCAACCCTGGAGAAGACGATTTTGATTGTGATTGTTTCTTTGAAATTTAGTGGAACGATTCCAAAGTGTATTGAATTTCAGTGTTCAAATGAATGAATTCGAAACTATTTATTCTTTCTTATAAAAAACTCTATCTTATGTGTAAGGTGTGACAGAATAACAAATGAAAAGCTCGATTTCGAAGGGTGTAATATTCGTAGATCATGGATACAGTCCCACTGGGGCCTCTTTCTAATTGGATATTTTGGATACAGCGATACAATATTGTCTTTCTAATCTTTCGATACAGCGATACAGTTATACAAATGGTTACAGCGATATTTTGTGAAGGGCCCCTGTATCCGTACAAAGGTTCTCTCTCAAATCTTTTACAGTTTACAGCAAAAAATCGAATCTTTACAGGAAACGGATACAAATTTACAGTTCTAGAGGCTGCTGTAAAGATGGATACAGCACGCATTTACGATGTTTTTTCTTCATGTTTTTGTTTTTTCTCTTCATATTTTGTTTTCTTCTTCATCTTTTGTTTTTCTTCTTCATATTTTGTTTTTTCTTCATATTTTGCCAACTCTAGTTTTTCCTTTTTTCACCAAAATGTTTACAAATATTTGATTTAGTTTTTTTCCTTTGTCCATTAATAGTATACATAAATGAAAACAAAATAATTTTAGCATTTGTATATTCATATAAAGGTTCTTTTTAACTTGGGGGCGCGCTTTACTTGGGGTTTTAAAAAAAAATAACTTTTTAAAAGAGTTTCACATTAAAAAAACGCTTAGGGCTGCGCACTGTTTTGCTCAGCGACCGTTTTTTACCGTAAAAAAGTAAAACTAATTTGGAAAATCTTACCAGTTAAACTGCACTAACTAACTCCTTCATGTTATTATCATATTTTCAATCATGTATAATAAAATTAATGTAAACTTGAAGAAAAAAAAGACTTCAAGTATTTGAATAATGTTTGGTGCCAAAAAATGAAGGAAAAACTGGAGGTGGCAAAATATGAAGAAAAAACTTAAGGTGCAAAAATAATAAGAAAAAACAAAATATGAAGAAAAATTAAGAAAAACAAAATAAGTGGAGAAAAAATGAAGAAAAAACAAAACAAGAAGAGGAAAACAAATGAAGAATAAAACAAACAAAAAAAGAGAAAAAAATGAAGAAGAAAAAACAAAATATGAAGAAAATTGACCGAGCAAACGAAAATTGCCCCAAACTCAACAAATATTTTCTATCCGATACAGCAACTTCTTGTATCGGCTGCTGTATCAGATAAAACTGTGAACTGTATTCATTTATTTACAGGAGAGATTAGAAAGACAAGTAAAATATCGCTGTATCCAAACTCCCATTGTATCGCTGTATCGCTGTATCGAAAATATCCAATTAGAAAGAGGCCCCTGGTAAGCCAATTTGATGAATCAGTTGATAAATTATCGAACAAGTATTGACTTGTTTCCCGCCTAGCAAAATAGTACCGGAATGAGGATAGAAGTCATTGTCGACAGCGTGGAATCTGCAAGGGAGGCCGTGATAGGAGGTTTATACATAAATCATTATTGAAGAAAAAATTTCGCGTTTCTATAATAATTATATTCGGATATCGGGCACTACTGCAGTATGATTGGTCATGTCTGGTTGACTTTAAACGCGTTAGAATCCGGATTTTCAGCTACAGGTGATCAGTTTGAGCACCAGGGACTTCATTTCTTTTTGAAACAACAAAAAAATTCAAAAATATAATTTGTCAGAAAAAGTTTCAGTTTTGCCTGTATCTGGGGCACTTTTTCACTTTACTGCCCACCCCCTACCAGAGGTTCAATTGGATCATTTTCTTGATACAGCCTCGTTAGCTAAGCGGTACGGCCTCGTTAGCGTAAACTTCTTTTTAAGCCTAAGTGTTAATTGTAAAAAAAATTCCGCACTTTTTTACCTGGTCTGGTAGGGCGGAGCCTCCTCCGCGCGTTTCGCGCGCAATGTCTCAGGAAGAGATTTTATTCATGAAAACTTTTTTTTTAATTCAAAAACTTTAGGTGAACTGGAAAGAAAAAGAAAGAAAGAAAGAAAACAAGTAAGAAAAAAGAATTTAATAGAGCCAGGCCGTGTTTTAGGGGAGCAGAGCCGCGCGGCAGTTAGCGCCCTACCAGACCAGGTAAAAAAAGTACCAATAATTTATTCAATGTAAAAATATTTTTTAATAAAAAATGTTTTTTTTGTAAATGTAGTTAAGTCAGAAGTATGACCCAATTGAACCTCTGGGAGGGAGGCCACTAAAGTGAAAAAGTGCTGTATCTGGATACAAAGTCAATTGTAAATCTCTTATAGCTAATAGTCGTCAAAAAACATGAAAAAATAACCTGAGGGTGAAGTGAAGAACGGAGAAGAGAGGGAAGGGGGTTTATCTAAGCAAAAAAAGAAGGGAGGAGGAATTAGAGAAGGGGAATTGGGGGTCCTAAGGGGAAGGGGGCCCTAAATAGAAAAGAGTGGTGACCTATGGAAAAAGGGGCCTTTAACTGATCGCACTCAATCGCACATCACTCAACTTATCGCACTATAAATCGCACATCACTCCTAAACACGGCCTCAACTTATTCATTAAAACTCCCTTCCCCCCTTTCTCCTTAGGGCCCCCTTCCCCCCCTTAGGGCCCCCCTTCCCCCCTTAGGGCCCATCTTCCCCCCTTAGGGCCCTTCTTCCCCCTCCCCCTCCCCTTTAGGGCCCAACCCCTCCCCCCTTTGCTTAGGTAGGGCCCTCTTCCTCCCCCCCTTCCCCCTTTAGGGCCCCCCTCCCTTCCCTGCTTAGGTAAACCCCCTCCCCCCTTTCCTTTCCCCAAAATTTATAAAGATAATTTTTTTTTAAAAGGAAAAGAAAAGAAAGAGTAAGAAAAAAGAAAGAGAAAAAAAGAAAGAAAGAGAACAAGAAAGAAAAAATTGAGCCAGGCAGTTTTCAAGTTGAGTGATGTGCGATTGAGTGCGATTGAGTGCGATTTGTAAAAGGCCAGAGTCGAGGCCGTGTTTTAGGAGTGATGTGCGATTTATAGTGCGATAAGTTGAGTGATGTGCGATTGAGTGCGATTTGCGGGATAAATTAACTTTAAGGACCCACTTGAAAGCAATTGCACTGTAAGAAAACATGTAGTAGAAAAAGGACCCACCTTTGCTATTTCTCCCTCTGTACTGCTGTCTGCTGCCTCTACTAACTGTCCTCTCTCTCTCTCTCTCTCTCTCTCTCTCTCTCTCTCTCTACTTTTGTGCGTTGTTTTTCAACTCTACAGCTGTCTGCTACTGCTACTGCTGTCTGCTGCCTCTACTAACTATCCTCTCTCTCTCTCTCTCTCTCTCTCTCTCTCTCTCTCTCTCTCTCTCTCTCTCTCTCTCTCTCTCTCTCTCTCTCTCTCTACTTTTGTGCGTTGTTTTTCAACTCTGTACAGCTGTGCTACTGCTGTCTGCTGCCTCTACTAACTATCCTCTCTCTCTCTCTCTCTCTCTCTCTCTCTCTCTCTCTCTCTCTCTCTCTCTCTCTCTCTCTCTACTGTTTTGCGTTCTTTTTGATCCCGAAGGTGTGTGTGTGAGAGAGAGAGTTTGAAAAGTTTTTGAGAGATAACACGCATGAGAAAGAGGGAAAAGTTGAGAAGTTTTTGAATGGCTTTTTGGCGGGGAACCTATCTCGAAGATTTTCAGTGAATCTAAAATGATTTCGTTTTTGTTTTTTTTGTTATGTTTTTTGTTATTGTTTGTTTTTTTGTTATTGTTTGTTTGTGTTTTATTTTCTCTCTCTCTCTCTCTCTTTTTTTTGTTTGTATTGTATTTTCTCTCTTTTTTGTTATTGTTTGTATTTTCTCGAACCTTTTAAGTGAGTTATGAAATGACTGAAAATGACGTTTTTTTGTTTTTCTTATTGCTAGTTTTTTGTTAATGTTTTTGTGTGTTGTATTCTCTCTCTCTCTCTCTCTCTCTCTCTCTCTCTCTCTCTCTCTCTCTCTCTCTCTCTCTCTCTCTCTCTCGGTTCTATTCTTTCTAATTTATGATACGTTGGAAGTTGAAATAAAACAGTGGGGGACTTAAAGTAAAATAGGGGGAGGACTTAAACTTAAAGTAAAATAGGGGGTACTTGAAGTAAAATAGGGGGGTACTTAAAGTAAAATAGGGGGGGGTACTTAAAGTAAAATAGGGGGGTACTTAAAGTAAAATAGGGGGTACTTAAAATTAAAAGAGGAAAGTAGAAGTAAAACGGGGGGACTTAAAGTAAAATGGGGGGTACTTAAAGTAAAATGGGGGGACTTAAAGTAAAATAGGGGGTATTTAAAGTAAAATAGGGGGTACTTAAAGTAAAATAGGGGGTACTTAAAATTAAAAGAGGAAAGTAGAAGTAAAATGGGGGGACTTAAAGTAAAATGGGGGGACTTAAAGTAAAATAGGGGGTACTTAAAGTAAAATAGGGGGGTACTTAAAATCAAAAGAGGAAAGTAGAAGTAAAATGGGGGGGGACTTAAAGTAAAATGGGGGGTACTTAAAGTAAAATGGGGGGGACTTATAGTAAAATAGGGGGTACTTAAAGTAAAATAGGGGGGTACTTAAAGTAAAACAGGAACTTTTCTGGAAAAGTGTTGGTCGGTGGGTCCCTAAAATTAAAAAGGTCCGGGTATTTTACTTTGATGACCCATTTGCGGGGTTGGACTAAAAATTAAATTTACTTTAGGGACCCCCCTTTTGGTCTTTTACTTTTAGGGACCCCCCCCTTTTGGGTCGTTTTACTGGAGGGTGGGTCCCTCTTCTACCACGGGGGTCCCTTAAGTAAGGTGGGTCCCTAAAGTAAAAGTTTCCCCGATTTGCTAAAGGCCGGAAAATTGGAGGGGAAAGGAATTTAAAGTTTCCTATTTCATATTTTTTTGATTATGATGATGTTAAGCGGTCACAGGTTTTGAAAAGGAGCTTCAAAATGGTCTAAAGTCAGCCACCTTCTTTCTGTCTAGGGTCCCTTTTCCCCTGAGGACCCCTTCCCTTTCCCCTCATTTCTGCTCTGATAACGATTTAGGCTTTTATAATACATTTCCAGATGTGTAGAAAACTTCTCGACTCCGTAAAATTAGTGTTCAGAGTAATTTTTCGAGAAAAAATTTCACTTTTCCAGGTCGAAGTAGACTCCGCCCCTTTCCCCCTTCGGGGGGTGGGGCCTATTTTGATCTGTAATCCATTTTCCGTAATACATTTGTATATACGGCGTTTCGTGGTGAGAAAATAAACAAACACGGAATTTTTTTATGCATCAAAGTCGGTGACATGTGAACTGCCGGAAAGGCTTTACTAATATGTATTTCGTACATTCAATTGTTTCTCAACAAAAAAATGATGAAACTCCCCCAATTTAGAGATAATTTTTGTTTCAGAAAAATTTTTTGGCTGTTATTCCCTGATGCATACCCTGCGTCTTGTCTTGCAGAAAGGGTGTACTGTTTGCGTTTATGGTAACCCCCTACCAGAGGTTAAATTGGGTCAGATGAGAGTAGCATTTTCTTGATACGGTTTCGTTAGACTAAGCCGTACGGCCTCGTTAGCGTGAACTTTTTCCTAAGCCTGAGCGTTTTTTGATATAAAAATAATTATTTGTAAATGTAAATAAGTCAGAAGTATGACCCATGGAACCTCTGGTAGGGGTAGCCATAAACGCAAACAGGGCCGAAATTGGGATACTAGACGAAAAACTGGCTTCGAACGCTACGGTGTCAAAAAATTTCGGCTCTTGTTCCCTGATGAGCAAGCATACCCTGCGTCTTGTCTTGCAAACCTTGTAATACTAGCCGAAAAATTCGCTTTAAACACTGCGGTTTCGAAAATTTTCTCCATAGGTGATCATTTTGAGCATCAGGGAGGGACTCCGGTTCTTGAACAAAAATGTTTACATCAAAAAATTATTTTTACAAAAAAAACGCTTAGCAAAAGTTTACGCTAACGAGGACGAAAGGCTTAGGCTAACGAGACCGTAACGAAAAAATTAATGTTAAAAAAAAGCATCGTGCCAATGCCTGCAAGACAAGACGCAGGGTATGAGAAATCAGAGAATAAGAGCCTTATTTTTTTTCATATTAATTTTTTTCAAATGTTTTTCGTAATTTTTACTTTTTTTGATTTGTTTTTAAACACTGAACGCGTCAGAACTCACGTTGCAAAAAAAACATGAGCAAGATAACGAATACTGACTGTTTAAAGTTATAAAAAATTCATGCTATTCAAGAGCAAAAAAAAGGAAAAAAAACTATCTCATTGGTATGTATGTAGGTATAGATTATTTCGAAAAGTTAAAAAAATTCTAAACAACTTCATTGTCACCTGTGTATGTATAGTGTAATTTGAGAACTTCCTGCCAATTACATCATTTATTTCAGATATGAGTACAGAGCTGAAGGAAACAACCTATTCTGAATACTTGAAAATATTTTGTAGGTGCGGAAAGATTAGTTGTTTGCTCGGAGCTGGCTTTAGGTGGACTCACACCATCTTTGGGCAAGTTATCTGACTTTTTATCTCAAGAACTAATTTTCTTAATAAATAAAATTCTTTCATCTCTCATCTCCTATCCCTGAAATATCTCTTTCCCTCTTCTTACAATTTTTTTCACTCTTTCTCTCTGTTTCAGTTATTTTTTCACATTTTCTCTCTCTCTCTCTGTCTGTCTGTCTGTCTGTCTGATTCTCTCACTCCCTCAATCATTCTCTGGCGTGTTGTTCAGGTCTCTTCAACCAGATTGCTCTTTATTGTGAGGAAGAAGGCTTTGAAAATCTTCGTGCGGTGATTCGACCCCGCAGTGGCAATTTTTTCTATGACAACACAGAGATTAAAGTCGCTGAAGAGGACATCGGGCGGCTGCTTCAAAGCGGCTGCACTGGATTCGTATTTGGCGTCCTTAACCAGAAGTCACATTCCAGAGACAATAGGAAAGGGAGAGAAAGAGCTTAAGTGAGAGAGAGAAAGAGAGTAAAAGCTTGAGGGATAGAGAGAGAGAGAGAGAGAGAGAGAGAGAGAGAGAGAGAGAGAGAGAGAGAGAGAGAGAGAGAGAGAGAAAAGACAGAGAAATGAGAACGATTTCCTCGCAGCCCTACCACTCATAAGAACACAATTGCATCATTCAAACACGTATTTGGTTTGCAGCGACAACACTCTGCAAAAAAAATGGTGCAGACGTCTTATCAGAGCGGCTCGAGGTTAACTTTAAAAAATTACCTCCCACGTATTTCAAAGCGATCTAAACATAATCAAAAACTTATTATCTAAAAAAACGGTCTTGCTGAATACATGAATGGCTTTCAAAAAAGTGTGTGATTATTTAGTAACTTTTACGAAGAAAAATTTTCGGACAAGTACTAAAAAATTATTTTTTAGACCACGTATTTCTCTTGTTTCCTCTTCTCATGTATGTAACTATTGTCTACATATACTCACTTTCTGACGGGGACTCCTTTATGAGAATGTAACGAAGAAAGACTTAGAGGCTCGCGTATTGCTCAGATATGTCTACATGGAGATTTATTTTACCGAAAATGAAGGGGTTTTAACGCTAAGCTCTGCACTAGAAATGGAAGGAGAGACCCGGAAAGCAAAAGATGCCCATCAATAGACAATATAACTCTACCATTCAAACTCTGCTCTCTGAGGCTTGATTGGAGCCAGAAAGTGTCATAATCTGGGTCTAACGTCGTCACCAATCCATTTCTCACCGTTACATAACATTGAGATTCTAGCGATGATCAAACTAGTGGAAATTTGAAACTCATCTTCGTCAAAGTTTGGAAAAAAAGTTTAAAGATTGTAAGCCATCCATCCATTTGAGGTCTTCCTTGCACACTTAATCGGGCCTTCGACTTGACGCCTAACTGGGAAGAGGCGTTCGAACTGGCCAATGAACTAGGATTTGAATCGATTCTCACGCAGTGCGCCATCTCTCTTTCTCCAACTTCCAATCTGTTTATCTATCAATCATTCCATTCTGTAACTCTCTTTCTCGCGATCTCTTCCTTTAACAATAGCTTTCTCTCACTCTCTGTTAATCATTTCCACCCTGTCTATCTATCACTCATTATCTTTCTCAGTCATTATGTACACCTCTCTTCCTCTCTCTCTCTCTCTCTCTCTCTCTCTCTCTCTCTCTCTCTCTCTCTCTCTCTCTCTCTCTTTCTCACTCTCTCTCTCTATATCTCTATCTCTCTATCTATCTATCCCCTTTCATACTGGTTCTCTCTCCCCTCCCTCTTTTGCTCTTTGTAAGTTTATATCCAGATTTTCTTTTCTTCATTGAAGTTACCAAGCCCGACTCACAAGTGACACATATCGTGGATTTACAAAACTCCGGTGGACTTCAATAGAGGGAGCGGATGCCATCCAATATATAAAGGAAATCCGGCGGAGATCAATAGCGAGAGCGGATGTCATTCTATGTGGAGTCAATTACACAACAGTAGGCCTTATTTTATCCGATACGTGGGAGGAGTTAACCGTCGAATGGTACCATGGGTAAGCATTTCTGTCATTTTTGGCTCATGACTTGATAAAAAAGTTTTCGTTCTATTTGCCGTATAAAATACTTGTGTTTTATACCTAAAGTTCTTAATGTAAATATGATTCTCTCTTTCTCAGCTGATTTTCTTCAGATCCTTCAGTGAACGACTCCGAGATGTAGATGTAGCACCAAACAGTTCGAATATGCTTCGGGAACCCATATCTTTGAGTGTACGACTCCTTGCTATGGCACCAAACAGACCGAATGTGCTTGTGGAACCCGCATCCTTCAATGAACGACTCCGAGCTGTAGCATCAAACAGACCGAATGTGCTTGTGGAACCCCCGGGTGACGGTATCAGAAAGAGAACGTTCAGAATTGAAGTCAGACGGACTGCCGAATTACATCCGACACTTTTCGAGGTCAGGCTTTTATATTATGATCTCATAGCCGAAAACGAGCATATTAGGACGAGTATATGAACCATTGAGAGTGTAAGGACATGCCAGGCCGGCAATTTCATCACATCGTAGTTGAATCTCTTTGGAGAACAGTGCAGCGTGACGCTAGGTCTCTCCGCTTTTCACATTCAGAAGAAAACAACCGAGAAAGAAAACAACCTAAATAAATGGGAACGAAATAGTTCGCGCATTGAGAACGAGACTCACTACCGCATTATTTTCGGACGCCAAATTTGAATTCTAACGCTCCATTACAAATCAACAAATTTCTTTGAAAGTTCACCTAATTCATTCGCACGTAACCATGATTTGAAAAAAGTGTCTACAAAGTAGGTGGACAATTTAAAAAACAAATCTAAGTGAAAATATCTAAATCAAGTGAACGTGTTCCGTAAATTAGGTAAACATTTTACTGAAATTGCTTTTACTTGTGAAATTTTACAGTACGTACGGCTAGACGGCTACACGGTTATTCCCCTTAGCTGCCCTAAAACACGGCCTCCGTTGGCTTGGCTGTTACGTTCAGTTCATGACTACTACTCGGTCTATCTTCACTATGGGGTACTTTAGTGTAGGGGTGAGTGTGCTGGACTGTGAGTTGCTCGGTGAGAGTTCGGACTATGTACTGTAAAATTTCACAAGTATTGCTTTTCTATCCATTATTACCTTAGAAAGTGATCAAAGTCCTTGATCTTTCTCAAACATCATTCCAGTTTACGAAATGGGGCGTGGTGACGTTTGCAAGATCGTCACCTTTATATTGCTCACTAATTTGATCAAACTTGTGAAATTTAACAGTACGTAATTTATTAGTTGCCCTAAAACACGGCCTCAACTTAAAAACGATCTGGCTCAATTACGTTCATGAGTACTACTTCGTATATCTCAACTATGAGGCATTTGAGTGTAGGGTGAGAGTGCTCGACTGTAAGTAGCTCGGTGAGAGTTCGGATTCGCTCTGTTGAGTAATTTTCGAAAAATTTTCTTTTACATCAGAAAATTATTTTTACATTAAAAAACGCTTAGGCTTAGGAAAAAGTTGGCTCTAATCTACTTTAGCCGTCCAAAAAAAATTTTTCTGAGTAAGAGATTTTGTTCATGAAAACTTCCTCCCCCCTTATCTCCTTAGGGCCCCCCTTCCACCCATTAGGGCCCCCTTCCCCTCCCTCTTCCCCCTATGGTCCCACCCCCCCACCGCTTAAGTAGGGCCCTCTTCCTCCCCCCTTTCCCCTTTAGGGCCCCCCTCCATTCCCTGCTTAGGTAAACCGGAAAGAAAGAAAGAAAGAGAACAAGTAAGAAAAAATAATTTAATAGAGCCAGGCCGTGTTTTAGGGAAGCTAAGAATTACGTACTGCGAAATTTCATAAGTTTTGATCAAATGCGATCACATTTTCTCTGTGCATATGAAGGAAAAGCGAAAAGTGAGTCGACCGCTTTCAGCCATTCGAACATCACCATCAGGGAATCATGCAATTCCGTATGTAATAAGTCATTGATTGGCTTGGCCTGTTCATTTTGGTTACTCTGCGACGAGCGAAGAGTGCTTCGGATTATTATACTGCTGATAGATGAGCCCACGTACACTTCCTGTATTCATTCTTTGCTGTAAGGAATTTCAGCAGCTACTTTTCGATTTCCAACATTAATTTGTACTCTTAATGTTTTAATGCCAGCTATATGGACTTTATGTTCTAATGCCAGCTATATGGACAAAACACATTTTAAAGCTGGAATATTTCCCCTTGGTTTAGAAAGCATGTTGCGAGTTTTGTGAATGCGAAGTTTTGTAATGGTTTGATCAATTATTTTGTTCCAAGTTCAATGCGAATCTTATGGAACAGCTTGAGAATTTTTTTATCGTGTCGAATAAATTTATTAAGGTCCCAAATCGTGCAAAAACTTCCACAAAATCATTATTCACATAACAAACTGTGTCCGAGAGTGTGCATCATATAAAATGTACCAATCACTCATGACTCGCTTTAAAATGTACCAATCACTCATGACTCGCTTTAAAATGTACCAATCACTCATGACTCGCTTTAAAATGTACCAATCACTCATGACTCGCTTTAAAATGTACCAATCACTCATGACTCGCTTTAAAATGTACCAATCACTCATGACTCGCTTTATCAAAACGCCTTCCAGCACTACACCTTGAGACTCAAATGTACCAATCACTCATGACTCGCTTTATCAAAACGCCTTCCAGCACTACACCTTGAGACTCAAATGTACCAATCACTCATGACTCGCTTTATCAAAACGCCTTCCAGCACTACACCTTGAGACTCAAATAATTCACACATTCATTTATGCTACACAAAGAGCTGAAATTAATAACTCGAGTAGACTTTTCCTTTTTTAAGAATGTGATTCGAAAACATATCAAAAAATAAATCTTATCAAGGATTAAAAGATTCAGCTCTGCATCAAACATAGCGGTCTGCGTCTCCAACATATGACAAGATGCCGAAAACTGAAAACGCGCAAATAGCCTTTCATGAAGTCTCGTGTTCCTCAGCCGTAAAGTCTCTTTTCTAAGCCGTACGGCCTCGCCAGCGAAACCTTTACCAAAGTCTAAGCATGAAAAGTACCTGAAAAACTGTTGTTCCTGAATTTGTGAATTAATTGTTTTACAAAAATTTGTGAATCATTTTATCAACGAAAATAGCAGAAAGTGTGAATGGGGTGTGAGATTTGTGAAATTTTACAGTAGGCTCAGAGGTCCTGCCATGCACCAGAGGTCCTGCCATACACCCATTTACTTTTTTTTTTAAAACGCTTAGGCTTAGGAAAAAGTTGGCTTTAATCTACATTAGCCGTCCAAAGATTTTTTCTCAGAAAGAGATTTTATTCATGAAAACTCCATTCCCCCCTATCTCCTTAGGGCCCCCCTTTCCCCTTTAGGGTCCCCCTTCCCCTCCCCCCTTCCCCCTAGGGCCCCTACCCCCTTTGCTTAGGTAGGGCCCTGTTCGTCCCCCCTTTCCCCTTTAGGGCCCCCCTCCCTTCCCTTCTTAGGTAAACTTCCCCTTCCCCCCTTTCCTTTCTAAAAAATTTATGAAGGTAATTTAAAAAGAAAGGAAAAGAAAGAAAAAAGAAAGAAAGAGAACAAGAGAAAAAAAATGAGCTAGGCCATTTTTAAGTTGAGGCCGTGTTTTAGAGGGGTATGGGGGATGGGTGTATGGCAGGATCTCGTATGGGTGTGTGGCAGTGCCTCAGGGCCTACTGTAAAATTTCACAAGTGGGTGTGAGGTGATAGCAGAGAAGCATGAGACAGAAGAAATCACGAAGAGGCAGCAGACTATCAGAGGAAACTCCTCGCTGTCTGATGCTGCACCACACCTAGGTTTGTAACAGAGCCAAAGATTCGAATGGTATCAATTTTTCAGAGTCTGTATATAGTAATCAATCTACAAAATTGACAAATTGACATATATGAACGCTCATTTCTTGATTAGAAATCATTAGACGTGACATTCGATTCTGCTCATAAAAGGTGTTTCAATTCTACTGGAAACAGAATCATGACTGACTAACACGAAGAAGTAGAGGGGGCGA
This sequence comes from Allodiplogaster pararmata, assembly GCA_964056735.1. Classification (NCBI taxonomy): domain Eukaryota; kingdom Metazoa; phylum Nematoda; class Chromadorea; order Rhabditida; family Diplogasteridae; genus Allodiplogaster; species Allodiplogaster pararmata. The sequence continues at coordinate 39,659,689 of OZ057403.1, forward strand.
GGTTCAGAAGCTGCTATGATTTGCTCCAAAATTTACACATTCCTTCATTTTGCGCAACGAGTGATCTATTCGATTCTCCTTCTCCATTTCTATTGCTCAAAATAAATAAAAAAATTTTGGGTGACTGAAATCACAGAAAATGGGTGACTTAAATCCTCAGTCGGTAATATTTTACAGGCACTTTTTTACTTCACTTGCGTCGAGAAACGGACCAATGAACGGAGAGCGGAGAGGAAGTATCTCCCATTTTCCTTTCTCATCCCTCTACCTCTCTCTCTCTCTCTCTCTCTCTCTCTCTCTCTCTCTCTCTCTCTCTCTCTCTCTCTCTCTCGCCATATTACTGTATCACGATTAGAATCTCTCGCCGCAGAGAGACATAGCTGCCTGCGTAATTGTTGATTGATTTTTCTCTGCGAGGACTCTCTTATTTTTACATTAAAAATTTTTTTACATTAAAAAAAGCTTAGGCTTAGGAAAAAGTCTCCAGAGAGAAAGAAAGATTTTTTACCTAGATTGCAATCACACAAACATAGAGCTTTTTTCTCTTTTTCTCTGCGACGAGATATTCTAAGACGCGAGAGGCGGCGAAACACAGTGGTGGTGTGAGTTATTGAATAACCTACACCATTTCTCTATTTTTGACAAACATTCTTTCTTTTCAAATTATCTTTATAAATTTTGGGGAAAGGAGGGAGGGGGAGGGGGGTTTACCTAAGCAGGGAAGGGAGGGGGCCCTAAAGGGGGAAGGGGGAAGAGGGCCCTACCTAAGCGAAGACCTAAGCGGGGGAAGCTAGGGGCCCTAGGGGGGAAGGGGAAGGAGGGCCCTAAAGGGGGAAAAAGGGCCCTATGAAGAAAAGGGGTAAGGGAGTTTTTTCATGAATAAAATGTTATGTTTTGCAAGACAAACACAGTTTGTTGAAGTAAAACATTTATTATTCTTCACTGCGAATATTCATCAAGATAGCTATGCACCCTGTGCGCACTAGCATGTTCTACACTTTTTTTATTGAAGTAGATCACGTCTGGAAGGAAGACAAAATGTGTAGTTTTTTGTCCACGTGATTTTCTATTCGATGAAAGATCAGGTCTCGGCAAGAGTCTTTCTCTTCCCCGAGACGGAAGAGTATTATCTCGTCTTTTCAAACTGCGCGAGATGTCACTCGTCCAGGGGTATATAAGACCCTTTGATATCAGTTGCAATCCTGTATACGCTCGTCAAAAGTTAACACTTTATTAACAAAACATTAATCAAATTCATTTGTTCGTGTTCTTCTTCTTCCCTTCTTTTCTTTCTTTAAAAAAGTTCTTCCCTCTCTGCTCGGCCTTCGTCTGTCTGAAATGAGAGGTCTTTGGGATGGGAATAACGAGAGTTTGGGTGGGTATTTGTGATGAATATTCGCAGTGAAGAATAATGAATGTTTTACTTCAACAAACTGTGTTTGTCTTGCAAAACATAACATTATACTTCACTGCTAATATTCATCAAGATAGCTAATTCAACACACCTCTCATTCAGTATGACTTCCTGATAAGAATCGCGGAATTCTTTGTGGTAAAACCTCTCAAAGGTAGAACCACCAGGTGCCCAGTTCGCCGCAGCCATGATGGCTTTGCTAGTAAGGCCTCCTCGGCTGCCCGTCGAAGTAGAGGCCGCTCTGTTTTTTTTAATGTAAAAACTTTTTTTGTAATAATTTTTTTCAAGAACCGGAGTCCCTGATGCTCGAAAGGATAAATTTTGAGAAAATTTTCGAAATCATAGCGTTTAAAGCAATTTTTTTGTCTAGTCTGCCTATTAGGGGATAAGAGCTGATACTTTCTTGTAGTTTTTTTTTTTTTTTTTGTTGAAACAAGTCGGGAAAAAACTTTCTCTATGAAATTCATTTCTCTGTGAACTTTTCCATTATCAACTGCTCCAAAGATATCATCCTTACCTATTCAATCGTTGATATTGTACATGCTTTTTGAGTAATTAGGCCATTTGAGTCAAAGCGACGCGAAGTTTAAACCTTGACACAGTCGCGAAAGTTGAATCGAATCATTCTACTATGTATTAATGAACACTAGTAACATTAAACAGCTAGACGCATAAATACTTTTCTCGAAAGATATAATTGAGGAAGTTAACAAAAACGTACCGACTACGGTTAACACTAGATTTTTTAAAGGTTTTGTTTATTATTATTTATTTATAAAGGTTTTGTGAAGATTTTGGATAATAAAGAAAAAATTGGTGTTAAAAGGTTTTTGATTCTAAGAAGAGTTCAACTGTTACTAGGAAAACACTATTACAATGTGGTTAGAAGTTTGCGTCGACAGTGTGGAATCTGCATTGGCTGCCGAAAAAGGAGGTAATTCTAAATCATTTTTAAAATTATTAAAGATCACTATCATAAGAGAGGGGTCCAATCAAAATCAAACATAATGTTTGAATAAAGTGGTTGACAATTACTAGTTTTCTTCTTTTTTACAATTTCACTTAGGCTGGAATTCTTCACGAGAACTAATTTGTTTCATTTTATAGGTGCTACTCGAATAGTAGTCTGCTCGCAGATAACTTTGGGTGGTCTCACGCCTTCAACCGGCAAGTTTTGATGCTCGCAACTTTTCGTTTTCTTGAATATGGGAAACTACAATCAATTAACTCTGTTGGACACGATATTCAATTTACTTCTTTGTAAATGGTTCAGGTACGATGGATAACTATGGTGATCCATTTAATTTGAGAAGACGTACATTCAAAATAAATACATAAAAATCATGCGACTGATATGAAAGTATTAAATTTGTAGTTTGTAGTATCCATTGAGTTCCGATCGGAACTTCCGAGTTCATGCATCGAAAGAACAAAAAGAGGAAATAAGAGAGCCGGCGAAGATACTTTTGTTTGTTTTGTTCTAATAAGACAAAAGTTCATCGCCTGTTCTGCAGGCGTCTTTCGATGCATCTCCGATGCCCTCGTCACAAAACCGGACCTCCGAGTGATGATTCGACCCCGCAGGGGCGATTTTGTTTATACCGTCCTCGAGACTCAAGTGATGAGACAAGATGTAAGACAGCTGCGAAAAGCAGGTGCCAAAGGATTCGTGTTCGGTGCGCTCAAGAGGTAGTGTTTGTAGATTGAAAACGAGCTTTTTCTGGTTAAGTATTTGATTTTCTTGTCAAATCTTTCTTTTTCAATTTTTTATGTTCGGCACAATTTTACTTAGGGGGGCCGCACTTCGCTTAGGGGGCCTTTTGTTTTTAGTGTGCTCAAGCTATTGTAATTATTACACAATTTTCTCTATTTGTTGACAAATTTAGTCATTGAATCTACAAAAAAATAATAATATAAGAAAATTTTCCATGTAGTCTCTGAAAAAAATTGGAAGAAAAAGGTAGAAAAAAACAAGAGAGAGAAGGAGATATAAATGTGATTAGATAAATGATGTGAGTAAGGACATTGTTTTCCTCGTCTACCCAACCGGAGATCTTCAACGGGGAAACCACAAAAACAACAACATGCGGTCTCTTTCCTAAGCCGTACGGCCTCGTTAGCGTAACCTTCACTTAAGCTTAAGCCAAAAAAAACAACAGAATAATAGCTGAAAACATCTAAGCCAATTAACTCAATTCAACAGGATCAAACTAAAATATTGTGGCTAATTGTTATATGCGGCCTCGTTTCTAATTGTTATATGCGGCCTCGTTTCTAATTGTTATATGCGGCCTCGTTTCTAATTGTTATATGCGGCCTCGTTTCTAATTGTTATATGCGGCCTCGTTTCTAATTGTTATATGCGGCCTCGTTTCTAATTGTTATATGCGGCCTCGTTTCTAAGCCTTACGGCCTCTTTAGCCTACATTTAAATTAAGCCTGAGCGAAAAAAAACTCATGGGAAAGTACCCCTAAGTACGGCCCGGCCCGTCAAGTAAAATACGGCCTTCCAATTAACAAAGTGCCCGATAATTTCCTGTCAATAATTTTTTTTCTAAATTCTTTCTTCTATTCTTCAAATGCTAAGTTACACAGTTTAAAGGCAGTGAAGCCTGGTTAAGACGACAAATGACTGAACTATCGCACAGAAAAAAGCTAGTCCACCGGGCGGGATCGAACCCAGACTATAACGATTCAAACCGGGAGCGCGTGTTACCATTACACCACGGGGACACGTTGCTATTACGTGCGATAGTGTTATATGAAAAGCTCATATGCCTTGTTCTCACAGTTTTTTCAGTGCGATAGTTCAGTCATTTATCGTCTTTCTTCTATTAATAATGTTTTTTTTCAAAAGTTTTCCTTCTATGAGTAATATTTTTTCTTTAACCTTCATAGTCTTGGTGACTGAATTCCTCATTCTAGCGATCTCAGACTCATTTGCAGAGACGGCAGACTGGATTTATTCACTTGCGCACAGCTCATTTCTGCTGCTAAAGGTTAATTTGATTTTGATCGGATTTACGGACGTTGAATGTGAAGTTTGGCACTTTTTGAATGTTTCTCGCACTTGTTCCCACCTTGGGAAAAGGTTCGCACTTCTCTGAAATGAGATAGAGACATGACCTGCTGGAACCAGGGGCTTCGTCCTAGGTAACTGCTTGCATGTTATCATAATAATTCTTCTTCTTCCCTTACCCCCGGAACGGCTGCTATGTAACAACAGTAAATCAACCATTCATCATTCTTCACATGTCCCTTTTTCCTAAATGGCCGACTGTCAATAGCCCTTATCCTTCCTTCTCAGCTTCCCTTACCGCTTCCAGGCCCTTCAAAAAAAAACAAAAAAACTCATCAAACTTCTGCTAAACGAAATCTTCCTTAATACCCCATCAAGCTCTACATTGCGTGATAATAAAAACTTGTCAACTTATAATCAATCAGAAGTAACCGCTCTATACCGAGCCAACTAGGAAGAGCCAACTAGGAAGTCAACTAGGAAGAGGAAGAAGATGCCAAGTCCATAATAGAGCTCATGGAGGCAAAAGTTCTGGTTTGTCGAATGCAGAGGAAGAGCAAATCTTGAGTTTTGCCAAAGAGCACGATCTTCCCATCCACAATACATTCTTTTGCAAACGAGATTCACACCTAATCACGTATTTCAGTGGTGAAAAAAATCCAAATCAACTTATGGATGACGCAAAGAATCAATCTGAGAGTCATCAGTCATTGCAAGGTTATTCCGAGCGATAACGTCTCCACGCAGAACCATCCAATTATAATCGATCTCCGCTTTTCCCAGGCAATACAACGTTTAACCTCTGAATGAAGTTTCCCGGGTAAATTTGTGGAAGTTCGCTTCATGCATCAGCTTCTCGGCCTATCCCCGGACACTCCAAAAAACGTTCCCTGACTCCATTCAGATTCTTGCAAGAAAAGATGAAAGCTATAGGAGAAGTCACTCTGGGCTTAAAAAAGACAGGTCGCAAACGTATCGTTGACAAGGGACACGGTGGAACGAAGACGTCCAAACTGATGTCAAGGAGAAGAAAGACTCCGATTATTCCACTCTTTTGCTTTCCGTTCTGCTAGATATTATAGTATGCTTCCAGATAATATTGCTTGTGGTCCTTATATAACTGCTCTTATATTGAGGTTGAGTACTCTCGATGTATTAAAATAACTTAAATTACAAATATCGATTCTCTGATCTGTAGAAAATATGCATTTTCACCAAAGGTATTGTTTGATTACTATCCTTCGAGTGTTGTCGTATTTTAAATAATGCATTTAAATAAATAATCTTTTAAAAAACGGCTTTCAAGCAATGGAAACGATCCGGAACCGAAGCTGACCGAGCCCTTTGTTCATGAAGAGAAGCTAAGAGAGCCGTAGCGAAGGCACGCTCCGCAGCCGTCCAAAAAATCTACAGTAAGCTCCACACGCCTCAAGGAGGTAATTTTCCGGATTTGCAAAGCCCGAGCCACAGCAGCAAAAGACCTTTCTCACGTGAGGACAATCAAGAACCTGGACGGCATATTTCTCGGACCCGATGTCGAAATTTGTCAGTAGTGAAGGAAACGATTCGAGGGAATCTCGAACGTCGAGTTCGACCATCCCACTGTCCCTAACTGTCGAAGGACCAGTACCCACCATCTCAGAGAGAAGTAAGAGAAGCCCTTCAGAAGTTGAAGCATGGAAAGGCATGTGGGACAGTTGATCTCGTCGCCTCTGCATGGAAACTCGCAGGTGACTGTGTACTTTTCCATCTTACGACCCTCTTTCAAAAGGCCACTGCTCGCCTGTAGTATCTCGAAGACTGGAGTAGATCAACTACAATATCCATCTACGAAGGGAAAAGAGATTTCACAATATGCTGCAACTACCGGCCGATAAGGATCATTCCTCACATCACAATGTTCTTGGAAAAGATCATCGAAGCACGGCTTCGCACAACCTTCAACCAGTGTGGCTTTTTCAATGGAATTGGAACAAGGGATGCTGTTTTCGTCAATCGTGTTTATCTAGAGAAACACAGGGAAAAGGCGAATTTAGTCCTGTGCGCTTTTCTTGACTTGGAGAAATCTTTCGACCGTGTGCCTCATGAGCTGATATGGGTCTCTCTCCGAGACCACCTAGTGACAGAAGAGTACATAAGACGAATTCAAATGATGTATGCTGGTCCTAGAAGTGCCGCAAGAAGTCCAGTGGGTACTTCGGATTTATTCAAGTTTGCTGTAGAAGTTCATCAAGGTTCAGCGCTTTCCCCTATGCTCTTTATACTGATGATGAACACGATCATGTTGAGTATCAACACTTCGCCTAATGTTTCATTGAGTATTAATCATCACACACGAGGGCGTTTCGTGGTTGCATTTCGCAACTCCACTCGTGCCTGTCCATATTCATGCGACGACTATGATCTCCCAACATTGTGGGCGGAGTCTGGTTCCCCCACACACTCTCTCTCTTTCTCTCTCTCTCCCGCTCCTCTCTGGTTCTCTGACCCTGATCGGGGGCGGAGCCTAATATATTCTTCGCCGTCGGTTTTCTTATATTCTCTTAGGTAATTCTTCCTTTGACGTCTAATATGTTATATATCGTAATTCAATGTCTAGCTTCTGCCAAGTCATTCCCTTTTCTTGCTGACATCCGATAAACACGTACCGAAACCAAATTCTTGCTTCAGCAATTCACCAAACCACTTTGAAGGCGAGCAAACATACATCCCGAACCCCACAATCACGATCAAAACAGGCAAATCCTTCGAGAACTCTACTGTATGCTGACGACGTTGTGTTATGTCCCAACACATCAGAGGACTTGGAGAGACGGCTAGGAGAGTGGAACGAACGTTTCAATGAGTATGGTCTACGACTAAAACTTCAAAATACCGAGTACTTGAAGCTTGGAAAAATTACCTCAAATACCATCAAAATCAAGAGCACTTAACTTCGGAAAGTGGATGGCTTCAAGTACCTTGAATCCTACATCACCTCAGACCTGAATATCGAGGCTACAGTTGATGCGAGAGTCAATGCTGTCTGGCTCAAATGGAGAGAATCAACCGGTGTACTATGCGACAAGCGAATGCTTGACAGACTGATGAGTAAAATTTACCGATCAGTTGTCAGACCAGTCGTGTTGTACGGCCTCGAATACGCTCCATGCACAACAAAAACTCTACAGACGCTGCATGTTGAAAATGCTGAGATGGAGCCTCGGAATCACTCTTCTAGACAAGGTGCGAAATGAAACCATCCGAGATCGTCTAGTCATCGCTCCTATATCCAACAAGCTCTGAGAGTCAATGCTAACATAGTTTGGGCACGTGGTGAGATCAAATCACCATTCCATTTTTCTATAATCCTGTAGTCTGGAAGTAGAGGACAAAAGACCCACAGGCTGACCACAAAACTAGTTGGCGGGACTCCATCGAAGTAGCCATGGTGACGGCCGGGCTGAAGAATGAAGATGCAGGTGATCGGGTGAAATGGTGTGGTGCAGTATACAAAGCGGACCCTGCCCCGCGGCGGGATTAACGCTAGAAAAAAGAAGAAAGAGAGATGATTATGACCATTATTTTTGAGCAAGCTAAACTTTTTGAGCATGCTTTTCTCATCAGCTTAAACTCGAGGCAAAAGAAATGCCTGACCATTATATTCCATACTCTTGCTAATATATTTTCTTTGAAAGCGCACCAGCAAGGGGTCATTTAAGTGAATTAGCAACGTTTTGGTGCGATTGAGGCTGAAGGGAAAGAGATGACTATTTTAGGTCTCCCTTGCACACTGAATCAGGCCTTCGACTTCACGCCGGACTGGCAGGTCGCTATGCTTGAAGCGATTGAATCTGACTTTGAGTCTATTCTGACAAGGCGCCTTCATTATAGCGGGTACGAACTTTCGATTCTTATATACTCATGGGCATACTAGACGCCAGACAGTGCAGAGTGGCAATTTTTTGATACGGTTTCGGTAGCCTAAGCCGTACGGCCTCGCTAGCGTAAACTTTTACTAAACGTTCATTAATGTAAAAATAGGTTTTTAATGTTCAAAAAAATTTGTAATTTTTTTGTTGCAAGAACCGGAGTCCCAGATGCTCGAAATGATCCCCTATGAAGAAAATTTTCGAAACCGCAGCGTTTAAAGCCAATTTTTCGTCTAGTATTTCAATGTCTGCAAGACAAGACGCAGGGTAATCCCATGAACGAATAAGAGCCGAACTTTCTAATCTTTGGCTTAGACAAGCTCAAGGCTTAAGCATAGCAAAGCTCAAGCTAAGCAACAAAGAAAAACTAAAAAATTGGATAGAGCTATCAAAGGCCCGAGAGTGAGCTTGAATGAGCTTACAGTAGTCATCCCGATGATAAGAGAATGAGCGTAGTCATCATGAAGAGCGTCATAATTATATAATCGTATACCGTTGCTGTTTTCTCTTTGTCTCTCTCACTCTCTCTCAGTCTCTCTCTCATCTCTCTTTTTTATTTTCTCTCTTCCTATCATCTCTTTTTTCTCTCTCTCTCACTCTTTATCATCCACTCTCTTTCCCTCATCATTCTCTCTCTTTCTCTCTCACTCTTTATCATTCACTCTCTTTCTCTCATCTCCCTCTTCCTCTCTCTCTATCTTTCTCCCTCTTCCTCTCATTTCTATTTTCTCTCTTTTTTCTCTCACCGTCTGTCTCTCTTAATTTTCTCACTCTCTCTCTCTCTTATTGAATACTTTTTCTGTTTGCCTTTCCATTTAAGTGGTCGACCCAGCGGCGCAATCTTTGTGACAGCCGACCTGCCGACGATGTTTGACCGAGCGAGAGGAAAAATTGACATCATCATGTGGACGACCGTCACGGCAAACCATCTAGACAAACTTCTGGCGCTGACGCGAAGCTCTTCCGTCGATTGGTTTCATGGGTGAGTTGCGAAATCTCGAGGACCCGTGTGCGCGTACCGTTTTGAAGTTTGAAGTTTTATTACGCAAAGTATTTTGAAACATCATTGTAAAAGCATAAGTCAGAGGGAAGATAGAGGGTTTCTGGTGCATAGAGGATCAGTGGAATTTAGGGGTTCAGAGGTGTTTTCCGATGGGAGCTCCTACGGAGGGATTCGAGTTAGGAAATCGAGAACGGATAGAATCGTTGCATACCAGCCACTCAGAATGATGCAAAAGGGAAAATTACGAGAAGTGGGGAGAGTTGTTATAATACATACATTACGGCCACTCAGGAGAAGGAGCTGTTGGTAAACTGTATTTTCCTCGGAAACTTTTTCGAAGATAATGTTTCCCCTCCTTACGTACATCCGGCCTATGATAAGACTGTTCTACATAGCCAACAAAAGACGAGCTTGAAGGACAAAAAAGAGACTGATAATGGGAATTCAGCCGACTTTGAAGAGAAACCGATAGCCTGGGATGAAAAAGAGAGGATCCCATACAAAGCCGTTCAAATTCGCGTAAAGATTTCTCCCGCGGAGGAGGTTAGAGTAACAGGCAGTGTGTTTCGCTAACTCGCAATTCGTGTAAAATCTATGCGCTATGCAATAAAGCTAGGGTGAGGAAAAAGATTGGATCGTCTGCATCCTCTCTTCCATTTCACACTTGGTAAAAACCTGCTAATGGCTCGGGAAGTCCTCAAGGAATTGTTGTATGGGCCTTAAAACGTGCATTATCATATGTGCGTGTGTAGCTCAGTGGGGAGAGCATTCGCCCGGAACGCGAAAGGTCACGGGTTCGGTTCCCGTCACACCACACGATTTTTGCACAAGTTTCTGCGAACAATCCGCTCCTCTGCTCGGTATAAAAATCCGTTGCTTGAGATCAACGAGGAGTAGGGAATACTCTAATTTACAGAATCTTTCGATCAACGAAGTTCTTAATTTTTCAAGTTACTCGTGAAAGTTGAAAAAAGGTTTCGTAACATGAGTTAATACAATGAAACGATCCACAGAAAGAATTCAATTATGGATAAGAGATTTCTACAATGCAATCACTATAAATGAAACAACAACCAAGCGAAATTCTGATAGGAACTCCAGACCATTGAGTTATAATAAGAATCACATTATTTTTACTCTATTTTAATTCATTCATTCATTCATTCAAGAAACTTGAATAGAATTTTTTTAGCTGACATTGAACAGAGATTGAAAAAATTATAAGGAAGGGCGTTCCATTGATTTACAACTCTATTCGTAAAGAATTTTTAGTAACTGTGATGTCCTCTAGTTCTAGTAGAATGAGACGGTTGCAATAAATTGGGGCAAGCGATCGATATCTAATCTTTTGCGTACTATCCTATATAAAGTAAACAAACACATCATTGACATGACGACGTTTTCGAAGAAGCAGTCAAGCCAATTCAATATACTCTCGTATGATAAGCTTCTCGAAACACACTGGCAACAGTGGCCATTCGTGACTCTACAGCCTTAAGAGCCTGTCACGGATGGAGCCGGATCATCCAGTCCAGAATCGAGCGCGACCTCAGGTGGCGGATAGAGGGACGCCTCCCTACGAAGAATTCGTGCTGGGAGGTAGCGGGAGAAATCCCGCCGCGGACCAAAACGGGGTAGTATAGCTCTTCAAAGGAGGGCTATGCCGGACCGGCCTGGGCAAGCCACCGGACCAAACATTACACGATACTCCGCTATACTTATCAATGGCGAGTCGAGGCGCCAGTCAAGTAGCCTCTTGCCTATCTCCGGTCAACGACAGGCGAGACGTCTCTACTCCCACCCAAAACGATGCTAGGCCGGGTTGACCACCCACTCACAAGGCCTATAGCATGAACAGGTTGCTACAACGATGTCCGCCTTCACAAGGTGCAGCATGACAGTCTCAGAACTGCAAAGGACATCAAAACCCATCTCCGGACGCATCTCGTAAATTCTACGCGCAACTTCAAGCACTTAAAAAAAATCAACTAGTGGTCCCGCGGTGGGATCAAATTAGGCCGTCTTTTTGTTCTCACTGTTAAATTGTAAACCAGCTTGTTGTTAATCTTGAACTACGGCCTTTTTTAATCCGTGCTTTACGTGAGGCTATGGAACAAATTGTTCACATTTTGCATGATTTTTGTGTTTCTTTCCTTCTTGAGATTTTGCATGATTTTTGTGTTTTTTGCTGCAGTGTCTGGTTTCTTTTTTAGTCGAACATATATGTACGAACAAAAATTAGGTAGTTAAAATCTAAACCGAAAAATGTTAATTTGGTGGAATTTCATTCCTGCCCGAATAGACTGCTTGCTAAGATTTTTTTTTCAAAACGTTGAGTTAAATAAGGTAGCACCTTTTTCGCGGACTTTTGGGTAGAGAACTTTCAACAGCTTTTTTTGTTGTTGTTTTCGCAAACCATTCAATGAAAAACTCTGAGCAGCTTTTTTGCAGAACATTCAGTGAAGAAATCCCGGAGTCTGAATCAGAAAAAGAGCTTCTCGTTTCTCATTCGAAGAGAGCGCATCCGAAAAAGCTGAAGGTGAATCTCTATGGAGTTCCCACGAAGACTTCCGCTGAGGATGTGGCTTGCGCTGTCGAGAAACTGAAAAAGGCACGCGAGGACTTCTTGCTATATATTAATTTTTTAAAACATTCTTTTTTCGCTTACATTACTTTCTTATTTTGATATTTAGGAATAGGAAGCACAAAAAGGGGATGTTATCTGGAAAAGAAATAGAAAAGAAACATAGAGAGTTAAAAAGCGAGATAGTGTGAAAGAGGGAGCTGAAGAAAAGAGAAATGCACCCAATAAAGAGAGCACGAGGTATAGTTGATGATTTTACATTGTTTATTCTAGTTCTTGAGATGATAAGGAGGGTCTGCTCCAAAGATTATTAATGTGTAGAAATCTTATTCCGGGTGAAAAAAGAAACAAATCAAAACTGAGAGAGCTTTGAATTATGAAATTTTTGTATTGGGGTTATCAGTCACTGCTGACACGTATCAAGATGAGAATCTTATTTGGATCTCGGAAAAGTCGCCCCAGGTTATTTCGAATGACCGAACTGAATTCCACGTTGGGTACAGTTGTAATCTAAAAGAGAGAATTCACTCGTCTTTCAAATCAAAAGTTCAATCCTTCTTAGGGCTTATCACCGCCTCGAAGCAGGGTATGCGCTCCCGTGAGATGAGATATATGTATATCTAAACCGGTAGAACTAGTGGCTCACTGCAATTGTGTATGGGAACAGGGGAACAGTCAGATTAGTTGAGAGTTGTCAACAATTCTATAATAAACCCACTAGTTTCGATTAATCTTTTGCAAGGGGATGAGCTTGGGATCATTCGCTTAGAAGTTAGCTAACACCTCCACTCGGTCACATCCTTTCTTTCTCACAAATACTTATATCTGCATTTGGAGAAAAGAAGGGAAGAAGATGAGAATTCAGGCTCGAGCTGAGCGAGCTGCGCTGTACCCAACCTACCATTTGATTCAAGTCAACAACACAATGAGCCCCGAAAGACCTGCCATAAATCAGAGAGATCACCCAACGATCGACGAGAACTCTTGACCCGGCTAATTTGAAGCCGTTTAGAGACTAACCGAATAGTCTTATTTTTTCTATATTGAGATATTGAGATTTTTCTAATTGTTGGATTCATTTTCTTAAATCATTGTTTTTAACCACATTTGTATGCATATTATATTTTTTCTCTCATTTTCTCTTCTCGATACGGTCAGTTATGTATGTATGAGTTGTTACTGTCAGTTATGTATGTTGATACTGTCAGTTATGTATGTATGAGTTGTTACTGTCAGTTATGTATGTATGAGTTGTTACTGTCAGTTAAGTATGTATGAGTTGTTAATATGTGTTGTTCTACTGGAAGTTTCAGAAAGCTTTTATAGAAGTAACAAATTCTAATTGTGTGGAAACAAATATTTCATTTTCCATGTTAATGATTTAGCTATGAAGCTTGCCGAGGTATTAATAAAAACTTCACTGTGGAGTGTTGTTTATAATTCGAATATTGATTTGTGCTCACATAACTAGTTTAAGCTTTTTTATAAGGAAAGTTATGGTCGAACTAAAATAGCGGTTGTTTCAACACATTTAATGCGAATATAAAAAAATTGCACAAAATCTTCGAGTTGCGAAAGAAATTAAAACCTCACGAGATATTCTTGCCAACAATCTTTCAGTTTTTTCTCTCATTGAGATTATATTGACTCCTTCTGTCGTGAACTCCATCCGTCATCTTTATAACCTCTGTTTGAATACAATCGCCTTAGAAGTACATATACTCTCGCTTACGGGTGGGTTTAAGGAATTCTACTAGAAACCGGATAAGGAGTTTTTGAACAGAAAATAAAGAAAAGAGGCTAGCGATCGCTCAAGACGTTTTCACTCGGAGAATGATTTGCGAAATCCCGTCTTTTCAGCAATCTTCAAATTTATTGTTCAAAGCTTCAATTCGTCAAGTTTTTTCTAGGTACATTGGGGCTGATTTCACATGAATGAATTTCCGGTATAATAAAGAAGAATTTGACTCGAATTCAATTGAATTCAATTCAAACGCTTTATTCTCGATGTCATGGGACATGAAGCGCCATCATATCGAACAGCTCCATCTGATTTTCCGGGAAGTACAGAAGAATGAGAATGTTGACTGGAGTGTCGATCATGGTTTGGACATTAAGGACTCCTGGTGTTCAAATCCTGCAAGAGACCGGAATCCTCCATTCTTGGCGATGGAAATGAAGAGTGAGAAGTGATTCGACCGCTCTCCGCCATGACAAATGGAAGGAATTCTCGAATTGGTTTAATGCTCCTCAAATAGCCAAAATTGGAAGGGCGGACCTCAAGTGAGAACTGAGACAGTGTTCTCGACTGAAACATGCGTTTCAGTCTGAGCACCCCTGGAGCTTCAATTTCAGCCCCCCACCCTGGAGCCTCAAGGTTTTTAGCGAGAAAAGTCTTGTAAAACCGCGTACGTAGTCAACCACGGTTCTTGAGCCGAAGAACACTATATAATTGTTTAAACTCATGGCGTAATTTCTAAATGATGAACTCATCCAGAAGTCGAATGTTGAAGTTTTAAAATCAGAAAAGTTGAAAGCTCTAGAAATCTCAATTTTACTAAGATGGCCTTTTTTCCATTTTCAAGTATGTTCTTGCCAGAAAAAAGTTGACTCAAAATTCGAAGCAATCAACAGCTCTTTCAAGTTGTAGTTTTTGAGACGAAAAACATAATAATTAGTTTTTAACAATGCGAACGCGCGCGATTGGCTGAGCTCTCTGCACAAGATCATCGATCGAAACATTTATGGTATAAACACATTTCTGAAAAAACTTATCAAGTAGTTAACGAGTGAGAGGAACTCCTTAGAAGAGCGACAATCAACTAAAAAAGTCAGTTCTTGTTCACAAGGTTCAACCTTTAATAAGCTTACGAAAGTGGACACTGATATGTTTTGTGAAGAATATCTCAAAGGGTTTTTTTTCGAATTGGGTTTATCCATAGCAGCCCCCCCTGCTTAGGAACATTTAAAAAATCGGCTCTTATATACTTACGGGCATACTAGACGCCAGACAATGCAGAGTGGCATTTTTTTGTTGATACGGTCTCGTTAGCCTAGGCCGTACGGCCTCGTTAGCGTAAACTTTTACTGAGCCTAGGCGTATTTTAATGCAAAAAAATTTTTTAATGGAAAATAATTTTTTTATTTAAAAAAATAACAGATTGAGCAATGTTTAAGAACAAGATACCGGAATGCCGATAGAAGTTTGTGTCGACAGCTTGGAATCTGCATTGGCTGCAGTGGAAGGAGGTGAACAAACAACTAGTTTCTGAAAAAAGTCGCGTTTATTATCGCTTTCTCGCTTATCGCTTATCAAAAAATTATCGCTTTCTCTCATATACTTTTCACTTAACAACCTGGCCTTGATAAAAAGTCTTCGACTGGCTCGAACTGTTTTAGAAAGACAGTTCTTCATTGAAATGTACAATTTTGCGCTCAAAAATTTATTTTCTTACCGTTTTTTTCGGAGGAACTTGAAATGCAGGAAGTTCCGGTAGCTGTTCAATGGCCATCTACAGACGCTTATTTCAGAAGAGGGGATTGTCAGATTCGGGCAAGAATTACTAATACTGAAGTTGCTTAACCCTTCGGTACCGTTGTCATATTTTGATGTTCAACTACGCAAAAGCCAGAGAGAGTGTTATTGTTTCAAATTTGTTTTATGTACATAGTAGCAGGAAGAGCAGAATACGACACGATCGACAATTGAACAAAAATTAAAAACCTCGAATAAGTTGAGAATGTTTTGAGCATTTCGTCGGCGTCTACGGTGAAACTTCCGTATCATAGGTCTAATTTTGAAAAAAAATTCACTTTTTTCTCAAAAAGTTGCGAAGTTTTTTCATAGGTGCTGAAAGATTATTAATCTGCTCGGAGATCGATGCTGGCGGACTAACTCCTTCTACAGGTCAGTCGAAAAAATTTCAGTCATATATAAATAGTGAGATAAGGGTAGAAGCTAAGACGGCCACAGGAACAGAAGAAATTAAATAAAGAGGAGAAAGAGAGAGAGAGAAAGAGAGAGAAAGAATGAGAGGGAGAATGAGAGAGAGAGAGAGAAAGAGAGATAGAGATTGAGAAAAGACAGAACAAGATTGAGAAAGAGTAAAAATAATGAGGTATAGACTTACAGAAATAGAAATACAGAGTTAGTGAAAAATAAAGAAAGCTAGAGAGATATTGAAAGATATAAAGTTATATTGAAGTTTCGGAGTGAAAGATATGGAAACATAGAAAGATAGATATAAAAAGATGCAGAGAGAACGAGAGAGATAGAGCTAAAGAGAAATAGATGGTAAGGAAGTGAGATACGAATAAAGAGAGAGATTGTAATTGTGAGTTAGAAAGAAGTATAAATTGTGAAGAAAAAATATAAAGATTGTGAAAAAAGAGAAAAATTATAGAGTGAGAGAGGAAAAGGGGAAGAAGCCTTTGTGTGCGATTGAGGAGAGCAATAGGACATGATCTTTTAATACCTTGAAGTCACTTGAAACTTGTTGTCTTGTCGGGCAAGCAAAAACATCAATGATCTTTTTTGTTCTCATACGTGATGATGATTGCCTGCTGTGCAGGTCTCTTCATCTGCATCTCCAGAGTTCTCAAGTGCAAGGTCGACCTTCGAGTGATGATTCGACCCCGTAGTGGCGACTTCTGTTATAACAAGAATGAGGTTCGAGTAGCGAGATTCGAAATCGTGCAACTTCGAAATGTTGGAGCCAAAGGATTCGCTTTCGGCGTGCTTGACAGGTTGCTTGTTTAAGAGAAATATACAGATAGACATAGAGAGATAAAAAGAAAGAGAAAGAGAGAAATAAAGACAAAGATAAAAAGGGAGATTCATTGTCAATAAAGGAATAGCAAAGAAAAGATGAAAAAAGAGAAACAAAAAAATATGATTCAAGAGAGAATAAATCATTGAAAAGTGGAAAAAGAATGAAAAAGAAAGAAAGAGAGTTACTTTGATCATATTTTTTATATTTATATCTTTATAGCCAAAGGATATATCCTGTTACTGGAAATATACTTATCCTGTTACTGGAAATCATGTATATCCTGTTACTGGAAATATACTTATCCTGTTACTGGAAATCATGTATATCCTGTTACTGGAAATAGAAGGAGCGTTAATACAGTTGGAAACAACGTTCACTATTAGCAGGCAGAGGGGTACAAGTATTCGAAAAAGCAAGTTGCTGAGGAACCGGGCACGAATGGAATGGGTCGTGCGAGTATCATGCGTTGAATGAGTGAGATTTGACCAAATGGTGTCGGGAAAAGACTGCAGAGGACCAAGACGTCAAAACGGAAATCTAAGAGAGATTTAGAAACGACTTCATAAGCTGCGTTGGAGCGTTTTTCTTCTGAAATCTTACAAAAAGATGTAACTCTTCGGGATAATGAAATTACATATCAAATGTTGTTTGAATGATGATTTTGGTCTAAAGTCTTCACGGTAAAAGCTTGCAGAAGATTCCCATTAGAATGTCATCCATTTTTAGACGAGGAGAAAGGAGAAGTCAAGTTTCTCGAGAACGTGAATAATCATGCTTTCGAGAACGTGAATAGTACTAAATATTCCTTACTTCATCTGAAACTTGTATTTTGCAGTGAAGGCAATCTGGATCGAGATTCTTGCGAAATACTTCTCAGCGATGCTAGAGGTTAGTTTTTTTTTTTTAAAATAAAAAACCTTTCATTCTAAACCAGCTGTGCAAGTCTTTGGTGTGATTTGCGAAATGAGAAGATGAGATAAAACCTAATCCACTTTTGTAATAAATAATGGTATGTTGGCATACATACAAAATCTGTTACTCTGTTAGTCTGGCACTCTGCTCGCTTCTCCATGTTTGGAAAATTTTAGATTTCACTGGAAAGAAAAACCCAAGATAAATTTCTAGACAAAAAAATCAGCTCCCATATGATCTTTTAATCTACATGATTGTGAAAAAATGGTTTGTAAACGAAAGTTTATTGAAGATTATATAAATGTACTCTCATTCACTGCCCCTACTGTTCACTAAATTCAGAAGTCATTTTAGTACTGTGAAGTGATTTTCTGAATTATTGACGCAATATTGGCTCTATAATGTACATATAGTGAAGCCAAAAGCAACCATTTTCATCGAAGCATTGCACGGGAAAAAGCTAGTGCACCGGGCGGGATCGAACCCAGCAATCTCTTCTCTAACCCAGCAATCTCTTCTCTAACCGGAAACAAGATTAATTGGGTTCTAAACAAAACGTCACGGCCTCAAAACTATGTAACTAAGCATTTGTTGAAAGCGATCATCACTTTATTTTCTGAGGCACTGAACATGAGAAGATGACGAATTGAGTGCAGATCTAACTTTCTTTTTCATTGTCTTTCTATCTCTTTCTTCTCTCTCTCTATGTACTTTTCATGTAAAAGATTGTCCCAAAATTCGAGCAAAGGGGGTTTACTTGAGGTTTACCTTGCACACTGAATCGGGCGTTCGACCTGACACGTAACTGGGAGACCGCGCTGAAAGCAGCTATCGAACTCGGCTTCGATTCCATTCTAACGAGGTACAATCGCTAATTTCACTCTCTTATCTCTTGAACCCTCAGCTCATGAGGGACGTCTTTCCGAGAGAACTATGAACTGAGTCCACTGTAGCTGAAATTTTCCGCCTTATGTCCGTTACGATTCATTCCCCCTTCTTTATCTGTCTCTCTATTTCATTCTCCTTCTCTTCCGCTTACTCTCTCGTTATCATTTTATCTCACTCTCTTTCTCTCTGTTTATCTCTCGCTTTTTCTCTCTCTGTTTCTCTCTTGCTTTTTCTCTCTCGCACACTCTCTATCTCTCTCTAACTTCTGACGGTCCTTCCGCTTAAGCGGCCAAGCTGAGCCTTTATTCAATGGGACAGCAGTGCTTCACGAGCTCGCTCGGCGGGCGAACGGCAGGATTGAGATCATCGCGGGTCCTGCAGATAGCCCAAGCACGATAGAGAAGCTGATGAGAAGAACTAGCATTCGGTGGTTCCATGGGTCAGTAATTGATTTCACAAGTCAGAAATGGGTTCTTTGCGTCATAAATCGGTTCCACCGGTCAGAAACTGGTGAATATTGAATTATTAATAATAGATGAGATTCAATATCGTAAACTTTGAATTTATCAAAATCCTGAACAAATGCGGTATTTGAGTTTAATTTCTTTACTGGAACAGTCGCCGTTATTGAAGTTCAAGTTTTTTGAGGCGCTCTGAGCAGTTTTTGTGTTGGGAAAGAGCAACAAATCAGGGTGTTTCTTTAAGTCGGGCCCTGCGTGAAACCTATGTATTATCCTTCGAACTATCCAAAAATTGTTTACAAATTCTGTTCGTACGGCATTATCTGTTTTTTCATCGCCCGCTCTCGGTGTCTCACCATAGCACGCATTCACTTCATACTTATTCCTTGTTTATCCACTCGCTTTTTTCACAAGTGATTGCTGTCGCCGGCGAAAAGCTCACATTGAAGATGGTTTTTCATTGAAGAACCCACCTCTCTTTCTTTTCACTCTTCAACTTAGTCTGAGAAAGGAGGCCACGTATTTTGGTCTCGCTCAGACATTTTAAAGTGTGAGAGAGCAGCTGTTGCAGAACCTTCTGTGAAATGCTCCCAGTACCTCCAACGCAAAGTCAGATTGCGATCATGGGTTACGGCGACTCTAGCGGCAGAAAGAGAACTTGGTTGACGCAAGTGACGCACGTTTATGACACATTGAGAAAAACTAAAAGTGATTAGTTCTATGAATTGTTATACGTACATTATTGATTCTACACAGCTGCAGAATGTATTATATACACAAATATGAAATTTATCAAAATATCTTACGGGCAAAAGTTGGTTTTAAAGTGGATATCGAATAGCTTTTCTCCGTGACTGCTTGATCGATTCATATTTTGACTGCGTCACTGCGTAATTCAGGTTTTTTTTAGATGTTTAAATTTTGTCATTCGCGAAAATAATTACTTATACATTTACTGTTGCTTATGTATATGTATAGCTGGTTTCCAGTGGGATATTGTTGCAAGCCATAACATTCAGTAATGTTCTTAATTATTGTGTTTATGCATATAATATAATTTCGAAAGTCTAACCACATATATCTTATGGTTTTGATGTCCCAACCGTGTATATTCAGCGTTTTTAATTAGAACTTCGCTAGTATTTGGTACGAGTTGATCTCTTTTGTCGATGATAGATTTTTTAAAGGTCGAACTCAAAGATCGGTTATTTTATCACGTTTTATACGAATACACTATAAAAGCGTTAAAGAGATAATTTAGGAGATTGTATTCCGACCAAAGAGCTTCTAGCGTTACTTTAATGAAGACTTGGAATCGACCGTGTTAATATGAAAGAGACAACCATGTTTGCCGTTGAAGACTATGAATATAAAAATCGATAAAAGTCAAACTGCCTTCTAAATTGATCACGAATTTACATAATTGAAACAATTTTTTGAATGAGAAGCTCGAACACCAAATAAACGAAGCAACGCAGTTATGCTAACGGAAAATTTCACTCGTAATCAGTTTTGAACAATTCGATATCGTAAAATATAAGCACAATAATTCAAAGTTACATTCAAAATTTTCTGACTATTTCAACTAGTGTTATATACGTTAGTAGAGCTACACTATCATGCTTTTTGGGTAAGAATTATTCCTTTTAAAACAATATCAACAATAAAAACTAGCTACAAATGTCCTTTCCTATTTAGTTAAAGCCTGCCTTGTATTGAAACATTTTCGTTGCCGTTTGGAATGAGGACGCAGCTCCGAACGGTGCCAAAAAACTTTTTGCCCCATTATTTTTTGCTCAGAAATCAAGTCGTAAAAGTTGAAATTCTTCAGTATAAACATCAAGAGCATGCGGATTTCTACAAAAATAAGGTAAACGAGCTTATGTTTTCAAAAATCGGCCAGCATATCTAGGACGACAACCCTGAACATCAGGAAGTTAAGCTTATCATTATGCCCATCAAAAGTTAAAACAAATATAAAATTTATCGTTATGCTTGAGCTTACCACTTAAAATATAGAAAGGTTCAGTTCAATTCACACATCGATGTCACACAGAAACATTCTGAAAACTAAGCTACTTACTACAAGAAACTGCTAATTGTTAGTGAGCCTCTGTCAAGTTTGGTTCTAGCAAGGAAAATGGCTAATTCCACCGCTTTTGACCATTGTTTAGTATAGTAAATTGAAGTTATAGGAACAGGGAAAAAATGGAAAAAGGGAGATAGTAAAAAAGAGAGATAGGTAGTCGCTTCCGAGACCGCTGACAGTCACATGTGCACTGAGGCACTGTACCGAACGTGACTATTCGGTACATGCCAACGAGACGGTCGGTACTGGAATCGAAGACATTTATAATCTCAAAAAATTGAAGAGAGTAATGTGCACTCTACAACTGACGATGCAGACGGCAATAAAACAAGTCATTGACTATTGGAATGATTTAATACCCCCATACACTCTAACAAATACTCGTCAGGGCTCTAATTTACTCTCGATATATCTTTTTTCATCTTATGAGCTTTTATCTAAACGTCGACAGGAAGCTCTGTATCCTCTATTTGCAATTCGTGTAACCATAAGTGCTTTGTCCAACATAATAGTTTAAACAAAAAATTTGACTGGACAAGCTGCTGCTATTCTCTTCTGCTCTTACAGTATTCAAATCGATATGTAATATAAAGTCTTCTCATACCGTACTTCTTGAGCTTCAGTGATTGTAACTGACCTTGATGAGTAATTGTCCACTGCTCGAGTGTGGATTGTAGTAGGCGTAGACTATCCAAGCGAGTGACCCAATCAACGCCGCCAGTAATACAAGAGGCAGCATCGAAGTTGAAGAGTCTCAATATACCAAAATCAACCTAAACTTATCAAAAAAGTGTATTAAAGGGAAAAAGATGAGGAATGGGCTAGGATAATGAGTAATCGGGCAGCATTGATAAACACAAGGGAACTTCAAGACGGTCAACAGATAACCAGCAATCAAACGAAAGTATAAGTGCACGGCCGGCAGAAATTTGTTATTTCTCTCTAAGCTTCACGAATTTACTTTACGAAGCACCCATTTCCTCTCAACCTGTCAGTTCTCGGGAATGACATGTCATTTTGGTCAAACACTCATAAAAACGGATGTGAACCTTCAGATAACGATCCCGGATTCATCTTGGACTCGTGCGGGAAATCAAGCGAAGGCATTGTCGACGAATTCAGCTCCGAAACAGTTGACGAAAATCTGAATTTGTGGATGTCACCAAATAGAAGATTATAAACTTCATACCAGCTTAACAACCTGACAATCTGTTCATGTGGTCTACAATTTTTTCAAAGTCATTTTTATGAAGAGAACCCGAAATCTTCTATTAATCCACACTAGTTTCTCAAGGATATTCAGGCAGACTCTGAGCCGATCATCACGTTTGTATTAACAGGCAGGGGTTCAACAGGGGTACCAAACCAGCTATGTTGGCGCATACATGTTCACGCCGAGAATGATTTTCTTCTCCTTCAGTTCTATTTTAATTTTTGCTCTACTTCTCTTTTCACTCTTTTTGCCTTTCCACATCCATTTTCCAACTCGCTCGGTGCGTACAAACAGGCATTATACCAGTTTCATTTAACACCTGTTCTCAGGAAAAATACCGATTACAAGGTTATTGTTCTCAGGAGTTTCTGCCAACTAGATTCTCAAAGAAACATTAGATTGCCAGATGAGTATTCACAGGGAAAATCACCAGCCATAATCCCATGGAAAAATTCGATCATAACGTGAGTCGACTGATATCGAATGGCGCCAACAAACTAACCACTTGCCTTTCTTCGGTCATAAAATGCTAGAGCCCTCGACTCCCAAACAAAACGATGCTAGGCTGGATCAACCACCCATACAAAAGCCTATTGCATGAACACGTCTTCAAGCGTTGCCGCGTTTACGCCATGGAAGCATCCGTCAACTCGTCGACGGGCAAATGGCAACAAAAAACCCAAATCGGACGATCCGAGTCCGATGGATCGCGCAACAACATCTGTGTTCATGATATACCTCGAAACACACTGGCAACAGTGGCCATTCGTGACTCTACAGCCTCGTGACTCTACAGCCTGTCACGGATGGAGCCGGATCATCCAGTCCAGAATCGAGCGTGACCTCAGGTGGCGGATAGAGGGACGCCCCCCTACGGAGAATTCGTGCTTGGAGGTAGCGGGAGAAATCCCGCCGCGGACCAAAACTGGGTAGTATAGCTCTTCAAAGAAGGGCGATGCCGGACCGACTTGGGCAAGCCACCGGACAAAACATCAGCCGATAATCCGCTATACTTATCAATGGCGAGTCGAGGCGCCAGTCAAATAGCCTCTTGCCTATTTCCGGTCAACGACAGGCGAGATTTCTCTACTCCAAAAAAAATATTTAAAAAAATTGACGACTTATACACAACGAAAGACGAAGCGAAATATCACGTGGGCCTCGCTCTTCGATGACGGCTACAACCGGCAACAACAACAACAACAACTTCTCTACTCCCTCCCAAAACGATGATAGGCCGGGTTGACCACTCACTCACAAGGCCTATAGCATGAACAGGTTGCTACAACGATGTCCGCCTTCACAAGGTGCAGCATGACAGTCTCAAGACTGCAAAGGACATCAAAACCCTTCTCCGGACGCATCTCGTCCGAAGAACACGAGAACCTCTCTCATTAAAGAGAGTGTTCATAACCAAAAGTCTTCGATGTGGGCTGCTTGCCGGCAACAACAACAACAACAACAACAACAACAACAACAACAAAAACAAAAACAACTGATATCGACTGATACTGACCCTTGACTCTCCTCTTCCCCATCTTCAATCTCTTCATCTTCCTTCTCATTCGTGCAGTAGATGGACTTCTTCTGATCCTTGCAGTTGCCCTCGATCCACTGCTGCCGACGTCGGTGCAATCTACAGAGTTTTTTTTATAAACATGTGTAGTTTTCTCAGTTATGGTAAGTTTTAGAGATGAATAAAATGAAAACATTTGAAATTATGGCAAGCCACCTAGTTCTGGAGATTACGGTATGTCGTTTAATCTAGAATATTGCGGTATTCAGACTATTTTAGTACATAACGCTAAAGCCGCTCACCCGTGAAGGTCAGTGCAGAAAGGACCGCCGTTCTTCTTCATCGCATGACACCAAGAGCAGTTAAAGTGGACCAGGTTGGCATTGGAACAATCGTCGCAAGACGTTAGCGACATGCAAGCTGCAGCAATAAACAAATTTCTCATGTGATACTTCCAACTATAGATAGTCTCGCTGAGTGAAAAAAGAAATATACTTTTGACCGGCTAAAAACTTTTATGACCAACCCGTGAAGGCCTTTTATGTACATAAAGTAAGCGGAAATGGGACAAAAGTCAATAAATATTGTAAAGTCACCCTAAAAGAATTTTTCGAATTGAATGCAGTAAATCGGGATATATTTGGGGGAGAAAACCCTGGAATACAAACCCATTAGAACACCTGAAACACCACCCCGATAAAAAACCTGAAACACCACCCCGATAAAAAACCTGAAACACCACCCCGATAAAAAACCTGAAACACCACCCCGATAAAAAATCTGAAACACCACCCCTATCGCTGCGTCTTGCCCATGTGGATTCCCTGGGTCTAAAAAATCCCATCATGATGCTCCTATCACACGCCCATGGTATGGGCTCTCTCTAGTACTTTTCTTCCATCTTCTCTTACTTTTCTCATTCTCTCTTCTCACTAGCCCTTGGCCCCTTAGTCTGAACTGACTTGGCTGAGCTGTGAGGTAGACGACCGTGTCAGAGGTGACATTTTGCGACGGCACCTCGATCCGGTGATACTCGTAGATGACTCGTTTACTCATCGCTGCAACATCTGACATATCATGGTGACTCGAATGAGACTTTGTTCTTGGCAATGAATAAGACCGGTCTAAGGCATATTCGAGTTGCAGAAATGATACGGAAAGGCTCGCATTTTCGGTAAATGTTAAAAACGACCGGGTTCAATTCCGCCTTGTCAACTAGTTTTGTATAGTTTACTACAAAATTTGCCTCAATCAGACGTCAATGTTTTTGAAGAATCTGACTAGATGATGACTATATGACTATAAGATGACTAGAGCGAAATCCAAAGTTCATAACGGAATAAAGAATACAAAAACTTAAAATATATGAATGAAATCTACTAACTATGTGCCGAATGGTGGAAGAGATAGGCATCGGAGATGCCGAGTTTGCACGGATGATGGGCATCAGAGATGTTTGCTACGTTCATCGGAATCTAAAGGACAAATTAAAAATCGATCCAAATTGAATTGGCTCTGAAGCAGATTTAAAAAAAAACTTTTTAAGACTTTTTTGTGTTGATTTCTCTTCTCTCTTGCTCTCTCAATCCCTAACTATCTATCTATCTCTTTTTTTCTCCCTTATCTTTGTTATTTGATATATACATAGTTTTCGTGTTACGCTGTCTTCTCGCTACCAATGTTTTGGTTTCTATTCTACAAATTTTTCTCATCTTCATCTATATCTTCCTTTTTGCTTATTATATCAACAAACCAGGGGTGTCTTATCATTATGTCCAGCACTGTATGTACATACCTTAAGGAAAGTATCATGAAAACTATCTGGTTAGAACAAAGAAACCTAATGAATGACTGCTACTCTTCAATTTTAATTGATATTTTCTTTAAATCACTTCAAATGGTTTTCTATTCATCAACAGGGCGTTTCCTGCTACCCGCACAACTTTTTTCGAGCGCATAGATTTAATAAATTTTCAAAAGTTAAAAAAAATTCTGCAGTGACTCATGAAATTACGCCGGTAAGAATCTAAAAAAGGTTTCCAAGTGCTTAGATTTAAAGGTTTTTCCGGATTTTTTGGAGAGCGCATATTTTTTTTAACCCGCAGTGCGGGTGAGAGAAATCAATCATGTTCATGTTCATCGATCATAAAGAAATGTTCACAATCTATCACCTATTCCATAGGCTTTCTTGATTATTCGATAGGTTGATCGCTAAAGTAGGCAGAAAAAATTTCCATTTTTTAAATGATGAAATCAGTTGAGGCTGTAACTAAAGAAACGTTCTATTTATGCAGAGGAAAGAAGTTTTTTTTAACTTTTACTTTTAGCTGAGAAAACTATGATACATTCATCATTCATTTTAATGAACTTATCAAGCTTGATTGTGAGACCATTGTCACGAACTCTAGAATACATTTTTAATTCAAGTGCTTTGTTTCTTCAAATGTTTTGTTTCTCCTCTTTTTCCATTATATTTGTGTTCTCGGTTAGCTCTCGAATGATAAAGAGTGAGTTGAATATTTGGAATTTCAAGTTATTATTGCGGATGAAAAAAATAATTATCGAAATTAAATTATCGCAACGGCAACTTCTTTTTTACTCGAGCCATTACCCTCTGGAACAAACTCTGCGATCGGTTCCCCGACGTCGTTACGATCGAAGAATTCATTAATATTGTTGAGAATTGTTCTTTAGTCCCGTTCATGACTTTACCTGGATATCTACTCTAGGACACTTTGATTTTCTTTGATACCCACTAGATTGAGTTTTTCTTCTTCTTTCTATTCCTAGTCAGTGCCTGTTGTGTCCCCTTTTTTAATTTTTAATATTAAATTTTTTTCTTCTCGTTTTTGTTGTTTAATTTATACCTTATAAGTGTATGCGACAACAAGCATACCTTTGGCGAATAAAGTGAATTGAATTGAATAGTTCTTAATTGCGGATGAATAAATCATAACTGAAGATACAAGCTTTGCTTTCTTTGCTTTTTTGTGTGCTTTCCGATTTTCCTAAAATGAAATGTTCATGATTGTTCTTGTCATATTTAGATCTCACTTTCCATCACCTTCAATTAATTCACTTTTTTGTGACAGTGTCATCTGTTTCGTCACTCAACATGATGTTTTGTTTCAAGCGGAATAAAGAATTGAATTGAATTGTAAAGGAGAGGGTCGGTAGGTCGGTAGTCATAGGAATTGTTTTCTTCAGTTGGCAGTTTACCTATGACCTATTCTAAGGTATCAACTCCGCATAACATGTTTATGAGAATTCTAAATCCAATAAAACACACATAAAACTCAAAGAATAACGAAAATTTAACCACAAAAATGAATTATCGCTAACATCTTTGTAAACGAATGCAATGTCTCCTGTTTTGTAGAGGACGGCTTGGAAAGAAAATGATCCATCTAAAATGTGAGTTCCCATGATTTTAATCGAAAACTAAAACAAAAATCAAATAATTTTCTACACTCAACAGTACAGGCAGAAACTTTCAAGAACCTTTAGATGAATTGATTAACAAACTTTTTTCAAAGAAACGCATTTTCTGAGGCAAAAGCTTTTTTTTAATGCAAGAAAACCTCGAAGTTAGAAAAAATTTCCGCTTACACTGCCTCTGCTGCCTCAATTGCACTTTTCGCCACTCCACCACAAACTTCTCTCCATCGTCTGCGTACAGAATATTCGATCCCTCCAACTGCAATTATCAAGAATAATATTCAGACTCTAAGCACTTTCGCTAAACAGGAGGTCCTACATGATTCATGAGTTGAACTTGAGCTCCTACATGAGCCATGAGTTGGACTTGAGGTCCTACATGATTCATGAGTTGGACTTGAGGTCCTACATGAGCCATGAGTTGGAGTTGAGGTCCTACATGATTCATGAGTTGGAGCTGAGGTCCTACATGATTCATGAGTTGGATTTGAGGTCCTACATGAGCCATGAAATGGAGTTGAGGTCCTACATGATTCATGAGTTGGACTTGAGGTCCTACATGATTCATGACTTGGACTTGAGGTCCTACATGATTCATGAGTTGGACTTGAGCTCCTACAAGAGTCATGAGTTGGACTTGAGGTCCTACATGAGTCATGAGTTGAACTTGAGCTCCTACAAAAGTCATGAGTTGGACTTGAGGTCCTACATGAGTCATGAGTTGGACTTGAGGTCCTACATGAGTCATGAGTTGAACTTGAGGTCCTACTTGAGTCATGAGTAGGATTTGAGGTCCTACATGAGTCATGAGTTGAACTTGAGGTCCTACATGAGTCATGAGTTGGACTTGAGGTCCTACATGAGTCATGAGTTGAACTTGAGGTCCTACTTGAGTCATGAGTAGGAATTGAGGTCCTAAATGAAAAATGAAAAGCGTCGTCAACCGAGTCCACATAAACATGGTCTCAAAAGAAGAGGAAACCATCCAAGGTCCTGTCATTCTGGGCGGATGGCCACTGCCGGACATAAATAAAGAAGAAGTGGACCCCTCTCATAATTGTCAGGACTCGAGTCATTCTATATATTTTCATTCGCCAGAGATGTTCGACTTCGATTCTTTACTGTTACAATGACTACCACTCGTCTTTACTCAAAAAACTCTGCATTTACAACGCTCGGATCGAAATCATCGCGTAACTCTTTGGAAATCCAAGTAATCCATGTACCAAATAGACTTTCAGGCTTATTCACAGCAGCGCCACGGTTGCCCAATCCATTCCTCTGTCCAATTCATTCTTCTCTGTTTCTCAGCAAAGTCAGTGATGACATCACAAGTTATTCTTTGATGCTAATACGAAATTCGAGTTCAACTCATATCACTCTCATGACTTCTATCTGGACTGAAGATAGAGCCGCATACTTCGAGAAATTTTTTTTCGTGTCGCTGTAACCCCACTTTACTTAGCCCTAGCGACCTTTGGTATAGGCCGCACTCGGTTGTTGATTTCATGTTCAATTAAACCTCTCCAAAAAAAAAGTGAAAGAGAGAAAAAAAAACAAACAAACAAAGGAGATTTAAAAAAAAACATTAAAAATAATTTTAAAAAGAGGAGAGAGAGAGAGTGTGGGCTTGTAACGCTGGAGGGTCGAGAGCTTCAACGACTTCCTCCAGTGTCTCGCGAAGGAAGATCTACCCGTTGGGTAAGACAACAACAACAAGTCATTTCATTCATTCATCCATGTAGGGTATATTCAGAGTATTAAAATACACATACATGTACAATAAAGTCAATACACTTGTAACCTTGTTCATAATTTTGCCCTTTCATACTTGGAACAATTTTTACTTTTCAACTCAACTCAATTGATTCAATTCCTCACCTATTCACGTTCAAAGAAATATTTCCACCTTATTCTCTTAAACTTCAACTCAAACACTCGACATTCCCATCATATGTCAAAGTTGTCCTATTTAGACTTGCAACAAATAAAATGTAAAAATTAAATGAAAGAAGAAAAGGTCATTTCAACGACCTGAGTGTCAAAGTTGGCCATGAGCGGTGCGATGTACTGTGTAGCCGCAAGCCAGGAATGCGTCTGGTCTCCAATGTAGATGAAGCCTTGAAATTTTTAATCTTGTCAGATTTACTTTATGACCTGTTCATTTCATTCTGTCCTTTCCCCTTCTTTCTGAACGGTCGTCTAATGATGTTCAACGGAATCAAATAAATCTAAGGCATTATCTACTCTAATGAATCTCCTGTTGTTGTTGTTTCCCCATAGGTCCTGTCGAGGGGAGTCCTTTGAGATAGGTTATGGAGGATCCTTGTGAGTCCAGAGAAATTTTCTCCGTCTACACTTGCACCGCAGTCAGCGATCCTCTTCGCGAGACCCATTCGTTAACCGGAGAAGGGTCTCGACTCGCCAAGTGAATATCCTTGTTCGTTGCTCTTCCCTTCGGAGATTCAAAAAGAACAACAACGAGATTACTTCACTATTGCATTCACGATTTCCATGAGAAAATTTATTTTTCGGTGGCTAAAATCCTGTTTCTTTCTGACTACCCGCTAAAGAAGCGTGTAGATCAAAGAGATTAATCATTAGGGAGCGGCAGACATGAAAGTGAGACCAAAAGCGTCTTTAAAGCTTAGAGAACACTTACAAACAGAACATTTGTATCACTAGCCTTTTTTGGATAGCGCATTGATTTTAACCGCAATGCGGTTTAGAGAAAACTCTGGTGGAGCTTGATGAGTTTCATGTTCCGATTCAAGTACAATATCATAGAATCATAAAATATAACCCATTTCGTACAGTCTCTAAATCTTCATCGTCTTTTCCCTACCATATTACCACTTGTATTTTTTATTTCTCAAATTTTTGCACCTCTTTAGCCTTTCACTTTTTCAATAGTTTTCCAATCTTACCCGCCATTAAACATTAAAAAGGTTTAATTTATTTAACATTGAATAAATAATGCGATAATCAAAAACTAAATAAAATAATTGATAAAAACCTCCAGTAGCAATCGTGAGATTGCTCATTTTGTGTCCGTAGAATGAAAATTCAAACGACATTTTAGCTCCCTGCAAAGAAAAAAACTTTCTCGAATTTTCCACTCATTTCGATCATCTTCTATAGCAACAATAATTAATGAGTGATCTAATGACATAAAAAATACTCTAAAAACCTTTTGTGTTGTAATAAACGCTTTCTCGGTGTTTTCCGAATATATAATATTTCAAAAAGAATTCATGAATAAAACATAAGCTTAACATGAATCTCTTGGACACCTAATGAAGCAATATGAGACGATAGGAAGGAAAGGCGAGAACGCGAAAAGAGAGAGAGAAAGTGTGAAGAAAAATGAGAGCAAGAAAGATAAATATAAAAGTGATAGAGTCATAAAGATAGAGAGAAAAAAGAGTCAGAGAGCGAGAGAGAGAAAGAGATAGGAAGAGATGAAGGGAAAGAGAGATAGAGAGAGAGAAAGAGGGAGAAAGAGAGAGAGAAGGGAAAAGAGAGAGAAAGAGAGAGAAGGAAAGAGTGATAGAGAGAGGGAGATAGAGAAGGACCTACCACTGCTCTTCTATAAGAGTTGGAGAGGAGGGGGTGGCTCTTGTTGCCTGTGACTCCTTTTCGATCCAGCATCGCATCCACATCGATCCAGTACTGCACAAAAGCTTCATGAATACTATCGAATAATTCGTAAGTGAAAACATAGAAACTGCTATTCTATTTAGAGATATCCTACAAACAAAAAAATCATTTCTCATTAAAGAACAATTACTTGTCGCCGTTGTTTTTGTGAGAAGTGAAATAGATACATGAACTTTTTCCGGATCACATATTATACTTTAAAACACAGAAAAGAAGTGACAAAAAACCCATTACTATCTTTATGACAGAATTATCGAGAACTTATCAAATATGAATATGAAAACAGCACCCAGTCAATTACCCATTTTAATCAATAACTATCGATTCGAGAAAATTCAATAAAAGAATGACCAACCTTTGCTACTTCCGAGCTGTCATTTGTCTTGATTGTCATCGAGTAGTACATATGATCTGTCTTTAAAAATGACCAATAAAAACAAGTAAAATTATACACAGGCTATTTTTCAACTTCCTCAAGCGTATGTTTGCTAAGGAATACCAGCATCCTATACAGAGCAGCAATCAAATTATCGATTACGAAGTTGATCAACTACACTTGTAAGACGAACTCAAATCGCCAAAGGCCTGTTCAAGAAACTCTTTCTTAATACCCGGAAAAAAGCGTAGATCAAAAAGACTGATTATACATGTATGACACGCTTTGGAAAGATATCAAGTGCGTGAAAAAACATTATAAATAGAGAATTCACATCACTAGCGCATTCTAAGCACTTTTTTCTAGAATCTTCGAGCAGTGCGGGCTAGAACAATAACCTGGTAAGAACAATAACCTGGTAAGAACAATAACCTGGTAAGAACAATAACCTGGTAAAAACAAGCTTTGGAAAATTCTTGACTGAGTTAAAAACGATACGAGCTCAGGTCAGTAATTTTCCTATAACTTACCGTATCATTCTGGAACTCGATATCATTCGGTGGCTTCCACAAATTGTCTACTGTATCATCCTTCGCGTCATCCAATACTGTAAGTTACAAGCATCCATGTATGCCAAGTGTTAGACGGTCAAGTCTTACCGTATGTTGGCGGGCATCTGATCCGCACTACTTTGGTTCTTTCTTTTTGTTTAGAGGGTTAATTCTGGGGTTATTTTTTCTGAATAAAACTAATTTATACTGCAACCGGCGGGTATTTGCTGAATCGTTTCGGCGGGCCTTTCTGTAATTTTCGGATGCCCACTAGGACGCCTGCTGTATGCGCGTCCTTAAAAATCCGGTAGAAAGCAACAACCAAAAACCCACTTTCATTTCATTTCATTTCTTTATTCCAAGCACATGAGATATCATGAAAAACACAAACAAAAACAAAGTTAAATGCATGGACTTTCTTCTAAGTGGCGGTGTTTAGGGGTAAAAAAAAAACTTTACGTGATAAAAAGCTCCTTTTTATGATCAGAACCAGATCTACGCTGGAGTCGGGTGATATCATATCACTGATATGTGACTCCTCATAGTCTCTCTACTCAATGTATAATTGAGCCTTGAACTTTTACTCATTGGAACCCTTCCACTCCCAACCTCACCAAGTGTTCAATAGTTACTGTATTTTGGAGCATACATGTCCCCACCGGAGATGATCTTCGTTCTCTTCTTCTTCCTTTCTATTTTACTTCTCCTCTACTTCTCTTTCCACTCATTATGCCTTTCTAAATCTTTTTTCACATTCGCTCGGCGCGTAAGAACACCTTTTTGACCGGTCTCATTTAACGCCTGCCCCGTATTCATCTAAACTTCCGTTGCCCCTACTTATTCATAATTCAAATTCCCCTTCTCATTTAAACTCCAGTTACCCCTACGAATCCAACAGTTCTCGACCTCTTACCTGCTTGTCTTTTTCTTCTTCGCTCCGCATCTTCGACCCGCTCAAATCGGAAAGAGCCATCCGGTCTAGGTTCGTACTCATATGGATCCAGAAACCAGGCCTGATTTTCTGGTTCTGAACAGTTTTTTACACTATGTTTGCAATGTTCAAGCAATAAGATTAGCCAAAGTTCAAATGAGTAATGAAAAAAATGACCTTATAGTCACATTTCACCAAAAACTAGTGTAACTGTTAGAATTTTCCAAAATACAACCGCTCTTCGAGAAGGAGTCTGGAATAATGACAATCAAACTTGAGTTAGAGCCGAAAAGGAAGAGCAAGTCATTATTCTAGTCTCCATCGCTCAAAAAACGGTAGTTTTTCTAAATTCTCAACAGTACTGGTTAACTATGATAATAGAAACTATAGACTAATTAAAAAGAAAATGTGAATGAATAGCATTTCACTCACCCGGGCCAGCGGCCAGTGTGATAGTCCCGAGACCCAAACAAATGCATAGGAGCCATCGCATCTCCTCCGAGTACGGTAGCAATACAGTAACACTCACCCCAAGCAGTAATTTTGTTTTCTCTGCAACACCGATACTCTATCAATCTTAATCGGTCAGTACTGGTAGAGAAAAACCATCTGTCGCTCTCAACCTCACCATACGTAACCTGAATTTTTCAACCAATTTTTTTTAAACGAGTGCTAATAGTGCGATACTTGTTTTGAAAAAAAACATTGATTAGGGAAGCAATAGATTGAAGGCTAGGGAAGGGTGCAAGATTGAGGAATAAGAAGAGAACGACACAAGCAAGAGCGAGTGGGCCACGAATTAGAAGAACCTAAGAAAATTTGAGTCTCTTTGATTATGCTTTACTTCTCATCCCTTTATTGAACAGAGAAGTTTCAAGCTGTTTTTGAAGAACGAATACTTTAGAGAAATGACAACATTTAAACGTAGCACAACTGTTGACATTCCAATCGGTCTGCCGTGATTAGATTATTCTTTTAATTGAACATCATCATCACGTCATCAAAATGCTTTTCAAAAATACTTTAGAAATCTATGATAAATCATCTTTTCGGAATGAGCTGCTAGCTGAACGAAATTCGAATCAAAGTATAAAATTCTGTTCGATGGAGCTTAAAGGATCACCGACACTTCGTACCCGCGACTTTTGTACCCAAAACTTCGTACCGCGACACTTTGTACCCATGTTAATACACTTAGTACCGTTTCCTCATTTTTAAACTTGTGAAATTCTGCAGTCCGACGTAATTTGCAGGATCGGCAAAATCGGCTCACTTTTCGTATTCCTTTTTAATTTGTATTTCTTTTTAAAATTTTTTTCTTCTTTTTATTTGTAATCATTTTCAAATTATCTTTATTGTTCATTTTTTTCGTCTTTCTTTTTAAATTATCGTTATTAATAATCTTTTTGAAAAATTATTTTCTTAAATGATACGGTCTAGTTAGTCTAAGCCGTACGGCCTCATTATCGTAAACTTTTGCCTAAGCCTAAGCGTTTTTTTTTTGTAAAATAAATTTTTTGATGTAAAAATAGAAAGGGGAGAGCGTGTGCGTTATGAATGATTTTTTAAAGTTGAAAAACATGAATTCAACAAGATACAAAAAAATAAAAATAAAATCAACATCAGCGAAAAATAAAAATAAAATCAACATCAGCTGAAAAATAAAATCAACATCAGCGCATCCGAACCCTTGCCGAACTATTGACAGTGTAGCTCCTTCACCCCTACACTATACTGCCCTGCTGTTATGAATGAACAAGAATGAAAGATATACAGTAAAATGAGCCGATTAAGCCGTTGATCCAGCAAATTACGTCTGACTGCAGAATTTCACAAGTATTTTAAATCATTTTTTCAGGTTTATAGAACTTTCGATACACTTTTCTTTGAGAAAAAAATAACAAGTTCATTCGAATTGATCTTCTAAAACCGCAAAGTTATTCAACTCTAGAATCGCATTTCAAAAAACCCTTAAATTTGTTCACCTAAAACAGCATAATCGAGAGAAAAAATTGGGTACAAAGTTTCGGGGTACGAAGTGTCGTATCAAAATGAGTACAAAGTGTCGAGATATGAAGTGTCGCGGTACGAAGTGTCGGGTACAAAATGTCGCGGGTACGAAGTCTAGAAAATACGAAGTGTTGTGATG
Organism: Allodiplogaster pararmata; assembly: GCA_964056735.1. NCBI lineage: Eukaryota > Metazoa > Nematoda > Chromadorea > Rhabditida > Diplogasteridae > Allodiplogaster > Allodiplogaster pararmata. The sequence goes on from OZ057403.1 coordinate 39,694,576, forward strand.
ACAAGCTTGAAAATCCGCAGAACATATGTACATAATTTCGAATCCTGATAAAATGAACAGCAAATTAACTTAATTATTTACAGAAGTGCGCATCAGAAACTCCCGTTTATAATCTAGGAGGGTGAAAATAAAACTTCAAATAATTTTGAAGACAGAAAAATTCTAGAAACCAAGATTATGAGAAAAATCTCTATGTGAGAGAGTATGAAAGCGAAAGAGAGAAAGAGAAATAAAGACACAGAGAGCGAGAAAGTACGAAAAAGAGATAAAGAGAGAGAAAGAAGAAGAGAGAATTAAATAGACTCAAAGGTGAGAAACGTAAAGAAGTAAGCTTTTCCTTGTTCACAACTGAGAAAAGGAACACAGAAAAACTCAGCATTGAAAGGAAGTTTGCAGAAAAGATGAATTATTTGCATGGGAAAACGAGAACGAGAGAAACAATTACAGAAAAAGAGAAACAATAGCAGGGAGAGAATCTAAGAGAGAGAGAATCATAGCTCACCAACACTTGTCAAAAATTGTAAAAACGACCGCTCGGCCGAGCGGGGGGCTCAGAATAATGAGAAGCAAGCGAGAACTTAAGGGCAGTAAAATAAGAGATTCATTATTCTAAGCCCCCGCCCCGATTACCGGTCATTTTTAGAATTTTTGACAAGTGCTGGTGAGCTATGGAGAGAATGAGAGAGAAGGGATTTAAAATGAGAGAAATAGAGAGAGGGAACGCGATATCTTACATGGAGAGACTTTTCAAAGGTATGACATATTCAGAAATTGTGCAATGAGGGCAAAGATGATGGAAAATGTCGCTATTTGGCACGTCCTTCCCACAGGAATTGAAGATCCTACGAGATCTCGGGAGCTAATGCTTCTACTGTTGAGGATACAAGTGTTCTTTACGGATCACATGAGAAAAGAGTGAAGCAAAAGGAGACAAGAAGCAAGATAGAACAAGAAATAAAACCAGAGAAAGAGGAGTGAGACAATGGAAGGGCGGAAAACCATAGTGTGCTACCGAGAGAGAGAGAGAGAGAGACATAGAGAGAGAGATAGAGAGAGAAAGATAGAGAGAGAAAGAGATAGAGAGGAGAGAGAAATAGAGATAGACAGAGAGAAACAGAGAGCATCGAAAGACAGGACACAAAAAAGCATGGCAGAAGAGCAAACGCAAACAACACACGAGTGTGGGGTTTGCAGGATAGTGGTTTTAAATTGGTGAGAAGAATAGAGTATAGAGAGACATAGAGAGGGGTGTTGTGGGAAGCTGGAGGGCATAATGAAGATAAACTCGCAGAAAGACATTCTTGCCTGTTTCCTCGCTACTTAGCGGTCACCCCAAGAAAAGTTCTCTATCGACTCCAACTCTGAAAGTGGAACTGAATCAACTTGCGGCGAAAACCTAGTGCCAAGGTTACAATCTCTTCAAATGGCACCAAATTGAGTAAGTCAGATTCGAGAATATTCATTCTAACTCATCGCTTCTTTCCGAAGCAAATCTACGTTCAAGTCTAGAATGTCTTCGCCATCAGAAAATACTCAAATGTCCCCGCTGGCTTCTCTTGTTAACAGGATTCGCCCGTCAAGAAGAAAAGCTGATATCGGTACTGGTTCAATAGAAGATCTTCAGCGAATGGTCCAAACTGTCATCGCTCGCAATGAAGAACTGGAGCAGAAATGCATCGGATTCGAAGAGCAGATACATCAGCAAAACGAGGCTATTTCATCTTTGAAAGATCTTGTCGCAACACTTGTTTCTGACATTGGTTCTCAAAATAGAGATATTTTGAATATAATGAAACAACAGAAAGAAATAACGCCATCCCACCCAGCTCCAAAGACCGCACCGACTCCTGTTCCGAAGCCTCCTCCGATCTCGGACCCCTCATTCCGCTACTTTGAGTCTGCGAATGAAATAGCCGATAGAAGAGAAAGATATCGTTCAGTTGTGCTTTTCCGACTCCCTGAATCTACCTCCTCATCTGCTGCCAGCCGAGCCGATGATGACCTTTACAACGTCCGGAAGATCTTGAATGATCTTGACATCCAAGCAATTCCGGAGAAGGTTTATCGTATGCCATCAAATCTCCCTGCTAACCCTCGTCACTCCAATCCTCGCCCAGTCAAAATTGTTTTGCCAACTGTCGACTTCCAACAAGCCGTGCTTTCCAAAGCATTTCTTCTCCAAAAACACAAACTTTACATAAGGCACTCACAGACCAAGTGTGAGCGTGCCTATGATCGCGCTGTCTTTGTCTGGCAAAAAGACCGCTCGAAACCGAAACCATACATACCCCATTTCGCCGCCCCCCTTGTCTCAAAATCTCCGCGACCTCTTCTTGATATACCTCTTTCCCGTCCCCCTATGCGACATTCAAACTTCACTATACATCAGAAGAATATCAATCATCCAAATCACTCCCCTTATAGAACATCTCAGCGTATTGAACCTCCTCGAAGATTCATGTCACCTCGTCCTAATCGTTCTTTAAACTAGACCAAAATCGCCGGTCTTCCACAAGTCACGTGAATTGTTATTTCGCAAATGTTAGATCTCTAGTGAATAAGATTAATGATCTACAACTTTTGCTGTCAAAGAGATACTCTATAATTTCTTTTTGTGAGACATGGCTATCGGATAGTTACCCGGACTCTTTTGTTCTCTCCTCCTTCATCTCTCAATATAACATTGTTCGATGTGATAGGAGCGAAATAACTAATGGCGGGGGAGTGCTATTTCTCATACACTCCTTATTATCATTCAAAATTATCTATTCTCAATCAATCAAGAATTCTCATGAAATCCTAGCTATTGATATTGAAATAGAATCTCACGTGATACGTTTCATTAGTCTATATCGAGTCCCTCATATAAACACACCGAAGAGCGAGAGGTTATTAAACCTCTTGATTGATCTAGTCACCTGCAACCACCCATGTATTATAATGGGAGATTTTAACTTACCCGACATAGACTGGAATAAATTCCCTCTAGCGTCATCGAATCCCGCTTCCAAATCATTTCTTGAATTTTGCTCAGCCACTCAGATGAATCAATATATTAGATGCCCTACGAGAGGATCACACATTCTAGACCTCCTCCTCTCCAATAGCAAAGATTTATTGAAGAACCCATGTGTCACTCCCTCATTCAGTAATTCAGACCACGAATCAATCAGTTTCGAACTTTCCCTATTCCACGAAATTCCTCTTTACTCGTATCGACGCATATACAGTAAAATAAACTATTCCTTATTACTCCCTTCATTATGTAATTTAGATTGGCATTGCTTATTCAACCCCATCAAAGATACAGACTCAATGTACGAATTGTTACTATCCATACTAGAGGACTTTTCCGAGCAATTCGCTCCTATCCAGAAGGTCTCTCTAGCGACCCATGCATCTCTTCCAACGCATATTCAGAGAGCTCAAGAAAAGCGTTTTCTCTTCTGGAACAACTATATTTCTAGTGGACTAAGTGAGGACTATGACATTTATGTTAAAGCCAGTAAGAAATGCAAAAAGTTTGTAGATAAATTCAACCTAAATGTAGAAAAGAACATTGTTAATAGTAAGAACAAAAACTTGTTCTTCAAGTATATAAGGTCTAATACATCCCAGAAACAAAGCGGTGTCGACACTTTGGTGAATGAACTCGGCATCTCAGTATCTAAAGACTTAGAAAAAGCAAATCTTCTTGGAGAATTCTTCCAAAAGTCATACACCATAGACAATGGTAAGCTTCCTCCACTCTCTCATAATTCAGTCTTGAGAGCATCCTCTCTAGAAGAACCCTTGTTTACGCGTCATGATATTTGTAGACTAATAGAGAAATACCCAATGTCTTCTTGTACTACCCCAGATCATCTGAATATGCTTTTTATCAAGAAAATCGCTGTCCCTCTGTCTATTCCGCTTGAAATAATTTATAACCATTCTTTCCTTACATCTGAAATCCCGAACAGATGGAAACATTCCATAGTCACACCAGTTAAGAAGAAGCCTCCTTACAGTAGTCCTTCCAATTACCGTCCCATCAGTATAACATCACTATTTTCCCGTATATTCGAGAAAGTGTTGAGTAAAGAAATAGAGAAACATTGTGAGATAAACCAGATTTTGCCAGATGATCAATTCGGGTTTCGCCATAAGAGATCAATAGAACAGTTGATGTTACTGTTCCTTGAAGACTGTTCTGTAGCCGTAGACCAGAAAAAGTTCACAGATATCATTTATTTCGATTTTGAGAAAGCCTTCGATAAAGTTTCTCACTCTAAACTTATTTATAAACTAAAGTCCATTCAACTCCCTCCCAGAATTATTTCGTGGATCGAAGCTTATTTAGGTAATAGAACCTACCAAGTTCGAGTTAATCAATCACTTTCTAATAGTTTCATGGTTACCAGTGGTGTTCCCCAAGGCAGTGTCTTAGGCCCATTATTATTCATCATTTATACATCTGATATAGTGAATATGATAACTTCTTCTAATTGTAAAATTAAAGTTTTTGCAGACGACATGAAAGTTTATAAATCTTTTTCTAAAACAGACTCTCATACAACACTGCAACACTCGATTGATACCATAGTGGAGTGGTGCGACGCTTGGCAATTACCTTTATCTCTACCAAAATGTGCTGTGTTAAGAATTGGTACCCAGAGTTCCCCTCATTTTCCATATTCTATAAATAGTCACTCCCTACCCTACCTCAACGAGATTCGTGATTTAGGATTTATTGTAGACAACAAGTTGACTTTTTCTGCTCATTGCTCAACAATAGCTCAGAAAGCAAAGCGTAAATGTCATCTTATTCTTAAAGTTCTCAAGAGTCGTAAACCGGATGTACTTGTTAACGCTTACAAGATATACATTAAATCTATTGTAGAACACTGTACAACTGTTTACTCCCCACATTTCGCTAAGGACATAGCTGTACTAGAGAAGGTTCAAAATTATTTTACGCGTCGCGTTTTTCGCCGGTGCTTTGGTTGTTCGTTTAATAATATGCCAAGTAGTCAGACGAGAAACAATCAACTAGGCCTAGTATCTCTTCTCTCTGTTAGAGAATCTAACGACCTCAAACTACTCTTGAAACTGATATTTGGGAAAAAAGTACTCTCTGACAGGACGCACCACAACTTTGAAATAAGAGCGTCCAACACTAGAGGCGCATTTTTCAAAATAATCCACCCTGCTCCGAGAACTATTTGCAGAAGAAATGCCTTCTCTATACGATCAGCTCGTATATTCACCGAAATTAATAGTATTGATGAATGATATATGTTTGCCTGGATGTAATCTGCATTGTTTCACCTATTTATGTATTTCAAACAATTCAATTGTTTAATCTCGTACCACGTGATTAATTCATGCGTTGCTGCATGTAATGTGTTTTCACGTAATAAAATTGAATTGAATTGAATTGAAGAGATAAAGGAGACGGGCGCAGCCTTGGGGGCTCGATAGTTGAAGGCTCGTGGGTCTCGATAGTTGGGAACTTGTGGGCCTCGATAATTAGGGGCTCGTGGGTCTCGATAGTTGGGAACTTGTGGGCCTCGATAATTAGGGGCTCGTGGGTCTCGATAGCTAAAGGCTCTTGGGTCTCGATGGTTCAAGCCTTTTGGGCCTCCATAGTTAGGGGCTCGTGGGCCTCGATTTTTATTCGCTCGTTTGCCTCTGAAGTTAGGGGCTCGATAATCAGGGATTGTTGCGCATCTGAATATTTAGTGGCTCGTAAGCAACCAGTGTCTCGTTGAGGTTTTAGGGGCCGGTGTAGGTGTTCACTCCGGAAAAAGTTGCCACACAATAATTTTTCAGAACGACTTCATATGTTTCAGTACATATAAACTTTCTTGTAAAAAAATTCGTTAAGAACCGAGGCAAAACAAAGCTGAAACCGATTGCTAATGAATTCGTTTGCTCCACTAGAGTCTAGGAAAGATTATAGCGTAGGGTTGCATCAAAAGAATGAAGCTACGATTGTTCGTCTTCTTCAAATTTAAGATCAGACCCACACACTCTCCCTCGAATTGCAGTCTTTATATTCAATAATCCAGTCTCTATTACTCTCGATTCAAGAACACATTACTCAAGATACTTTCCATGGACTCGAAATCAACCATTGAGCGAGACCGTTTCATCGACAACCTTCAAATCGAAAACACCTTTATTATTTTTCAAAAGAAAAAGTCCTTTTGAAACCAAAGTATATTCTGTTAACACCTCAGCCTTATTTCAGGCGATCTTTTCAAAGCGAATTTCTTTTGTATTCATATACCGAGTAACATACACAATACTATTGTATCCAATTACACTTCATTCCGTGAAATGAAGAACACATCGAAAAAAAGAGGAACAAAGTGAGGGAGAGAGACGAATGTAGATGGAAAGAAAAATATATAATTATAAACTAGAAAAAATAATAAATCACAAAATATAAGATGTTTTTTCATCTTCTCAGCATTAACCTTTAGTCCTATAATCGAACGAATCTAAAGTAGATGATGCGATAAATCAGAAAACTTGTTACAAAATGAATAAATAAATAAATAATTTTCAAACACCTCAACTATTCTGTATTACTTCTTCAATCAAAAAATTTCAATCATTGATCGGAATTGGGAATCACTCGAAGCGAAGATGTGAAGCAAAGTTTCTAATTACACATTAATCATTCAGGAATAGTAATTTTCTGGAAAGTTCGATAAAATCCAAAATCTGAATTGGAACGATCTCGGGAATTTCATCATAGAAAATACAAGGTTTTTTTTTTTCATTCTTCTTCAATCATTCTTCAATCATTCTTCCCTTCCCTTTCCTCAAGAAACGGCTGCTACGGACTGGCTCTCCTTTTTACCTCTCCCCTCTTCTATAAAGACACTCTGACCTCTTCGTCGTATCATTCATCCTTCTCCCTCTCCTCTCCAATGGCTGGTTTCGAACGGCTATCGATGATCTTCTTACCATTTTCTGCTCCTACTTACCATCAGAAGCTCCTTAGCCTTTTTTAACCATGTTTTCTTCCCTTCACCTTCTTATACATACATGCAACGTTTTTTCACGTGATACATATGTTTCGCGTAATAAAAAGTTCAAAGTTCAAAGGTAGTGTTACATATTCCCATAATTCGATCCTATAAGTTATTTGCAATCACATCGTAGCATCGTAGACAAGGCTCGAATGAATGCTTCTTCATACGAAAATTTGGTTATCCGGTTTTTTAATTACATACATATCGATCTCGAAACTTTTTCTTTAAACGGGCACGATCAACCTTTTTACTATAATTTACTTTGAAGCACCCACCAGCTCTCTATCACCTACTTTTAATTTACTTTGAAGCACCCACCAGCTCTCTATCACCTACTTTTTTGCGTTATCTTTCACCATCTCTCTATCAACAAATAACTTCGCGGTTTCTCCCACCAGCTCTCTATCACCAGGGATGAGAGGTGTCCTCAAACCCTTACACCCCTTTTTCCAGAGGTCGGAGGAACGAGAAAAGCTCCGCCGACCTCTTAGTAACTCTTTTTTCAGATCCGCGCTCCTTCGGTATTCATAACTCGGTCGGGACCGGCTTCTTGAAGACAAATCTCTCCACTTTGACTTGGTCTTCGACCAATCGATACGCATATACAGATGCGCTTTCCCCCTGCACATCAATCAGGATGAAAGAAGGAATGATCTCCCTGAAACATAAACAAGATGAACATTCTCTCTTTACCTCTTCATTCCAGGGCATTTGTCTTACCCAAACTGCAGTTATAATCTATGCGCTATCAAAAAACAATCTGAACGTTATCAACAAAAAAAACCAGTAACACAAATTCTTCATGTCCACCAGTAACAGTTCTCTATTTTTCATTGCATACTCTGGGTCTCCTTTCTTGAAATGATTAGTATGTTTGATCTACACGCTTTGTGAGCGAGTATAGAGGAAAATGGCTGCTTCTTACTGTTGTTGTTGTTGCCGGCAAGCAGCCCGCATCGAAGACTTTTGGTTATGAACACTCTCTTTAATGAGAGAGGTTCTCGTGTTCTTCGGACGAGATGCGTCCGGAGAAGGGTTTTGATGTCCTTTGCAGTCCTGAGACTGTCATGCTGCACCTTGTGAAGGCGGACATCGTTGTAGCAACCTGTTCATGCTATAGGCCTTGTGAGTGGGTGGTCAACCCGGCCTAGCATCGTTTTGGGTGGGAGTAGAGACGTCTCGCCTGTCGTTGACCGGAGATAGGCAAGAGGCTACTTGACTGGCGCCTCGACTCGCCATTGATAAGTATAGCGGAGTATCGTGTAATGTTTGGTCCGGTGGCTTGCCCAGGCCGGTCCGGCATAGCCCTCCTTTGAAGAGCTATACTACCCAGTTTTGGTCCGCGGCGGGATTTCTCCCGCTACCTCCCAGCACGAATTCTTCGTAGGGAGGCGTCCCTCTATCCGCCACCTGAGGTCGCGCTCGATTCTGGACTGGATGATCCGGCTACATCCGTGACAGGCTCTTAAGGCTGTAGAGTCACGAATGGCCACTGTTGCCAGTGTGTTTCGAGCTGCTTCTTACTGAATGCTATTCATTAGATGATGGCTCTCAGGTTCCATCATTCTCTCCCCTTTTTCAGAATCGCTGCCGTGAACATCCGTTTTCTTATCACATGTCTTCTCCTGGGTGAATCGTCATTCCGCGTCATTACATAATCGTCAAGCGTCCGTGTCAAGCGCGTCATTACATAATCTTCCCACACGCAATGTTTCTCAATGATTCGTGTGAAGGAGTAGAGTATACTTGGATTGACCCCATGTCTTGTCACATTTCAAATAATGTAACATCTATCACAGTAACAGGAAAAGAACCTGCAGCGGATACATTCAAAACAAAAAGTATCCCGTCTCTTGAACGTCATTCATGAAGCAATTCCTTATATTCCTTTTCGAACCTACATTTACCACTTACGTCAAGGTCTCGCGACTCGTCTCGTCAGACGACTCGCGAGAGCTTGAACTGCACGCGCCGAGCGAGTTGAAAAAATGATGAGAAAAGGCAAGACTGCAAAGAGAAGTAGACGAAAAGTAAAATAGAACGGAAGGAGAAGAGAATGTAGATCATTTTCGGAGCCAACATGTCTGCCCCAAAATAGCTGGTCCGGTAACCATTCAACCCCTGTTCCTGGTGCCAGTGAGCTTGCAGTCAACAAATGTTGCTTGACGAGACGGTCGCCGACTGCAGTTTCGACAAAAAACCTTTTTTCCGGACTAGAAAGTATCCACTCTTAATTATACCAAAAAGCTTCCTTCCTACAAATTCTTTGCGTAAAAAAAACAATTCAGGGATCTGACCATGATTTTTTATGCCCCGAACCATTTTACCATGCCCCCGAATCAGGCCTCAAAATTACTCATAAGCCTCGAAATCAGGTCTTTATCCTTTTCACCAGACCACTGGATAGGTATCAATATCCTTCTTCCTCTTCTTCCCAACCACTGACTGGTCTGTCTTGAGAGGCGTGAATGCTCCTGTTGCACTGCCAGGATTGAGAAAGAGTCGGTTATTCTCCACGCGACAAGAAACTACATGAGAATGACCGGAGACCAAGATGTCCACCTCCAGTTGAGAGGCCAATTGTGATAATGACTGGAAACGACACCAATTCACTTGATTCAGTAAATTGAAACTGCTGAGAGCACAGAGTTGATTGAAAACTATGGTGTTTTATCACAACACAACAAGAGCAGAAAAAAATGATAAGAAGGGAATGCATAATCAAGGTGCGAACTAATGAAAACGCGACCTCACATTTTATTCCACTCAAGTCAAAAGCCCGTTATCGTAGTTCACTCACCTTTCAGTGAAAAAAAGCACAAACAGGGGTTATATGGTTACCGGACCAGGGTGTTTCTCTGATCCGTCTAAACCATGGGAAAAATTGAATGTTGAACTCTGAAATTTTTAAAATCTATGCACTGGAAAAAAGTAGTGCGGGTGCTAAGAAACACCCTGTACCAAACCAACTATGTTGGCACATACATTTTCATGCCAAGAATGATCTACATTCTCTTATCCTTCCGTTCTATTTTAATTTTTCTCTGCTTCTCTTTTCAATCTTTTTGCCTTTCCACACCCCTTTTCCATTTCGCTCGGCGAGTACAAACAGACATTAGACCAGTTTCATTTAACACCTGAGCACAAAACAAAAATATACTATTTTTATAACTTAATAAAACAGACCTCTTGACTTCCCCACGGCACGATTTGATGTCCATGAATTATTCCAACGCGGAAATGACCAATGGTAATAACCTGGAAATATTATATTATCTATCCGTTGTTGTTGTTGTCGGCAAGCAGCCCGCATCGAAGACATTTGGTTATGAACACTATTTATCTATCCACCTATAACATTCTAAATAATAATAATAATCTTCCTCGCGCTTGTTTCCGCCTCGCGGCAGGGTACGCGCTCCCCTGAGATGCAGGACAGACCTATCCTGGTAGAACCAGTGGCTGCCTACTAGATCACTGCTAGTGTGATTAGCAGCAGTGGGGAGAGTCAGATTCGTGCATGAGCACTACCAACATTTCTTAACCCCCTTGGTTTGGGTGGATCTGCCCGGGGTGGGAGTCGAACTCTGGACTCTTCGCACAATAGTCGAACACACTACCATTATGCCACGCCCGGACATACCTATAACATTCTATGTATCTATAACATTATCTTCAAGTCGTAGTCAGGGTTTTTTCTTTAAGCGAATTTTTTTTGTTATCTTTTTTAGTAGTGAGTACTTCAAGTTCGGCTTTCCTGAGCAGTGTAAATTATTAGAAAAAAAGTGATTTTGAAAAAAAAAACATTTTCATAAGGGTGAACATTTTAAAAATTATAACCGCGAAATTATAACCCTTATGATGAAAAATAACGGCTACCCGCGAAAACTTTTTCTCGAATTGATCAAAGGGAAATTTTCCACAAAAAAAATTTCGAAAAAACAGAGGCCTGCCGAAATAGGTTCTTACTTTACTGTTCAACCCCTGGTCTTAGTCTTACCCAGGTTAAATAGGTCTCCAGTTCTACCTACTGGCCTCAGTTCATTAATTAGACAGATAATATACAACTATTTGTTCTCTTTTAATTTTCAGCTATATTTCTACTTTTTCACTTACAAAAGATAGAAACAAATAAAAGGCAAATAAATAAACAATTGTTTTAAAATTTCATTAATCCACCGACTTTCGTGTCAGGATTCTTAGTCAAGGCAGGATCGTCATCAAAGTCTCCGCGGACGATGTGGACGTCTCCAGTTAGACCCCTTCAACTTTAATATTAGAACTGTATTGAGATCATAGGTAAACTGCCAACTGGCAAAAAACTTCTAGGATGATCGAACTAACGACCTCCTCCCCTACTGACCTCAAAATCCATCACTAACCTCGAATACATTTTTTTCCAGAGTTTTCGAAGTATAATTGAAAGAAAAAACTTTTTCCATGATACTGTATGAGTTTTATTTGCTATAACGCAGTCCGAACAGGTTTCGTTCAGTTAAATTTATGTAACTTTCGACCCACTTGGGCCAACGACCTATTGAAAAATTTAGATATACTTTACCTATGATTTACATAACAACGATCGATACTTTTTTGCTTTGTCCACGTTTTGAGAGCGGACGGAGACTGTATTCAGAGGGTCTCTGTAATCCGCAGTGCGTCTAAAATCTATGCGTGATCCAAGATAGTCCTACACATGCTCTGATCATCTGCATCCTTTCTTTCACATCACACGCTCTCTCAAATGCCTGCTGTTTCCTCTTTAATAGTCATAGCGATCAGGGGTTAAATGGTTACCGTACCAGCTATGTTGGCGCACATGTTCGCGCCGAGAATGATCTACATTCTCTTCTCTTAAGTTCTATTTCACCTTTTCTCTACCTCTCTTTTCACTCTTTTGCCTTTTTCCATTTCTTTTTCCACTCGCTCGGCGCGTAGAAACATGTAGAAACGTAGAAACGGCGCGTTAGACCAGCCTCATTTAACGCATGATACTGATACTGATTCTTTTTTGCGTGTGGGAAGTTACAGCTTGACTGTAACTGTAACGATGCTACTTGTATTAAAATATCGATCGCTTTTTTAGAAAAAATACAGGCTTCAAATATCCTGCACTGATTTCAGCCTAACTCAGACTAACTTTAGCTTAGTTAAGACTTATTTGAGCAAGCCAGTCTAACTTTATATACGATATTGATCCGATAATACAATTTCCAGACCATACCTGAGATAATCCAAAACTTCACGAGAGCACAAATTTCCCGTAGATAGAATGTGCTGCATTTTCTGTGGAACCAGAAGTTTCCTAAAAGAATTTTAAAATCAACAATTTGCCTATTCAGAACGCATTTGTTCCCATTTTCAAAACTCCAACTTTTTCTCCGATTCGGCGAGAAATTAACTCAGGTCATGAAAGATGTTTTCATTGAAATCATGGCTTGGGCTCAAGCTAAAGTTACGCTCAAGAGGCCATGAAGCTTCCGAACAAGTGATGACACCACAAGCTGAATTGTCTCATTTTTTGTTGGAGAAAATCAACTTTTTCTCAAAATTTTGAAGCAGCGCCTCTCTCCCTAATTCGATGTACGAGTATTTGGTTATTACTAAACCACGCCCCTCACGCCCGTTAATTACTAATCCACGCCACTGCGCGGGAAAATTCTCAACTTCGTTCCATGCGCTCTATCTAGTTTTTCATTTTTTTTCTGCTTAGACTTGGGCAAAAGTTTACGCTAACGAGGCCGTACGGCATAGGCTAACGAGACCGTATCAAAAAAATATACATAATAGTGCGTCAAATACCCTTTCTCTCTTTCGCGCGCAGTCGCGTGGATTAGTAATGAACGGGCGTGAGGGGCGTGGTTTAGTAATGAACGGGCGTGAGGGGCGTGGTTTAGTAATGAACGGGCGTGAGGGGCGTGGTTTAGTAACGGCCGAGTATTTCATGTGGAGTTTTTTTCTAACGTGAAACATTTCAAGTAAAAATCTACTGCAAACTCCATCTATAAAAAAATTCGATAGCTCTGAAGATAGCATGAATTGCAAACTGAATAAACTGTTTACCGTAGCATCCCCATTCCGTGGGATGCTCTTCATTCCCTTGTCGTGTGGTGTAGACTTTGGACAGATGGGAATGGGACGGAGAGCATTGCGAGAGAGGAGTGTCGGCCGGCTGGTCCCCGTCAAGGGCCCAGCACCCACTGCCAGTGGGGCGTGGCTAGCACACGCCGCACTGGCTAGGGCGATTATATAATGTGTATAAAGATGCTAGGGGGCCCGCCCCCGACATCCCCCCTCCGAAAAAGTCTCTCCGCCCTCGTTTATCAAATCTTCGTTTTCATTGCTGTAGGGAAAAGCAGACCAAGTGGTACTTCTTTTTCCATTGGGTCTGCGACAAAAACCCTACATATCTTTTCAGTTAATCACACATCAAATTGAGAAAATTAAATTAAGTACAAATCAGATTGAGAAAATTAAATTAATTACAAATCCGATTGAGAAAATTAAATTAAGAATAGATAGCTATTTCAAAACCTTTAAAATAGCTTCGAGTTGATACATTTTCATACGTGACTAAGAACGTGTATTGAGTTATTAAAATCCGTTTTTTGTTCTAGAAACTTTTCTAAACTATAGAGCGTTTCATTTATTTTTCTATCCAAAACAAAAAAAAAAAATTTTTTTTTTAAATAATATCAAAACTAACTAAGAATACTAGCAACGAAATTAGACTTATTTACTTTTTTTTTTGAACTAAATAAAAATACTAGTAACGAAAATACTATTTTTCAGTACAGTAAATAAGAATACATGTAACGGAATCTTATTATTTACAATTTTTTCTACAAAAGACGCACACTAAGAAAATCATATATATTACGAAAATAGGCTTTGAATATTACATGATTTTGTTTTTACGATATCTAACATCCTGTCAATGTGAATTTTAATAGTAATAATAATGTTTACACTCACGTACATATTTCAATTATATCGAGTTATTTAGTTTGAAAAAAAAAATAACATGACTTATAGTAAAGGTTGGAACACACACCGATTAGGCATATGTAGAAATTTATACTATTATTATTTTTTTTTTCAATATTCGTATCTTGCAGTTCTTCTTTTCGCTCTTGTTGATCGTCTGCTGGGCTCGTGACCTCGGACTGCTGAGTTCGTCGCCTCGGACTCGTGTCTCTTGTCGATCATCTGCTGCGCTCGTGGCCTCGCACTGCTGGGCTCATCGTCTCGGACTCGTGTCTCTTCTCGTCTGTAGAACTTCTGAAGGCGATCTGGGTGATACGATCGTCTGGATCTGCCAATTTGTACCTCAACACTTGTTCCTTCGGTTGCAACAACTCTTGCTGGTCCGACGCGAGTCGGGCACAGCTTAGTCTTCGGTGGGGCTCCTCTGATGAGTACTTCGTCCGATACAGAAATTTTCTTCGGTTTGATTCTATTTCTAGTGTCATAGTACTCCTTGTACTGTTCCGATGCCTTTTCTATGTTTTTATGAACTGATTCCCAAGTTTCGCGATGCTGAACGCGAATTTGTGCTGCGTACTCTTCCGGTGACGCGTAGCTTCTTTGAGGCGTTCTCCATTTTGCATCCGCGGGGATTCGCGCATCTCTGCCGAAAAGAACTGTAAAGGGGGCCTCCTGAGTGACTTTCGATTTTAATGAGTTGATTGCCATGATTGTTAGTGGCAAGGCTGTGTCCCAATTATCCTGAGAGTTGTTGGTGTACTGGGAGATCGATTCTTCTATGGTCCTGATGGCTCTTTCTGCCAGCCCGTTTGTGTTGTGATGGTAGGGAAGGGAGGTGGCTAGTGTGATGCCGAGGGAGCTGATTGTATCCTTGAATGTGTTCGAGGTAAAGTTTGATCCTCTGTCAGTGACTAAAGTTTCTGGTGCTCCGTGTAGACAGTAGACTCTGCTGATGAAGATGTCCGCAATTGTTTTGGTTTCAATGTTCGGTATGGGCTCAGCTATGATGTATTTGCTGAAAGCGTCGATGAAGACAATGAAATATCTATTGCCGTTTATCGTGATCGGTAGTGGGCCGCAGATGTCTGCGTGGACTCTAGCAAATGGCCTTGTAGGGGTCTCGTATGTGCCAAGTGGTTCTTTCGTGTAGGTGTGGGGATTAGGTTTCCGCTGCTGACATGCTTGACACGTTCTGACGAATTCTTCGACGTCTTCCTTGAGTCCTGTCCATGTGAATCTTCTTTTGATACATTCCGTGGTTCTGGCTATTCCTGCATGAGCTGCCAGATTAGCCTCTTCATGGAACTCCTTGATTATTTTCTGCGTGAAAGTTCTGTCTCGCGGTAGGATGAGTCTTGGTGTTTGGGAGTTTTTGTTCGGTTTTTCGTAGAGAAGGCTTTCTGCCACGAAGTATCTGTTGTGGAGTTTCTGCGTCGCTGGAGTTTCTTCTTGCTTAGAAAGAGCGGATATGGTTTCTTGAATCCAATGACATCGTTCTTGAGCTGTTCGTAGTTCATTTGAAGTAACACTGTTGACTGATCTAGGGTTGATTTCTTCTTCTTTCACGAATCCTTTTGGCTCTGAGATTTCGTTTTCGGTGTACCGTGACAATGCATCTGGTACTGCATTCTCTTTGCCTGGGCGGTATATGATCTCGAGCTCATATTCCTGTAGCGTTAGTTGGTACTTCGCTAGTCTGCCCATTAGGTCTCTTCTTTTTAGAAGAGAGACCAGTGGTTTGTGATCTGTGATTACTTTGGTATGAACTCCAAGAATGTACTGTCGGTACTCTTTCAAACCAAAAACGATCGCAAGTGCTTCCGTTTCTATAGCGGGATACCTTCTCTCTGCTGGTTTGAGTTTTCTGGAAGCAAATGCGATGGGATGCAGTTCATTTTCTTTTTCTTGGTAAAGAACCGCGGCGACAGCGATTCCTGACGCATCGGTTTCCATGATGAATTGTTCGTGACGAGTGGGGCTGACCAGGACTGGGGCCTGGCTCAGTTTTAGTTTCAGTCTTTCGAATGCTTCTTCTTGTGTGGACATCCAGACAAACTCTTCGTTGCGCAGAAGATCTGTAAGCGGGGCTGCGTCTTCTGCGAAATGATCGATGAATTTTCGGAAGTAGTTGCACATCCCGAGGAACGCCATTACACCTTTCTTGTTGATTGGGCGCGGGAATTTTCGTATGGCTTCCACCTTGTTTGGGTTCGGTTGAGTTCCATCCTTACTGATGATGAATCCTAGGTAGGTGACGCTGTTTGCTGCAAACACACATTTCTTGGTGTTGATGCGCAGACCGTATTCCTGTATCGTTTCCAAGGTGGCTTTGAGGTCTCTGAGATGTTCCTCTAGTGTGTCCGATGCGATGAGAATGTCATCCAGATAGACTTGGATTTTTCCTCCAGAGGCTCTTCTGACGATTTCCATGCATCTCTGGAATGTACCTGGCGCACCTGAAAGTCCCATTGGGATGACTCTAAACTGGTATATGCCTATGTGAGTTTTAAAAGCTGTCAGATGGCGATCTTCTTCTCTGAGCGGTATCTGATAGAATCCGCTTTGTAGATCCAAAGTAGAGAAAATCTTTTTTCCTGCTGAAGAATCGATGAGATCTTCTATCCTTGGTATCAGGTAGTGTTTTGGTGCCGTGATGGCGTTGATTGCTCTGTAGTCGACTGTGAATCTGTAGCTGCCATCTTTCTTTCTGACCAGTACAGGCGGGGATAGAACCAGGCTGTTGGAGGGTTCGATAATATTTTGTTCGAGCATCATGTTGACTTGCTTTTCCACTTCTTCCTGTTTTCCGATTGGTATTCTGTATGTTCTCGGCTTTGGGATTTCCGCGTTTGGTTTCAGCTTGATTGAGTGTTCGATGTTTCCGCGAAATTTTCCGATGATTCCATCATGGTTGTAAAAAGCGTTCGCGTTTGCCTTTATGATTTCGAGTATTTGGTTCCGATGTTTCTCCTCGACTAATGATGGTGATATGTTGACATCTACCATGTAGTCATATGTGTCATCGGGCATTCTTAAGAGGGTTGGTTCTAGATCTGCTTCTTCTGGCACGTCGTTTTCGAATTTCGTTGCGTACATTCCTTCTGCTTTTGCCAATTCCGTATGTGGTTTGATGACTATAGTGTGGTTTGTTTTGTTCTGGAGCCTCACTGCTGTAGGTTGACTATTCTGTGACGTCATCGCATGAACCAGGAAAGGTTGCATGGATATGGTGTCCAGATTGCCTTTCTGCTGTATGTGGAAGATGTCGGTTAGGCTCGATATGTCAGAATTGGGTATGATGAGCTGTATCATTGAAGTCTCTGTCGGTTTGATGTTGTAACTTTTGTCGTCCGTGATGACATTCCACACTTCTCCTGTGGGTTGATAAGCTTCTCTTGCGCAGCTTAGAAGGGGAACTGCGCTATCTCCTATCACTAGTCTTCCTTTGTGAGGTTCCAAAGTGAATGATACTCCGTTGTGTGCGTATTTGCTGATGACGTCGTATCCGATGAGTACTTGAGCGGGGCAATCCTTGTCTTCGCTGATGAGTATTTCGTGCATCAGTAGGTTTCCTCCAATGTTGATTTGGACATTGGATGAACCGATGAACTTCATAGTAGATCCGTTTGCTGTTGTCGCTTTCTGATTGTTTTTCTGTATACCGATCCCTGCATTCTCTGCAAGTGATTTTCTCACATAGGTGATTGTAGATCCGGAGTCACAAAGTGCATGCGTTGCTCGATCTTCAATTGTGACTGGAATGATTGGCAGGGGAGTTGAACTTGAATTGATGTTGTTTACTCTCGCGAAGTAGAATTTAGGAGCTTCGTCCAAGTCCCTTTGAGTGACGAACGCAGTCAAAGGATAGGATTCGACAACATTTATCCTTGTCTCGGCTTCCCTTGTTCTCACGAAATGTATTTGCGGACGTGGCAAGGTGGTGAAGGCTTTGATTATGAACTTCAGGAGGGTTGCCTTCGCGATGATGAGTAATATGATGATAAGTATGACTATCACTGCGGGTAGACCAAGCCATAGAAGACTTCTGATGGCGTAGGCTTTCACCATTTCCGCGATTCCCATTTCCTGAAGGGCTTCGAAGTCAAATCCAGTCTGTACCGAGATATTGGAAATTCCCAGAAGGCCTTCTCCTGCTAAGATGTTTATAAGATGATTCTGGTTTTGTTGAAGTGCTGCTAGACTCGCACCGTAGGATAGGGCCAACATCAATGGGAATGAGCTTCCTTTAGCGTTGTCATAGATGTCTCCTGCACTGAATTCCATTTTCGTTGCAATATATTGGTGGTCGTTGGTGAGTCCTTCTAACTGAGTGACGTTGGCGAAATCTTCTCCAGCTAGATATGTCCTGTTACTGTCCTGCCATACATCGGGGAAAACATGTTTGCAGTTCACAGTTGGACTTGTGATGGTTACATCATGCGTTCCTGGTAAGATGAACATGGTGGTGTTCTGGTCATTGATGATGGGCGTGTATAGAAAGCACTTCCCATCTATCTCTTTGTGCCTTATGATTTTGATTGCTTTGACTGGACCACATCTTGTGACTTGGAGAACGTTTGTACCGACAAATCGTGCATGTAGGTCTTCCCTTTGTAATATCGTTCTCATCGTGATAGTTGGTTCGATTCGAAGCATCGTGTTGAACATTTGAATCTGTTTGTTCTGAATGTTGCATATGCTGTAGAAAAGCTGTTGAAAGTTCAGAAGATTGTCATTTTGAATGTTTTCCACGGCGTATTGAATCTTCTGATTGACGCCTTGGTGAGTCATGTTCCTTCGAATGTTTTCTTCGTGGTCATAGGTGTCCTTCATGAACTTGACGTGTGCCTCCGATCCAACCATTCCCGTGTAGGGTTGTGTCGTAGAACGTTCGGTTGATCTTATCTTACGAGGCAGAATTGTCGATTTGTAGGTCGTTGGTGTGGTTGAGGGAAATTTCGTTGTTGTACTTGTTGTTGGTGTTGTTGTTTTGGGATTCGGTTTTAAGGTAGAGGTTGTTAATAGAGTTGTAAGCTTGGTGATCGTAGTAGGTTTTGGAGTAACAGTTTTCGTTTCAGTGCTGGCCGATGCTCTTTCCAGATTCAGCTGCTTTGGAGTCGTTTGCTGAGGAGAAGATGTTCCATTTGTATTCGGGTACATCGGGGCCAGCGTTGCGTTTGGATCTATTTTCCTCAGGTTTTCCAATCTGACCTGTCTTTCTTGTAGAAGCTTAAAGAATTCTGAGAACGCATGTAATGACGCGTCATATCTCTTTTTCAATCTTTGAACCGTTGTATTAGTCGTTTTGTCGTATTTTGGCGTTTCGTATTCCTCTGCACCATGATAGTATGGTAGATCTTCGTCGTTGATGTCGTCGAATGCAGCTCGAGGGTCCGCATTCTCTTTTCTCAGAGCAATCTCCATAGCCTTTTCTAGGTAAAGCTGTTTTCTCTTCTCTTCGGGTTGTTTCTTGAATGAGTCGAGAAGGTTCTTCTCGCTCAGCCTTGCTTCGTTGTCAACAGCTTCTTCGAGTTCTTCTGAGCTCATTTTCTTGAAACGTGTTTCAGTTTCCAGGTGTCCAGTGGTTGTCCGAAGTGCTCTAAAGAATATGTCCTCGTCGCTTCTGGTTTTGTATTTCCTTGCGATTCTTTCGACTTCTTGAAAGGCGACGTTGAACTTCCTGAGTGTTTCTCCGAGCTGTATGTCGTTAAATCTTTCCATATGGTATCGAGCGGCGATTCCGAAAAAGGCTTCTCTGACGACTTGTAATTTGCTAGTTGCGCGTCTCTTCCTTTCGGCTCCGCTCATGTATTGCAGTATGTCGATGTCTTCTCTCAAATCTGGAAAAATAACGATTGTTCCGCCCGTAGTTTCATGAGGGCGATGGCTGAGGCATCTTCTAAGTTCATCTGATGGCTTTTCATTCAGTATTGTCAATGCAGACTGTGTTTCCTCAATCAGAATGGTAGATCCACCGATGATTCCAGAGTAGGTTCTCAAATGAATGAGTTTGCATAGTTCTCTTTTGAAAGCAGACGCGTCCCAGATGACGACTGAGTTGTCGTCTTCGCAGAATCCGTCTTGATGCTTGCAAGCTGCTGTGTTCATGATCAGAGGTGAAACGATGGTGTCTTCCGTCAGTGTTGACACCGTCGCTCGCTCCAGGACGAATCTTTCGTAGGTTTCGCATCGTCTGCCCCAGAAGTTCGTAGATAGTTGCTTGGCTGCTCCTGTCTTGTACACGTTGTGAAGAAGATATTCCAATGGCCTTTCCTTCCATAGTCTTTCGTTTTGGGCTGTTTCGCACTCTGTTCGCGAGGGTTTTGCTGTGCCGATTATTGAAGTATTATAGGACGTTATGAAAAACGTTGAGTCCGCGCAATGCTCATATCTCTCCAATAAGCATTTGTACCCGGGTACGGCTATTGCCGAACCATTTTTGATGTAGAGCGCGACTCTTGTACGGAGAACTTTGGAAACTGGCGGAAGTTTGCAAGCTTGTTGCACCATTGGGGCAACCAGTATTCCTCCTCGTTGATTGGTGCATTCGTAGAACGATTCTGATGTGGCTTTCGATCCATTTGTAAGCAGGCTGATCATCGCGATGATTGTTATGAAGTGAACGAAGGGGCGATACTGTCCTCTCGCTCTGCCACGGCCGTTGGGCGGGTTGCCTCTTCTTTGATAGTTTCTTTCGCTGACGTTATTTCTTTCATTTGGGTAGCTTCTTCCTCTTGACGAGCTTCTTCTCGGTGTCTTCGATCGCTGTCTGCTACGGCTTCTTGGGCCGTAGTTTCCTCGGTAGCTTCTCTGGCCTCTGTTAGTCCAGTTGTTGTAGCCTCGTCCTCTTCCGAAGTTGAACGGGATCCATGGGCTGGGAGATCTTCCTCTGCGTGGGTTGTCCAATGCTATGGCACTGATTCTTTGTGCAAGATCTTCTTCTTCGTCGGCTTCCAGCAAGAGTTCCTCGTTTCTCGCCATTGTTCTGGCGTCCAGGAAGTTCGCTGGCTTTTCTCTCGTGACGATTCGCCTTATTTGAGGTCTTAATCCTCTGATGAACGAGTCACGCTCCATTTCCGATCGAATCTCAGCTTGATTCGGATAAGATCTCTCAGCCAGCATCCGGACTTCTCTCGCGAATTGTTCCACTGTTTTGTCTTTTTGCTTGCATAGCCTCAACGCACTCTTTGCTGCGTTCGTGTATCTGTCCTGCGCCAGTATTGTGTTCATTGCGGCCAAAATGGTCGTGAACGGTCCTGTTTGTCTTGTCTCTTCTGGTATTTTGTCGTATTCGTCTCTCACCTCTTCTGGGAGGAGGAGAGGAAAGACATGCAGAACGTCGCTCTCTTCCAGATTGAACCGACGAACGTAGTCCTGCAGGTTTCTTACAAAACTGAGAAAGCTTTCTGCTCCCGGTTCGAAGCTCGGAGGGGCTGGTGTTACTGCCTGCAGGATTTTATTGTTCCTCTCCGAGATCCTTCTCAGCTCGGGGATTCGGCGCGGGTAGTTCGAATCGTCAACGTTCATATCTAGAATGTGATACGAAAGATGGAAAAAGAAAAAAAAAGAATTTTGACGCGGTATCTTGTTCGCGAAGAAGGACAGAGAAACTCAGTCCGCGAAAATGAATGTGTAAAAGGTATCCGAAACCAAGAAAAATCAAATTGGAGCAATTCAATTAGTTTTAGAAGTTGCAGATGCATTTACAATTTGGTTTACAAATGCAAAAGAGAGTCATTTGGAAAACATTATTCATGAAAAAATAGGTGCTTTCTACATTTTTTTTTTTATATAGAGAGTTCATAAATTTTTTATTACTTGAATTTATAAATAAAAACAATACAGGAAATTAAGTTAAAAATAAAAGAATAAATCCAGGGGTACGAGGGGGGTCTTTTCACCCTCTTTCTCTCTGGCCGGAAAAAGATTATGATTTGCGATGTCAGATGTTGACCGCCTCGCCGCCGATGACCTTTCTCTCTCTCTCACACACTCTCTTGCCATTTATATTATATTTTACGATGGGCTGTCAGGAAGAGACTCCACCCACTATCTTTATGCGTCTAACCTTGCTCCGGGTGTTGGTTCCGGGACCTCCACGTAGCATCCCCATTCCGTGGGATGCTCTTCATTCCCTTGTCGTGTGGTGTAGACTTTGGACAGATGGGAATGGGACGGAGAGCATTGCGAGAGAGGAGTGTCGGCCGGCTGGTCCCCGTCAAGGGCCCAGCACCCACTGCCAGTGGGGCGTGGCTAGCACACGCCGCACTGGCTAGGGCGATTATATAATGTGTATAAAGATGCTAGGGGGCCCGCCCCCGACATTACATCGATATCACATATAGTATACATGGAACTCCCACGATAAAGTTTAACTGAAATAGTTCCATTAAAATGATTGAGACCTGAATTTGGCTGGGATCGCGAAAGCCCGGTGCGGAATATGCAAGTCGCCGATGATAAGGACAAGCTCAAAATTCAGAAGTGGGTTTCATGCTTTAGAATTATTCCAAAAAGTTATGCCATATAAATCCGACAGCTGAATTATATTCTGAACCCGAAATATCGTCCATCAATTCGAACAAACCGATTCGACAAATACTTCAAGCAGGCTACTGTATGATACAATACCGTACACATGCTGCTCTACTGTAAGAAATTTAAAAACCATACCTTGAAATCATCCCAGTGTCCTATTCTACGCCTACAAGACATGCCGGTCTCTTTATATAACTCTTTCTGCGGTTATGTGAGCATTTCGAAAATCGTTTCTCTATCCCTCCCTCTACTTTGATCTACAACTCTCGCTCCCTTGACATTCTACATATCGCTCTACGCACTTTTTTCAAAATTCTGTCACGTCTTCATTAATCCCCTTTAAACCAACGATTTTAGCCTTAAATGTTAAATGACATCAACTTTCCATTACAGCCGATTCTCCAAAACACATTCGGGCTTGAACAGAACATATTCCCAAATTTCAACGGGGGCTACCAAAATATACACCCTTTAAACGCGGTTTTCCAAATTAGTCAACAGTTGAGAGAAGAAAACCAACCATTTTTTTGCTAATTTTATGGACTTATACCAAGTTTTGTCGACCGCGCGTCGAATACCTGTTCGAATAGCATAAATTGGAATTCCGTTTTCCATACATAGTTGTCATCTGTTGCAGATAATCACAGAACGCTCATGGCCGAGTACCTTCTCAACCCAAATTAAACTTTCATCAAAGAATCCGTTTATCCGTTATATATTCGAGATTTATTTACTTGGACCTTTTACGCAACCAAAACATCGACAACAGCTTAACAAGCACAAGTTAACCGTGACTCTTATTCAGATAAAGCAACAAATTAGGGCTTGAAAACGTCGTTTCTATCAGCTTGACTCTAAAATTTTCGACAAACTTGAGCAATTTACAGAATATGTGACATATGGCCTAAAGAGTCTTCCAGCAAACTTCCTACTATTCGTATGCACTCTTTCTCCCACTTCATCATCATCAAGACCCGGATAAAAACATTGAAGTTTGCCTTCGAGCTTTATAGTTTTGTATACGTTCAACTCATCAAACTAATTTAAATTTAAAATTATACATATCAGACTTACACAATACACGTTATTATTTTTTACTGATAAACATCAATCAGGTTTTTTCACTATCATCCGCTCTTACACTTCTAAAAATCAACCCTCTCTCTGTTTTGCCCTCTACTCTCTCTCAATCTCTTTTTTTCTCTCTTTCGTCTCTTTTTTAATCTCTTAGTTTCTCTCTCTCTATCTCTCTCTCTCTGCTGTTAACAGACCTAGACCGACATAAAGCACAACAAAAGGTTGTCTGACGGAGTTGGCATAGGTAATACCCTCGACAAAGCTTCCTCTCAAGTCTTTTCAAAAGCGTTTTTCATTCACTTCTCTCTCTCTCTCTTTCTTTGTTCTCCCACTTAACCACTCAATTTTTTTAGAACTCACACTCTCTCACCTATCCTTAATTCTTCGCTTTCTTCTTTTCTTATTTCTATACCTCTGTCTTTCTCTCTCCATTTCCCTCTCTCTACAACTCTCTCGTTGTCTGCATTACACTTCCTGATATACTCAGGGTGCACTAAAAAGTGATTGAGCGAGAAGAGAGAGAAGTGCTAAAAATGAAATGAAAAATGATGCTTTTTGCTCTGATGCTGCAAGGCTGCTCAAGCAGGGGTTCTTTAAAGTGAGGAGAATGAAGGAGAGGAAGTTACCCTCTACTCTAGAGAGAGAGAGAGAAAGAGAGAGAGAGAGAGAGAGAGAGAGAGAGAGAGGAGAGAGAAGTGTTAGAGTGTCCCAGAGACGAATAGGGAGAGAAAGAGATAGGGAGGTGAGAAAGAGATAATCATTAGCAAAAAATGAGAAGGTGAAAAAAGAGAAGCTGGATAGAATGAAAAGAGAAGATATCGAGAAATAACAAGCAGAACTCTGGACCATGAAAAAGAGAAAAGAAGTAAGAATACAGACTAAAGTTCACCTTGTATTCGGTCAAAAGGCTTGTTTTTACCAAATTGCGCGATATTGTTAAGTACAAACAGCACTAAATAAGAAAGATTAACTGAAAAAAAATTTTAAAATGATAAATACAAGACATCACTAGTTAAACTTTCAAACACCCTTTTCAACAGCCAGTAAGAACGCTTTCTTAGGTAGTCCGCCCTTGAGGAAAAAAATTTAAAAACTACCGCTTTCGAGCGGAGAGCTATCGTATGATAAGAAGCGAGCTAGATGTATAGGGTAGAACAATCAGTAAGATTAGGTGATACCACCTATTATAGTTCAACCTGCTAAGACTGAATCGCTTCCGACTATTCTACGTCTTCTCGAATAAAATCGTTAGTTTTGTCAACTCTGAGGAGTACAGATGAAATATCGACTTTTCAGCTCCTCTATTTGCCCAAGGACGCAGTGGCGAATCCAGCCGGCGTCTTCCTTTCTCTCAAGATATTCTCGAGTGTCTTCGGGAACAGAGCGATCGCTTTAAAGCGAGTCCCCATATCGCCTTGTATCATATTATACGCTTCTGAAAATGTTTCTCCTGTGTAATTCTCCAAAAACTTATTTATAAATTATTCACGTAATATCAAACTTACACAAGTGGATATCCAGGTGAAACAATAATTAAAAGTAACAATGAACACCTTTCTTTCATTTTAGAAAGGGTAGGCAGTTTATCCACACGGAGCTTTCTTTCCTATCAGAAAGGGCAAACATTAAACATAGAAGAAGTAGAATAACATCAAGAATGATAAATAACCAAATGTATAACTCACTGATGAGATTCTCCGCAGATTCTTTCTCACGACATTCCTGCAGCAGTCCACGCAGTCTCAACTCAATTCCCATTTCAGCCAGGAAATCTCTTAAAAAATAGCTCACCAAATTTGTAATGGAGCGTTAAAATCAACAAAATTGAAGTGCCGATTTCATACCTTCTCAAGTCTCACCACGAATTGCCGTGAAATATCAATAGATTACGGTGTTTTCTTATTGCTTAATCTTGTTTATGAACCAACTCAAAAAACCGTATGATATAGCCGTTTCACGGCAATTCGTGGTGAGACTAAATGAGGTACGAAATCGGTGCTCCCTCCAATCATCTTATCGAAAAAGTCTAACCGAATTACGTAGGAAAAGATAAATAAAGTGGATGAAAAAAAATTCTCTACTGGGAAATTTGTTTGTGGGTCGGGTACCGTTGGGTGAACACAAGGATCACCCGGAAAAGGTTTTTTTTTCTGCAAATCTTGCTGGGCTATGTCTAAAAAACTTCTTACTCTCATAATTTACATCACTTTTTCAAGTGTTCAAAGAGAGATTCGTGTTCTCACATATTATTTCTTATCCATTAGGGTCAATGAAAGCATTTCTAATCTTTTTTCTTATCAACTTTTATCACCATGATCCTATTAAGGATATAAGAGCCGATAAGAAGATTGGGTAGAGAAATACTGGTTGAGGAACACCGCGCTTAGCACGCTGCCAACATATACAAGACGAAGATGATTATACAAGGACAAAGATTACTCAAAACCCACCACTTTCCAAGAACCCAGAAGGAGGAGAGAGATTGGGCAATATAAGAAGTCGGAACTGCGAAGACTTGGCTGCTTCTCATTATTCTTCCCCGCACTTACAGCAGTCGGTTTCCAGTTTTTAACAGGACAGGTAAAATATGGTGCCCCGGTGGTTTTTTCGCTACGCGCCCGCTATAAATTTCGATGCGACACAGTGGATTCGAACTCGCGACGAGGAAACCATGCATCATTGCCATATCACATATTGACCGTAATGCATCATCTTCTTTTGTGTCACACATTTAAATGGTGAAAACAACCTCCCATGTCGTATTTCCAACCTCTGGTTAACAGGTCCATAGACCAGAGACTCTTCTTCAATCAGAGACTTCAGATACCCAAAGTTGACATCTGCCGTCACGTCGACTTCTCCTGGTGTCGTCAATGGATCAACCTGTAGATTACTCCTTCCAATTCTTCAGATCGGACTTGAAAATTAAACTCCGGCCTTCTAAGATCTACAAAATTTTTCTTTCGTGTTTATAATTATTTTACAGAAAATGGTGATTTTGACAACAAATTAGCGAATTTTCTCCGGACCTCGAAGACGTTCAGTACGTCTAACAAAAATACTGTACGCCGTACGATGTAATTTTTTTTGGTACTCAACATCGAAATTCGTCTGAAACATGATCAACAGGAGTTTTATAGTTAAAACAAAGAAGAAAACAGTAAGATTAAAAGAAAAAAATGTTTAAAAAAATAGAACCTGCTGATGTTTAGAGTAAGCCCGGAGAGAAAGATCCCGTCTGCAGTCATCGTCACCATAGTCCAATAGCAGGCCAAAGCCCCCATTGTAGGTTATTCTGAAGACATTCTCTGCTCTCCGATGTACGATAATTATCCAAGACTGTAGACCAGGGTGTTTCTTAGCACCCGCACAACTTTTTTCGAACGCATAGATTTTTGAAATTTCAGAGTTCAACATTCACTTTTTCCAATGATTCGGACTTTCCCTACAAAAAATCCGAAAAAAAATTTCTCCAAGCGCATAGATTACCATGTTTTTCGGGGTTTTTAAAGAGCGCATAGATTTTTTTTACCCACATTGCGGATCAGAGAAACATCCTGCTGTAGACTAGGACCGACACTGAGGAAAATAAAATATATTCAACCACTGATGTGAAAATAAATTATTTACCTATTCGATATTTGATTGACAAACGTTCCAGCTTCTGGGCTGATCTCGTAGCAATTTTTCGATGCATCTGCTCTCACATTCTCAGGTAAAAGTCCTCTGAAATAAGAAAGGTCATAGTGCAGCCAGGTGTTAAATAGTCATGTCAGACCTTCTGTCGGCGGGCCTCTGTTTTTACAAATCATAAAAGGGACCCTTATGTTTAAAAAAAATTTCCCGCTTCCGACGGGCACTGTACCTTTTTCTTGCACACTAAAAAAAACCGCTGAATGCAGAGATGAAAAGCGAAAGCACCCCTTTTCGAATGGTCTTTGTCGAAAAACACGCATTAAAAAAGATTTTGATGATAAACAGCTCGCAATAGAGAACATAGCTGCTGTTGTTGTTGTTTGCCCAAAGGTCCTGTCTAGGGGAGTCCTTGGGGATATCTAGGGGAGTCCTTGGGGATATCTAGGGGAGTCCTTGGGGATGTCTAGGGGAGTCCTTGGGGATAGTTTGGTAAAGATCCTTCAAAGTCCGGAGAAATTTTCTCATTGCCTGATTTTTTCTCATTTAGAAAAGAACATAGCTCACTTGCACTTTTCAAAAAAACTGTGATTAAACGGGAACTGAACTTACGATCTTTGCTTTACCAGGCAATGAGCTTCGTCATTTAACCACCAATGCACGAAATCTTTTGGCCCTTTGACTAAACCAACTTGGTATGCAGGTTCTCTCCTTGGGATCGGACGAATCGCAGCTGGCCTCTGTCATCCAATCCCACGTAGACTTCTAGCCATTCTGACTCTACTTTCCCCTTCTCCTTGCGGATGAATTGGTGAACGGGCAGAGCGTCAAGAAACTCGTTCGCTACGACGACCGAGAACTAAAAAAGCCTACCTTTACACACTCTTCCGAGATATGTTATGGTATATACTTACTATACACCTCCCTGATTCAGGAACTTCTCTAATACAACCTAAAACTGGAAAGTTCTACCTTCAAATTCCTTTCCGAGCTATGTTATGCTGTACTGAATGTCTTCTTTGATCCAGAAACCCGCTAGCTCAGAGTGCCTCTTTAAGCTTAAGCAAGGGAGATGACTTGAAAATAAGACCAGGGTGTTTCTCTCACCCGCACCGCTGATGAAAAAATCTATGCGCTCTTCAAAAACCTCAAAAAACACTGGAAAATAATGCACTTGGAAAATTTTTTCTCGGTTTTTTCGTAAAGAAAGTCCGAATCATCAGAAAAATTGAAAGTTGAACTCTGAAATTTTGAAAATCGGGTGTTAAGAAACCCCCCGAATAAGACACGAGCAAGACTGAATCTCGTTTAAACACCTGATGAAACTATAACATTCCCGCAACTTTCATATCGAGCTTTTTCGAGTTTTTTTAGAAATTTATTGAGTGTTCACACTAATATTTATATACATAAGAAAAGGTTACTACAACTCCAAAATATAAACTGTTAAAGTATAACAATCCTGTGAGCGGGGTTTAAATGTCATATGAGACCCTATGTCGGCGGGGCCTCTGTTTTTTGAAACTCCTAAGAGGGACCCTTTTGTTTAAATCGAGAAAAATTTTCGCGGGTCTTGGTTGTTTTTATTTTTATTTTAAAGGAAGAACCGCGGGTTTGTTTTATAAAACTTTCTGCGTTTCGCGTGTCTCTGCACCTCTTCCTTGCACACTAAAAAATTCGTGCCTGTGAGCCTTTCACAGTGCACTATAGCACAGACAACCAATATGTCTTGTGCACTATAGCACAGACAACCAATATGTCTTGTGCACTATAGCACAGACAACCAATATGTCTTATGCACTATAGCACAGACAACCAATATGTCTTGTGCACTATAGCATAGACAACCAATATGTCTTGTTACACAATCGCTTCGATGACTAAGATACGGCTGAAATCGGAGTTTCCCAGATTGGCTTTCGATAAAATGTTCGTAGCATGAATAAGTAGATCATGAGCTCAACTAGACTCGAAGAAATAACTATGAGACAAAACCTAACCCCATCTGGAACTTCATCGATGTTGTGGTACCAAGAAACTCGAATCCCGTCACTGGTTCTATTACTTCGGAGAGGTGGACTTTTCGAAACATCTTTAACCCTCTTTGGACTCTTTTCTGTGATCAGATGTTGTATCACCGCATAGAAGTTTTTCCTGCAAGCTTGTAACTCATTTAGATATGAAATTATTCAAAGTTGTGGTACCAATAGACCAGTTCATAGGTGAACTACAAACCTTTCCGATCTTTATTATAAGGTGACCGACTTGCTATCAGGCTTTTTCTTCTCACCCGCAGATGTACATATATATGTTTGTCAAGATCTCTAATTCTGAGGGAACGACAGGCCTCGAGAGAGGAGAAGAAAGTGCGAGAGCGTGTGATGTGAAGAGAGGAAGCAGACGATCAGAGCATTTTTATCACTAGCCTTTTTTGATAGCGCACAGATTTGCGATAGAGTTCATACGCAGTGCGGGTTAGAGAAACACGCCGCTTGATATAAGTAAACTACCAACTGGCAAAGAAAATTCGTAGGGCGACCGACCTACCGACGCTTTTCTCATTCGAAATGAATGTAACAGAATTTTCACAGCTAAAATTTCAAGAAAAATTCTTTAACCCTCTACATAAATAGAACGTTCCATTACCATAACTCAGCCACAACCCGTTTCGTAAAGTTAAAAGTGAAACTTTGACCTATCGATATAAACAAAGTGAAACTTTTAACCTACTTCAGCGATCGACCTATTGAAACATTGAGACATATTTTACCTATGCTACCTACCGATCTAAAGCTCCCGAAAAACAGGAGCTTCTTTTGAATAGTAACCGGACTAGCTATGTTGACGCATATATGTTTGCACCGGAAATTATCTATTTTCTCTTCTCCTACCGTTCTATTTTACTTTTCATCTACTTCCCTTCCCATTCTTTTTGGCGTATCCCTAACTATTTTTCAATTCGCTTGGCGCCTACAAACATGTCTTAGATTGGTCTCGTTCAAATTCTGGTGTTAAGTGAAGCAAAAAAACTTCTGTCTTTAAATTCTTTCTTTATTCCAGGTTGTACACAAATATATGGAAAAAAGAATTTTTTGTTATTGAAATCTTATGATCGAATAGAAGACGTACTTCCTTACTATTTTGACATACAAAAATCCTGGAGAATGAATGCGAGAGCTGCGAAATTAATAAACAAAAAGCTTAAGTACCTGCGCATCAATCAGACTGTCTGATTGCTCCACCAGATGCAAAGAGACATCTTTCTCCTGTTTAGAAAAAAAAATTTAAAAAAAGAAAACACCTGATAATAAAAAATTCATTTCGGAGCTTAGTTTGAATACTCAAAAATTATTCGTCTGTTTTCAGAATTTTTATAGCGTGTCCAAGAAAGCCCAAAGCATAGGTTACCAAGGGGTACGAAAAACCTCCCGGCCCCCCGCCCACGAAGGTTACCAAGGGGTACGAAAAACCTCCCGGCCCCCCGCCCACGAAGGTTACCAAGGGGTACGAAAAACCTCCCGCCCCCCCCCCCCCCGCCCACGAAGGTTACCAAGGGGTACGAAAAACCTCCCCCCCCCCCGCCCACGAAGGTTACCAAGGGGTACGAAAAACCTCCCGGCCCCCCGCCCACGAAGGAAATTTTTGTTTCTCACGACCATAAGCTTTTATCAGATGCAGATTTATTTCCTTATGTTTTATTATGGTGTTTTTGGTGTTTGATGAAGTATGTAGCAGTCCATTTATCATTTTATTTAAGTTGAAGAAGTTAAGGTCAAACGCTCAATTGAGAAATCAATTACAATAAAACTCTGCTAGGATCGAATTGGTACACAAAACCCCGCCCGGCCCCCCGCCCGCGAAAATTTTTCTGATGAATTTAGGTGACCTATGGCCCACTAAAAGTTTTAAAACATTACAGTTTCACAGAGAATGCGCATTTTTGGTGAGAGATGATAGTTTTACCGGAAAGAACCAACTCATGGTCGGGTCTATTATGTCAGTATGCTTATAAACCATAATTTACCGAGAGTTTTGAACACAATTCAACTTACGATTGTTTAAGACGAAAAAAATAAGATATTTTGATTTATTCAATCTATTTCTATCTTATGTGTTTTTCAATTCCTGTTATAACTTTTCATTACACAATCGAGAGAGAGAATCTGTTATATCAGAGAATTCAAAGGACGAGTTACCAACTGCAAAGTTTCGCATGACTCGTAGCAGGTCAGCGGCCAATTGTCCCGTACCAGGGCCACACTCAATCAATTGCCACGGGCCTTTGTGTCCTGGAACAAAAATATACGATATCACGACATTTAGCACCATGACAACTGACACCCTAAATTTCACAATCGAAGTATTTCCATGTACTTTTCCTTTGGAATTTGTGCTTAGGCTCAGGTAAAATTTTGACTTACGAGGCCGTAAAACTTAGTACGAGACCGTATACAACGACCAGCCACATAATTCGAGCTATGGAGGAAGAATATTGTTGTCGCGGTGCGAAATGTCGTGATGCGAAAAGTCATAAAACAGCAATATACATCAGGATGCTTCTTTCAACCGCACTGCGGGTGAAAAAAATCTATGCGCTCTTCAAAAAGTTATGCGGGTGGTAAGAAACACCCTGCTATACATACATATATGTGAACATGTATTCTATAGCATAGGACGATTGAAAATTTTGAAAAAAAGGCTGTTTAAGCGATGGAGTCTAGACTCATGATGTTGTTGTTGTCTTGCCCAACGGGTAGATCTTCCTTCGCGAGACACTGGAGGAAGTCGTTGAAGCTCTCGACCCTCCAGCGTTATAAGCCCACACTCTCTTTCCTCTCTCTCTTTTTTTTCCTTCTTTCTTTTCTTCTCTTCTCTCTTTCACTTTTTTTTTGGAGAGATTTAATTGAACAAGAAATCAACAACCGAGTGCGGCCTATTCCAAAGGTCGATAGGGCTAAGTGAAGTGGGGTTACAGCGACACGAAAAAATATGTCTCGAAGTATGCGGCTCTATCCTACACAGTGGGCAGAGGGGAGATTAATTGGCCCCTATTCGGTGGAGATAACTGTTAAGGAAACTAGAGTGGCCGCTTGAGACTCATGATTAATTCTTTCTTCTCCGTTTTTCACCTTCAGCTCGCTTCTCCTTATTATAGTCTTTCCCTCTCAGAGAGCGCTTAATTTTTTTAACAGTTAAAATTTCAACAGTTACACTTCATCTCCT
This sequence comes from Allodiplogaster pararmata, assembly GCA_964056735.1. NCBI lineage: Eukaryota > Metazoa > Nematoda > Chromadorea > Rhabditida > Diplogasteridae > Allodiplogaster > Allodiplogaster pararmata. The sequence continues at coordinate 39,727,062 of OZ057403.1, forward strand.
TTAGTGAGAAAAAGTCTTATAGATCCACACTTTCTTTTTAAATACTAAGTTTTTGTTGCAATAAAACAATTCTCGAACACTGATAGAAACAGTTTATTCTGTTTGCAATTCATAATATCTTCAGAACTAATCACACTAGCAGTGATCTAGCAGGCAGCCACTGGTTCTTGACAGTGATCTAGCAGGCAGCCACTGGTTCTTGACAGTGATCTAGCAGGCAGCCACTGGTTCTTGACAGTGATCTAGCAGGCAGCCACTGGTTCTTGACAGTGATCTAGCAGGCAGCCACTGGTTCTACCAGGATAGGTCTGTCCTGCATCTCAGGGGAGCGCGTACCCTGCCGCGAGGCGGGAATAAGCGCGAGGAAGAAGAAGAAGAATATCTTCAGAACTATCAAATCGACAGGAGATTGATAGATGAAGTTTGCAGTTGATTGTTACTTGAAATGTTTCAATGTAGAGGATGTTACATGAAATTTTCGTACATCGAAAAAGGGAGAGAACATCTGCATTAAAATTTTGAGAAAATTTTATTTTCTCGAACAAAAAATAAGAAAATTCAGCTTGTGGTCTCATCACCAAGGTGTTTCTCAACACTCTCACAACTTTTTCGAGCACATATATTTTCAAAATTTCAAAGTTCAACTCTCAATTTTCCCAATCATTTGGACTTTCCCTACGCGAAATCCGAGAAAAAAATTTTTCCGAGCACGTAGATTTTTATAATTTTCGGGGTTTTTGAAGAGCGCCTAGATTTTTTTCACCCGCAGTCATGGGTTAAACAGTCATGTCAGATCTTCTGTCTATGGGCCTATGTTTTTCCAAATCATAAGGGGGAACCCTTATATGAAACAAAAAGAAATTTTTTGCGGCCATCTGTTTTTTTCTTCATAAGGAGGGTCCCTTATGTGAAAAAAATTTTTTCCGCTTACGGCGGGAGTCTGTACCTTTTCCTTGCCCACTAAAAAACCCCTGTCCGTAGTGCGGTCAGATAAACATTAAGCCGACTACACAATAACCTGTATTGGCAAGCTCGTAGTAGCACCAGACGCCCACCATTTCACCGAACAACTGAGAGATCTCAGGAGAAGTTATGAAGTCTCCGCTCGACCCGAAAATCTGGAGAAATTTTGAAAACTTGATTCAAAAATCCTAGCGAGCACGGAGATTAAAATGCTTGCACCCCAGTTGCATTCAAATCATCAGATCAGGGGTTGAATAGTGAGCGGATCGGTCCGGTCGGCGGATAGATGTACACACTATTGACAAAAAAAATTCCCTCTTTTTCTTACTCTTTTCCTTCATCCCATCTTTTTTTTTCCTCTAAACTTTGAGCGGCGGATACATGTAAACCCAAATTGGGCGGCTCCATTTAACCCCTGCATCAGATATGTTTACTACTTGCAGAGATTTCAAGTTAACGCAGAGAGGTCCCGCTCTATTTTGATCTTTTCTCGTCGAATAAATGTTTTATCGAGTCCTTGTGACCGTCTGAGTAAGAACATCGACAGCAAGATGGAACTTATTCGGTTTAAAACAGCTCTTTCCATTCTCTTATTTGTTGTATTTTGACAAAATCAATGGTTAACTAAAGTTCTCAAAAAAATTTCGTGGGCGGTAAAAAGTTTTTTTGGTTTTTTGTTTGAAGTTGATTACTTATTGTATTTTTTAAGATTTAATTTCAAGGTTAAAAAAATTCAATGTGACTAAGCGCACGAAAAAAAAATTTTTTTGGAAAAAGTTTCAGTTTGCATTGGAGGGTTATGGGAAGCAATTTCCTTGGCAAGCTTTTGACGGTTTTTCTCTTTAAATTGAATGCAATGATAAATGGACTGGTTTTTCCCTTTTGGAGAGGGGAGCCGGGGGTTTTTCGTACCCCTTGGCGACTTATGAACAAAATCAGTCAATCAAACCATCAATCATTTTATAATGAGTGAAATTTCTAGAGCAGTCTCGTTCCTAAGCCGTACGGCCTCGTTAGCATAACCTTTACCTAATCCTAAGCGAACAATACAGTAAAAAATACCTGAAAGCCTCTCAATAACTGTCAAAATGTGACTTAGCGCACGACGCATTCCAATAGTGACCATAGGTAAACTGCCAACTGGCAAAAAAAGTTCTAGGGCGACCGACCTACCGACCCTCTTCCTCACTCAAAATGAATGTATCAGAGTTTTCAGTTGAAAGTAAAAGTGACAAATCTTCATTTCTCTACAATAAAGTTTCTTTAGTTATAACTCAGCCTCAGCAGGTTTCGTACAGTTGAAAGTGGAAATTTTATGCAGTGTTTTTATTTGCGAAAAACATAATGAAACATAACGACATCCCGTTTTTTTTTCCATGTTATGTTAACAACTAAAATTTGTATAAGTGTTCTCAAATACTCTCTCGCCGCAGACAACGAGAGACACCGCGACTTCTATGTCACAGAAAGGGCACAAAATACCGTACACCATGCACATTTGAAGCGCTATTCCATTTGAGACTATTATTTATACAAATTTTAGTTGTGAACATAACGTGGAAAAAAAAACGGGATGTCGTTATGTTTCATTATGTTTTCGCAAATAAAAACACTGCATTAGCCTACTTCAGCGATCGACCTATTGAATCAAGACAGATTTTACATATGATTGTGACCCAGCGCACGACACGCTGGGTCAAACTCATGCCCGTGTGCTTGTATCTTGCTTATTTCAAAAACATTTTTTACTGGTTTAGATTAATATAACGGTTTTTACTTCCGCTCAGAAAATTTTAATTAGCATGTATAACCGTTATCCGTATGTAATGATCGAAAAGTGAAATTTTTAAAGAAACATGTTCTATTCTAATAAAAAAATGTTCTATTTCTACATGTGTTTCTCGCCAGCTATCAGTATGTAATTCATTACCTTTTGAGATCGTCAGTACACCTAATACTGCTAGTTTCAAAATACAATTATTATCTCTGCCTACTGAAAAGATATTACCTAAACCTTTCGTTCATGACTAATATAATTGTCGATTCTAAGTATATCACCCTCCCCCCCCTTTTTTCATCTATACCGCAACCCCTAAACACCGCCACTTAGAAGAAAGTCCATGCATTTAACTTTGTTTTTGTTGTGTGCAAGAATGATCTGCCTCTCGCGCGCGCTGCGTATCGCGTAAGAGAGCGAGACTAAGAATTGGATTGGCTGCATTGAACTATATTTATATTTGGACTCTACACTACTCGGACTATATATTTATCATCTCTGGAATCTTTGGACTACAAGGCAAGGTACATAACAGTGGCGATCAGGATTCTGGAAGGAGGACTTCGAAGAGGATTTGGAGGAGGACTTCAAATTTGAAAGAGAGGCAAACGCGCAGAGCTAAAGGTTGCTCTGTGGTCAGTTCCTCATTGAGAGAGGCAAACGCGCAAAGCTAAAAGTTGCTTTGTGGTCAGTCCCTCGTTGTAAGAGAGGCAAACGCGCAGAGCTAAAGGTTGCTCTGTGGTCAGTTCCTCATTGAAAGAGGCAAACGCGCAAAGCTAAAGGTTGCTTTGTGGTCAGTCCCTCGTTCGAAGTTCTTCTACTTGTAATCGTACAAGTCGAACTCAAGAGGCCAGAGAAAGAGCAATAAAGTAAAGAAATGGAGAACAAAGGTGTCCAACAGATTTTGCTGGCAATGCAAATGCAACAAGAGCAACATGCGAAGCAACAACAGGAGCAGAGCGCCCTCGTCAATGCCCTGCTAGAAAGACTTGCAATGAGAGAAGGTAGCAGTCAGGCTAAACCTGCAGGACCATCGATTGATGCGCTTGAGAAACGCATCACAGACTTCGCATATGAGCCAGAAGAAGGTGCAACCTTCGAGAAGTGGTACAGCAGATATGAAGATCTGTTTGAAAAGGATGCTGAAGCTTTGGAAGAAGATGCCAAAGTAAGAATGTTGCTGAGGCATGTGAATTTCGCTGTGGAAAATCGATACCTGGATACAATCGCTCCACACAAGGCAAGCAACTATACTCTGAAAGAGACGGTTGAGAAACTCAAGAAAATGTTCGGAGACAAAAGCACAATCTTTGAGAAAAGATTGAAGATGCTGAACATGAGAATGAGTAAATCACATACTGATGATCTGAGAGTGATGGCAAGCACAATAAACAGAGCAGTGGAAAGTGCACAAGTGAAAGACATTAAAGTGGAACAATTCAAGACAATGATGTTCCTTACTTCTATTGATCTACCTCAATTTGAAGAAACGCGTTTCCACCTGTTGAGTGTTTTGAGAAAGGACGAAGAGACAAGTATGGAAACACTGCTGGATGAATGTGATCGATTGCATTCATTACATCAAGAGTCAATGGCAGTCCAAACGCAAGGTAGAACATCTCAACTCAATTATGTGAAAAAGAACCAACAACGGAATCCATCGGAGAAAGGAAGGAAGAAACAGTTCGATGAGCAACGGAAAGAGAAATGCAATCGATGTGGAGTATCACACAGCAATGAATGTTTCTTCCTAAACAAGGAATGTTTGGCTTGTGGAAAAAAGGGCCACAAGAGCACGATGTGCAAGAATAAGCCAAAAGAGAAAAGAAGCAAGAAGTCAATGAATTCAATCAGAGTGATGAAAGTGAAGTCAGAAGATTTTGAGATAGAAATGCAGATGAATGGGAAAGCCGTTAGACTACAGGTTGATACGGGAGCAGATCTGACATTCATCTCGAAGGAAATCTGGAAGGACATTGGAGAACCGGAGTGTTCACTTTCGGATTGCAAACCAATTTGCGCAAATGGAACGCCACTAATGATTGTAGGAAAGTTCAAGGCAAACTTGGAAGTCAATGGAAAATGCGCACAAGGGTACGTTCACGTTACCACAGCGCCACTCAGACTCCTCGGAAAGGACTTCATTTCACAACTGGAAGTTCTGAAGATGAATTGGACTAGAGACGCAACTTCGAATGTATGGAAAGTCATGAATAAGGAGCCGCAGTCTACTAAAGAGTATGAAGAGTGGATAAAGAAGGAATATCCGGGAATAGTTGAAGAAGGACTGGGCCTTTGCACAAAGGTAAAGGCAACGTTAAAGCTCAAAGAAGGAGCTCAGCCAGTCTTCAGGAATAAAAGACCGGTACCCCTCGCAAGCATAACTAAAGTGGAAAAGGAACTGGACAGGCTAGAAAAATTGAATGTCATCAGGAAGGTCGACACAGCCAAATGGGCTGCCCCCATTATAGTGGTGGAGAAAGCGAATGGAAGCACAAGGCTCTGTGCCGATTTTTCCACCGGGTTGAACGAGGCGATAGAGCTTCATGCTCATCCACTACCTCTGCCGGAGACGATATTCGCTGGGCTGAACGGTGGCAAACTTTTTAGTCAGATTGACTTTGCCGATGCTTACCTGCAAGTTGAGCTTGATGAAAAAGCAAAGGAAATGTGCGGTATCAACACGCACAAAGGACTTTACCGGTACGAAAGGTTACCATTCGGAGTGAAGTCGGCCCCAGGAATCTTCCAACAAGTGATGGATACAATGTTGGCAGGAAGTGAAGGTGCCGTGGCCTATTTGGACGACCTCATAATAATGGGGAAGACAAAGAAAGAACACGATGATAACTTGAGGGGAGTATTAAGTCGGATCTCTAATTTCGGATTCAAGCTGAAGCTGGAGAAGTGCAAGTTCGGCAGTACAAGCATCAAGTATCTCGGGTTCATTGTGGATAAAGATGGCAGGAAACCGGATCCGAACAAAATCGATGCGATTCGATTGATGCCCGCACCTACAGATGTAGCTACCCTGAGGTCGTTCCTCGGAATGGTGACGTATTACGGACAGTTCATAGCCGGATTGCATGAACTGAGAGCACCACTAGACAATTTGTTGAGGAAAGACGTGGAGTGGACGTGGTCTGAGACATGTCAGAACGCGTTCAAGAAGATCCTCGAAGTGCTAGAAACAGATTTGAGTCTGGTCCATTACGACCCAAGTAAAGAGATTTTCGTGGCTGCTGATGCCAGCGGTCACGGAATCGGTGCAGTTTTGATGCACAGAGCGTCTAATGGAGCAATGAAGGCTATTTTCCATGCTTCAAGAGCATTGAAACCAGCGGAGCGGAACTATGGGCAAATTGACAAGGAAGGTCTAGCATTGATCTTTGCCGTAAAGAAGTTCCACCGGTTCATATATGGACGGCGATTTACCCTACAAACCGACCATAAGCCACTCTTGGCAATTTTCGGTTCCAAGACAGGAGTACCCGTCCATACGGCGAATAGGCTTCAGAGATGGGCAACGATGCTAGTCGCGTATGACTTTCGGATTGAGTATGTGAGCACGAACAGTTTTGGATACGCGGATGCGCTTTCGAGATTGATCGCAAATTGTCCGTCCCCAGATGAAGACGTAGTCATCGCGAGCATTCAGGTCGATGAAGACGTCATGAGCTTGTTCAAGCGTGACATAAGAGCCCTACCATTGACAGCTGAAGATGTACGTCGAGAAACTCAGAAGGATATTACCCTGACAAAGGTCATGACATGGCACAAGAAAGACGCATGGCCCAAGAAAGTTCCCAAGGACATTTTACCTCTCTACAGAAGAAGAGACACTTTTTCAATAGTGGGAGAGTGCCTGATGTCGGCTGAAAGGGTTGTGATACCAGTCACACTTCAAAAACTGGTTTTGAAAGAGCTGCATGCAGGACATCCAGGAATGGTGAGAATGAAAGCAATGGCAAGAAGCATTTGTTATTGGAATGGTATCGACAGTGATATTGAGGGAGTTGTGAAAAGTTGCGAAAGATGCGCGAACAGCTCGAAGAATCCCGTTAAAGTTCCATTGGAACCTTGGCCAAAGGCAACCAGATCCTGGCAAAGAGTCCATCTGGATTATGCAGGACCAATCGATGGAGAAAGTTATCTCATAATGGTAGATGCTTTCAGCAAATGGCCAGAAATTCTATCAACGAACAGCATGACGGCTACCGCTACGGTACGCGCGTTGGAATCTTGTGTTGCTCGGTATGGGCTTCCTGAAGTAGTCGTGACAGACAATGGAACGCAATTCACATCGGCGTTGTTCAAAAACTATTGTGTGAGAAATGGTGTCAGACATATTACAAGCCCACCGTATCATCCACAGTCGAACGGACAAGCAGAAAGGTTCGTAGATACATTCAAAAGAAGTTTGATCAAGATGAAAAGAGAAATGCCCACAGCGGAAATCTTGCACTCTTTCTTGTTTCACTACAGAAAGAACCCGAATGGCCAATGCGAGGAAGGGAAAAGCCCTGCGCAGCTGTTCATCGGAAGACAGATAAGAGGAAGAGTTGATTTGCTGAAGCCTTGTCAAAATTCTCAGGAAGTTGACCAGAAAATGAAAGCACAGTTCGATAAGCATCACGGAGTGAAGCCGAAAAAGTTCTCCGTTGGAGATCGAGTGAAATACAAAATCGGCGTGCCTAAGAACGACGTATACTGGCAAACTGGAGAAATAGTTGCAAAACAAGGCAAGGTTGCTTATTGGGTATTGCTAGATCAAGGCAGAAAAATCAAAGCTCATAGTAATCAGCTCACCCTAAGTATGGGAAATGTGACAGAGGAAATCAAGAAATCATGCTTGCCTCTGCACATACTGAGTGAAGCCTTTGGGTTGGTTACAGAAAAAGATAATGAGTCAGAAACAGAAAGAGCGGAGCCAAACCACAGAAGTGATGAACCCTCTTTCCCGAGAATTGTCAGAGACCCTGTCTCAACCCAAACGAACGAAGCACAACCTGGTGCCAGTTCACACAGTCGACCAAAAAGGGCTATAAAGGCGCCGGTGCGACTGGAGGTCAATCCTCACAAGAAGTTTTATTAGATTCGAGCATCGAGTCTAGGCAACATATGTATATAGAATTGATAAAATGTTGCCATGTTTGTTTGTTTTAGTTTCTAATGCAAACTATATTGCTCTAATATTGTAAGGTGATAGCAATATGGTTTATGCTTTGACTTGTTGTTTTCTCTTCATGGTTACGAGAGAAATTTGAAGATTTTTTACTTCCCAAGTGAAGGTGGGCTATGATATGCCTATCTTTTGAGATAATGATATTTATCTCAAGGGGGAGGTGTTGTGTGCAAGAATGATCTGCCTCTCGCGCGCGCTGCGTATCGCGTAAGAGAGCGAGACTAAGAATTGGATTGGCTGCATTGAACTATATTTATATTTGGACTCTACACTACTCGGACTATATATTTATCATCTCTGGAATCTTTGGACTACAAGGCAAGGTACATAACAGTTTTTATTTGTGTTTTCATGATATCTCATGTGCTTGGAATAAAGAAATGAAAAAATGAAATTGAAACTGAGCGGGACTACTCTGCGTTACTATCGCCCAAGTTCGCTGAGCTTTTCAATAGTTAAAAAATCGAGAAACGCTCTGAAAATTCGACTTTCTACGCAAAGCAGAAAAACATTTTTTTTCAAAATGGAAATAAGAAAGTATAACTCAGCCCTATAATAGGGAGGTATATGAAATAGAAACAAGTTCGAGAAAAAAATTCTATAGACACAATTATTTAAACTTTTCAAATCAAAAAAAACAAAAGCACAAAAACCTTGTGTTGTTCTGAATGACGTCCGTAGTAACCAACAGAAGAAGAGCCTATGACAGTCTTCATGTACTCAGCGACAGTGATAGGTCCAGTCACCCTTATTTTGTCGATGAAGAAGCGGTAAAGATTTGTCGAAAGCTGATTTATAGATTTTGATTCAGAGAGCGGGGATGGATGAGGTCTTCGAGAATCCGTCACAGGTACTTCGTCTCCACCACTGGCGGAAAGATCTCGGCCATAACTGCCACCTTCCGAGATCGAATAACAATAACTAATCACGAAAGGCCGACTAAACAATCGCCGCACTCGCAACATACGGGTTAAGAATTAAGTTTTGCTCGAGCAGGCTCTTTTGTTTTAAGTGACATTTACAACTTGAAGAGCACGAAACACAATTGGTACACAACTATAGTCGTGAGATTGCATGAATAATTTTGGGTTTTACGATGCGATTATTAATCATTAATATTAATAATATGACAAATGATTGAACTATCGCACAGAAAAAAGCTAGTCCTCCGGGCGGGATCGAACCCAGACCATCTCGACTCAAACCGGGAGCACGTGTTACCATTACACCACAGGGACACGTTGCTATTCCGTGCGATAGTGTTATATGAAAGGCTCATATGCCTTGTTCTCGGCCGTTACAGAATTACACCGTGGGCACCGTGGGCACTGTACACCGTACAAATGTACACCGTACACTGCGGCCGTTACAGAATTACACCGTACAAAAAAAAGCGTCTGCTAAGTCGATGTTTTTCTCTCTGAACTGGTAAAAGAACCCTTCTGGACCTTTCGCGTCGTACGGCCTCGTTAGCTAAGCCGTACGGCCTCGTTAGCTAAGCCGTACGGCCTCGTTAGCTAAGCCGTACGGCCTCGTTAGCTAAGCCGTACGGCCTCTTTATCGTAAACTTTTACTAAGCCTAAGCGTTTTTTAATGTAAAAATAACTTTTTTGATGTAAAAATAAAACGCGAAGGGGGCCGCGACGCGACCGCAACGCGTTTGTCCGGTGAACGAAAAAAGTGCCCAAAAAATGCCCAAAAAAAAAAATTTAAGTGTGCACGGTGTAATTCTGTAACGGCCGCAGTGTACGGTGTACATTTGTACGGTGTACAGTGCCCACGGTGCCCACGGTGTAATTCTGTAACAGCCTTGTTCTCTTAGTCACGCATGCTCATCAAGCGATTGCGTCATGAATGGAGTGTAACTCCAGAGTTTAACTCCAGAATATTAATAATTAATGTTTGAAAAGCTATTAAGTAAGAGTATCAAAGTTTTCAAAGAATCGGTATGAAGATAAAGTGTTCGAACGATTTTTTTATCAAAAAAATTTTCTTGATAAGAACATTAATAGGCATTCGAGTAATCGCATGTAGTGTAAGTCTTCAAAACAAGTGCTCTGCTTATCTTGAGTTTTCTCTGAACAGAAAATTCTATCAGTGGTTCATAATTGCCTTTTTTGTTCCAGAGAATTGATAATTGCCTCATTCCGCTCCCAAGAGGCGACTACTGATACAAGATGGCATTCTCAGGTGTGCAACTTTTTTTCTATATGTAAAGAATACCTTTTTTTTCAACACAACACAGTTTGTTAGAGTTTTTTAATTGGAAGTTGCCAAAATCGCTACGATTAAGAGTCAAACAGGGTGATGCCTGGTTAAAAATTCATTCATCAATAATTTTACTTCTCAATCCATCTTTATTCCAAATTGCATACTAGTGTTACAAGGATAGGTGTGCAAAGTGGATCACTGTCACATGAGTGATATCAGTTCAGGTAATACATACAAGCAAGCACCGGGAGTTTGAGTTTCGAGAAAGGTAGTAATAATAGTAATAAAAAGAAGGTGGCAAGTTCACACTGAGAAGAGTAGTAGGTAAAAATGAACCGTGGCATAGTTATACGGGAGAATAAACAATGGAAAAAAAACTAAATAAACTTTTGATAATATTCGACGGGAAGCAACTATTTTCTGTGAACCACCCTCTCGTTGAACCTTTTTCTCAGGGGTAAAGAAGAGCTTTAATAATCTCAACCATGATTCAAGAGTTATGACAATGAATGATGATAATTTCCAGCAACCGGTCAAGAATTTCGTAAAGCTGCCGCTGAATTCGTCACCTTTCTCAACAAGTCCGTCACCCCATTTCATGGTAAGCTGGTTTTTCAATTTAATAAAAAAAATGAACATGGACAAAATTGCTAAGAGAAAGGAACGCTTGAGGGAGACAGAAATATCCTACGATGGAAAAGAGAGAAAGCAAAAACCAGCTTGCGATAACCATGAGAAATCTGTGTATTAATTTCATGCGCGGTGTGAGTGACCTAAGTTTCTTCGTTGAACCATTTGCTTACTCTTGAAGTTGGGCAAAAAATATCTGTCTTATACACATGGCCGGAAAAAGTATTTTTCACTTTCCAGTTGTTTTGAGACTGCCTAGATTTAACCCACAGCGTGAGTTAGAAAATACCCTGCTTATATACATCTCTCTTCTTTTCCCTTTACCTATAAATATTTAATTTTTAAACGTTTTTTGAATAGGGGAATAACTGTAGACTCGAAAACTTCTCGAAAATGAAAAACAAAGTTTGCGTCATGAAGCAACTTGTTTTAATAACCAGTTAGCTACTTGCGAGGGAAGTTCGTGATTGGTAATAATTAAGGAAGGCTACTGATAAGCAGCTTAGTGAGTCGCTATCAATCAAAAATACACAAAATATTTTGAATGGATTCATGATTTGAACCTGCACTACTTTTTCCAAGGCCCTGGACATCTAAATGTACCTTCATCTCATCATAGTTCACTTGAATTTTAGGCTATGTCTTTCTGCCCACAGATATATATATATATATATATATATATATATATATATATATATATATATATATATATATATATATAGTCAAGATCTTTAATAATTTCTGGTAGTTTTCTCTTCTTAATGTTATGACAGTGCAAGAGACATGAATATGTCTGATTTGCTTGTGCTTTACGAATTTAGAGATGGAAATGTCAATCGATATCTATTAATATGGATTAAGCGGTCCATGAGTGCGCGGTTAGGCTGCAAGCGGCCGGTTTCGTGGAGCTGAAAGAGGGCGAGCACTGGAATGTACAGCCGAGCTGCAAATACTTCGTCACCAAGTTATTATTATGAAAACAGTTCGGTTTTTTCCCCCACCAGATGAGGGAAAGTCAGGTATTTGAAAGAGCGCGAGAGCGTGTGATGTGATGAAGAGGATGTAGACGATCAGAGCATTTTTATCACTGTTGTTGTTGTTGTTGTTTGCCCCATAGGTCCTGTCGAGGGGAGTCCTTTGGAATCTTTGGAATAGGTCGGTAAGGATCCTTTTGAATCCGGAGAAATTTTCTCCGTCTACACTCGCACCGCAGTCGGCGATCCTCTTTGCGATACCCATTCGTTAACCGGAGAAGGGCAAGAGGCTATTTTACTGGCGCCTCGACTCGCCATTACTAAGTATAGGGGAGTATCGGCTGATGTTTTATCCGGTGGCATGCCCAGGCCAGTCCGGCATCGCCCTCCTTTGACGAACTATACTATCCAATTTCGGTCCGCGACGGGCAAGCCCGCTATCTCCAATGCACTTGTGCAAAGAGAAATCCCTCTATCCGTCACCTAAGGACGCGCTCGATACCGGTGAGGATAAACCGTTCCCTTGCGATGGTGTGAACTTGTGGGCTGTAGTACCATCAAAGACGAGCATTTTTATCACTATATTTCTCGGGTCGCGCATAGATTTGCGCAAAGATTTGACTCGCACTGTGGATTGAAGAGCACACTAATTAAAAGACAAAGATTCTTCTTATCATTATCACAGCCCTAATGATCTAATAATTGACACAATGACACTTCGGAAACTCTTTGACATTCAAAAGATTTGTAGAAGATATGATACTCAGCTGTTAAATAGAGCCGCCAAATTTGGGTTCACATGTATCCGCCGCTCAAAATTTGGAGGAAAAAAGAAGAGGGGATGAAGGAAAAGGGTAAGAAAAGAAAGGAAGTTTTTTGTCAATAGAGTGTGTACATGTATCCGCCGACGGGACCGATCCGGTCACTATTTAACCCCTGATGATACTGCTTTTTGATACCCTAAAAAAGCGTATACTTCAGAAATGTCATTGAATGAATGACAGAATCGAAAGCGTGCAATAAAAAATGGAAGATGCCATACAAACAAATGGTTCGTACCAATAACTTGACATTGCACGCAGAATTCGCCTGCATTGCAGTTTTGGGAAATCATCTTTTTAAATGAACAGATTTCTTACCAGTTAACATCTAAGAATTTTTGGAGATGTCTTACCCACTGGCTTTCCACAAAAAAAGTTCCGGTTTGTTTGGGCAAACAACAACCATTGAAAAGAAAAGTTGAGAGACGAGTAACACATCAACAACAATTTTGATGATTTTCGGTTTTTACAGAAAAACTGGTTTTTGAGCGAGAATTTTACTTGAACTCAGATTTTTCGCTCAGGAACCGCTCGGCTATTCTGGCATTCGCTGTTGGCGGAACTTTTAAAGCAGGGAACGGATTCTCCATAGTCGTCGGCCATACAGATAGTCCTTGCTTGAGGGTGAAACCTGTATCAACCCAGCAGGCAGAAAAGTTCTTGCAGGTGAAAAAGTGAAATAGTCAGAGAGTAAGAGAAAGAAACACAGAGAGAGAGAGAGAGAGAGAGAGAGAGAGAGAGAGAGGGAGAGAGAGAACGAGTGCTGAACGGAGTGTCTAAAAAGAGTCTCCGGAAAGATATAAGTTGAAAGAGTAGATGATAGTGGTGGCAGCAGGGAACAGATGAATCATGAAAGCGGTAGATAACAGGTGATAGACAAAGTTATAGAAACAGTCTTTGAAAAAAAGAGAGGCTGGGAAAGTAAGTGATAGGGGAATACAACAGAAAGAAAGAAAAGAAAAAGAGTAGAAGAAAGAGAAAGAACAAGAGAGAAAAAAGACATAGGAAGAAAAATAAGTGTAGAATTGATAAGATTATCAAAGATGGCAGAATGGGTTACAGAATCTATTTTAAAGATCTTCGTTGATTGTCTTTGGAATGAAGAAGATGAAAGCCAAGAATGCATGATGAAAAAGTTTTGTGATTGAGAGCGTTTGTTATCGCGAAGAAGATACTTTGAGAAGATACAAATAGATTGACACTGATAAGAAAAGATTTAGATGGAAAAAAGTATTTCTGGAGTTATTTCAGGACCCAATAGTTTATAAAGTTTTTGCAAAGTCTCGGACCTGGGAATCAAAAAACAAAAATCAAGAGATGTAAGACAAAAATTAAGAATAGTTGTGCCCAGGGGTTAAATGTAGCCGCCCAATTTGGGTTTTACATGTATCCGCCGCTCAAAGTTTGGAGGAAAAAGAAGAGGGGATGAAGGAAAAGAGTAAGAAAAGAGAGGGAGTTTTTTGTCAGTGTGCTTACATGTATCCGCCGACGGGACCGATCCGGTCACTATTTAACCCCTGGTTGGGCCTAAAAACAAAGCAGAGTGTTTCTCTAACACAAACTGCGGGTAAAGTCTACGCACTGAACGCGGTAAACACGAATCCTGTGTTTGTATTGGTTTTCTCTTTTTTCATCGGACGGTTTCGGTTTCTCTGGAAAGATTTCCTTTTTCTCTTCTCTAGTGGTTTTGATCTACAGCTTACTCTTTATGTGTGAGAAAAAGCATCTAATATCCATGTCGAAAAACCCTAAATGTCAAGAAACGGAAGCGCTGTTATTGTAAGTTTTCACGTTGCCTTCAAAAATTGTGACTGAGTATTAACTAGTCCCTAATGGTTATAAAATTGTGAATGAGAGAAGTTTTTAATAAATAAACATGATTTGAGTCACTAAATTACCCGAATATTTCCGTAGGTGGGCGTCTCAACATATGGAGGAGGCTTATGGAGGACTTGGTTTGACAGAGATCTCTCTATCGCAGGGCAAATCGTTATCAAAAACGTCAGTAGCTTCCAGATGTTTACTGTCAAGGCTTATGGTTTTAGTTGGAGCCTCGTGGGCCCAGAAATCAGCCTAGAAGTTTCGAGGCTTATGGTTTTAGTTGGAGCCTCGTGGGCCCAGAAATCAGCCTAGAAGTTTCGAGTGGAACGCTCATCTCGAAACTGTGGAACGTTCATCTCTCAAAATAAAAAAAAAAGGATTTTCAAGGTCATAGTTCTCTTGATAGAGATAAAGTTTTGTACAGACCTTACATGGCGTACATCTGTACATACTGTAAGATTCACCCAGGCTTTTTTTCCAACTCAGTGGATGACTTATTTGTAAAGAGTAGTGAGGAGCCTTTTAAAAGACTCTCTGAGGTTTGTCTGCCTTTTCAAGACAATTTATTTACCACATTCAAGGAACTACCGTCAAGCGCTGAATGTGTGGGTTATTGCAGGGTGAAAAATTATCACATCGACTAATCAATATCAACAAGCCGGTCCTATTCATACCCAATCTGGCCATCCACTTGGAAACGGATCGCACTAAATTCGAATGCAATAATGAGAATAATTTGAGGTTAGCTAATAATTTGAATGTTCAAAAAAAGCTGGATAACCGTTCCTAGCCGGAAAAAAAGAAGAAGAATAGTGTTTGGTGTGAAAACAATTGCCGCGCCTTTAATTTCACCATAAAAAGTTGGTACTAGTGTGCTCATGAGGTAGTTCACACTAGTGCGAGCTAGTTGATAAAATCTTCAGTGTTATTATAACTGATAAACGTCGAATTGCAACTAACGCAACCAGTGTAGCGCTAAGTTGATGTTAGCGGTTACTTCAACATAGTGAAATTGAAGGCGCGGCTGAACGGGTCATGAAAAGTTTATATTTAAGTTTATTACGCATGGAAAATGCGTGGTAAGGTATGAGGAAGGGGGTCTTCCATGTGAGGGGAAACATGAGGTCAAAAAGTCGGTAACATATGAGGTCGAAATAGATTTTGGAAAGAACTTTCGAGTGATGGGTCGGTCCTACTCCAGAGGTAGCATCGTGTGGGAGGGCGGTGAGGGACTAGGACGATACAGCTTCAAGGTGTCCAATTCCTCGTTGAAGGCGAATTGCATCATTTCCACTAGACGAAATGAATAGAGTAGAGAGCGGATGGAAAGTCGACCATTCCAGTCATGGCGAACAACATATAATGGTATTTGAAGTATTTGATATAATGGTATAATGGTATTTGAAGGTATTAGAATTTTTTTTAAAGTTAGCATGAGTTCGGGGAGAGTTAATACTTGGATTTCTAACGAAATGATTATTTGTATCTATCTGATGTATTGGAAAGAGATCAGAGAGCAGTCTCAAGTATAGAAAGTGTTTGAAGGCCTTTTAAGAGGCCTTGGAAAGAGGGGGGGGGTTGTGGTACCCTTTCTAAGCTCTCTGAATTGTTTGCAGGCCTATTCTGGAGTCTTTCGCAGCGGCTGGTCTCACCGCAGCTCCATGCAAAAAAGACAAAGAAGTCTAATTTTTTCTCCTTTTCATGTCCTTAGAACGAAAAACTGGGTTGTGAAAACGAAAAGGCCTTATTAGCGTTCCATTTTCAGCATAATAATAACAAAAATTAAAACGCGTTCCAAAAAACGGGCTTTCAAGGCTTTTTCTTATCATTCGCAGAAGAATTGTGTAGATAAAAGTACTAATCAATAATAATTTTTTCATGCGATAGCGTTGAGAAGTGCAACAAAAAGCAGAATGGCACGCTAAAAAGAATATCGTATTGAAGGTTTTCGTATAGCGCATAGATTCGCGCATAGAGTTTACCCGCAGTCAAGGTAAGAGAAGTGACATTTCCCCTAAAACGAATTGCTACCCTTTTTTGTCGTTGTTGCCGGCAGCATCCGGCGTCGTCGAAGATCGTCATGGTATTCGATATATCTCTTTTTTTCTTCTTTTCTTTCTTTTTCCTTTTGTTTTCTCGAGAAAGCAATTACCTTAACGCAATTCAAGCACGACGGGAAGACGTTTGCAAAAATCGTCCCCACCGTTGTAGTCGCCGAAGAAAGAAAGACACTGAGAGGGCCATTAATCTTGAAAGGATGGCCTCCCCCAGACATCAACGAAGAGGAAACAGACATCCCCAGAAACAGTCCTCCCCAGAATCGTCCGTTCAGCTGCGCTCAGGGTATAGCAGAATCACCAACCATTATCTACATAAAATGAACGACGTCATTCTCGACAGATGTCCAGACTGTCTCTCTGGACCTCGCGATGTGTCACATCACTTTAACTGCAATAAACGCTCGACTACCCTCACTCCAGAAATCCGAAATGAGTGGCCTCCTGCCTGCGTCTGCTGTAGAAAGATGAAAATAATAAATAAAAAAAGAAAAGAAGAAAAATCGTTTCCCTATAAGAAAAAAAAGAACGCGTTTGCAGGCTTCAGAAGCCGCGGATCCCCGCTGTGTCATAGTTGAGCATCATCCGCTTCTCTTAGATCTCATCTGTGAGGCATCAGAGGAGATCAAGAAGGAGGATATCGTCGATCTCGATCTTTATCTCTACGACGCGCAACCCGCTGTTAGTTCATCCTACTCACTGTGATCAAAACCTTCTATTCCTGATATGCCGGAATACTGTTACGTTAATAGTTAGTAAAATATTCCCCTTGCTTAATATCGCTTCGAGACCCTGTGCGCTCCCCCAAGACTTGATACGGTAGAAGCAGTCTGAATACGGGAGAAACAATAGCTGATTTTGAAGTTGTTAACCGAATAGGGAGTTTTGGTACAAATTAGAGTATAGTTAGATGCTTTGCTTTGACTAAACTGAGACGAAATAAGCCACCATATGTATTTCTGATAACAAGCCCGCTTACCCGGGAAGAGATGGAGAGGTTACTGGGTTCGAACCCGCCGCGCTGAATAGTATTTGGCCGTTTAGATGTTCACTTATCCTGTATATACACTAGTGGAACAGGAAAACTGTAGCCTAGCTGAGAATTAAGAGGATGCTTTTAAAAGTAATTTTACAAAGATTCACTTTTTGTTCTGCAATTACATGAGTGGAATGTGAAATGCTTACAAAAACTCGTGCAAAATGCTTATCGCGGTAACCGAACCAGCTCCATTCGCTTCACAAGCGATACTATTTCGACTGAGCTAGGCAATCTACACAAGTTTCTTCTGTAATCCTTCACAATTCGGAATTAACATTTAGTGGACTAAGTTTCTCAAGCCGTTCTCGATTCATATTTCTTGTAGGTGATCGGAGGAGCCAAAGAAGAGTTTATATCCGGGGCTCGACTAGACAATCTGGTCGGGACATACACGGCAATAGAAGGGTTGCTGGAGTCACTCAGGGTTCGTTTCTGATCAAACTTGGTTGGTTAAGGAGTAGTTTAGAATATATAACAGGGTATAGTGTATGTTATTGAATGAGATGAAAGTTGAGCAAGTATGATCTATCATGTTTGGCGTGTTGTTGAAATTTGGGCGTGTAAATTTTGGTGCGCTTACAGTACGCGACAAACCTTGGCAGCCTGTAACTAATACTTTCAAGTTGAAACGTAGAGAAAAAAAACATGCAAGTTTTGAAGTCGATTTAATCCAAGCAAGTTTTGAAGTCGATTTAATCCAAGCAACAGGTCTTTCCTAGGAATAATACATAAGTATGGGTGGGTTTCGAGATCTTAATGGGGTTAAATGTTTGATGTTCATTAAAAATATGATCACCGAAATTAAAAACTTTGTTTGAAGGGAGAAGCGAACGCGAAAAGTTTTGCCGAAGAGGGATACATTCGCATTGCAGCCTGCTTTGATAATGAAGAGGTTGCCAGACTCACAAGTAAAATTATGCGTCCTAAAATGGCACAGAGGCCCGCTGAAAGCGAAAAGTACCCAAAGACCCGCTAGTTGCAATCAGGGTGTTCCTATCACCCGCACTGCGGGTGAAAAAAATCTATGCGCGCTTCAAAAAGTCCGCAAAACTTTAAAATCTATGCACTCGAAAGAAGAAATTTTCGATTTTTACCTATGAAAATTCCGAATCTTTGAAGAAAACAATTCCAAACTCTTTTAAATTCTGGAAATCTATGCGCTCGAGAAAAATTATGCGGGTGGTAAGAAACACCCTGGTTGCAATAAAAGATCTTAAATAAGAAAAAAAATTGGTTTCATTTCAGATTCTGCCCTTTTATTATAGAAAGAGTCCCGCAGAGACACGCAAACAGACGGTAGGACTTGACCATTTAAGCCCTGGATATACTACCAGTCACATAAGGAGGAACTATTTTTTAATGAAGATCAAGCCAACTATCTATTTACATTCAAGAGATGTCTAGACATCTTTCTAGCATATTCAGTTTTGGTGAACTTGAAGTAATTACAGTACAAACTGAAGTACTTACAGTACACACTGAAGTAATTACAGTACACACTGAAGTACTTACAGTACACACTGAAGTAATTACAGTACACACTGAAGTACTTACAGTACACACTGAAGTACTTGCAGTACACACTGAAGTACTTACAGTACACACTGAAGTACTTACAGTATTTGCTTGAACTTACAGTACCGGCCAAAAGCATTGCATTTTATACTTTTCTGTCCAATATATTTTTTTCAGAATCTAGGAATCAGAATCAAATTCTCAGAAATTTCACACAAGCGAAACTAACAAATTTATATTTTGCAATCAAATGGGAAAATTTTTAAAATCATTAAAAATGTATTTGAAAAACTAAAGAAAAAATAAAACTTCGATAAAAGAGTAAAACCTAAATTTGTTAGAATTTCGAGAAACGGATAGAAAATTTCATCTCATGATGTCGTGTTTGGTACGAACTCGTACTGAAAAAATTCCAAAAATTTTAGTTCGATTTGTTTACTCTGAAAAAAAGATGGGGTCAAAAACCGTAATGTTCTATGCTTTTGGCCGGTACTGTACATCGAAGAGTTTACGGTCTTTCTGAATACTGTGGAGCTAAAAAAAATTTTTATATTCCAATTTGGTCTCCGGTGTTTCACATTGTTCAGATGGTGGGTTCATAGAATTCGATCGGAAGAGTAAGATACAAAAATAAGTTATTAAAGGTGTGATAGCGATTAGTAGTCGTAACGATTGGTGCGAATGGATTTGAAGGTTTAAATCACTTTATGCTTTTAGCGGTTGATGAGGGGGAGTTCAATGGAGTCGTTAGGTTACTGTTTAGATTGATGCAAAATTTTATTTTAAAATTCAAGTAGATCGATGTGGAATCGAAACAATTTTTGACCTTTGTTGAGGTAGGATCTGAGTCTGCTCAAGGCGCTGCCTCCGCTTTCATGGAGCACGTTCTCCGAAAGGTTTCTTGGGTAATCTCACTCAGTAAACAACTTTGAGTTTTTGATGTGCTTGTTTGCAATGAACACTCTCGGTGCACACAACTTGAATAAGGGAAGAGCCTTTCATCGGATAGATAAAGAGATCAAGGGTGTTATACATATAGGGGAAACTCTCCTTATCACCTCCTTACTCGCATTTCCCGCTCCCCCCTTCCCGCTCCCCCCTAAATAAATATTCCCTCTTGCACTCTTGAGAGGTCTTCTAACTTTCTCTCTCCATCTCTCTCTATCTTCCTCTCTCTATATTTCTATCTTTCTTTCTATCTCTATATTTCTCTCTTTCTATCTCTATATTTCTCTCTTTCTTTCTATCTCTATATTTCTCTCTTTCTTTCTATCTCTATATTTCTCTCTTTCTTTCTATCTCTATATTTCTCTCTTTCTTCCTCTCTCTATATTTCTCTCTTTCTTTCTATCTCTATATTTCTCTCTTTCTATCTCAAGCATGTGTATTGAATAAGATCAGTTAATTTAAATGTTGAGCTTTCGATGAATGGCTCGCCTGTGGCATTCGAAGAAGCAATCGCCAAGTCCTTGCTGATCTCAGCGGATCAAGCGCACGCAGCGCATCCTAATTATCCCGCTAAGCATGAGGTTGGATCGAGAGAAAGAAAGAAGATAGAACAGAGAGAATAAGAAACCGGGTTGTTTTTTTTTCCAAACCTGCAGTGCGTGTAAAATCTATGCGCTATTCAAGAAAGCTAGTCATAAAATGCTCTGATCGTCTGAATCCTCTCTTTTACTTCGCACGCTCCCGGGCCTTCTCGAAGGCCTGTTCTTTCATCATCAGTCATTTTGATATACACATTTTTTCTGCGGGTGGGAAAAAAATCATAAGGACTGAGAAGATAGCAGTGAGGGAAAAGGGGGTTCGAGAGAACGAAAAGGGGGCTCGAGAGAACGAAAAGGGGGCTCGAGAGAACGAAAAGGGGGCTCGAGAGAACGAAAAGGAGGTTTGAGAGAACGAATATTATTTCGAATTTGATAGAATCATGTTTGAGGAATCTCAAAGTCATTCTTTCGTTAAATCTTCTCACATTGAAAAATAGTGAGTTGAATTTGTGATTTATTTATAAGCATCCATCTGAGTTACTGTACTTTTAAAAATAGACTCTCGTTTACATTGTTAATGCCGGCAGCATCAGATTTTTTTAAAAAATCAATCTCTTTTTTTAACAATCAATTTTATATATTGTTACCAAAATTCACCTGTATTAGCACTGATAAGATTTCATTTGATGTTTTTACAAATTTCGAAGTCTCATCTCCAACTCAGGAAAACCATCGTCCTTCGTTCCATGGCGGCGTCGTTGTGAAGGTAAGTGAAGCTTATCTTTATCTGAAATTTTCGCGTTTAGAAAAAAATAGAAATTTTCAGGGATTGATATAATTAATGTATGCGATTTGCCATTGCATGGTATTCAAATTAGTTTTTAACAGTACAGTTAGCTCAATACTGAGTTTTTTCTCAAAACGCCTTGCGTTTCACCAGCTTTTCACTGTGCCAGCAGTAATGCAGGTCCTCTTTCAGGTCCTCTTTCAGCTTTATTGAGCGGAAGAAAGTTTTTGAAGGTCAAATTTGTTATATTTTCCAGTTCTATACGATGATTGCAGTTTAAATTGATTTATCGATTTGAAGACCTTTTTTGTGATTTGGAACTTTGTGTGGTCTTCGTTGGAACATAAGAGTAATGAGGTGCAAGTTGTGCCTATTCAATGTTTTTATGTTGTAAGGTGAATGTCAATCAACGATACGCCACTACAGCGACGACTCATGCTCTCCTCAAGCAAATAGCATTCGAAGCAGCCGTTCCTCTGCAGGTTACATTTGAAAAATGATTGAAATCAGCTAGAAGCCCTTTTCAACCAGAATTTTAATAATTACCGGACCAGCAATGTTGGCGCATACATGTTCGCACCGAAAATAATCTACATACTTTTTTCCTTCCGACTATTTTTCTTTTCCCCTAGTTCTCTTTTTGCCTTTCCTCGTCGCTTTTCCAACTCGCTCGGCTCGTACAAACATCCCTTAGACCGGTCTTATTGCCTTTCCTCGTCGCTTTTCCAACTCGCTCGGCTCGTACAAACATCCCTTAGACCGGTCTTATTTGACGCCTGTTCTCAACGGATATTTTGTGCAGAAGATGATAGTCCGAAATGATTCCCCGTGTGGTTCGACAGTAGGGCCGATTCTCGCAGCGAAACTAGGACTGGCGACCATTGATGTCAGTTATTGATTCATGATTGATCGTCAGTAAGTACCATCTTGACATGTTTTTCATTGTCACTGATTATATGAATATTCATTAAATTTTCTAGAAATGAGTACCAGTACGGTGGAGAACTCCGAAGTCGAGGTCGCTTTCTGATTTAGAGAAACCTCAATGAAATATACCAGTAATTTCAATTTTATTACGTGAAAACATTACATGCAGCAACGCATAAATTAATCACGTGGTACGAGAGATTAAACAATTGAATTGTTTGAATTACATAAACAAGTGAAACAATGCAGATTACATCCAGGCAAAAATATATCATTCATCAACTCTATTAATTTCGGTGAATATACGAGCTGATCGTATAGAGAAGGCATTTCTTCTGCAAATAGTTCTTGGAGCAGGGTGGATTATTTTGAAAAGTGCGCCTCTAGTGTTGGACGCTCTTATTTCAAAGTTGTGGTGCGTCCTGTCAGAGAGTACTTTTTTCCCAAATATCAGTTTAAGAAGTAGTTTGAGGTCGTTAGATTCTCTAACAGAGAGAAGAGATAGTCCTAATAACTCCGTCCTAATAAGTCCTAATAACAATGTCTTCGAAAATCGCAGCGAACCTCGTTTCTGGTAAGACAGAAAATACTGGGTTCGGTACCGCGCCGTGGACTAGCTTTTGTCCGTTTGGTTTTTATCGAGATAACTGGTAATTCTAAGAAAATGCTGTGGTTTCAAGGTTGGATGTCCCCAACTAGCGATGCATTCTATTCGCGAATTCGCAGATACAAGCAGCATCTGGTATGCGATACAGCTCTACAAGGTTATTACTAGTTTTTTTAAAAACTGGGTATGAGAAGTTTACTAGGTATCAGTTTTTGATGATGGGATTATATGTATACGCCAAACAGGTCTATAAAGTTTTTGGGCGGTGTACAGCTACATTGATAATGTCTGTGAAATATTACAGCATTTGTACTAGGTATTACAGTAGACCAGAGTGTATGTAGTCTACAAAAAAGAACACGGTGAGACACAAGAAAACAATTTTCAGTTGCTGAGAAGTCCTAAGTTGAAGTATATTTGGTATTTCTTTGGACAATGCTGGGAATAATTTTCGCCAAAATGTTCAAAATGTTGTTCCTCACCCAAAAACCATATTTCGCCAAGATTTCGATTATGCGAACTTGGGAGAAAGAGATTCCGATATTAGTCTTTTTTTCACCGCCCAAATAGGGACGAAGAATCGGCCACTATTTTGCAGTGTCAAGTGATGAATGACTCTGTGGCCAGGTTTTGTCCCCGCCAAATCACGAACAATTTTGTTTTTCCTTTGTTACATGTTTTGGCACTGTCCGGGTGTGGCATTTTTCCTTTGTTACATGTTTTGGCACTAGTCCGGGCGTGGCATAGTGGTAGTGTGATAGACCATTGTGCGAAGAGTCCCGAGTTCGACTCCCACCCCGGACAGATCCACCCAAACCAAGGGGGTTAAGAAATGTTGGTAGTGCTCATGCACGAATCTGACTCTCCCCACTGCTGCTAATCACACTAGCAGTGATCTAGCAGGCAGCCACTGGTTCTACCAGGATAGGTCTGTCCTGCATCTCAGGGGAGCGCGTACCCTGTCGCGAGGCGGGAACAAGCGCGAGGAAGAAGAAGAAGACATGTTTTGGCACTGCCAAACTCGGCTCTTTTTTGAAAAAATTTTGTCCGTTGAACAAAGCTTATTGAATTTAAGGTTTTTTAGTTCAAGCACTGCTAGGAATTAGTAAGCCTAAGCGAATTTCTATGTTGGAATTTTTCTCGAGGCAGTGCAGAAGAGATACGATACCAGCAGCTGCAACGACCACAGACCAGTCACTTTTATCGACGTACCCCAATCGAGTTTAGTAAACGCTGTAGCTGTTGGTATTGCTTCTCGGCCTTTTGAATTTATTCCTTGCAAATACATATTGAATATTTACAAAGGAGGAATCTCGCTAATGCGACTTTAAAAGTATCAAATACAGAAAGGGGTTTTTCTTCTGACGAGCTGGAGTTCATCTGATGGGGTGTTTGGGAGCCGAAGCGACCTCATGACAAATTAGGGTGGAGTGGAGAAGAAAAACGAGGAATCAGAAGAAAGAAGGCGATGGAAGTAGTGACATGTGGTTTCATGAAGGGAGAGGGAATTGATGGTTTCACGGGGCAGTTGAAGAGTGGAGACTAGCAAATGCAACCATCTCGAGAGCAGGGGAAGGGAAAGAATGAGATAGATGAGATCAATCTCTCTTTTAGATCTCTCTTTTGGTCTTTTCTCTTTTTTGATCTCTTTTGGATGAGATCTCTCTATTTTCTCTCTTTTGATCTCTCTTTTGGATGAGATCAAAGTCTAGTATTGGCACTCCCCAAAGAGTTCCTGAGAGCGATCCTCCATCATCCCGGAAACGAGGGCTAAGGGGTTGCAGGGGCTACAAAAAAGCCCGATTTTTGGAGTGACAAAACAAGGACGAAAAAATCCCGATTATGGCAGTGACAAAAGAAGTTAGAAAATTTGTACCTTCTTTAGCGGTGATAAAACGAGTACAAAGTTTAAAGCTTATTTTTGCAAGGTTTTTCTTGGCAGGCCCTTCAAAACACATGTTATCTGCTGTCATTTATCATGGCGCATTTTTCCGTTTCTTGCCATGGAAAAGCTTGGAATTTCAAGCGAAATCTGCCCGAGGAACGACATTTTGATCTTTTTGGCGAAAATTATTCACAGCATCGTCTTATGTATATGTTATTGTGGAAAAAAACTGAAGGAGATTTTTTTTGTTCGGGAACTTGATGTTTGAACCAACTTGATTACTTTGAGAGTGGCCTAGACACTGTAGTAATTGTACCAGAGAAAACAGTATCACTTATCTACAAAGAAATGAAAGTGAAAGTCATTGGAAATTTTCTAGATTGCTGAGAGGGAGATTTAAAAAAAGGTGACTTGTTGTATTTTTGTATCCCATAATTTCGTATAGAAATTAAGGATTATGTTATGAGGAAATAACAATTTTTTTCTTGCTAACTTAGATGAATTGATGGATGTTCTCTATCACTTTCATCACTTTTAAACACGATGTCTGTCAGAGCCATTGACGGAGAATCAAATTTATTGATTGATTAGTTACGAACAGTATTAAAAATTATTAATTTAATTCTATTGAATTGATGTTTTTGTTTCATTCAATACGAGAGCAAGTTTCAGACGTTTTATAACCGATTACCGTTCGTGCTACCATCTCTACTCTGAAGAGCTCGAGGAAAACACAATTTAAAACTTACTCTGAAGTGAAATTTTGTTTGTTTGAAACTTTTAGGTATTTTTGTCAAATAATTATTTGTGAGCTTAATTTCATAGATTTTCACTGTTCTCTAAAATAGTGATACAAAGAGTCTTGTGAAGTTCTTTCAGCTTATAAAATTTCGTATACTTTAATAATAAAAGAAATCATCTGTGTACCCAAATTCTTCCATTTGAAGAGAAAGAAAACTTTTTTCTTAATCTAGTAAAATAATAGTTCTGGTAAAGCGGAAATCGAACAGTTGGATCGGCGTTTGCTTCAGGAAATTAGCTTTTTTGCATCATGGTCATTTTACAGGGTGGTCCATAAATAGTGTTACAAATTGGAATTGTTATACCTTTTTTCAAAACAGAGAAAATCTTCTCAAATTAACATATTTTATCAACAACATAAATTTCAACATTCACGCAAAAGTTCAGCTCAAACGATCTCCTTTTGCCCGAACTACAGCTCGAAGTCTCTTTGGGAACGCCTCCACCACTGTACGAAGGTATTCGACTCCGATGTTGTCCCATTCTGCCTGAAGGGCATTCTTCAGGGAATCAATATTTGGGTGGGAGCGAGAGTTTACCTTGGACTCCAAGTAGGCCCAAACGGAATAATCGAGCGGGTTCAGGTCGGGTGATGAGGCCGGCCATTCTGCTGTTGTGATGAAGCCAGGAAAATTTTCCTTGCACCACGTTTGAACCTTTTTAGCTTTGTGGGCTGGTGCTGAGTCTTGTTGAAAGGTCCATGTCCTCTGATTGAAATGCGATTGAGACCATGGATGGAGCACGTCTTGCAGAACATGTTTCAGATAGTATTCCGTGTCGATCTTGACGCCTTTCTCGACGAAAACAAGCGGTGTTTTTCCTGTTGCGCAGATCCCCGCCCAGACCATGACTTGAGTTGGATGTGCACTGCGTTGGACCGTTCTACCCTTGCTATCGGCTTGCTCTGCGTCCTTCGCAAGCACTCTGACGTTTTGGGAGTTGTGGACTTCTTCCACGGTGAACAGCTTTTCGTCAGAGAACACCATATTGAAATGTTCGCCTTGTTGCGTACGACGAAGAAGGTCGCGACATCTTTTGACTCTTTCCGACTTGTTGCGAGCCGACAGAAAAGCGGCCTTCCGTGTACGATACGACCTGAGTCCCAGCTCCTCCGTGACTATTCGTCCCAATGAAGTTCGGCTCATCGGGAGCTGCTGCGCCATCTGTCTGATGCTTCGTCGTGCATTTCGGTTGATCCGACTCCGAACGGTTTCGATGAGTTGTGTCGTGCGAGCAGTGCGAGGACGACCTCGCCTTGGACGGTCCAAAGATGTGCCAAGCTCCTCGAATCGTTTGATCGCTCGATACACTGTCATGCGAGGCAGGCGAAGCGTTTCAGCAATGCGAGCAGGGGCGTGGCCAAGAGTGTGTAGGCGAATGATCGCAGTTCGCAAGCGATTCGACGCTGTCATTACCCTAAACATCGATGGATTCAATCGAAACTCACTTGACACGTATAAAAAATTACGGGGAATCGGAAAAAACAAGAAAAGTGACCGCTACGTGCGGTCACTTCCTCAGGAAATGTTCTCAAACATTTGTAACACTATTTATGAACCACCCTGTATACATATAATAAATCTTTATTGCACAGTGAAATAGCATCAAGTACATTGCACAATGTAGCTAAGTCACAAGCATGTCACTTTTACGGGAAAAGTGAGAAAAAGAAAGCAAAAAAAAGAAGAATATTTGTTCTCAAACAGAATTAAGGTGAGAACAGGAAAAGGTCAAACTAAAAACGTTGAAAACAAAGCGAAAACATTATGTAGATTTCAATCTAAGCTACTAAGAAAATTTCTAAATGATTCAGTTCTAGCGGCTTTCTTCGCCTCCAGTGGTAATGCGTTCCATAATTCCACAACTCGAGCAGCAATAGTATTAGAATGATGAACTGTACGGAAACGTGGAACTCTGAGATGTAGATATTTCGATCTAGTTAGGTAGTTATGAGCGGATAAACAGAAGATGGAGTCTGCAGAAAGTGGCGTTTTACCCGTGAGTATTTTGTAGGTCATCAAAAGGTCTAAGTTTCTTCTTCTTATTTGAAGTTTCTGTAGACCAAGAGATTGTAGGCGGTCTTCATAACTCAGCGCAGCCTGACTGGTTCTTCTGAATATCCACTTGGTGAATTTGCGCTGAACATTCTCAACCATTTCAATATACTTCTTCATGTGTGGGGACCATATTACAGCACAGTACTCCACTATAGGTCTCACATAAGAAACGAATAATTTTTTGTACAAGTTAAGGTCTCTATATTTGAATGTCCTCAGAATGTAACCACTTCTGGCATTTGCTTTATTACACATTGTTTCCATGTGTTGAGAGAAATCTAGTGAGTTGGAGTATTCAACGCCCAAGTCACGCACTACGTTGGATTCCGGCAAACGTTCCCCTGAGAGAGTAAAAGGAAAGACAGGATGATTTGAGCCAAGACGTATCACAACTGTTTTAGAGGTAGAGATACTAAGTCTCCACTTTTTCGACCATTCATAAACTCGATTAATCCCCTCTTGTAGGCATTCTGGGGCATCGATGGAGTGGAGTTTAACGTCATCGGCGTACATAGTAACATGACACCCAGTTGGAAGAAGTTCGACAATGTCATTAATGTACAGAATGAAAATTATGGGGCTTAGGCAGCTCCCTTGTGGAACCCCAGTCGGAGTGGAGTATTTAGGGGACTCACTGTTCCCTATTCTGACACTTTGCACACGGTTTCGTAGAAAACTCTCCAAAAATCTGAAAAGACATCCATTTATACCGAAGGACCTAATTTTCTCCATTAATAGATCAATAGGTACCGCATCAAAGGCGCGGGAGAAATCTATCAATGCACAGCTAATGAAATGTTTCTGGTCCAACTTAGAGTGATCACAAAGCGTTTCTAGCAAAGCAAGTTCACATGAGTGCTTAGGTCGGAAACCAAACTGATTTTTATTAATAAGTTGGTTTTCATTGAGGTACTCTAATAGCTTATGGCCAATGATTTTCTCCATAATCTTTGAAGTAGAAGGAGTAAGGCAAATCGGTCTGTAATTTTTGACATCGGTTTTCTCACCTTTTTTCTTGAATACTGGTCTAACGGTAGCCGTTAGCCATACTGAAGGGCAATCTCCATGGAGTAGAAAACGTTCAAACATGAGTGAGAGAGGAACACACATCGATAGAGCAGTATACTTGATGAATATATAAGGAATATTGTCAGGAGATGTGTTGTTTCTCGATTTGAGTCGCTTCAGATGAGAATATACCAGATGCGTGGGTATTTGAACGAAATCGATAGAGAAGGACGGGATCGGAAGTCTGGATAATTCCTTTCTAGATTCACTAACCTCTTTCACACCTCCATATAGAGAATGAAAGTACTTCGCAAATAAGAGGCTTTTTCTGAAATCTTCGGTTATAACTTCACCATTTTCTTCAGTTTATGGACCAATCCCGGTTTCTTCCTTGATGTTCGAATTAGTGTAGCGATACAGTTTTGACAGATTTCCGTTTTTTAGAAGAGCTTTCTCCTTATTTCTTCGATGAGCGTCATAGGCTTTTCTCAGTTTACGGTTCATACGGAGAAAGGGGGATAGTCCAATAGTTTCTCTTTTCTTATAAAGTCTAGCCACGCGACGACTGATTTGAGATATGATATGAGGAGGTTTACCAATGAATTTAGACATATTAATAAGCGGAACGCATTCTGATATGATTCTATGGATTGTAGATGAGAATGTCTCATATACCTCATTTGAATCTTTGCATGAGTTGAACAGAGTAAACCAGTCAGTCCTATCTATCAGATAGTTTGCGAGCGAGAAATTGGCTCTCTTATACAGTACCGCCCGAAATGTTATCATATATAGATTATTGAACATAACTTTTTTCAAAGATAACGTTCAAAGCTCAAATTTTCACAGAAGTTTTTTTGGGCGTCTGTACCGTACCGGACAGCTTTTGGAAAAATTTATTAAGTATCTCCAGGAAATACATCAAAATTGACAACCTTCTCTTTTTCAGTTTTTTCTCCATGAATTTTTTGTTGAGTTTTTTTGTTGTTTTTTGAACTTAGTTCATACGAATTATGTTTCAAGTCATTGTTCAAACGGTTTGACATCGAAATACAAGTAAAATCATGCAAGAAGCTGTTTTTTCTCAATGATGTTTATTATAAAAAAAATTTGTTTTGCGAACTTAATTCATACAATTTTTGTTTCAAGTCATGGTTCGAACTGTTGGACATCGAAATACAAGTAAAAGAATCTGAAAATTTGAGCTTCGTTTGGTTTTTTACAAAAAAGTTATGTTCAATAATCTATATATGATAACATTTCGGGCGGTACTGTAGTTGTACATATGAGGTGTTCTAGTTATTCTGGTTTGTTGGAAGGCTATTCTGAAAATAACTATGTTGTGGTCACATGATGGAGGAGGAGGAGCTACGAAACAGTCTGATATTCCTCCAGGTAAAGAAGAAAACACCAGGTCAAGAGTGTTCCCGAGTCTCGTGGGAGAACTGACATGTTGTGTGAGAGAGTGGTACGACACAAATCCAGAAAGAGAGCGAGAGTGATGACCGAGTGAGAGTGAAGGAGGAGTCCAGCCATCGGGCCATGATATTTCTGGGCAGTATATTAGTAGTATTCTTCTCCAATATTTCCCCAGGATCACTTTCGGGTGATGTAACTACTCAACAGTTTTTATTCTCTTCCAATTGTTTTTCTCATAGTTCATTCTAACTTTATCGTTTTATTTATTTGATGAGCTATGCGCGTTGAAAGTATGAAATAGGATGTAATATGATAGCACTTAGCATAAGCCAGAACGTTTTGGCATAGGTGAATGTTCAGATGTTTAATAATAATAATTGTAGAAGACTAAGTTCGCTTAAAAGATTCAAAACCTCGAAGATAAGCTTTTAGCAGGTTCATGCAATAACTGTCTTCTCGAATGAGTACAGTTAAATAGACGAGAAAAAAACGTTTAAAGCGTTTCATTTCAATTCATTTTTCAACGTTCTAAAAAAGTTTTTGTAATGGGTTGAGGATCAGAAACAAGATCGAATATCTCTTGTTTCAATGAATGATTCAACGAAATTCTTCCGAAGTATTTGTGATAAAATTATTTAAGTTTAAATTTGCAATTTTAAAAATTGTTCCGTTTGTACTCTTACGGTTTTTAGGATGATATATAAGAATTTTTAGTGTTGGACAAGCGATGCAGAAATGAGAACAAAGATTATCCAGCACGTTATGCATACATATATTACTGGTAAAGTATATCAAAACTACTAATATGCAAGCTGACAATACAGTAAGTGAAATCAAGTTCAAAACCTAACTGTGGATCTAAAATAGGTCGAGACCATAGAAAACCTAACTAGTTGCTAATATGGAATGGCTGAAAATTACAAGTTTTGCAGCAAAAATTGGAGGTAATTGAAAGAAGCATAGGAAAACTTGTATTTTCCACATATCTGCACCATCTAGACACATTATTACGCCCTTTTCTGTGCAGCTTCCAGGATGGGTTGCGCTAGCTGCTTGATGACCTGAAACACCACTAGGTTCTACAGTTTACTAAATGAAAATGCTTCTCACAAGAAAAACTAGGATTTTCTGTAGGAAATGGGTTCCCAAGCTTGGATTCTCAAACACAAAGCTCACTTAAAACTGAGTAAATACAGGAAAATACTGAAAAATCGAAGGAAGTCTTGCAAACAATTGGTGATTCGGTGGGAGCCAAAATATTGTTTTAAAAATTTCGATTTTCTCCAAGGCTTTTTTCTTTTGAACGACCAATTCACAGAATAATCTCTTGCTCTTTTGAAGGACTTCAAAAAACTAACATTAAAAGCAAAGTGTACATCATCTACAGTAGTATTCGGAGTGCAAGTGGCAAATCGGAGGAAGAATGTTCCATGGGTCGTGCTAGGAACGAGATGGATGCGGCCGTCCGCATTGATGGCTCCCATCAGGGACTCGTTTGCCTCGTTATCTGCCTGGAAAACGAATCGTTTAAGAACTCGCGAAATTTTTCTTCAAAACATTTTTAAAGCTCCAGCACCTTTCGGTTTCCAGACGTTAATTACTAAGTAGTCTCGAGCTGGACTCGTTTTCAGACTCGAAGCATTTTCTTTTTCTGTCTCTAAAAGCTCTGAAATGTCTTCTGATTGATTGATTTGTCTTTCAAACCAAGAAGAAGCGTTTTTTATGATTCAAAAGTGAGCCTGAACAAAAGATCCCGGAACCGGAAACAAGCTTCCGACTCGAAAAGAAGCCTTCCTTGTTTTCATCCTGCACCATCTAGACAAATTTATCGGAACTTTCTGATAGTTTTTCTCTAATGCATTCTTGGCTTCAATCCAATTCCTTTGTCGGGGGAGGGAGCGATAAATTAAGTCTGCGAGTTTTTTTACACGACGTATGTGTCTATGCTAGGCTTGAAACTGATTTTGATGGTGAGAAGTAAAACTTTTCTTGTTTGAGAAAAGAAAAAGTCCTGCACGCAGCCACTTATTCTACCGAGATGAATCTGTGCCGCATGTCGGGGGAGCGCGTAACCTGCCACGAAGCGGGATCAAGTGCGAGGAAGATTAATTATTGTTAAAAAAAAGGTTTCTCTCGTTCGCTAGTACTCTATAGGTAAAACCTATGTTGAGTTTGAACGAGATCATACGAGACCTTTGCTAGTCGGAAGCAGACGAGGCCAAGGTGACGAGGCACGAAGAGAGAGAAGTCCTCGTCTGCGGCGATGAAAGAGGAGAAGACCTCGGCCAATTTGTTGTACTCAAATCAAAATCATGAAGTTCTCCTATTTTGTTCCCAAAATAAGTAAGCGATTCTTGACTAGAAAGCCTTCTTTTTACACTGTGTTTTTTTAATCATAAAAACCAGGTTCGGTTTTCTGGAGTCAACATATTGCGTGAAAAAGTTTGTTTATGACCAATTCAAGAAATTTATCGGATCCATTTATTTTTTTCCTGCATCCTGAAGCAACTTATTCCCTCACTTCTGAGTTAGTAGAAGAACCGCGATGGGTGCTTGTAAAATGAAATGTTTAGTAAACTCAACCGAGCCATCCAAGACGCCACATTTGTAATAGGTATCGTTAAGTAATTTTTCGAAGGAAGTAAATCTACTTGTACTCAACTGTTCTTAAATGCTCTTGAATGTAGGCGACGCCCAGACTTCGTAAAACAAACCACAGCTTAAGGGCTCGGAATCGTCGTCCCAAGGCGATTTGAAGGTGCTGCAGTGTACATGAATAGGATTAAATGGATCAAAAACGCTGGGAATAGGGAAAGGGTGAGAGTAGGGAAAGAGTGGGAGTGAAAAGGTTGTCAAGGCTCCAAAACACCAGCTGCGATACAATTACTGGGATTCCGATGGAACAGCAAACTTGCTGGAAACCAAGAAAATCCAAGTGTTTCTCGACGAAACTTCTATTAAGGAAGCAACTAGGTGTTATTTTTCACATTGGGGTGACATGACTGATGGAATCACTAGGAGTTTAAGTGAAGAGTGAATGATCTAAGCCGAGGTATAATACTGGTTTGGCTGAAGAATGCGTCCATCTACTATGTTGGAATGAATAACAAGGAACTTGGCTAATAAGTACAAGTTCGAATGAAGATTCTATGACGCAATGAGAACCCTGTAGTCGGTCCCTCCATGGTCGTGCTTCAAATAGACCGGCTGTGTGTCGAAGTACTTCGTTGCTTGTCGGCCATCTCTGAACCTTAATAAGAGAAAGTTGGACGAATACATGATTGGAAAGTAAGTGAGCTGGAGGGTTCGAAACTAACAGCAATCTCGTTTTTGAATCCGTATTCAATTGATGCATTGAACTATTGCTCAAACAAATGCTAGTCCACGGGTTGGATTCGAACCCAGCCAATGTTTTCTTCTCGAGCGTGAGCGCGTCAGCACTAACCAACCAATCCTTATGTGTACGATAGTCATGCAGAATATTGGCCAAGCAGTTTGTCAGATGTTCAAAGACGTCGTTTGGCGAGTTGTGGAAATGAGGCTTAAGTGAAAAAGAAGACTTCAAAGAGTTGCTCGCTTTTCATTATTCCACACCGGTAGTTTTTTTCTAAAATTGACAAAAGTTCAGATGTCAAAGTCCCTCACCACATCGGTGAGCAGTCAAAGTTCACAAGCATCGCTTTGTGCGCATTGAAGTTGAAAGAGTCAACTGTTTCCAGTCCTTCTGAGAGGTACCGAAACTCCGGACAAATTAAGTAGGAGCCTGAAAAAGTTACATCAGCTTATCCAGTATTTAAATAATTTTTAAAATTCTCAATCACGTAAAGGGCTAAGTAATTCACGCATTGTGAATGAGTCTGGGTTGTAATGACTTTAGCAGGAACAAAAAAAACAAACAAATTAGTTCGTTTTTGGCTTCACCACATGTAAATGGGACTCTTGTATACAAGACTTTACTTCTATAGAACTAAAGTCTTTCATTCGAACCCCAAAAACGGTTATCTTATATTCAAACCCCAAAACTGGTAATGCTACAACACTCTGAACTTATACTGGATGAGGACCATAGTAATAGTTATATCCCTGGAAAAAAACCTGCATATGCCGCGTCGACATGGAGCCAAATGTGTTCTCGGTTGCAGATTGCCCCCAGCTCCTTGAAAGACTCCATCCATCATAAAAAATCTCGAGTATTTATTCACTTAATCATATACTTACTCATTCAGTG
The DNA here is from genome assembly GCA_964056735.1 of Allodiplogaster pararmata. Taxonomy (NCBI): domain Eukaryota; kingdom Metazoa; phylum Nematoda; class Chromadorea; order Rhabditida; family Diplogasteridae; genus Allodiplogaster; species Allodiplogaster pararmata. Next base: position 39,761,261 of record OZ057403.1, read on the forward strand.
ATTCTTTCATCACTCATTCAGTCATCATTCCCATGAACAATAACATTGTTTGAACAATGTGTATATATGTAATTGACTTTTTGTTGATATTCAATTTTGAAGCTGTGTGTGTAACTGAATATTGACTTTTTGTTGAAAAAATCATTGACAACCCAGCTTAAGTGAAAAAAAGAGATAGGAGGTTTTTTGAACATGATTCGAAAAAATTATACAACTTACAGAATATAAGTTTTTTCTTCGTGGAAAATTTGAAATAAAATTCATATGCAACTTGAAACTTGAATTTCTAAGTTGATTTGTCTATCATAAACACAAGGAGACATTTTTGATAAGTTCACGAATGAAAACAACACTCTAAAAACATGGTAGCATCAATAAAAATACGGTAGCATCAATGAAAAAAATGGTAGCATCAATGAAAAAAATGGTAGCATCAATGAAAATACCGAATTTCTGGCGTTAAACATTTATACTGTTTGAAGACCAACCTTAATAAAATCAACGCCGCAAGTTGAAGTGTATCCAATAGTAGCGACGAAGATGAACGGAATAAGTCCTCTGGCACGGTCTTCCTGAAACATAACCAAATATAATTATTTTCTCAATTCACTTTTTCGAAATACGTGGGGGAGAAGGGAAGGTTGGGAAAGTTTCTAGAAAAAAGGGATTCATTCCAGAGAGTTTCGAAGCGCGGGGACATTTTTAAAGGTAAACAATGATTTTTTCTAGTGTGAAAATCAGCTAATTATGGCCATTGTACGAATGAGAAGCCGAAAAAAACTGATATCGCCAAACCTCGGGCCTGAATCCTATGATTCTAGAGCGCTAAGCTTGATTATTAAGAAATTTTTCACTCAGAGAAGCTCACAGCTTGGTTTCCGTTCGCAATCTACATCATTTTATTTATCATATTGACGCCTAATTTTCCGACAGAAGCTGCAATTCGACCTTGATGGCCCTTTCCAATGTGTCAGCCGTGACGGTGTAATTGTCTATGGCGCTTCCTCTGGTTGTTTTCAACTTCCGCAGTTTCACTCCGCAAAGCATCGCGTCTTTTTCCACTGACGAGTGAGCCTTGAAATCGTCTGAATTTTCTTACAATACTTCATTCACTCTTGATTATGTGCACGTCAACTCTTGTTTCGAGAAGGATGAAACCTTGAGCACCCGAGTTGGGCTCACATCAGAAACCTTCAAGGAAACCTTATTGCTAAACGCCTAACTAAACAACTTCCAACATCGAAAAAACTTCTATATATTGAACTAATACAGCACTTACTCTTCGAAAAAATGAGGGTTTTCTTTGCTTTTTTTCTAGACATGGAACATCGATAAAATCCGGAACTCGGTCGATTTTTCTTCGAACAAGAAATTTTTCACAACTTTAAAAAGCAAGTCAATCACTCAATAATTCAAACTTCATTTGGCCAACAAACTCGAGTCTCTCTCTCTCTCTCTCTCTCTCTCTCTTTCTCTCTCTCTCTCTCTCTCTCTCTCTAGCTGAGGTCTTTTTTCAGATCATGGAAATGGTCTCGCACCCAAAGAATTCATAATTTCGATTAGGAGTGAAAAAGGCCTGCCAAAATAAAAAGTTAAAAATTTGAATGTCAAAAATGGAAGTAAACAAGGCCTGTTAGGAAGAGACCTGGTCAGCGCAGTAAGCGACGAACTTCTCGAAGACCGCCGGATCATGGAAGTATGGTTGAATAATGTCCGACTCTTTGTCCTCTTCAATGGAATTTTGACGAACTCTTGCCAGAATTCTCTTTATTGTCGAAGTTACTGCCTGGACAATAAAATTATGGATTACTGTCATCTGAAAATGGTTTTTGTAACATAAAACATTTTTTCTCAAGTATCGATACCAATTTCCCGCTTTAGATCAAAAAATTATTCGAACCTCTATTAGCTCTATTATTCTCAAGCTATGAACTCCAAAAACATGATCATGGTTTTTTCACAATAATTTATTAGTATAGCACCTGAAGAAACACAAAACTTCCAAAAGTTTCTGAGAAGAAATATGAAAACTGAAAAAAGCTCTATGTTGCGGTTTACAATATGAACTACATAACGACGCCAAATTAAGACTATCGACTCAATTAGCAATGAAAAATGTTGTTATTTCTGTTATTAAACAAAGTTGAAGAGAAAAACTAATGAATGCAAAAATGAATAAATGAATGAATGAAAAAAAGAATGAATGAAGAAGGAACTGAACGAATGATAGATAAATACTTCATAACCTGTCCAACTTCAGTGTTTTGGATGAATTGTAATAATGGGTTTGGCTCGCTTTTGATCGCCTGAAACGTTTTTTCCCTCTCTTTCTTTCAAAGAATTTTCTAACAAATGAGTATTTAAATCACACTTATTGTCTAAATCAATGATCTGCTTTTCTTTTTGTTTTTACTGTATGATCATTTTAACTCATGATTGTTACAAGATGTTAGAAACAATCACAATTCATCCAACAAAAGGCATAGCACTTACATTGCTTTCGTATGGTAAAAAAAATCATTGAGAAATCAACATAAGCAAATTAATAGAAAGATTATGGTTCTCACCTACAGTACTGGGTGGGAACTTGTACCTGTTGCACTCTATACATTAAGCCAGTTGTGAACTTTGCCCCCTGATACCATAGGAAGATAGTTTATGATATTGCGATCATTCCTAATAATATAGTAATCATCAGAGGAAACAAAGGAATCAGGAAAAATGTCAGACAACCGTGTTTCACAAACTGAAGCTATTGCTGAGTGATTGTACACAGAAAAGGAGAGACTTTGTGACGTATTGACGGAACACTGGATTAAGAGATAATTAACTGGCTCAGTGATGGGCCTGAGCTCGTTCTTTTCCGGATACGTTCTGATCTTTCTTCCTCTCCTCTTTCCGCCAGTCCTCTTTCCGCCAGTCCTCTTCCTCTCCGCAAGTACACGAGACAGGCGGAGATTTCTCACCGTGGAGATCCGTTTGCCTGCTTCGTCATTCCGCTGAATAGCTTCCGCCCAGGCCTGTCTGTAGACGTTAAGATCGGTGGCGTTGTAGTCTGGTCGAGCCGTAATTGCAGTTGGGTGCTGACGACATTGAAGATTTCTTCAGAAAGTTCTGTGATATGCACTCTCGCGTGAGTGGAATACCACTACAAGTGGTCTCGGCTCCACTTCTTCTGGTCTCTCCTTGCCAACTCGAAAAGTTTTGACTGTTTGATCAGCAGTACAGCTGGCAATCAAGTTGGACACAGTTTCAGCATCGTCTCCCTCGGGGACTCTTCTTAGGAAGACTCTTCGCTGGCGTTCGCTGTCATTCTCTCGCTCACGGAATGCTTATTTGATGGCTGTTTTCACAGGAATCCATGATTCGAAAAAGCATCTTGATTGACTCTCAAGTCATTAACGATCAAATGAAGTTTGCCATTTTCTTCCATGAGCTGAACAATGTTTTTTCACTCTGATCAGCATGGTGTATGGAACTTCTTATTTTTCTTGTCAAGAAGTGTAGTTTTGCTACAAGTAGAGCATTGAGAATTTACTGTATGACGAATATCAGCGGCATTTAGTGCTGGGGTCGAAGACAGATCGCTGGGAGAGATAAGAGAGCTTTTAGACTCATCACTGCTTATCATGAAGGAAAAGATGAAGCTATTTGGATTTTTTTCAATTCGAATTAAACGCTGAAAATCTTAGTAGTTCCAGTGTTGAGATGTGGTGTGGTTTAGTAGAGTGAGTTCGGACGTTTCGCTTTATTTAAAGCATCATCAGCGATATTGCAAATTTCAATGTCAGGGACAGACCATCTTGATGTATCAGTAAGACACTCGCTAATCATTCGGGAGTGAAAGAGAGATTGTACGATCGATTCGCAGGGAAAGCCGTTTTTGCAGACCATCTTAGTGTATTGGTAAGATGCTCGCTTGTTATTCGGGAGTGAAAGAGAGATTGTACGATCGATTCGCAAGGGAAGCCGTTTTGCAGACCATCTTAGTGTATTGGTAAGATGCTCGCTTGTTATTCGGGAGTGAAAGAGAGATTGTACGATCGATCCACAAGGGAAGCCGTTTTTGAAGACCATCTTAGTGTATTGGTAAGATGCTCGCTTATCATTCGGGAGTGAAAGAGAGATTGTACGATCGATTCACAAGGGAAGCCGTTTTTGAAGACCATCTTAGTGTATTGGTAAGATGCTCGCTTGTTATTCGGGAGTGAAAGAGAGATTGTACGATCGATTCGCAAGGGAAGCCGTTTTGCAGACCATCTTAGTGTATTGGTAAGATGCTCGCTTGTTATTCGGGAGTGAAAGAGAGATTGTACGATCGATTCGCAAGGGAAGCCGTTTTGCAGACCATCTTAGTGTATTGGTAAGATGCTCTCTTGTTATTCGGGAGTGAAAGAGAGATTGTACGATCGATTCACAAGGGAAGCCGTTTTTGCAGCCCATCTTAGTGTATTGGTAAGATGCTCGCTTATCATTCGGGAGTGAAAGAGAGATTGTACGATCGATTCACAAGGGAAGCCGTTTTTGAAGACCATCTTAGTGTATTGGTAAGATGCTCGCTTGTTATTCGGGAGTGAAAGAGAGATTGTACGATCGATCCACAAGGGAAGCCGTTTTTGAAGACCATCTTAGTGTATTGGTAAGATGCTCGCTTATCATTCGGGAGTGAAAGAGAGATTGTACGATCGATTCACAAGGGAAGCCGTTTTTGCAGCCCATCTTAGTGTATTGGTAAGATGCTCGCTTATCATTCGGGAGTGAAAGAGAGATTGTACGATCGATTCACAATGGAAGCCGTTTTTGAAGACCATCTTAGTGTATTGGTAAGATGCTCGCTTGTTATTCGGGACTGAAAGAGAGATTGTACGATCGATCCACAAGGGAAGCCGTTTTTGAAGACCATATTAGTGTATTGGTAAGATGCTCGCTTGTTATTCGGGAGTGAAAGAGAGATTGTACGATCGATTCGCAATGGAAGCCGTTTTGCAGACCATCTTAGTGTATTGGTAAGATGCTCGCTTGTTATTCGGGAGTGAAAGAGAGATTGTACGATCGATTCGCAAGGGAAGCCGTTTTGCAGACCTTCTTAGTGTATTGGTAAGATGCTCGCTTGTTATTCGGGAGTGAAAGAGAGATTGTACGATCGATTCGCAAGGTAAGCCGTTTTGCAGACCATCTTAGTGTATTGGTAAGATGCTCTCTTGTTATTCGGGAGTGAAAGAGAGATTGTACGATCGATTCACCAGGGGAAGCCGTTTTTGAAGACCATCTTAGTGTATTGGTAAGATGCTCGCTTGTTATTCAGGAGTGAAAGAGAGATTGTACGATCGATTCGCAAGGGAAGCCGTTTTGCAGACCATCTTAGTGTATTGGTAAAATGCTCGCTTGTTATTCGGGAGTGAAAGAGAGATTGTACGATCGATTCGCAAGGGAAGCCGTTTTGCAGACCATCTTAGTGTATTGGTAAGATGCTCGCTTGTTATTCGGGAGTGAAAAAGAGATTGTACGATCGATCCACAAGGGAAGCCGTTTTTGAAGACCATCTTAGTGTATTGGTAAGATGCTCGCTTGTTATTCGGGAGTGAAAAAGAGATTGTACGATCGATCCACAAGGGAAGCCGTTTTTGAAGACCATCTTAGTGTATTGGTAAGATGCTCGCTTATCATTCGGGAGTGAAAGAGAGATTGTACGATCGATTCGCAGGGGAAGCTGTTTTTGCAGACCATCTTAGTGTATTGGTAAGATGCTCGCTTATCATTCGGGAGTGAAAGAGAGATTGTACGATCGATTCACAAGGGAAGCCGTTTTTGAAGACCATCTTAGTGTATTGGTAAGATGCTCGCTTGTTATTCGGGAGTGAAAGAGAGATTGTACGATCGATTCGCAATGGAAGCCGTTTTTGCAGCCCATCTTAGTGTATTGGTAAGATGCTCGCTTATCATTCGGGAGTGAAAGAGAGATTGTACGATCGATTCACAAGGGAAGCCGTTTTTGCAGCCCATCTTAGTGTATTGGTAAGATGCTCGCTTATCATTCGGGAGTGGAAGAGAGATTGTACGATCGATTCACAAGTGAAGCCGTTTTTGCAGCCCATCTTAGTGTATTGGTAAGATGCTCGCTTATCATTCGGGAGTGAAAGAGAGATTGTACGATCGATTCGCAGGGGAAGCTGTTTTTGCAGACCATCTTAGTGTATTGGTAAGATGCTCGCTTATCATTCGGGAGTGAAAGAGAGATTGTACGATCGATTCACAAGGGAAGCCGTTTTTGAAGACCATCTTAGTGTATTGGTAAGATGCTCGCTTGTTATTCGGGAGTGAAAGAGAGATTGTACGATCGATTCGCAATGGAAGCCGTTTTTGCAGCCCATCTTAGTGTATTGGTAAGATGCTCGCTTATCATTCGGGAGTGAAAGAGAGATTGTACGATCGATTCACAAGGGAAGCCGTTTTTGCAGCCCATCTTAGTGTATTGGTAAGATGCTCGCTTATCATTCGGGAGTGAAAGAGAGATTGTACGATCGATTCACAAGGGAAGCCGTTTTTGAAGACCATCTTAGTGTATTGGTAAGATGCTCGCTTGTTATTCGGGAGTGAAAGAGAGATTGTACGATCGATTCGCAATGGAAGCCGTTTTGCAGACCATCTTAGTGTATTGGTAAGATGCTCGCTTGTTATTCGGGAGTGAAAGAGAGATTGTACGATCGATTCGCAAGGGAAGCCGTTTTGCAGACCTTCTTAGTGTATTGGTAAGATGCTCGCTTGTTATTCGGGAGTGAAAGAGAGATTGTACGATCGATTCGCAAGGTAAGCCGTTTTGCAGACTATCTTAGTGTATTGGTAAGATGCTCGCTTGTTATTCGGGAGTGAAAGAGAGATTGTACGATCGATTCACCAGGGGAAGCCGTTTTTGAAGACCATCTTAGTGTATTGGTAAGATGCTAGCTTGTTATTCAGGAGTGAAAGAGAGATTGTACGATCGATTCGCAAGGGAAGCCGTTTTGCAGACCATCTTAGTGTATTGGTAAAATGCTCGCTTGTTATTCGGGAGTGAAAGAGAGATTGTACGATCGATTCGCAAGGGAAGCCGTTTTGCAGACCATCTTAGTGTATTGGTAAGATGCTCGCTTGTTATTCGGGAGTGAAAAAGAGATTGTACGATCGATCCACAAGGGAAGCCGTTTTTGAAGACCATCTTAGTGTATTGGTAAGATGCTCGCTTATCATTCGGGAGTGAAAGAGAGATTGTACGATCGATTCGCAGGGGAAGCTGTTTTTGCAGACCATCTTAGTGTATTGGTAAGATGCTCGCTTATCATTCGGGAGTGAAAGAGAGATTGTACGATCGATTCACAAGGGAAGCCGTTTTTGAAGACCATCTTAGTGTATTGGTAAGATGCTCGCTTGTTATTCGGGAGTGAAAGAGAGATTGTACGATCGATTCGCAATGGAAGCCGTTTTTGCAGCCCATCTTAGTGTATTGGTAAGATGCTCGCTTATCATTCGGGAGTGAAAGAGAGATTGTACGATCGATTCACAAGGGAAGCCGTTTTTGCAGCCCATCTTAGTGTATTGGTAAGATGCTCGCTTATCATTCGGGAGTGAAAGAGAGATTGTACGATCGATTCGCAGGGGAAGCTGTTTTTGCAGACCATCTTAGTGTATTGGTAAGATGCTCGCTTATCATTCGGGAGTGAAAGAGAGATTGTACGATCGATTCGCAAGGGAAGCCGTTTTTGAAGACCATCTTAGTGTATTGGTAAGATGCTCGCTTATCATTCGGGAGTGAAAGAGAGATTGTACGATCGATTCACAAGGGAAGCCGTTTTTGAAGACCATCTTAGTGTATTGGTAAGATGCTCGCTTGTTATTCGGGAGTGAAAGAGAGATTGTACGATCGATCCACAAGGGAAGCCGTTTTTGAAGACCATCTTAGTGTATTGGTAAGATGCTCGCTTATCATTCGGGAGTGAAAGAGAGATTGTACGATCGATTCACAAGGGAAGCCGTTTTTGCAGCCCATCTTAGTGTATTGGTAAGATGCTCGCTTATCATTCGGGAGTGAAAGAGAGATTGTACGATCGATTCACAATGGAAGCCGTTTTTGAAGACCATCTTAGTGTATTGGTAAGATGCTCGCTTGTTATTCGGGAGTGAAAGAGAGATTGTACGATCGATCCACAAGGGAAGCCGTTTTTGAAGACCATCATAGTGTATTGGTAAGATGCTCGCTTGTTATTCGGGAGTGAAAGAGAGATTGTACGATCGATTCGCAATGGAAGCCGTTTTGCAGACCATCTTAGTGTATTGGTAAGATGCTTGCTTGTTATTCGGGAGTGAAAGAGAGATTGTACGATCGATTCGCAAGGGAAGCCGTTTTGCAGACCATCTTAGTGTATTGGTAAGATGCTCGCTTGTTATTCGGGAGTGAAAGAGAGATTGTACGATCGATTCGCAAGGGAAGCCGTTTTGCAGACCATCTTAGTGTATTGGTAAGATGCTCGCTTGTTATTCGGGAGTGAAAGAGAGATTGTGCGATCGATTCGCAAGGGAAGCCGTTTTGCAGACCATCTTAGTGTATTGGTAAGATGCTCGCTTGTTATTCGGGAGTGAAAGAGAGATTGTACGATCGATTCGCAAGGGAAGCCGTTTTTGAAGACCATCTTAGTGTATTGGTAAGATGCTCGCTTGTTATTCGGGAGTGAAAGAGAGATTGTACGATCGATCCACAAGGGAAGCCGTTTTTGAAGACCATCTTAGTGTATTGGTAAGATGCTCGCTTGTTATTCGGGAGTGAAAGAGAGATTGTACGATCGATTCGCAATGGAAGCCGTTTTGCAGACCATCTTAGTGTATTGGTAAGATGCTCGCTTGTTATTCGGGAGTGAAAGAGAGATTGTACGATCGATTCGCAAGGGAAGCCGTTTTGCAGACCATCTTAGTGTATTGGTAAGATGCTCGCTTGTTATTCGGGAGTGAAAGAGAGATTGTACGATCGATCCACAAGGGAAGCCGTTTTTGAAGACCATCTTAGTGTATTGGTAAGATGCTCGCTTATCATTCGGGAGTGAAAGAGAGATTGTACGATCGATTCGCAATGGAAGCCGTTTTGCAGACCATCTTAGTGTATTGGTAAGATGCTCGCTTGTTATTCGGGAGTGAAAGAGAGATTGTACGATCGATTCGCAAGGGAAGCCGATTTGCAGACCATCTTAGTGTATTGGTAAGATGCTCGCTTGTTATTCGGGAGTGAAAGAGAGATTGTACGATCGATCCACAAGGGAAGCCGTTTTTGAAGACCATCTTAGTGTATTGGTAAGATGCTCGCTTGTTATTCGGGAGTGAAAGAGAGATTGTACGATCGATTCGCAAGGGAAGCCGTTTTTGAAGACCATCTTAGTGTATTGGTAAGATGCTCGCTTATCATTCGGGAGTGAAAGAGAGATTGTACGATCGATTCACAGGGGAAGCTGTTTTTGCAGACCATCTTAGTGTATTGGTAAGATGCTCGCTTATCATTCGGGAGTGAAAGAGAGATTGTACGATCGATTCGCAAGGGAAGCCGTTTTTGAAGACCATCTTAGTGTATTGGTAAGATGCTCGCTTATCATTCGGGAGTGAAAGAGAGATTGTACGATCGATTCGCAAGGGAAGCCGTTTTTGAAGACCATCTTAGTGTATTGGTAAGATGCTCGCTTATCATTCGGGAGTGAAAGAGAGATTGTACGATCGATTCACAGGGGAAGCTGTTTTTGCAGACCATCTTAGTGTATTGGTAAAATGCTCGCTTATCATTCGGGAGTGAAAGAGAGATTGTACGATCGATTCACAAGGGAAGCCGTTTTTGCAGCCCATCTTAGTGTATTGGTAAGATGCTCGTTTATCATTCGTGAGTGAAAGAGAGATTGTACGATCGATTCGCAGGGGAAGCTGTTTTTGCAGCCGATCTTAGTGTATTGGTAAGATGCTCGCTTATCATTCGGGAGTGAAAGAGAGATTGTACGATCGATTCACAAGGGAAGCCGTTTTTGCAGCCCATCTTAGTGTATTGGTAAGATGCTCGCTTATCATTCGGGAGTGAAAGATAGATTGTACGATCGATTCACAAGGGAAGCCGTTTTTTTCCCTGTAAATGAGTAATAAACAAATATAAGGAAGTATAAGTAACTCTACCTCAACGGTGCGTGCCCTGGCAGCCATAATTGCGACGAGAGTTGCATCGCTCGCCGTCGATCTGATATTTCAGTACTCTTGATCGCATTTATACCGGCTGCTATCAAATAATCTTGATCCCCGACTAAAACATGGACGGCTAAACTACAATTGAGAAGTTAGAGTCAGCAGTAGTATGCATAGCAAGGCATATTATTCAATAAGGAACAAATAAGTACATAAACAAATGATTGAAGGAATGGATGAATGAACTTATAACAAACCTTGAAATCTATTTTCATGTCCCATTTTTAAGTAGTATGGAGAGTTGGAAAAGGTATGTTAGAACATTAATGACAAAAAATCATAGAGTTTGCTCATATCAAACAGAGAGCATCTCAAAATTCGAGCGCTTCAACTGCTGCACTTGTCTCAAGAAAATCTTGATTTTCCGTCGATTTTCTATTTTTAGCTAGAGAGGATACTCACGCTATTATTACTGCATCAAGAAGATTAAATTTTTAGTTCAAAAGCTGTAAAAAAAAATCTATAAGCTCGCTTACTGTATGATGCCACAGCCGGGTCCGTCGTGCGAGTTGAGGAAGTGCTCGGGTAGGTCAAGGAGATGGACTAGCCAATCGAGGGTCGCCATCTCTAGTTCAGTCATGGAAGGACCCGATTTCTGATGAATAATAAATGTAGATACATTGGTCAATTTTTATTATTTAAGATCGGAACCTAGCCATCATTTGAAATTGAGCCAAAATTTAACTTCCTAAATCTCATTCTTCTTGTTTGCAGATTTCGTTCTACGTTTTAATAAGAATCGTAAAGTAGAGCGAAGTGAAAACGTTAACTTTTGTGCTGTCTCTTTTCAATTTTATTCGCCAAAATTCATTTAGAAACAGCATGCATCTATGTATTTATTCTGCTATCCTAGGCACAGAGGCTATTCCACGGACGGCATCGAACCCAATCGTCTCTTTCTTACTTTTAACAAGTGCATTACTTTTTTACTGTAACATTTCATTACCCAAGTGAAGCCGATGGATGATATTCCTCCGCTGAGAATGTCCGCCACGATGGCCGGGTAGCTACAAGCTGTCGGGAAATATGCGAAGAAGTGCGGATGGTGCCAGTTCGTATTACCCTTGAAGAAAAGTTATACTTTATTGCGTTTCTAATTTATCTATTTGTTCATTCATTAATTCAGATATATTTTCATTCATCTTATTATCATTATTTTTTAATCATTCATTTGCTTGTTTGTCAATTCATTATAAAACTCTTGTGTGACGGTAGAATGTGGAAAACAAATCAAACAAAACGCATAGGGACCTTTACGGTGCTCGGCGAACTTTCCGGTGCCTTTATGAATGACAATATCAGTGGCAAAGAAGAAATACAAGAACTTGCTTTAAAAAAGAAGATATGGTGAGAAACCTGCATGACGACCTTCTCGAGATCGGCAAAGATGTCCTCCCACTTCTCGGGATATTCAGGGGCCCCTGAAGGCATCTGGAATGCGTAAATGTACGAGAGGCATGTGGTAAGGCGAACTTGAGTAGACATCCATTTCTCTCGGACATGAGAAAACTACTTTATATTTAAGTTAAAGGTCCACCTACTTGAAGAAACACATCTACCTGAATTCAAATTTTTTATCTGATTTCGTAACATGTAAATCTTTTTTTTTAAAAAGTCTACCTAATATCGTGAAAAAGTTAGCCTAAAAAGTGACGCTATTTTTGTAAAACTTCTAACTTTTTCAACCAAAATACCCTCAGTCTGATACTACAAAAAAAGAAGAAGATTTCACTTTTTTGACAGCTCTACCCAATTTGAGTAACACGTGCAACTCGAATAAAATACAAAAAAATCTACACTTTACTGAGTAATGGGGCTCTCCGACGTCATAACCCGATGAAAGATGTGATGGCCCAATGAATGAAAATGTCAACATGGTCATTTTCTTTGGATTTGCACTCAATGTTGGGTGCAAGTGCTATTCAAATGGGTCGACATTTGATAAAAAATAGGTGGACCTTTTTTTTTCTTGTTTGATTAAATGAGGAGGCTTTTTCATTCAAAAAAGGGAAAAGATTCACAGTTAAAGGTTGAAGTTTCTTTTTAGATAGACGCGTAAAAAAATTTGTGTTTTATGAAATTAAGTTAGTGTGCCACCAAATCAGGTTAACGTGTAACGGAATTAGGTGAAGTTTCGTTGAATTATGTATACTTGTAAATGACGTTCAATTCTCTCAGACTTGTGAGAAAGAACAAGAAAGGCGAGCACTGGGAGAGCCAGAATCTTCTGTCCTCTCGTCATGGCTTTTCACTGTTCGTTCTGAGCAGGTTTCAGGCTTCACGATCCCTACACTTTGCTACTAAGCATTTGTAGAGTATCCGATAAAAACCAACCAGTTCTTTGATGTAACCAGGCTGAACATCCGGAAATGGCATTCGTTTTTCCCGCAGTGTCTCCCAATAATTGGCGACGAAGTCCACCATGGCCTTGCCTTGGATGCGCAGGTTATCCGCTTCCATCGTTGACTGTCAACATCGATAGAACCAATAAACGAGAAATATATTTCGGAAACAAAGAAACAGGAACGACTCATCGAACGCATAATTTGATAAATTGAATGATAGATCTTTGAGAAAATTCAAGAGAGCTCTGTCAGTAATTGTTCACACGGAAGTAGCAAGTTTCTTTTCAAAAAAAAATAATTTAGTCTATTTTTGATCTGATTCATTGCAGATTTTTTCAGTCATGCACAAATGAAGGAGATTAAGTTGAAAAAAAAATTCAAATCAGTTTTATTTTCCATTTACTGCTTTTTCGCTCCATAATGCTTGCGGTAAAACATGAGCGCCATGAATCCATTTAACGAATTTCGGTAATTTTTTATTTTGATGGAGAAAAAAGCGACTAGAGTTATCATTACAAACAAGACAAGTCAAAAAAGTAATTAATGTTTCACAGTATTCAATGATAAGAAATAGCTATTGACTGAATATCGTGAAGAAGCTCATTAGCTTCATTTGTGAGCCGTTTCTTCTTACCCTTCTCTTCATCTTTTTTGCTCTCTCTCCCTCTGTCGAATAAACCTTTCCCTCTTTCTCTCTTTTCCTTCTCTCTCTCTTTCTCCCTCTCTTTCTCTTTCGTTGTCTTTGGCCACTCTTTTACCTTTTTTTTCGTCGTATTTTGTACTTCTTACCTTGAGAAAATGGTGTTAAGACTGACATCGTGAGAGAAAAGTCCCTGCTTTCAACTTTAAACAGCAGAAATGCTATTTTTAAGCTTTTTTTGAGTTCCAAACATGAAGAGCGAAAAAAATTGTCATGAAAAAGTTTTATGTGGAAGATAAATGTTTTTTCATGAGAAAATAAAACGTCTTTTTTTCCATCAAAACTGTGGCTTAGTTTTAATTTCGAGTTCAGCAAATTGAGAAAAAAAGCCTATAAATTGTTGAAAAGCTTAAAGGCAATGTTACAAAAACTAATAATGATAATCTTTTTCCCTTATTAAAGGTAGGTTTATCTATTGTGGAATACCTTCACTTGGTGGTGTGGGTTGTTTTATCCTTCCATGGACTACTTTTTCCTTATTTTTGGTTACATTTATATGAAATGATTGCTAAGGCTTAGGCAAGGGGGCTAAAATTTCAGGACTTTTCAACTGAAGAAGTGGTGCCGTGAGGGAGCCAGAATTAAGTGGTGCCGTGAGGGAGCCAGAATTAAGTAGCCAGAATGAAGTATGTACTTTAATTTTCCGTTTTGTGTGTTCGGTAACTAAATTTGAATAATGAACATTTCAAAATTTTCAAAAAGAACTAAATTTTAATGATGGCCTTCTACGTTTCTGCTCCTCACCTTAAGCCCCCTTCAAGTTTGGTTTGTTCCACTATGGAATGTTAGGGGGGTTCTTGTATCATGGGAAATGCTTAAGTTTATTGGGGGGGGGCAAAGTAAAAGTTTTCCGTAAATGGAATTAATATGACTAATTAACTTTCTGTAACAAGGTTGAATTCGTGGCTTTGATGGCCATACTCACATCAAGAAACAATACCAATCAATCAACAGGCAATCAAAATGATTTTAAGGGGCGAACAGAGAAACAAACAAAATACACTCACTAGATATTTATAACAATGAAAGATGATATGAGGGCTGATGAATGAAGAATGAAGAAAATAATAGGATATTTTTGAGAGATAAGAAGAGTCGGGGAAAAGAGTGAGAGAGGGAAAGAGAGCGAGAGAAAGGAAGAGGAGAAAAAAGTGAGAGAGGGAAAGAGAGGGAGAGAAAGGGAGAGAAGAAAAGAGTGAGAGAGGGAAAGAGAGCGAGAGAAAGGGAGAGGAGAAAAGAGTGAGAGAGGGAAAGAGAGCGAGAGGAAGGGACAGGAGAAAAGAGTGAGAGAGGGAGAGAGAGAGCGAGAGAAAGGGTGAGGAGAAAAGAGTGAGAGAGGGAAAGAGAGCGAGAAAGAGGGAGAGCGATGAAGAAAAAAAGATGAGAGAAAGAAATAGAGGAAGAAAGAAAGAAAGAAAGAAAGAGGGGAAGACAGTAACCTGGAAAGTAAGAGAGAAAGTAGAGAGTTGATGTATATGACCTATAACGCACAGAAACTGAAAATTAAAAAAAAAAACTGAATAGACAAGGAGAAACGGAGAAACAAAAGTGAAAACAGTATAAGATAGTGAAGAAAGAGATAGGGTCTGAGAAAAAAATAATTGAGAAAGTAAAAAAAAATAAAATAGAAAAAAAGAGGAATGGAATGAGAAAGAGAGAGATAAACAAAGAGAGAAAAAAGATAATGAGGGAGATAAGAAGAGGAAGGAAGAGAGAGCGAGACACAGGAAGAGAAACAAAGGGAATGTGTTACGGACAACATAGGTTAAAATACCGATAGAGAAAACAAAGATTATGTATGAATAGGGTCGGGAAAAATAAAGAGCAAGAATAGAGAATACATGAATGCTGCTTCTTCTATAAAGTATTCGCCACAAAGGAAAGGTATACCGGAAACACGGAAAACTACTACATGAGAATTCCGGTAACCTATCAGGAAATAACTAGAAGGTATGTAGTTGGGGGTAAAAGAAACAGGAAAAGAAAAAATAGAGAGAGAGCGCAAATAAGATAGCTATAAAGCGAGAAAAAAGAAAAGTTGGAATAGTGAGAGTGAGATAGAGGGATCGAGAGAAAGAGAAATAAGAAAACTAATTATAAAGAGAAAAAGATGAAGAGAACATATTAGATAACTATCAAGAAAAAGATATAATGAAGGAGAAAATATAAAGAAAACTGAACGAAATA
>OZ057403.1:39779431-40002906 GCA_964056735.1 Allodiplogaster pararmata
GAAACGTTTCCACAGCGACTCTTGGCTGTAGTTTGTGACTCTTGGCTGTAGTTTGTGACTCTTGGCTGTAGTTTGTGACTCTTGGCTGTAGTTTGTGACTCTTGGCTGTAGTTTGTGACTCTTGGCTGTAGTTTGTGACTCTTGGCTGTAGTTTGTGACTCTTGGATTTCAATTAAATTGTTATTATTAAGATGAGCCAATAAATTTTGAACTTTGAGCACTCTTGTTCAATCTTTCACTGAGATAAATGTTTGCAAACGCGTTGCAGAATCCATGGGCTACTCTGTGAAGAGCGATCTCCTTTGCTCCGCTCTCTCATTCTAAGTGCTCTGACATCACTTAATACATCTACCACAAAAAAAAACTATTTTTCTGATAATACTTGAAGCCAAAAACCAGGAACTAAAGAAAGTTATTCTCTTTCAGAGATTGCTGATAAATCGTGGGATGTATTGCTTGGTAATGCTTAGAAAACAATATTGACGTTGCCAGATAAAGGTTCCTCTTCTTATCTTTCCTATCAGTTGTATCGAGCCCTAATATTCACAATACTTAGAATCTATCCGCTGTTTAACACGGAGGAAAACTCTGAGCTCTCTCAATCTTTTTTAATGTCTTGACTTTCAGTTACCGATTGTTAGTCAAAAATGTTCCGAATTGGTTTTTGAAATGTTAAATATAGACTTATCTCTGTTTTTTGTTTTATTAAATTATTTTTTCTCAAAGTTGGGAGAATTCGTTAGAATCAGAATTTTTATAAAATTTAAATTAGAAAAGTTTTAACTTTATTCGAAAATTTTTCAGGAGTTCAGTTTGTAATTTTTTAACTCATCAATTCTATTCTAGGATGGAATATTGGCTCATGTTCGTGGTATGGGTGATCGTGATTGGTGGCATTGGTTGGTTGATGAAACCAGAGCCTCTTCCTCGACTATTGGTATACTCTCAACCAGGAAAGTGGTAAGGGAAATAATATTTTGACTTTATCTTTGTATATACATATGAACATTAATACTTGAATACTTAAAAAATGGTTCTACAGTTTTACAATGTTATTGGGACAGAAAAAGGAAAACAAATTTTTTTTGCTGCTTCAAATTCCGATCAAAATACTGTTTTGAGTAGAAAGTTTTACAGAAAACTTCCAAAAAATTATTAGTTAGTTAGTTTGAGAATGATTTCGACCGTTTAAGCCGGAATATGAAGGAATGAATTCATGATACACTTCCGGAAATGAGATGATACATGATAATTTATTCGCTGGGTAACAAAAAAGAAAGATGGGTTTTATCCCACTCCTTAAACAAACCCATTTTCCATGTGATCTCAGATTCATACAGAAAGTTTTGCTCACAACTGACGGGACGGAACGTGAAACATTCCTACGATTTCCTGTAGCATACGAAACTTCAGAAAATGTTGAAGGCATCTGAAACAACCTACTGACATTGAACAGGTACCAACTAAAGTTCCAATTGATGCGATTCATCATAGCTTACAGACAACGGAAGGCGAATTCCTCGGAGGCAAAGGTTTGAATAACATAAAGCCTTTTCTTCTGAATTCAGTTTCTGTCCTCGTCTAAATAAACGCGATTCGAACTTTTTTAAATTAAAGCACATACTTAAGTTAATTTGAGATTCCAGAGTAATTACATAAGATAGGAATATGTCTGATATTGTCACTGTTTATCGCTTCTTGTCATAATTGATGACAACTGTTAGCTATGCCCATTTATACTTCGAGTATGATTAGTTATACTTTATCAACAGTCTATAACTGTTTGAATAAAACATTTTGGTAAACCAAGACTTCGAGGCCCAAAGAAGGTTTTGTTCAGAGTGACGATTTGATGGAAACCCAGTTTGGAAGTTGCGGAAAGCGACTGATAGAAGACATGGAGAGAAAACACAGTCTTCCGGAAGACAAGGTGAATAGATTTCATAGGTTTGATCTCCGAGTCCCGAAGTTTTGAATGAAACAAAATTTGTACTTCATTGTTCTATTTGAGAAGTTCTAATTTTGATTCATCTGACCGTATGATTCTTGTTTTTTCTTTCTCAATTTTCGGCATCGTTAGAATGTAGTAACTATAAGTGTGTTTAGTGCCTCATTATGTTTATTGATTGGTATGTTTATTGATTTATTGATTGGTAGCGTGCTTTCTAAATAAAAGAAAATCTGGGATTTTTGTGTGTAGTATCAAAACGTTTAAGCTAGGTAATGTTGTTTTTTTATTATTTTAAAGTTTGTATTTGGAGAAGAAAAAAAGGTTAATTTGTGGAATCAAAATCTTTTTGCCAGCTTTTACCAGTGTATTGAGAGTGTTTCGGAGTCTTCACCTGATTTCGCCCGCTCCTCTTATTGTACTGATTTTGAGGCGTACGCAGCGGATGCAATCTTCTACAACGCATCCAACAAGGACGGCTTCTTCCTCAATTTAGGAATGGCGCAGAGGCAGAACAACATCATCAATCTCTTCTTCGTTTTGCATGTTCCTGGCGTCGGGACGTTTGTAGTGCCGGAGATGATGATGAACACCAATTTGGAGGTGATCACATTCAAGTTTTCTTTCTATCTTTGGATGTTCTATGGTCCATTACTTTTTCAAAATGCTGAAAATGTGATAAATTTTACTGGGTGCGTGAGGAGTCGCTCCTGGTTTTTGAGTAACTATTATTGTTATTACAACTATGGTTCTAATTCGTAAACATTATAAAAAACAGTTTTTATTGACTTTAATATAATTTGTATAATTGTTTTTATTGCTATTGATGTTAATACAAGTTTAGTGATGCATGTAATAAGACCAGGAGCTCGTTTTTTCGTTTTTTTCATAAAATTTTTATTTTTTATTCATCACAGAAAAAAACGAGACGAAACGTAGAACGTAAACAAAAATAGGCCGAATATGCTTAGAAAGGTTTGATTTCAAGAAAGTTGACTTTTTCGGAAATTTTTCAAAATTAAATTTGTTCTTGCTTTTGCATCATCGACATGCATACACATTCAATTGGTCATTAGCTGCAAGCTACCAAATGCTTCTTATTCGATGTTCGCTTGTTTAATTGAATGTTAAATAGTTTATCCATTCCAATGACTAAGCAGTTCCTTTAGGTCAGTACTCATCCGATCTTCTCTATAATAATAATATTTATCAGTTCGCATAAATACATTAGTTCAAAAAAAATTTTTGATTTGAAAAACAATGTTTTCAAGTTTTATCATTCTGACTATTAACTTAGAGCTTAGAATCATCGGAAGAGTGGGCGACCAAGAGTGGATTCCGAGTGCGATGCCTGAAGCCAATGCGCCAGTGGAGCCTCGTGTATAATGGTAATAATTCACTAATTGCCTGGTAGTCTACTAGTGTTTCTCGTTTTTGGTAAAAGCGGTATGAGTGGGTTCGATTCAGCCTTGTGGACTGGTTTTTGTTGGTGCTATAGTTTCTATATATATGTACATACATATATGTGTATAATGATCTAAGACATATCACGATCAAAAGTACTTTGCTATGGTTCACCGTCTCATTTAAACAAATTTTATACACTTATATAAATTAAAACGAATCTATAATTGGGTTGTAAGACCTAGGAAGGGCTATGTTATACGATTATGTGGAAGAAAATCGCTCGATAAGTGGGGGTCGTGGGTTCGGTTCCCGCAAAACGCTAAACCTGTATGAATTAACTTCGGCATTGTCTGTTTTTGGGAACATTCCAAGTTCTCTGAAGAGAATTAGAAACAGAAAAAAGTGGTTTTCAAACGTTCTCTATTCGTTTCTGTCAATCTACGTACGAAAAAGAAGAAAATGATCCTAAAATTACGGTTAAAAAAAGTAGGTTTAAAAAATTTAAATATCATTCCGAAATGTTGTTTCGAAATGAGAAAAAGAACCAGAAAATAACCAGGGAACTTGGTTCGATCCCGTGGAGAGCGATATTTCACTGAAATCGGAGGAGAAGATCCGAGTACTTTGGAAGGAGCCGAATTGACCCCCGCCGAAATTAACCTTCTCTGGACGAATTACGGTATGGAAGCATTAATGTTGCCAAGCATCAGAGAACTGAATGATTTATTGATAAACTTCAGCTGAAATATTACACCTTTAGAGTAAATGCTAAGATGACTAAAAGAGAGTGGTTTCAAAGAGTATAATTGTTTAAAAAATACACTAATGAGGCGTTACACTGAGAAGATTTAACAAACCACTCAACGTGTGAACCCTATAATAATAATAGAAAGTTCACTTTCACGGAAAAGTTCAAGAAAATGAGAGCTTCATAAGAAAACAAAGCAGGTAGATGAAAACGGAGCCACCGAGTAATCGAGAACGGTCTCTAAAAATGGCTTGTTTTATATGTTCTTGATGTCAATGATTACTAATTAACATCTTGAGTTAATGGCTTACGTAATTGATTGTAAGAGATGGCTGGGATCGGTTCCGCCTGGTGCAAAATCTTTTCCGTGTGATATTTCAATCAATTATCTGAACTGTCATTGAACTTCGTAAACAAGAGCTTGAAAAAGAATTGAGGTTTTGTAAAAACTATGTTTTTTTCAGGAGAGCACTTCGACTTTGATAAAGCTTGTTCTCCCACATCTATCGCTCATTCTCTCGCAATCGAACCATGGTCCCGTGAGCTGTTCGACAGACTTAAGGCCTCCCATCAGTCGCATTATGAGCAGGTACAAAGTAGTTATATAAAAAAACCCCAACCAACAACATCATATAATAATATTATCAATAATAATAAAAATTATAATAATAATAATAATAATAACAATAATAACAATAATAATATCAATAATAAAAATAATAATAATAATAATAATAATAATAATAATAATAATAATAATAATAATAATAATAATAATAATAATAATAACAATAACAATAATAACAATACTTATTATTATTTTATTATAATATATAGTTCATGACGTGCTCAGTCAGACATTTCTCGGTGCTTTTCAAAAAAAAAAACTTGATTACAGTTCGGCTTCCTAAAAGGAGACATTCGAGTTGGAGAGCATTCCTGCAAAGAAATTGAAATGATGAGCATGAGAGATCACACAATCACTCCATACAGGAATTGGGCAGATATAAGAAGGGAAGAGCTGTTTTGATTCACGTCTTCCACGAAGCCAGTAGTAATTTTTCGAGTCAAAACGGTTATGCGTTCAAACACTTTCAAATTCTACAGATTTCGGCTACTTAAAGATCTGAAATAGGTAATCTCGGGAGAAAAAAAAAACAAGACGAAATCATTTCAACAAGAAGATGATTCTGATTTCCAGGGCGTTCGGTTAGAGATACTTATCAGTCTTGAACGAACAAAAGTCAGTCCAGTAGTTAAGTTCGAACCCAGCAGTCTCTCTTATCTCCCAAGCTCTTCATTAATTTAAGTTTCAGGTACATGATGATTATTTATCACTTGGACGATGGCACTTGCATCCACACCTCTCTCATATCCATGCCCGGAGTGGTCTTCACGCACCTCGAGTTCGGATACGTTGTTACTCCGTTAGTTTCTATCTTCTGATTATCTCCTAGCAAGCCTTCGAAAAAAGTTTAGACAAAAGCTCAAACTTAAGCTCGGACGTTTTCAGCAGTAGCTTTCGAGCAGAAGTGAAATGCTCAAGTCCAATCCTATGTCAGCAGGTCCCTGTTTCAAGATTCTTGCCAGTCTCTGTTTCAGTCTCGGGGGCACAAACTGACGTGAGACCCTATTTTCACTCTCGATAAACTTCAAATGTGTATTACGAGTCTATGTTCTGGCAAATTGAGGCTTTTGGAAAAGCTCTGTGTAATTCTCAGAGAAAATATAGAATACCCCTGTTTCCGAGCAAGTATATCTTACATGCGAATTGATGTTCTTGCCCAACAGCGAGGGAATCACAGGTTCGAATCCTCATTGACACTACTGTGTCAGAAGCCAGAGACTTTCTCCGCAGTTCAGAATGACTCCGCTTCTGATTCTGAACATGTTTAAGAGCAAAGAAGCTTCATGCTGTTGATCGTATTTACTTGCATCTCGCAGACGTGGGTGAGAAGAAGACTGCAGGCCTGTTCCCGCGAAAATTCAACTACTCTTTTGTGGCAGGGCCACTGGAATACGGAGTCAAGGTTTGCGCGGGAAAGTATTTCGGTTTATGTTTGATATTAACATGTCTTCTTGGTAATAGAAAATCACAAAAGTTTTTTTAAGGTTTCCATATCTGAATCTCATTCGTTCAAGATGGGCCTACAGCAAGCTTCTCAGGTTAAGTTTTTTCTCCAACTGTTTAGATGCAATAAATCTGAGCAACTATGAATAGGCTCTCAATAAGACATGAAGTTTACAAGGAAAATTAGCAAGTAATAATAAGGTACAATTGACGATTTTTGTAAATTATAGTATACCCTACTCCTCGTTGATCTCAAGCAACGGATTTTTATACCTAGCAGAGGAGCGGATTGCTCGCAGAAACTTGTGCAAAAATCGTGTGGTGCAGAGGTCTAGGCGCCTTTGTTTCTGCGAAGTAGCTCATGCTCGGGTTTTCTTCTTTTTCTGTTTTTTCTTCTCTTTTCTCTTTTTATCCTCTTCTCCTCCCGGTTCGGCCTTCTTCTTCTTCTTAGCGTTGTCCCGCGCCGGCCGAGGTCGGAGTAGGGTCCGCTGTACGACTTCTAGCTCTCCAGAAACATCTGTCCGTTGCGTCTTCCGAGTGGAGTCTTGCAAGGCGCAGGTCTTGGTTGAGCGTATCCATATATCTTGTCTTCGGTTTGCCTCGCGGGCGTTTGCCTGGTACTTCCATGTCAAGGGCGTGTCTTGCGATGTTGGTCGCGTCTCTTCGCATCACGTGTCCATACCATCTAACTCTCCCTTCTCGCATCTTGTCTTGTATTGGAGCAACGCCGAGTCTCCCTCTCACAATTGTGTTACGCACACAATCTAGGCGAGTCAGTCCTAGTGTCCAGCGTAACATTTTCATCTCATTCGTGTGGATAATGTTCTCGGTTACACGCGTTGTAGGCCAGGTCTCCGTCGAATAGAGAAGCACGGGACGGATCGCTGTTTTATACATCTTTCCGCGTATGCCAGCTGTGATATTCCTATCACAGAGGACACCTGTAGCTTCTCTCCATTTCATCCAAGCTGCATTTACTCTTTGGCGTGCCGCTGCATTGGTTAACGTGTCTGAGGAGATGACAGAACCAAGGTACTTGGATTCGGAAGTCTTCGGGAGCGGTTCACCTCTGATGTGAACAGCTCCCGTCGTTTGCATTCCGATTTCCTGGTACTCGGTCTTCTTGATGTTGAGGCGTAAGCCATGCCTACTAAGAGCGTCATTCCATTCTTGGGTGCGTTTCTCGATTTCGGCACATGTAGGAGCAGCAAGGACAATTTCGTCGGCGTATGCGATGGTTGACGGAGCCGGAGTTAGTAGAGGACGCGTGACGGTATCCATAACCAAAATGAAGAGAAGGGGAGACAAAGCACTCCCTTGGTGCACTCCAACGTTAACTGCGAATGGCTCTGTGATGCCGACCGGAGTTCTGTCAGTACTCTTTGAATCATCGTACATCGCCATTGTCCATCGAATTTACTCTTCAGGAACCTGATGATCGCGCAATGCATATGAAATAAGATCATGAGGGACTCTGTCGAACGCCTTTTCCAAATCGAGGTAGGTCAGATGGAGAGGTGATCTTTTCTCTGCTTGCTTCTCGACGAGTAAACGGAGTGCAAATATTGCATCTGTTGTGCCTCTTCCGTTCACGAACCCGCATTGCTGAGCTGGAATATCGACGATATCTCGTATGCGTGAATCCAGTATCCTCTCAAATATCTTCATAGTGTGGTTGAGAAGACGTATTTGACGGTAGTTGCTGCACACTCTGGCATCGCCTTTTCCTTTGAAGACTGGAACGGTCGTGGAGTAGCGCCAGTTATGTGGGATTTGGCCTTGCTTTACGATGGTGTTGAACAGGTGAATGAGATGTGCTAGTCCAACATCACCCGCAAGTTTTCAGGCTTCGGTGGCTATGTCGTCCGGTCCAGCCGCTTTCCCAGTCTTCATCTTAGAGAGTGCCTTCTTCACTTCCTCGGCCGTGATGGTTGGCACGGGTCCTTGTACGGCGTGGGAAGTCGGGATGAGAGGGTGCTCAAACTCTTGGCCGCTCATTTCTTCGAAATGTTCGCGCCACCTGTTTCTGACTTTTAAAGGGTCAGTGACGAGCTTTCCTTGTTTGTCCTTATCGTGGCTGCTCTCTGGATGTCCAAGGTGTTGCGGTGTCGAGCCTTCGCAAGCCGATAGATGGCTTTATCGCCTCCTGGTTGGTTCATCTTCTCATAGAGATCGCGGAAGTAAGAGGCTTTTGAAACTGCGACAGCTCTTTTGGCGGCTTTCTTGGCTGAGCTGTATGCAGCACGGTCGTCAGCCTCATTTGACGTCCTCCATCTCTTGTACGCATTCTTTTTCGCCTTGATCGCATCCTGAACTTTGGAGGTGAAAAACCAGGTGTCTTTCTCGATTCTTGGCTTTCCGGGTTTCGTCTTTCCGAGGATGCTTGCGGCGGGTGCTCTGATGCTGTCTTCAAGAAGCTTCCAGTGTTCATTTATGTCCTCTGGAAACTGCTTGTAGAGTGCAGGAGGGAGTAGATTGCGATGGATGATGTGCATGAGAGGCGTCCTGCTTTCCCAGTCGAGCGCCACCATTTGACACGTGTGCATTCAGGATTACGATAAGGCTGTTTCTTCGACTTCAATACGCTGTAGTGCATAAAGAGAGGGTGGTGCTGAGATGCAACATGGTCTGATGGAATTACCTTCGCATCTTTCGCGCTCCACAGCTTTGTTCTCAGGATTAACCATAAGTCAATTTGACTCTGATTTCTTCCGCTCTCGTATGTGAGTCCGTGAGATCGTCTCTTTTTGAAAAAGGAGTTCACGACTGCTAGATCGCATCGAGCACAGAAGTCAAGTAGCCGTAGACCCTCAGCATTGATCGTTCCGATTCCATTTCCTCCATGTTCTCTCTCACGACCTTGTCGATCTGAACCGATGTGAGCGTTAAAATCTCCGCCGATCAAGATGTCTTCATGAGACTCTCGGAGTTTGATAACTTCCTCTAGAGAGTCGTAGAAGTCCTCCTTATCAGCGTCGCTACATCCTTGTTGAGGTGCATATGCTGAGACGACAAGGAAGTGATTGTTGGACGAAGAAATTCGGACGACCATGACTCGATCTGTAGAGCGAATGACTTCGGTTACATCATCAGCAATTTTCGAGAACAGGATAATGCCAACACCATTTCTTGTTGATGACGTGCCATGGTATATCAACTTGTATCCGTCTCCTATCGGCTTCGACTTGCTTCCTCTCCATTTCGTTTCCTGTACAGCAGCAATGTCGACCCTTCTTGCTCCTAGCATTGCGGCCAGCTCTCTACTGCGTCCCGTCAGTGTTCCAACATTTAATGTGACGAGGCGAATTCGGGCTGCACGCCGCGCAGACATACCCCGCCCATGGAAAGCTGCCTGTCCTCGCATATTTGACGGTCTTAGCGGACAAGGTGTCGCTTCCGGGGGACGCCCTAGCTTCGCTTTCGGGGGACGCCCTAGCTTTGGTGATATAACTTGAAGAACTTGAAGCCATGGTTTACAACAAGGATATTCATGCGATCGGCCTGTTGAGTGGATGGTCAATCCAGCCTGGCATCGCGGAACGTGTTTGTCGGGAGTTCCTGCTAATCCTTGACCGTAGAAAAGCAGAAGATTAATCGAAAAGACGCCTCGACTCGTGTGGCCTGGACTAACCCCTCTCCGCCTGGCCATCTGGCGGATAGAACCACTGCCGGAAGTAGACTCGTCCAAAGGGGGCAAATTTTAGTCCTCCCGGTTCGGCCCCCAGGTAAATTAGAGTATACCCTACTCCTCGTTGATCTCAAGCAACGGATTTTTATAAAGAGCAGAGGAGCGGATTGTTCGCAGGAACTTGTGCAAAAATCGTGTGGTGTGACGAGAACCGAACCCGTGACATTTCGCATTCCGGGCGAATGCTCTTCCGACTGAGCTACACACGCACACATGATAATGCACGTTTTAAGGCCCATAAACATTCTGACAATAAATAGATAAAAACAAGTTTTGTCTATTTACAATTCAGATGTGTTCGTATTATACTTCCACCAAAATCATACTTTATACTTATTAGGTGAATGAGATGTTTGCGACATTCATTGCCAACGGAGTGAAGGGACGTGGCTTCGTGGAAATGGAATACAGGATAAGCCCATATTGAACGATTAAGGAGGCGGAGTCACTAGTAGTTAGTCAGGATTCTATGGATTCGGGGGGAGGGAAACCAAAATAGCATGGCGATGACGAGAAAAATGAAGCATGAAGACGTTTGTTTGGAAGTATAACTTTTTTATTCGAGTTATTTTAAAGGATGTAAAAATAATAAGTTTACAATGATGCTCAATAAAGTTAAATTATACAATACAATGAATATGATAGAAGAAAAAGGTCAAAAAATTTAAAAAGTTTTTAGTAAAGAGGATAAAGTTAATTATTACAAAAGCATGGGTGAAACTTTAAATCTTGGAAAGATAAGGAGTGATTAGCGGATCTGAAAACACATATGTGATTTTGCGTATGGCTGATGAATGTGCTTCAATCACATTCAAATACAAAAATATATACAATTACAATACAAACGTCCCATCTCAACATGGAAGACATGAAAAAGATAGAGAAAAAAACTACATACATAGTTCGGCAAAAAAAGAGAGATGTTCCTACATATAGTAAGAAACAGCTTCAAAGCGTCTTATTCCTGTTGTAAACCGGTTCTATTATTTCTACAGAAAAATCAGATGGAGTCACTGTAGTCACAGAAAATCAGTCAAATTGTAGTCACATAAAATGGAGAGAGCAGAGCATAAATATGGAAATCACTCGACTTGAATGGAACATGAAATAACTTCTAAATATACAAGGTGCGACAAAAGTCCAGGTGCATAGTCTTTTTCCGATGAAAACTTAACGGATTGAGTACATTGTACATTCTTCATCTCATTCCAATTGTGGATTCCGCACATAAAGAGGCTGACAAGGGATCACTGATCTTTGCAGTAGAAAAAGAACAAAAAAGCGCGGCATTTTTGAGATATATGTGGATGATGGAGGGATGAGATTGATGTCATATTGATGAGATTTATTTTATGTGATTGATGTCATGAGATTGATGTCATTTATGTCATATGAATGAGATTAATGTCAATAAAGGTCATTGAGTCAATAACAGGTTAACTCTGCAAGGATAAAAAAGGACGCTACTTTACAAGTTTCAGGAACAAAAAAGACTCTATTGACAAACTGTAAAAGCTCTAGAAAAAGCCGGTCTTTCATAAAGCGTGAGAGGCGCCGCTTTTTATGAACAAGAAAAAAAAGAGATTAGGACCGGAGGCGCTTTCGGAGTAGCTATAAGGGTTAAACCTATGGCTCTCAGGGTCCAACTAAGGAAGAATAAAAGATGAAGACACGAATGTCTTAATTTGGAAGGCTCTTCCAATAAGTTAACATAACAAAAAATACTCCGCGGCCTTTATCGAATTGGAAATTATCTTGCTTTGTATCTCCCATGTAAGCACATGAGTCTTGAAACTCATCATTTGGTGAATAAAAAAAAGTAATTCGAAATAAAAGTCAATATTGGAGGACTAATATTACTTCCAGATGAAACGAGGACTAATATTACTTCCAGATGAAACGAGGACTAATATTACTTCCAGATGAAACGAGAACACTTTCTGAACAAATTAATGAGAGATCTAGAACATGATAAACGAGTCTTGGAGAGAGATCTAGAACATGATAAACGAGTCTTGGAGAGAGATCTAGAACATGATAAACGAGTCTCTCGAAAATGATTAGCATCCCAAAAAAGTCAGATTCATAATTTCTAGAACATGATAAACGAGTCTCTCGAAAATGATTAGCATCCCAAAAAAGTCAGATTCATAATTTCAGTAGGCACCTTGGATAAACTCAAAGAAAAGTGAGAGATTGCGCTGGTGGAGAGAATAAGAGAAAAAAGCAGGCGCTTTAGGGAAAATTAAGAAATGGAGCACGGCTTTTGAATTACTCGATTAAAACAGCAAGCGCTCTAAAGAGAATCAGAGAACCAGAGCAGGCGCCACGGAATGAAGCAAACGAAATAGAGAGAGAAAGACAACGAGAGAGATATACATTCAGAGTGAGCAAGAGAGAGCGAGAGAAAAAAGAGAGAGATCACGTAAAGCAGGAGAGCGGGCGCTCTCAGGGCACCAGGTGCTTCTTCCGCATGCGGACCCCGTCTCTGATGAGCTGCTCTTCTCCCTCCTTCTTCTCTTCTTCGGGAGCTTCTTCTTCTTCGCTCTCGTCTTCTTCTCTCGACTCATCATCCTCATAGTCTTCCTGCAACACAATCCATCAAACTTATAGAATTCATACTAAAAGAACAAGTTATATTTTTTTTTAAAGAAGTATTACCAGTTATATTCTAAGAAAAACTTCTTAACGAATGACAACATTAGAACTTCAATTCAATTTAAACGCTTTATCAAGATCAACAAGCCACATCGGGAAATCATCGATTTTGGGATCTGAGCGTTGAGCGGAGGTTGAGCGAGGCAAGCATCGCTACTCTACGATCGAAGTGCTATTTTTTCTCTTCTGTCGCTCATCATGGCGCTACGATCCCGGAGCGCCAAATCTTCTCGGGAAAGGACTCTCACAGACGAGGGAAGAGACGGTGCGGGGAGCAACCGCTTACGGAGGGAGACGAATGAAAGAATGACTGGTAATACTTCTTTAAATACATACATTAGAACTATGTTGTTAATAAGTTTTACGCCGGTTAACTCATGCTGTATGATTTCGATGCTTTCAATATGTGAACACTTCACTGCAAAACTGAACATCAACCACGCAAACTACGTACTATATCTGCGAATTTTTGTTCCTTTTCCTCCATTGAAGAACTTTCTTACCTTTCTTATTTATCAACTAGAATGAATCGATGAGTGAATGAACAACCAATTAAATTTACGAACCTCGTCAAATTAACTAACCTCGTCATCTACTTCCTCTCCATAATGGTCGATGTTAAAGAACCTCGTCAAATTAACTAACCTCGTCATCTACTTCCTCTCCATAATGGTCGATGTTAAAGAAGAGATCCATCGCCCACATCTTGAAGATCTCTTCTGGTTCAGAGCCTAAAAAAACTTTTAAAGCTCATTTGAATATCAAACCAATTCCTTTTCATGGTTTCTTTCTGCTCAAACTCTTGAAAAATGGCACGGATTACTAGAGCCTAAAATCTCGAGCCCATTCTCAGTTTTTTTCTCAAGAGTTTCATCATACCATGCTGTTCAATAAAGATTCAATTTTTTTCTCAAAATTTTTGCATGAACGCAATTTCAAAAAACAACAAAATATAAAGAAATTGTCTAGTTCAATTGAGGCCACTAAAACTTCAAATCTCCGAGCTATTATAATGGAGTTCAAACTGCACCTTTCTTACATATTTTAATTATGTGACGTCACTCTGTTACTGTTTCCCCAGCGTTCTCAATTTGAATTACACCGTAAACAATTCCCATTTCAATCAGGAGTGTAATATTACCCGCAGCATTGTTAAACTTTTTCCCGAACACCAGTGCTAATCGGATCCTTGGAAATCATGGTGTTCCATGGGCCGTATGTACGTACCATTTTTGGTGGGAAATGAAAAAGAAAATAGTGTTAAGTGTTCTAGGATGACACTTTTTCCTTCATCATTTCCTATCAAAAATGGTACGTGCATACGGCCCCATGTCTCAAGACCAAATATCGTTCTGAAATTGATTGAAGCTAAAACTGTACCCTCGGCCTCTGCATCAAAATGTCGATCAGGAACAAGTTGAGAAGATCCAAGTATGCGTAGTCGCTTTGACAGCGTGTCAACAGCCTGAAAATAATTCATACATTTACTTGAGTAATAATGTGTAATGTTCCACGAAACTGTTTAGTTTATTTTGACAACAGCCTGGAGTTAGCGATAGTATATATCAAACCTGCCGCACGTTCAATCTCTGTTTTAACTAGGTGACCGGTCGTGAACCGGCAACCTAGCTCGTTGTCTGACACATGAACTTTTGTTTTTCTCAGTGTTAATAACACAGAAAAAGTTGGAAGGTCACACAAGAGAGCGTGAGCTAATTGTTTCGTTCACAAACTTTCTTTAAAACTACGACGTAAACAACGAGCGGTGTTACAAATAGACCATAAAGTCGGAGAAGTTGAGATTTCATATGCTAGCCTACTTTTATAACGATTAAAGTGCAATCTTATTTATTTTATTTATTTATTCATACATCAATACTGATGTGACAAAACATAAGATAACTCATACAATAGTGAGCGTTGTTCTTGACAATAACATCTGAACAATGATTTTCTAGAATAAGAAAGGAGAGAGAAAGCAAAAAAAGGGAACAACTCAGAGATTAGGTAAGTGCAGATCGAGAATTTCAAGAACATTTAGCATCTTGAGCCTCTTTTTGAACACATTAGAGTTAGGAGAAGTCATAACTTGAGCAGGTAAATTAATCATCCACCTAGACGTTCTTACTCCAAAACAATTGAAAGTTAACCTCTTATTTGTGAAAGGTATGTGGAAATTAAAGGCGGATGTTCTACCATTACACGGTTTGAACACATAAAAGGTACTAACTTTAAGATCAACTTCACCTCGGATTATTTTGAAAGCGTAAGTGAGATCATTAATGATTCTCCTACAATATAGAGAGGTCAAATTTAAAGTATTCAAACGATTCTCATAACTAATATTAGGAGAGCAGTTTAAATTACATCTAAAATAGAGAAGTTTAGTAAATATATGCTGGACCTTCTCTATTTTCCTAATATCATTTTTTAAATGAGGAGACCAAACCGATGAAGAAAATTCACAAATCGGTAGAACATATGATTTGTAACATCTTACATATATATCTGGTGTGATACATGAAATAATTCTGAATAAGGCATAAACTGTTTGTAATGCCTTCCGACACAAAAGCTCATATTGTGATTTGAAAGACAGGGAATCATCTATTAAAATACCTAAATCTCTAACAGAGGTTGATTTCGTGAAAAGAGTATTTGGACTTACATAATAGGTTGAGCATGGGTTTTTATTACCTAAATATAGAACAATGCATTTCTTTTCAGCTATTGCCAACTGCCATGTATCGCAATACCTATCGAATTGATTTATTGCTAAACAGAGTTGGGATTTAGCAATTTGAGCACCTAGTTCATCATAAGAAATATACAACTTAATGTCATCAGCGAACAGCTGAATACTAACTGAGGGTAAGTTGGAAAAAATTCGAGGCAAATCGTTGATATAAATCAAGAAGAATAGCGGCCCTAAAACCGATCCCTGTGGGACTCCAGATGATATTTCTCTAGTGTCACTAAATGTTCGGTTGACCTTAACACTGAAACAACGTCCTGTTAGAAAACTTCTAGTCCATCTCAAAAGATTTCCACGAATGCCTAAACTTTCTAGTTTGTGGAGAAGTTTACAATGCGAGACAACATCAAAAGCCTTAGTCAAGTCATAATAGAGACAATCGACAGATTTACTTTGGTCGAGGGCTCTCGTCCAACTATTAGTTACCGAAAGAAGCTGAGATTGAACTGATCTTCTAGGAACGAAACCATGTTGCTCTTCAGAAAATATAGAATGCATGTCCATCCACTTTGTTATCCTATCACGAACTATGCGTTCGAAAACTTTAGAAGGTGTGGGCGCGATTGCGATAGGTCGAAAGTTGTCTACATTCAAGGGTGGAGATTTTTTTGGAATAGGAGTGATGTAAGATATTTTCCAAAGAGAAGGAAAATGGCCAAGTTTAAGAGAGAAATTGAAAATATAGCTTAGTGGTTCTGCAAGCGACGAAGCGCATTCTTTGTAAAATTTCTGAGGAATAGAGTCAGATGTCTGCGTAAGAGAAGGAGACAGCTTTTTTAAATAGTACTTGACGTCTCCGGGAAGAATAAGCATATCAGTTAGGGAATGATCAATAACTCTATCAACATTCGGAATCAAACCATCATCGATTGAGAAAGCGGAACAGAAAAAATCGGATAGAGCACTAGCTTTAGCTTCATCCGTGTGAACAAAAGAACCAACTAAATCTGTGAAAGATGGAATCGAAGAATGGGATTTTAGACGATTTCCTACGTATTGATAGAACTTTCTAGGATCGGAGAAGAAAGCCTTCTGTCGATTTATTTCAAACTTCTTGATTTCCTTGTCAAGTTTTCGAGAAGTGCGTTTGAATAATTCTAGAACAGTGGGAACATGAATTTTAGAGAAAAGGGCTAATTTATGCTCGAAGAGGTTACGGATGTGCTCAGGATAAGTTTCAAAAGCAGCTTTCCTACGTTTTCTAGGGATAAATTTCTCAATTAAAGACTTCGCAATAACATTCAGTCGATCAACTAGGTCATCTACAGAAATGAAATCATCGAAAACAAGTGTCCAGTCCATATTTGTCTGTCAACAGTCCGTAGTTATTAGCATTTCGTACAATGGTAAAAGAAGCCAAAGACCGTTTGTTATTTGTACCAGACAAGCAACACACACAGTAACTTTCAATATAACTGCCATTAACACTGAAAGTGTTGTCCACATATATATACTTTATCGCAATGGGTTAAGTTTGGGTGTAAGGGGATATTGGATCCAGGTTGAAGGTGTTGACCTGAAGGTTGTTGAAGTGTCCATAGTGTTGAACAGTAAAAGTGTTATGAGTGTGTTTCTTGTTTGGTACAAATAACAAACGGCCTCTTGGGCTCACGGCCTTTCGACTTCTTTCCTTGTCCTCCCTTTGACAATTGCCGAATTTTCGTCTTATGGAGCGTTAGAATATATTTCACTTTGCTAAGTGATTTTTTCCTGCTAAGTGATTTTCTGCTAAGTGATTTTTTGAACGCTCCAATGTCTCACCACGAAAACATGGACTACGGTAAAAAGAAAGAACACATGCATTCTAATGGAGCGTTAGAATTCGCGAAAACATAATGAAACATAACGATATCCCGTTTTTTTCGAATTGCGTGAACGTCTTGTTCTAACCTAAAATGTGTACAATTAGTGAGAGAAATATAACGTTCGAGACATATATTTTTTCTTTTATCTGACAGTGACATCCGAAGCACCTTCATCATTGTGAGGAAAGGAACGGGACTCATGGGGAAGGGAGCTGCTGGGAGAAGGTAGCGGGGCAGGGCCGAAAAGAAAGGTCTCAATCACCCATCTTCGCTTTTTCTTACTTCGCATCTCTCGCTTTTCGCGAAAAACCTTCAACACCCATCAGCGAGAGTTTTTTCTCTATTCATAAAACAAGCGAGTTGAAGCCAAATATTAGGAATAACAACGGTTTCGATAACACAGTTATCAGAACCGTATGAGAAGGAACTACTTGGGAGAACAATCTTCATCATTGCTCAAATACAGCTACAACATGTGAAAGATGATGATGAAGTAGTGAAATACAAACCGACAGAATGACTTCAAGGCAAATTATGACTCGTTCAACCCTCTAGGCCTATACTGTGAAATGCAATTTATTATGTTCAATATTCCCGTATCACAAGTAGAAGAGTCGCAGCAAGAGCGCGAGAGAAAAGGACAAAATAGTTTCAAAATCGATGTATCGATCGGATTTCGCCCACACTCACTTTGGATAGTCATCTCAGATATCCCAGTAAATCTCCAAGATCTCGTAAATTCTCCTCCTTTCAGATGACGTTGTCCTGCTTGAGCTTATGCAGCATGAGCTGCATACAAGCAGAGGCGTCCTCCTTCGAATCGTGTCCACTCACGTCCTCTTGGATGATCTTCAAGAGGATCTCGCCTGCCAGATTGCGGAGCGCCCTCTTGTACGGAGGACCCGAGCGGTGAGGGTACACCACTGACGTGTCTACCACACGGTGGTGCACTACACGCATCGCCTTGAGGTCACTCTCGAGAGAATGACCGATCAATACCGTATCGGAGTTGGCCAACTCGAAGAATCTCTCCCTTGCTTCTTCTAAAGAACAATTCGATCCCTCGAGGTCTTCCAACTTGAGGCCGGAGAAGCGAGTGTTGGGATCAATGACATGATGAGGCGGCTTTACAATCACATCCAGAACTAGATCATCCTTGACATCCACAACTGAGAGTCTCGCCAGGGCCGGGCCCCAAGTTGTGTACACCATCTCACAATCCAAAGCGTACACCTTTTTGTTCCTCGCATCATCCTTGCCATTTGGTTGAGGAGTCTCTATGAAAGATGAGAGATCGGAGAGGAGCAGAGTGTCAAAGACATGAGCATAGGCCACAGCACAGCCGGCAGACGTAAGGTCGCCCTCACAGCATTGGAACTGAGACACCCAGCCGAGCCGAGTTTTCCGTTTGAACTGTCGCTGAAAGTGGTAGATGCAGTCATCTCGAACGACTTCGCCTTTCTTCTTCAGGAAGAACTCTTTATTGCATCGACTGCACACACGCGACAAATCCGAAATTGAAGCGAAACTCTTCCGCCCCTTGCTCTTATCCATCTCGTTCTGCTGAATCTCCACTGTTTTCTTCTTTCCATCCGTCCACCTGGGATATCCGTTGCTGAGCAGCTGTTCCTCGGTGAGACAGTACTTGAGGAGTGCCTGGTGTATGGTATCCTTCGGCGGCGAGGAGACGTCTCTGCTCTTCCGAACCCCCACCGTCACATTCGCTCCGTTTCGGCCAGCGGGAACCGCCGCGTGCGACACTTTTTGCAAGGAATGTTTTGGTGTTCCGTCCGTTTGAGCTGCCGCGTCTCGTAGTCTCTTCAACGCATTAACTGCTGCGACTTGATATCCTTGTTTCGTGTGAGATTTGTCTTTGATCGCCTTCTCATCCTCTTCTGCATTAGCGAGGGCTTCTTCTCTTGACAGCAGCTTTATATAATGTTGGAAGATCTTGTCCAGATATGTCAGACGAACATTCAGAGGAATCTTATTGTCGAAGGGATCGAGTAGCTTTGGTTTGACCGCTGCCAATCTGGATGGCCCTGCTTTCTGCTTCTTCTTGTTATTTCTATTGAATCCACTTCTTGGTCGTTGTAGCGAGGACGGTTCTTGATTAATCTGAGTCGGCGAGTCGGTATGCGACCTCCTGACGTCTCCTTTGGAAAGACTGGCCGCGCTCGTTCTTCCCTTGCTCAGCATGGCAATCTTCTCTCCTTCCGTCATGGCGACAGGGGCCTGGGTGGAGGAGACCTGGGCTGACTTCTGGGCCAAACTGGTCGCGCGCTCTCTTTCTTGGTCTGCTTGTACATGACGACGGACAAGCTGCTGACTCGCAGAGATGTTCTTCCTTGGAATGATCGCCTGTCGAGCCATCCGCTTGTTGTAGTCTCTTCTCGCCGCATGAAAGTTAGCTGTGGTGGCGGTTCTCGGAGGAATTCTCTCTCCTCCACGCCTTTGTCCTACATCACTTTTAGAGAAAGCACCGGCGATCAGATATACAACGACGAGTACGACGGGCAGGGTCCACTCAAAGTTAAGGCCTTCTTCGATGAACTTCCCGAAGGAATGCGCCGCAGTGGGAGTTGGAAGAGAGAACATCATATGGATGAGGATGTAGTGGAGGAACACTTCCGACACGTCTCTTCCCATCATCTTCTCTCCATTCACATACACAACTCCGTGAAGATTCACAAAATCGAGCGTCGATATTCATTCAATAGGAAAGCCGAAAAAAATTCATGTCCGCGACGAATATGAAAATAACCGCTTCTTTCCTTATTCTGTATTCAACCTCAAAAATCGGCGATTTCACGCAAATCCTTCAGCTACAAGGCGATAGCCAAGGTTAAAAACTCGTTATTTCTTGGTTTTAGTGCAACGAGTGCACTCAGAATCTGCAGAGAACTACGAAAAGTCGCCGCACTAATTAGCGGCCAGACATTGACTGAGCGGCCAGACATTGACTGCATGTGTTCATGTGTTCTTAGAATGCATGTGTTCTTTCTTTTTACCGTAGTCCATGTTTTCGTGGTGAGACATTGGAGCGTTCAAAAAAATCAGATAGCAGAAAATCACTTAGCAAAAAAAAATCACTTAGCAAAGTGAAAAGTGATATTCTAACGCTCCATTACACCAAATTGATGAAAGGAAAATCTATGTAAGACGCTCAGGTCGATAATTTTCAAAATGGAACTACGACCTTTTTTCTCTGAGGTGACTATTGAAGTCACCTCATATAGATTGATTAAACGTGCGGCTGGTTCTTTTTTCATACCACAGAAAATAGATGAATCAGCCCTATTCAAGAGATTGGTTTTTTTCAAAGAGTAAATTTGAGTTTAAAACTGGTACTTTCCCATGCTACATTGAAACAGTCGAAATGAGAGAGTGAACGGACTCGGTTATTGCGAATCTCTTTAGGGTCCGATACGGATGCAGAGCAGAAGC
Source organism: Allodiplogaster pararmata (assembly GCA_964056735.1). Classification (NCBI taxonomy): domain Eukaryota; kingdom Metazoa; phylum Nematoda; class Chromadorea; order Rhabditida; family Diplogasteridae; genus Allodiplogaster; species Allodiplogaster pararmata. Next base: position 39,799,959 of record OZ057403.1, read on the forward strand.
CGAGTATGGCATACTTCATCTCGCTCAACCCGGCCAGTCTCTTTCGCTCCATCTTGTCAGCCGCTGCGTTCTGTAATGCTTAGGAAATTCAAAATCAATTATCGATTGATCCGCGAATCGGGAAACAGTTATTATCTGATTAGCCGGTTGAAGATAACTATAGAATTAATTGTCGATAGGGGATCAGATATTGGTTAATTAGCCAATTGCTTTACTGCAATCCATTAAAATTCGATTTGGTATCAACTATCGATCGTTTAAACATCGAGCAAGTCAGATATCGATTGCTTAACATCAGCAGAGAAGTCAACGCAGTTTGAGAAGTTGAATCAAGTCGTATAAATCGCCTTATTCTCTTATGTTTTGATGGAGCTTCTTGATGCTGGCTATAATGTACAGAAACGGCAAGAAATCGTTGGAAAGAAACAATATCAATACCCAATGCTCAGGACACTGTAATTCATGTATAACGCAGTTATATTTAAGCAGAACCATACTAATGAATAAGGAGTTCTAATGAATTGGCGGGTAAATTTTACTTTAGCCCTCCCTCCCCTCCCCGCACAGGACAAATACACTGCAAAAGTTCTATTATACTTTAGCCTCCAACTTTTTCAAACCCGGGCTTAATAGGATGCTGCTTCACGATATAGTGAGTTGATTTATGCTACCATGGACTACTATTTTTGTTAAGTGTGTTTGAATTGTACTATTTTTCTATGAAATGGTTGCTTGGGCTTAGGACAAGGGGGGTCAAAATTTCAGACCTTTTATTTTATTGGAGAACTGGCGCTGTGACGAGGATAAAATAAAAAAACATCCGGGTATGTACTTTAACTCCTTATTTTTTATGGTAGGTAACTAAATTTGAATAATACACATTTTATTTAAGACCCCCTCCATTTCTGCTCTTCACCTTTAGCTCCCCTCTATTTTGGTATGTTTCACTATGGAATGGGGGTTATTGTATCACGGGGGGTGCTAAAGTTTAGTGGGGGATAAAGTAAAACTTTCCCGAAATGGCATTCAATATTTTCGGCAAGGATGTTTTCTCCATTTTCATATAGGTTCTTCAATACCGATATCGGGTGACAACTCTACTCTGCGTGCTCAAACAACTGATTTTTGGTAAACACTCTACTCCGGGCACTCGAACTTCCAAATTCGGCAAAATTTCCCTCCGATACCGATGAGAACATATCACGTTAGTTTTTTTCAATTTGAGATATTGGGGGACTTTGTATTTTCCAACTATACATTAGTCAGAAGCCACCTCGAGGTAGTCAAGAAAGCCCTCGAGCATTGTGCCCGGTCGTCCGCCTTCCTCGCACTCGATCAAGAAGATTCCGAAACCCTGAAAGTCAAATTCTAGTGATGGGGTACAAGGGTCACAAACCAAAAGATACTGAAAGAGAGAGAGAGAGAGAGAGAGAGAGAGAGAGAGAGAGAGAGAGAGAGAGAGAGAGAGAGAGAGAGAGAGATAGAGAGAGAGAAGAGAAGAAAAAGAGGAATCGAGAGTAAGACAGAGACGTAGAGAGAGAACTTTATAATTTGTGAGCTTCTGACTTTTCCTTCACCATTTCTACATATTGATTCAGCTGAGCTCAAAGTCAAGAACAAAAAAATCTCCCCTTTATAAACATTACGAAAAAATATAATCAACAAACCAATTACAGCTTGACAAAGTTTTAAAATACAGTAAGAAAGTTGAGGCTACCTCTCATGGAAGTGTATCTCACCATCATCGTTCATCGACCAGAAGCGTTTAATCCACAACTACAGAACCTCCCAGAGACTATTTTCGATACAGTCAAAGCATTCAAAACATCTATCGGTAACCTATAAATCGCTCCCCATATTCTCGATTCCAGACTCAAACCGTCTTTACCAAATCGACTTACCTCTTTTCTCTTTTCGAAAAGTGTCACGCTTTGGTGTTGATACGAATCACTCTTCTATTTGACCCCCTACCTACCCCTTCCGAAATCATCACCATTGCGATGAAGTATTATAATATTACAGAAACTAAGCATAGTCTATAGTAGCTATTTCTGGAAAAGGCACCGATCGACGAGTAACCTTGAATTTGCCGAATTCGACAGGGTCGAGATCTTCAATGGCGACGATGGAAGGCTTTTCTTCACCCATATAGCCTTCCAGAACCTCATCAGAACATTTCATGACTTTAACATGCTTAATTATTTAACATCACTCGAAAGTTATTTCCGAAATCAACGTGGACCCCTTCGACCTCATATGTTATCAACTCCTTCGACTTCATGTTTCCCTCATATGGAAGACCTCCTTCCTTATACCTTACCACGCATTTTTATGCGTAATAAACTCAAACTCAATTGAGCTGTTGATTTTTTTATACATAAATTTTCTCGAATGGCGACTATTGCGAAAAAATTGTAAATCTTCAAATTCTAAGTTACATAGTTTAAAGGCAGTGGTTGAGATGACAAATGATTGAACTATCGCACAGCAAAAAGCTAGTCCGCCGGGCGGGATCGAACCCAGACCATCTCGACTCAAATCGGGAGCGCGTGTTACCATTACACCACGGGGACACATTGCTATTCCGTGCGATAGTGTTATATGAAAGGCTCACATGCCTTGAAAAATTATAATTAAAACCAGGCCGGCTACTTGTTTGAAACACATCATATGAGTTTTCAGGTATGTGTTTGTTTGAGAGAGAAGTTGGTCGACCAAGGAAACGTTAATGTTCAACGATATACACAGTCATGTAACATTAACCGAATGTGAAATGGCGGTTTGTGTTCAAATCAAATGACCCTGTTCTTCAGCGCTGCCAAGAAAAATCCATAGAAGTCACTCAGTAAATCCTTGTCCGACTGCGGCTTTATCGTATTGTACAAAACTATTTGGAAAAAGGTCCCAAGACCGACCTTCCCTAAACACAGATCAAAAGAGTGGAGAAAACTCGCATATGATTCACACTCCTCACTACTGTCCTACACATAAAACTAGCGATACAGTAATTAGCCACAGGTTAACCAAGATGATTTTTTATCTCGGGGTAGCGCTTAGGCTGCGGCGAGGCGGGAACAAGCTTAGGGAAGATTATAAACCTTAGCCCATTCTTCAACCACACCGAGCTGCTCGGACATCGCGGCTTTGGACGTGGAGCGCGTGAAAAAGACGGCCAATTCTGCTTTCTCTCGTTGTTCCATTAGCTTTTCAGCTTCCTTTTTCTGTAATGTTACGTTTGCGGTGAGCCTATAAGGGGGGCCTATAAGGGGGACCTATAAGGTTCAACGGGTAAAACAGTTTTGTTTTTCATTCAAGAAAAAGAGCCTATGACCCATAGGCTAATTGAAGTAAATTTGCTTGAAAAGACGTGGCTCATCAAATATTCACATTTCTCGTGAGTTATATGTAGTGTTATTTTCCAACTGAATTCGGGGAAAGCTCCAGTAAAAATTTGAACAAGAAAACAAACATGAAGAAAAGTTTTTGGAACTAGTTCATGTTAAACTCTATCGGAGACCCACATTGAATCGTGGTTCATTATTTAAAAGAGCTACGAAAAACACTGAGAACAATCAAGATTTCTTTGAGCATTAGGTAGGTTGTTTTTTCGGAGTTTGAAAACTCTCAGAAAAACTTGCCCTATCGATTCTTTATCGGATGAGCTACTTTTATCGGATGAGCTACATATTAGAGAGCTCGAATCAAACCTCACAACTGAGCTTGAGAGCTGAAGGACAGGTTAAAACATTCGCTGTATTATTGGCATAACCAGAAGATAATTTAGATGATGGTTTTGATCAGATAGCGCACCAATAAGTTGAACTAGCGGCGCATTATCGGAGCACTGGATGCGTAACCTTTGAGTATGCGGTGTAGGCTCGATGCGCTTTGTGGTATATAAGGTAGACGATGCCGGGCATGAGGACGCCGAGGGCTGCTGTCGCGTACAGAAGTACATCATCCTGCAACACCAGAAAACTCTCAAGATGACGATATACATATATCTATGACCGGAGGTCAAGGTCACTCACTCGCTCTCCGGACAGAGAGAGATCGCTGGCTTCAAAGCTGCCCGTGAACTATTTTTTGACCATGTCAATTATCTTACAGTTTATATAATGCATTGTACAGATGTATGTATGTACATGGATGTAGATCTGTAGAAAAATCCTCTAGTTTCTAAAAATTTGTGCTAGGTAATTAGGTTCTTGATCCGAGCAAGCCATCACCGTCGTGTGCGGAGTGCTCGTAATTATGAAACCATGAGTTTTCTCATTTTCTGCCTTGCAAAGCTTTCAAGACTTAGGGCGTGTCTGATACTCGGTATCAGAATGTGTAGTTTAACTTAAAACGTCCTAGATGTTTTTGTAGCAATACCTTCTCCATGAGAGTAGCCCAAATGCCTTTTCCTGCCATGCTCGCTCCATCCTGAGGTGCTCGTGGAATGGGGCGCAGTGGTGGTTGGAATGAAGGCATTGCTCTTCTGAGCTGAGCGTCCTCAGTAGACTGATGCTCAGGTTATATATTGACCCACAGATATTACCGCTGAAGATCAAGGAGAAACTAGTATTTTCAAGTCAGCTGGTTTTTAGGATGTGAACACTCCATTATCTATTAATATTCTCAATTAGTGGGCATCACTATATCATCTTCTGATGAATGGAACACATACGCTCACAATCCGTATCACTGTCAGCACATTTTTGAGCTAACGGAAGCGTGTCCTGTTCCGTTAGCGCTTCCGTTAGCTCATACATTCATCGCCATTCTCCGAGCTCGTGCGAGGCTTTCCACGAGAAACGTCAAGTTCTTCTGATTTCATATATTTGAAAATCTCCTCAACATTGGACCTCAACATTGAAAATCTCCTCAACGAGGACCTCAACATTGGCAAAAACCTCAGAGATCCACAGGACACGCTTCCGTTAGCTCAAAAAAGCGTTCCGCTACTACATATGTAGATGTGATTTTTTTCTCCTCCATAATAGAAATTTATTATTAGTGAGTGAGTTCACAAGCTTTTTTGTCGATGTCATGGGACATGAAACGTCATTTAATCGAACGACTCCACCTAACGAGGGTAGGGATGAGAACTTAAAACGAGAAAAGTGACCGCTACGTGCGGTCACTTCCCCAGGAAATGTTCTCGAACATTTGTAACACTGTTTATGGACCACCCTGTAATACAGAGTGAAGTGTCGATCATGGTCTGAACGTAACGGCCTTAATCTGCCAAAATTCTGGCAGAGACCGGGAACCCTTATTTTGGGCGATAGAAAGGAAGAGCGAGAAGTTGGCAAAATTCAGGACAAAATGAAGGAATCTTCGAGTGTCTTGGAAAAAGCGAAAATGAAACCGTCCCGAGTGGATACTGTTCACTTTGTACTATCGTATTCCATGCAAACCACCAAACACAACCGACCAATGATGGGCCTGTACCGATAATTACCATATCAAGTGCATACAACCAACTATGTTTCCACTTCGAAGTACAGGGTGTCCCATTATAAATTGATGATCGAATTTCGTTAATAACTTTTTGCAGAGTTGACCGAATGGGATGAAATTTTTAGAAGCACATACACTCAGGATAGAACGCATGATTCTGAAGTTTCAGAAAATTTTCATAAATTTGAACACCCTTTAAAACTTTGAGCCAATTTTGGAGATATACATAACTTTTTTTCTCAATTTTTTTTACCAGAAATGTTCTTCAAGTAACCCTTAACATGACCTCACTCTAAGTTATATTGTTTTCAATTTTTTTAAAAATCAGTTTAATGCAGTTTAAAACGAGTGATTTTGTCACTTTTTCGAGTGATTTTGTGGAGAGCAACCGCTCACTGTGAGGACAGAACGAAAGAATGAAATTTTTTTTGGGAAAGATTGCCCGATTTTCATATCGAATAAGTCACAGAAACGCATTCGATATCGACGAATTTGCATATCCGCATTGAAAAAGTGACAAAATTAAAATGGCGTGGTGCAGTCTACAAAGCGGACCCTGCCAGGCGGCGGGATAAACGCTAGGAAGAAGAAGAAGTAGAAATAAAACTTAAAGTGAGGTCATGTTAAGGGTTACTTGAAGAACATTTCTGGTTAAAAAAATAAGAAAAAAATTATGTATTTCTCCGAAATTGGCTCAAAGTTTGAAAGGGTATTCAAATTAATGCAAATTTTCTGAAACTTCAGAATCATGCGTTCTATCCCGAGTGTAGGTGCTTCTAAAAAATTCATCACATTCGGTCAACTCTGCGAAAAGTTATTAACGAAATTCGATCATCAATTTAAGATGGGACACTCTGTACATCCAATCAGAAAAAAAACAATCACACAACACGTCACGCACCACACACTTTATTCATATTGCAATCTCACCTTAATATACCACAATCACGGCAACATTGAATAGTAACCGAACATCCACTGCAGCTCAATCAATAAACTTCATGCAATTGGTTATTGACCACAATTTCACAAAAGCTATCTATAGAAAGAACGGTCATTGTGCCTTAGAGATAGCAGAATTCGCATGGGACAATGTGTTCTCAGTTGGTGTATTGGTAACGCTCTAAAAGCTCCGGTTAGGCAGCGGAGGTTCCTTCCCGGGCGAGTGCCATTTTTGCCCGTGCGATGGAAAATATATCTATAGATAGATATATTTTCGTCAAAAACGAATTTTCTCATCAATCGGTAAATACTCTGTTCTCTCTTTAACAATGTGATGAGAAAGGCAACTACTATACAATGACTTTGCCCTATCATTTAGAATGATCACCTCAACATATAACAGTAATGCATTCAATGGTATTGAATATTCTATAGAAAATATTGAGCAGAAACTCTAACAAGTCATTCCAAAACTCTAACAAGTCATTCCAAAACTCAAACGAGTCATTCTCTACAAAGGCACTAAAACTGTATGTTCACAACAAAAGTATTGCAGACGAGTATCCACAATCTTTACATTCACAAGACTGAAAGGGTTTAGCTCTTACTTCGTCATTATGAAAAAAGCTCTTTTCGGTGTCATACTGAGTGTTATTACAGAATAAAGAAAATTCGAGAGATCTATTATAATGAAGAACGCCAGCAAACATTTTGACATATTTTGACATCAGATACTCATTCAACAAACTTTTAATGATCTTACTTCCAAAAATTTTTATTAGCTAGTTTTTTAAGACTTATGGCACGGTAATTTTTTCTTGGGGAAAGTTTGTGTTTGAGGCAGAGAGAGAGAGAGAGAGAGAGAGAGAGAGAAACAGAGAGAGAGAATGTAAGAGAAATAGGGAAAGGGTATTTCTGATCCATTAAACATATCTGTTTCGAGGAACAGATAACTTTTCTGAGAAAAAAATCTATACCTAATGACTGTATTAAAGTGACTGTTGAGGCAGAGCTTATCAAACCAAAACATTCAACAAGTACGGCCTGGCACATTGGAACAGGTCAAGGTCTGGGTCGAGACTTCTTCCGAAGCCCTCCAGGACCATGATGGAGAGGACCACCGAAGTGAAGGAAGAGTCTAGCGAGACTCGATGCTCTGCTACGATTGAGAACAGCTGAGAGAGCACTGCAGAGATGTTCAGCTGCAACAAAAGCAGTTCAGCGAGGTAAGAACACTACTTTAAGCGAGGTAAGAACACTACTTTAAAGAGCGGGCCTGGTTATGAGCATGGTTGTTGTTGTTGTTGTCAAGCTATGCATGGTATTCCCGGCTTTACGAAGTGAACATTCTTCCTGGTTACGTGAAAACGTGAATGGGCCATCAAGAATGATTTCTATCGCTCCTAGACGGTTCCAAAACCGTCAACAACGGCGTACACAGCTAATTCATAAACTACTCCTATCTGGGATGAAGCGAAGATCTACCAATAAAGAACGAGAAACCCTCAAGTTGACTCTACTTTCTAAAAAGCCCATTTAGACATTTCTGCTCCGTACCATTCTGAGCGAGGTCTGCGAGCGCGCCTTGTGGACTAGTTCCGCTACTTGTTGGCAGAAGGCTTCCGGATCCTTGCACTGCTGATTAAGTGAGTGAGTCAGCAGGAGATGGCCCACTTCATAGCCCTGTAAGCAGTTGTTGCTCCGCTAAGTCCATTTTTTACCTTTCGTGGGCGGACGTTAGTTTTATAACTTCTGCGAGTCTCTGCTTCCAATCCAGGGACAGATCACTATGTAAAAAAATCTCATTTGGTTCACTAAACTCGTTTATATTGCTAATGGCGGGTTTTTCTCTGGAAGATATTTAAGCTTATAACGCGCCTCTGTGGATTTTATGTCTTAGGCTTTGTTATTAATGCGTATTTATCAGGCATATCAAATCTGGGAACGGACTCACTTTTCTCACTTTTTCAAAGCATTGAATAAGTGTCTCTAGTCAAAGTTTTACTATATCACATGCATCGAGAATCTAAGTTTAAAAAGAGTTTGGTAAACATAGAAACGAACGTTGCTCACATAAATTATTGAGCGGAAACCAAACCCACGACTCTTGCTTGCGAGGCAATGCTCTTCCCAATGAGCTATTGATGAGGCAATGCTCTTCCCAATGAGCTATTGATGAGGCAATGCTCTTCCCAATGAGCTATTGATGAGGCAATGCTCTTCCCAATGAGCTATTGATGAGGCAATGCTCTTCCCAATGAGCTATTGATGAGGCAATGCTCTTCCCAATGAGCTATTGATGAGGCAATGCTCTTTCAAATGAGCTATTGATGAGGCAATGCTCTTCCCAATGAGCTATTGATGAGGCAATGCTCTTTCCAATGAGCTATTGATGAGGCAATGCTCTTCCCAATGAGCTATTGATGAGGCAATGCTCTTTCCAATGAGCTATTGATGAGGCAATGCTCTTCCCAATGAGCTATTGATGAGGCAATGATCTTTCCAATGAGCTATTGATGAGGCAATGCTCTTCCCAATGAGCTATTGATGAGGCAATGCTCTTTCCAATGAGCTATTGATGAGGCAATGCTCTTTCCAATGAGCTATTGATGAGGCAATGCTCTTCCCAATGAGCTATTGATGAGGCAATGCTCTTTCCAATGAGCTATTGATGAGGCAATGCTCTTTCCAATGAGCTATTGATGAGGCAATGCTCTTCCCAATGAGCTATTGATGAGGCAATGCTCTTTCCAATGAGCTATTGATGAGGCAATGCTCTTTCCAATGAGCTATTGATGAGGCAATGCTCTTCCCAATGAGCTATTGATGAGGCAATGCTCTTTCCAATGAGCTATTGATGAGGCAATGCTCTTTCCAATGAGCTATTGATGAGGCAATGCTCTTCCCAATGAGCTATTGATGAGGCAATGCTCTTTCCAATGAGCTATTGATGAGGCAATGCTCTTTCCAATGAGCTATTGATGAGGCAATGCTCTTCCCAATGAGCTATTGATGAGGCAATGCTCTTTCCAATGAGCTATTGATGAGGCAATGCTCTTTCCAATGAGCTATTGATGAGGCAATGCTCTTCCCAATGAGCTATTGATGAGGCAATGCTCTTTCCAATGAGCTATTGATGAGGCAATGCTCTTCCCAATGAGCTATTGATCCTTACAATGCCTCGCTCTGTCAAGGTTCTTCGAAAGATCCCAGGAACTCCAATTACAACAAAGCCTCGAACCTTCTTTTCCACCACCGCTCTGAAGAGAGTCCGAAGGTTCCGAAGATTTTCTGGAGTTTCCGAGATGGCTATTCCTGAAGTGTGTACGATTCTAGGTTGGAGGCTTCACACTCAATCAATCCCCTTTTATTCAAATTGAAATAAAAACCTCTTACCTTAAACTTTGAACCTCGTAGTTTTTGCAATCATCTTTTCACTGCGGCAACGATCCAGGAATGGATGAAAACATTTCCCCATTTTAATTCAGAAACCGCTTTGATGAAATCATATACATATGCCGCGGGAAATATTACTCTTGAAGTTGGAATATAGGCTACGAAAAACAATGGAACTTTTTTGAGAATGAATTTCTTCTCAAAACCCAGCCTGATATACTCTATAGAACTTCGAGATTAATTAAACTTTAAATGTGAGAGAAAAAGACAAAGAAAGAGAGAGGTTACTGAGGGCTCAATAACTTCCAAAAATAACGGAAACCTCTAAATCTCTCTCTCTCTGCTCTCTTTACCTGTGTCCAACAAGACGAGCACTGGCTCATCCTCTATGAAGGGCGAGTCCGTGAAGCGAATTCGAGGCATTTGCGATCGAATGTGCAGTAGCGAGGAGACTCTTTCCCACTTCAAAATGATTAAATTTGTTCAAGTTTCAGAGTTAATCAATCAATGAAATCAATCAAAATAACTCTTTAGTCTCTTCACCCAAATGTTAACCCGAAGGCGAATTAGTCTTCCTGCTTTATAAATGCATAGGTTTTTTTTGTTGCATTTAGCACAATCAATAAATAAAACTCAGTACTCATACGATCATAATGAATTATTCATATTTTCTATTCATAACAGTGCGCTGTTTCCACCAAAAAATTTTCTCTTATATAAAATATCGTCCTATTCCTGAAAGGTTTCCGAGCACTTCAAACTTTTACATTCCCAAAATTCGTCTCAACCCTAAAAACTGAATAGGCTTCGAACTAACCATCTTTTGGAAAACTCCCTCCCGTACAAATGCTTTGTGGACTCCAGGCAGCGTCTCTGTATTATCGTTGAACCTTAAATATCACGCAAAGAACAAAATCTTAAAGACATCAACCTATTCCAGCCTGTACATACCATTCAAAGTGAATCGTTTCATGAATGAGTCACATTTTAATTATACATTAAAGAGATGCCTCGGTTAGGTCCGACTTTGATATACTTTGAGATAGACATCGATCGATGGTCGATGGTCACGACGGTGAAACATTGCAGTCTTTTCCTTCGAGCCCAGAGGCTATAGCCCTGTGAGTAACTCATACCTGACGAGTATATTGCCCGGATGGAGGTCACCGTGTATAAAGTTGTCCACGAACAGCATCTTCAGCAAGGCACGCGCCCCGATCAGTGCGATGCGACGGCGGACCGCGGGGGATTGGCGAGATTTCAGCTGAAACAGATGAATTTTAGCTTTCAGATTAAGAGAGAGATAGAATTGGAAAGAGGAAGAAAGCAAGAGAGTGGAAGAAATAGAGAGGAGAAAAGGAGAGAGGGAGACAGAGAGAGAAGAAATAGAGAGATAGAATGAGAGAAAGGAAGAGCGAATGACAGAGAAATGTATAGAGAAAGGGAAAAGAAAGAGAGATATTGAATTCTTCTTCTTCTTCTTAGCGTTGTCCCGCGCCGGCCGAGGTCGGAGTAGGGTCCGCTGTACGGCTTCTAGCTCTCCAGAAACATCTGTCCGTTGCGTCTTCCGAGTGGAGTCTTGCAAGGCGCAGGTCTTGGTTGAGCGTATCCATATATCTTGTCTTCGGTTTGCCTCGAGGGCGTTTGCCTGGTACTTCCATGTCAAGGGCGTGTCTTGCGATGTTGGTCGCGTCTCTTCGCATCACGTGTCCATACCATCTAACTCTCCCTTCTCGCATCTTGTCTTGTATTGGGGCAACGCCGAGTCTCCCTCTCACAATCGTGTTACGCACACAATCTAGGCGAGTCAGTCCTAGTGTCCAGCGTAACATTTTCATCTCATTCGTGTGGATAATGTTCTCGGTTATACGCGTTGTAGGCCAGGTCTCCGTCGAATAGAGAAGCACGGGACGGATTGCTGTTTTATACATCTTTCCGCGTATGCCAGCTGTGATATTCCTATCACAGAGGACACCTGCAGCTTCTCTCCATTTCATCCAAGCTGCATTTACTCTTTGGCGTGCCGCTGCATTTGTTGACGTGTCTGAGGAGATGACAGAACCAAGGTACTTGAATTCGGAGGTCTTCGGGAGCGGTTCACCGCTGATGTGAACAGTTCCCGTCGTTTGCACTCCGATTTCCTGGTACTCGGTCTTCTTGATGTTGAGGCGTAAGCCATGCCTACTAAGAGCGTCATTCCATTCTTGGGTGCGTTTCTCGATTTCGGCACGTGTAGGAGCAGCAAGGAGAATGTCGTCGGCGTATGCGATGGTTGACGGAGCCGGAGTCAGTAGAGGACGCGTGACGGTATCCATAACCAAAATGAAGAGAAGGGGAGACAAAGCACTCCCTTGGTGCACTCCAACGTTTACTGCGAATGGCTCTGTGATGCCGACCGGAGTTCTGACAGTACTCTTTGAATCATCGTACATCGCCATTGTCCATCGAATGTACTCTTCAGGAACCTGATGATCGCGCAATGCATATGAAATAAGATCATGGGGGACTCTGTCGAACGCCTTTTCCAAATCGAGGTAGGTCAGATGGAGAGGTGATCTTTTCTCTGCGTGCTTCTCGACGAGTAAACGGAGTGCAAATATTGCATCTGTTGTGCCTCTTCCGTTCACAAACCCGCATTGCTGAGCTGGAATATCGACGATATCTCGTATGCGTGAATCCAGTATCCTCTCAAATATCTTCATAGTGTGGTTGAGAAGGCGTATTGGACGGTAGTTGCTGCACACTCTGGCATCGCCTTTTCCTTTGAAGACTGGAACGGTCGTGGAGTAGCGCCAGATATGTGGAATTTGGCCTTGCTTTACGATGGTGTTGAACAGGTGCACGAGATGTGCTAGTCCAACATCACCCGCAAGTTTCCAGGCTTCGGTGGCTATGTCGTCCGGTCCAGCCGCTTTCCCAGTCTTCATCTTAGAGAGTGCCTTCTTCACTTCCTCGGCCGTGATGGTTGGCACGGGTCCTTGTATGGCGTGGGAAGTAGGGATGGGAGGGTGCTCAAACTCTTGGCCGCTCATTTCTTCGAAATGTTCGCGCCACCTGTTTCTGACTTTTAAAGGGTCAGTGACGAGCTTCCCTTGTTTGTCCCTTATCGTGGCTGCTCTCTGGATGTCCAAGGTGTTGCGGTGTCGAGCCTTGGCAAGCCGATAGATGGCTTTATCGCCTCCTGGTTGGTTCATCTTCTCATAGAGATCGCGGAAGTAGGAGGCTTTTGAAACTGCGACAGCTCTTTTGGCGGCTTTCTTGGCTGAGCTGTATGCAGCGCGGTCGTCAGCCTCATTTGACGTCCTCCATCTCTTGTAGGCATTCTTTTTCGCCTTGATCGCATCCTGAACTTCGGAGGTGAAAAACCAGGTGTCTTTCTCGATTCTTGGCTTTCCGGGTTTCGTCTTTCCGAGGATGCTTGCGGCGGGTGCTCTGATGCTGTCTTCAAGAAGCTTCAAATGTTCATTTATGTCCTCTGGAAACTGCTTGTAGAGTGCAGGAGGGAGTAGATTGCGATGGATGATGTGCATGAGAGAGAGACGTTCTGCTTTCCCAGTCGAGCGCCACCATTTGACACGTGTGCATTCAGGATTACGAGAAGGCTGTTTCTTCGACTTCAATACGCTGTAGTCCATAAAGAGAGGGTGGTGCTGAGATGCAACATGGTCTGATGGAATGACCTTTGCATCTTTCGCGTTCCGCAGCTTTGCTCTCAGGATTAACCAAAAGTCAATTTGACTCTGATTTCTTCCGCTCTCGTATGTGAGTCCGTGAGATCGTCTCTTTTTGAAAAAGGAGTTCACGACTGCTAGATCGTATCGAGCGCAGAAGTCAAGTAGCCGTTGACCCTCAGCATTGATCGTTCCGATTCCATGTCCTCCATGTTCTCTCTCCCGACCTTGTCGATCTGAACCGATGTGAGCGTTAAAATCTCCGCCGATTAAGATGTCTTCATGAGACTCTCGGAGTTTGATAACTTCCTCTAGAGAGTCGTAGAAGTCCTCCTTATCAGCGTCGCTACATCCTTGTTGAGGTGCATATGCTGAGACGACAAGGAAGTGATTGTTGGACGAAGAAATTCGGACGGCCATGACTCGATCTGTAGAGCGAATGACTTCGGTTACATCATCAGCAATTTTCGAGGAGAGGATAATGCCAACACCATTTCTTGTTGATGACGTGCCATGGTATATCAGCTTGTATCCGTCTCCTATCGGCTTCGACTTGCTTCCTCTCCATTTCGTTTCCTGTACAGCAGCAATGTCAACCCTTCTTGCTTCTAGCATTGCGGCCAGCTCTCTACTGCGTCCCGTCAGTGTTCCAACATTCAATGTGACAAGGCGAATTTGGGCTGTACGCCGCGCAGACATACCCCGCCCATGGGTAGCTGCCTGTCCTCGCATATTTGACGGTCCTAGCGGACAAGGTAAGACCGCGTCGCTTCCGGGGGACGCCCTTTGGTGATATATCTTGAAGAACTTGAAGCCATGGTTTACAACAAGGGTATTCATGCGATCGGCCTGTTGAGTGGATGGTCAATCCAGCCTGGCATCGCGGAACGTGTTTGTCGGGAGTTATTGAATCGGAAAAGAGAGACATCGGAAAAGAGAGACATCGGAAAAGAGAGATATTGAATGATGTAGATAAAAAATATATTTATATGGATAGAGAGAGATAGAGAAAAAGAGAAAGAAATAAAAAACTTTGCAGAATTTTCTCTCTTTCATAAGTAGGCTATTCAACTTTAGAATATCCAAATTTTTATTCATAGTTTCTCATCTTTCATCTCAACTTTTTTTGTCCTTGTATACTAAAAAAAGCGTTTCTTATCCTCTCTGTCGCTTACAAACTCGTCACAGTTATTCTCTTTTAGTTATTCGAACTCTCTTCGATAAAAGGAATAAGAGAGAGAGAGAGAGTGACATAGAGCGAAAGAGTTGTTTAAGATAAAAGTTCCAATCTGTAAATCTTGAACCCTTCTAGTTGAATTACAACATGTTCTTTACCAATACCGGCTTATTTCAATAATAATCTTGGTAACCTTTGGATCTTCATCCTCTGATATGAGCTTGTTAATGTAGATGCCTTCCTCGTACGTCTCGATGATGGCATTTTTAGTGTGTGCTAGTACAGTAGGGAACTTCACACCAGTAGCTTTTGCATCGAAATTTTCGGCGAACCGCTGGAAGTACTTTTTTGATACAAGTTCTTTTCTGCTCTACAAAAAACTTTAATCGCGCTTAGTTCCGCCTCGCGGACGAGTCCGTGATCCGATCAAATGGAAAGCAGACCTTGCCTACTATAACAATTCACTCATTGTGTCACTGCTAGTATGTGTAGCAGCAGTCGGAAATTAGATTTTTTAAGCACTACCAAAATTGCTCAACCATAATCGCATCAGCGGGCGTGCATTAACATGGAATATTTATGACCTATTAGACATCTTTCTCTTGTTCAGGACAATTTTTCACATAATTCAAAGACTAAAAAAAATTTATGAAACTCTTTGTGCTTCATTTTGAAAATCAAAATTCACGATTATTCCAAATTTGAAAAGTGACCTGTAGAGCTCTGGCCTCATTCGACAAATCAACTTGTCTTCGAAGTACCATTTCGAATTGATTAACGGCCCCTAAAGGATTTGTTCTTCACTCATTGTATGCTTCAGAGCGGGAAAAAATGTCATCATGGAAGGTGTTGAACTTTAAATAATAGTACTGTTATCAGCAGATTATAGTACTTTATACTATTTACCAAGAGAGCTTCAATGCGCACAGTTTACTGTTTTTCTCTAGCCTAAAAAACATCCGAGACTGGGCAGAAGCTTTCCTAGTACAGTCATATATGTAAATGTCTAAGAACTTGATACCTTTAAAAAAACTAATAGCCTAAATGTCTTTGTTTCACCCAAAGCTAAAAAACTTTTGTGAATAAACGTGAAATCTTAGACCATAGTCGTTTAAAATTTTAAAAACTTGCATTTTAATCCCATGATGATCAAAATGATTGTATTTGTAATTCACGCAATTCACTTTAATTCATAATTCACTTTTCACTTGCTATCTGCTCTATTCATTTCGTCTAGTGTACAAGATGCAATCCGGCTTCAACGAGGAATCGGACACCTTGAAGCTGTATCGTCCTAGCCACACAATGCTACCACTGGAGTAGGACCGCCCAATCCCTCGCAAGTTATTTCCGTAATCAACGTGGACCCATCTGACCTCGAACGTTATCAACTCCTTCGACCTCATGTTTCCCGTCACATGGAAGACCCCCTTCCTTATACCTTACGACGCATTTTCCATGCGTAATAAACTCATACTCATAATAAACTCAACATCCGAACCAAGCGGGTCAAGGTATTTGAGTGAGGGCATCAGATGAACAGCTACTGTAGCCAGGAAACGAATGATTGAGAGATCCTGCTCCATCTTCTTCTCTACTCCTTTTTCCGCAATCTGTCAAATTATTTTTTGTTGAAAAGTTGTTCAGCAGACTAGAAAATACTAACTTCTATCACTTATCAACGAACTATTCACTCTCAACACATGAATATAAGTAGTTCAATAATAATCTTCTTCATTACAGCTTTTTCTCATAAAGTGTTTATATACACACCAGTCGCGAAACATTTACATTTTATTCTGTCCCTATTACTAATGCCTCGTCTCAAATTCATTGAAGTCAAAAATAAAGTTAGTGATGTGAATCAATGTATTTGATTTTTAAAAAAATGTCGCTTCTATTAGAAAAATTTCTGATGGTCCCAACTCAAGCTATTCTTTATAGTACATAAAATTCTCATAAATTAATGAGGAAACAATAAACTTTCTATCCTTCCGTACCTTTATAGCAATATCCACCGTCTCTCTTCCTTTCAAATTGGATGGAATAGTTCTCCCAGTCGCTTTCTCAAACTCCCTCACGTTGATGGTTGCCTTGTAGACCTACAATGGCTCGCAATGTCCAAAACGCCAAAGGATATTTCAAGACGGTTTCTTATCAAACTGCATGAAAAAGTATAGATCGGATGATCAATAATGAAAAAATAGCAGAGTATGAGAAGAGACCAAGGATGAAAAACGAAAATCACCAAAAAACAAACAAAAAGTCATATCATCTGATAGCGCATAACTGAGCGCATTTATTTCACCCGGATTGCGGGGAGCGCATACATCTCACTGGCTAGAACTTCACTGCAAATCAACACACTAAAAGAACTAAACACAGAATGAGATTTGCAGTACGTCCAGAAATCTAACAAATACACATTCCGAATCTGCGGCTAAAGACTTGAAGAAAGACCTGTGCAATGCATCCTGATCCAATAGAGAAAGGCTCGATCGACTTGAAGACCTTTGCTCCGTGAGTGGTCACGAATCCTGCTCCTAACACCTCAAACAGCCCTCTTTCTCTCTGCTCATACGCCTTTTTCCAACAAAATATAGAGAATAAATCTTCAATTTCTAAGTTATACAGTTTAAAGGCAGTGACGCCTGGTTAATATGACAAATGATTGAACTATCGTACAGCTCGAAACACACTGGCAACAGTGGCCATTCGTGACTCTACAGCCTTAAGAGCCTGTCACGGATGGAGCCGGATCATCCAGTACGGAATCGAGCGTGACCTCAGGTGGCGGATAGAGGGACGCCTCCCTACGAAGACTTCTTTTCAATTTATATCTAAGCGATCTTCCGAACAACGATCCAAACATCAAAATCGTCTCTTATGCTGATGATATAACGCTATGGGCGTCAGATCCGAGCATTTCCACTGCCTCGCTACACATACGATCCGGTCTCCCACACATCGAAAAGTTCATCCACGATCGTGGACTATCTATTTCTCCTGCCAAAAGCCAGCTTCTACTCTTCACACCTTACAGCAAAGAGTACAAGACTATCCTAGATGTCTCGATCGGAGGTCAGAGCGTACCCACCGTGAATACCGCCAAAATCCTTGGAGTTACATATGATTCTATGTTCACATTCAGTCATCATGCGAAAGACATAGCAGGCCGAATGTCGCAACGTAACAATGTACTGAAGGCGCTAGCCGGCAGTACATGGGGCAACCAAAAGGAGACACTCCGTCTCACGTACAAAGCCATTTGCCAATCCATATACAGCTACGCAGCTCCAGCCTGGGCCAGCTTTCTCTCCTCCTCAGCACATACCAAAATTCAAAGAGGACAGAACAATGGCCTACGTATCGTAACAGGAAACCATCAAATGGCCAGCGTCGACCACATACATGCTGAAGCTAAAGTTATGAGATCGAAATCGCACCTTCACATGCTATCAGCCCAATACTTGGCAAGGACCTTGAGCCAAACTCACTTCCATCACGGATTATTTCTCCAAGGACCCCCACCACGCAACATGAAAGCTGATCTTTACATCGCATGCAGAAGCACTGTTGAAAGAGCCCTGTCGGAAACAGCAGAGAAGAACAACGGGAAAAGCATCGCCAACCGAGTCCACACAAACATGGTCTCAGAAGAAAAGGAAACCATCCAAGGTCCAGTCATACTGGGCGGCCGACCACCACCGGACATAAATGAAGAAGAAGTGGACCTCTCCAGAAACGCCCGCTGCACGCTGAGCCAACTCCGCTCAGGCTACAGCAGGTACACCAACCACTACTTACACCGGATCGATGACTCGATACCTGACTACTGCCCAGACTGTCTCAAAGGACCTCACGACGTGGTCCATCTCTTTAAATGCGCTAGACGTCCAACAAGACTCACGTTGGAAGATCTCTGGATGAAACCAAAAGAAGTAGCCTCATTTCTGAGACTATTGTGAAGGAAAGAAGAAGAGATGTATTTAAAAAATAAAAAAAAAAGAGAGGAGAGAGAGAGGGAGAGAGCGGCCGTCCATGGCCAACTCTCTTCGACGCGAGACGTTTGCCGGCAACAACAACAACAACGAAGAATTCGTGATGGGAGGTAGCGGGAGAAATCCCGCCGCGGACCAAAACTGGGTAGTATAGCTCGTCAAAGGAGGGCGATGCCGGACCGGCCTGGGCATGCCACCGGACAAAACATCAGCCGATACTCCGCTATACTTTTCAATCGCGAGTCGAGGCGCCAGTCAAATAACCTCTTTCCCTTCTCCGGTTAACGAATGGGTCTCGCCAAGAGGATCGCCGACTGCGGTGCGAGTGTAGACGGAGAAAATCTCTCCGGACTCAAAAGGATCCTCACCACCAACCTATCCCAAAAGGACTCCTCTCGACAGGACCTATGGGCAAGACAACAACAACAACAACAACTATCGTACAGAAAAAAGCTAGTCCACCGGGTGGGATCGAACCCAACCATCTCTCACTCAAACCGGGAGCGCGTGTTACCATTACACCGCGAGGAGACATTGCTATTCCATGCGATAGTGTTATATGAAAGGCTCATATGCCTTGTTCAAGAAAAATCTCACAAAAAAGTGATCAAAAATTAAGAATCTAATTTTTTTACATAACTTCTAATCAAATCATTAATCACTACATATTAATCACTACATGTATGTATTTATGTATAGAACTCACATTTTCATTATCTACATATGTACGAAACTTGTTCTTATAAACTGTTAGAATATGTCAAACAAGAATTATTGTTATCATCTAATTAGTTTTCGTTTCCATATTTTTCATCTAAAAAAAGAATTATGGAGCCCAACTCAAGTTTAAACTTCGAAAAGTTCTGACCTCATTTAGTCGCTCTTCGCAGTCACGGAAATAACGCTGTTTTCGAGTTTTTGTGTGCAGAACGGATAACTAAAACACTCGCTAATTTTGTGAAATTTTCACGTTTCTCGCTTTTTGTTTTCTTGAAACCCAACAAAATGCATGTCTAGCGAGTTGACTGATCATACGTAATAACAGTTTTAGTATTTCTGGACAAAAGACGAGGAAAACTCCCCTTTTTTCGTGAAAATCTTCGGTTTCTTTTCACAGATTTTTGAACTTTGAACGAAATTCGGTGAAAAACTGACCCGATCACAGAAGACTTTCGACAAGAGATCTCTCCGGGTACTCGCCCACTGGCCAAGCTTCACAAAGGTCGGCCCGCACGCCTGAAAACACCTCAGAAACCTTTTTTCTGCCTTCTATTCCCCCTACATTGAAGACCGTTTCGCTGTCATCGGGGACCCTTTCACTCAAAAAATCCGCTTGACCATGAACAAAAAAAAACAAAAACAAATGTCCCCTTTATAACGATAAGCAGTTAACTCACACCATCTTCCTCCAGAAGTGAAAAGCTCTTACTTTAAGAGAAGCAAACTTCGAAGCACTCACTTGATAAACTATTACAACCTAAATATGCAAAATGTTTCTCTTACTGGATGTGAATTTCTACAAATTAATGCGCTATATAGAAAAGACTAGTGATAAGAATTATATGTTCGTTTGCGTCCTCTATTTTTGATCGCAAGCTTTCATTCTTTCTTCAGTCTACAGTTTCCTCATCACTATTTTGTTGATCTACACGCTCTTTAGTCGGATGGAAAAGACTAAAACAATGTGTTTCTCTAACCCGCACTGCGTTTGAAATCTATGCGCTAACCTATGCGCTATTCAAAAAGACTAGTGATACAAATGATCTGTTCGTTGGCATCCTCTCTTTACATCACAATTTCTCGTGCTCTTCTCCCCTCCCTCGAGGCCTGTCGTTCCCTCAACATTGGAGATCTTCACATACATATATATCTGCAGGTAGGAAGAAACAGCCAGGACTGAAAGCCTGTAGATGAGCCATCATCAAGATTATAACTGACCTGAAGTGCCCACAAGAAACAATGCCACCAGAGATTTCCAAAAGACGCTGACCTTAAAATAATCAATAATTTGATTGTTTCGGGTCGAGACCAGGGGCCGTATTCAGAGATCTAAGATGAACTCAGGGGTTAATTTTACCTTAGTATATTGTAGACCTAAGTTCAACTCAATTCTGTATTTAGAGACAACACAGGTGAGAGCGTCTCCGCTTTCCTACTAAACTATAGTATACAGTTTACCCTAAAGTATACTCTCTGAATTCCATTTTGGCAAAACTGCAACTTAGTATAAAGTTTACCATAAACTTTAGTAAAAGTTAATAATATATTCAAAAAGGAGAAATCAACATAAAAAATCAGCATGAAAAACAAATGACAGAGGGAAATGAAAAAAAAGAATAGAAAGAAATAGAAAATTGCGAACTCAAGCTTAATATCGATGAATAGAGAGACGAAGTTGGAAAACATTAAAAAGATTTCATAGAAAAACCTAATCAATGTGAGCGAGAGAGAGAGACAGAGAGAAAATAAGAAAGAAAGAGATAGAGAGGAAAAGAGAAAGAAAGATATCGTTATTACCTGTAGCCCAACGGGTAAACAATAGCTAGGGGAATGAGCAGGCAGCCCAGTCCAAAACACCGTACTCCCATTCGCAATGACGAGAAGACAGCTGAACAACTACAATTAGACCATAATATAGTCTACAGTATCTTCGTCCCTACAGTACCATTCCCCCAATTTTTCATGCACTTTCGTCTAGAACACTCAGAGTGAAAATACATACCCACTGCAATAATTACGCTCCAATTATGAACGTTATCTGCTATAAAGGTCCTTACTGTAGAAATGATGCGAAAACCAGAAAAAAACCAAAATAAAAATTTCAATATTAAACCCATAGAATGTCATACCTTCAGCAATGGTGAGTGGTAACCGCAGCAGTGAAAGCAAAAGACCCGCGGGAACCCTTGTGTTAACCATCTTCAAATTCAGCCAATTGATTTCTTGCTTGCAAAATCAGGATACAAATGAACGTCAGGGTGTTTCTTAACACCCACATAATTTTTCTCGATCGCATAGATTTCCAGAATTCAAAAGAGATTTGAAATTTTCCTGGTTAAAAATCGAAAATTTCTTTTTTTTTTTGAGTGCATAGATTTGAATGTTTTTCGGACTTTTTGAAGAGCGCATAGTTTTTCTTCAACCACAGTGCGGGTGAAAGAAATACCCTGATAATCGTTTACATAGAATCGAATTATGTATGGCCGGAATATTGTAGTAAAGATAGGAGTAGATGTTGCTCTTACAGAGAACTGGAAACCATAAAAATAGATTATGCAGGCCAAAACTTTGCGTAAAAGAGTTTCCCTGAGCGGGACTCTAACCTGAGACCCTTCGCTTCAGTGATCGAGAGCTATAACCTCCCGGGCAAAAATTCATGAGCCCGTTGCAGTTAACTTGAAACTTTGTAGAATCATCCGAACCAAAATTTACGTTTTTTTGGTTCAGTGAAACGCTAAATATACTTGCTCGAGGCAGTCATCACCAGCCTTCGACAGTAGGAATGAGCAGGCGTTAAATGAGACCGGCCTAAGGCATGTTTGTACGCACCGAGCGAGGGGAAAAAGGAATGTGGAAAGGCAAAAAAGAGCGAAAAGAGAAGTAGAGAAAAAGTGAAATAGAACGGAAGGAGAAGAGAATGTAGATTATTCTCAGCGCGAACATGTACGTACCAACATAGCTGGTCCGGTAAACATTTAACCCCTGGGAATGAGTGGTTTGTGAATTCATGATTTCTCTTTTAGTACAACTTTGACATTAGCTTCGATTCAAAAGGTCCCCTTAGGCCTAGGTTTGTCTTGTTGTCTTGCCCATAGGTCCTGTCGAGGGGAGTCCTTTTGGGATAGGTTGGTGGTGAGGATCCTTTTGAGTCCGGAGAGATTTTCTCCGTCTACACTCGCACCGCAGTCGGCGATCCTCTTGGCGAGACCCATTCGTTAACCGGAGAAAGGCAAGAGGTTATTTTACTGGCGCCTCGACTCACCATTGAAAAGTATAGCGGAGTATCGGCTGATGTTTTGTCCGGTGGCATGCCCAGGCCGGTCCGGCATCGCCCTCCTTTGACGAGCTATACTACCCAGTTTTGGTCAGCGGCGGGATTTCTCCCGCTACCTCCCAGCACGAATTCTTCGTAGGGAGGCGTCCCTCTATCCGCCACCTGAGGTCGCGCTCGATTCTGGACTGGATAATCCGGCTCCATGCGTGACAGGCTCTTGAGGCTGTAGAGTCACGAATGGCCACTGTTGCCAGTGTGTTTCGAGAGGTTTGTCTTCGGACCAGGGGTTAAATGGTTACCAGACCAGCTATGTTGGCACAAACATGTTCGCGCCGAAAATGATCTACATTCTTTTCTCCTTCCGTTATGTTTCACTTTTTCTCTACTTCTCTTTCCACTCTTTTTGCCTTTCCCCATTCCTTTTTCCCCTCGCTCGGCGCGTACAAACATGCATTAGACCGGCTTCATTTAACGCCTGCTTCGGACCAATGAGTCCTTTAAAAACCAATCTTATTAGGTTCTTAACCTTGGCCTGGGGCAGTAATAGCCATGGGTCATTGTGTGCCCCAGTACTTGTGGTCGTCAGACCGATCGCCCTGCGCAGATGCAACGCTTGCCACAACGAGAGACCGACGCCGAATGAAAGAGCGCGAGCGCCATACCTAAACTTGATTTTAAAAAAAATGGAAATGGAAGAATTCAAGCATTGTTGATCAGACTTTTTGTTACCACCCGCCGAAAGCATATCAGAAACACTAATCATGAGGGAAAGGCAGACTTAGGAGAGAGAGAACGCAAACGTGTGTTCAAAAAGAGAACGCATACGAAGAGAGGGTTCATATCGCTAGTATTTTCGGACAGCGCCTATATTTGCGCATAGTTTTAACCCGCAGTGCGGGTTAGAGAAACATTTTGTTGTTGATCACTGTTATTACGTTAATTTACGTCACTCTCAGACAGACTTTTGTGCTCTTTGAATGAGCTAATCGATTAGTGATTATTGTCATTAATAGTTTACTTACTATTCAATATGAAGAGTAAGGAAGCAATCAATGGTGAAAATCAAAACATCGGGCTTAAAGCTTAGACACTAGTTTAGTAAAGGAATTTGAGAAGTCTTAATATGTAGGACGAGCCCGGAATGAACGGATATGAAACTCAAAGGACGGGACAAGGAGAAGCGAAGAAATCCATCACACGGGCAAAAATGGCACTCGGCTGGGACCGAACATCCGCTGCCTAACCGGGGCCGATAGAGCGTTACCAATACATTAACCGAGCACAAAAAAGTCTGACAATAACTTCTTCTCACGTATCCGAAGCAAAAAAGTATTTTTCTATTTTCTCATCATAACATGGAATCTGTTTTTCTCCTACGCATCATGCAATTGTAAGTAAAATCTATCAAGAACAATTTTAAAACATCTCTGCTGAATTTAACCATTCTCTCGGCTGAACGAGCCATTGTCCGTTAACCTTTTAGCGCTGCCCTGCGGTCGGGCTATATTCCGCTGCGTCAGTCGTGCGGCCGATTGGAGTAAAGAATGCAATCGAGTTCCACAACTACAGCATCGGGTCACTCCTAGCATTTACACCGCCGGTGAATAGTTCTTTCTTCAAGCCTTCCAAATTCCCTTCCAATTTCAGACGTTCTTCTTCAAATTGGCGACCTCCGCCCAGCTATCGATCTTGAAGAAACTCCACTCATTGTTATAATTCGAGGTGAAAACTACTCGATGTCGTTTACAACCAGGAGTTGAAGTATTTCAAAGCTTCCAAACATGTTTAACGGGGTTTTTGAGCTAACTTTGCTGATCCCTTTATTCAGGAATACATAAAACAGCTTCTTCTTCTTCCTAGCGTTATTACCGCTGAAGAGCGGGGTCCGCTGTGTAGATAGCACTTGCACAGCATAAGACTCGAAGCGTCACATCATACGATACAATACAAATACATAAAACAGCATACGTTTCAGATGATATGTACAACTGAGCTTTTTTGGCAAATTTACTAGTTGAGAAACTTACCTACTGTATATGGAGGTATACATACAATCATGAATACAAGTTAGGGAACGCTCTTATACAGCGGTTGTAATAGTCTATGAGAAATTATGTTTTATGTACTAGCTGAAAAACACGTCTGTCTTGGAAACCACTAATCTTGGCGATATAATAATTCCAGAACCAATTCAGTATAAACATGATAAATTGGAGACGAATAACCGCTCTCTGCAATGGCACATATGGAATAAATCACATTGGTCTTACTCGTCGGCAACCTACAAGCGTTTAAAAGTACTGTACACCAAGTGGTGGAACCACAGGTTACTGTGGCAAAAAAAGTTTACTGTAACAATAAGACGAAGAAAAAAACAAGTTCTGCTCAAACAACATTACGGAGGTGGAGTCTGGAGAGTAAATCAGTGAATGTTTCATCTCCGGTGCATTTTGATCTTAACGTTTTCCTGATAATCGCCACCCCTTTTCTCTTCTTAGGTGCCTCCGTTCCGCCATCTTCTTCCGAGGAGGAATCTGCATCTCTCTCCGAGCAACTTGCATCTGAGAAAATATCCGCACTTTCTGCCTGAGGCATACCGTACACCGCATGGCGAGCCCGAAGAGTACGGTAGAACATCTTCTGCGACCATCGGCAGCGGTCTTTCGTCGCTTCGATTTCGGCCAGCTCAGGAGGCTGTAAAGAAAGTGCTGACGCAGGAAGAGAGCAATGGAGACAGTTAAAGCAAACTGCTTCAGCATTAGAAAATAGAAACCAGCGAAAGAGAAATGAGCAAGCTAAAGGCGCTTTTGAAACACTGATGGTCAAAATTGAGGTTGATCAAAAAAGGCAGTATGTCGAAAGCAGAGACTGAGAAAAAGAGAAAGAGAGAGAGTAAATAGAAAAAGAGAATGAACAGAAATATAGAAAAAGAAAGAGTTGAGATAGAAATAAAGACATATTAGAGAGAGGGTGTAAAAGAGAGAAAATAGAAAGAAGTAGAAGCTATAAGGCGTTTGAAAATAGACTCTTGCCGAGAAGAAGAACGAGTCCTGCGAAGAGAAAACAAAGGTTTCCTCCAAACTTTCTGCAAAGTTCTCAAAGATTCCCGAACTACTGAAAATTACCCCCCCTCGTGATCAGAGACCTCAGACTTTAGCGCCTCTGACGGACTGTCGCTCGAGCCGCGGATCAGCTTCGACTTATCCCCTTCGACCGCACGCAACTGCTTCGCGTAGCTCGAACGAACAGCATCCTGCAAGTTGCATAGTCGAGTAAGAAGTTGAATGAGAATATCACGTTATAGGAAACATTGAGAGTAATGTAGTATTTTGTCGAGCTTATTGTACAGATTTCAAATCTCGGTATTTCTAAACATTTGAAAGTAGTTACAATCTTGATATCTCATTCGGCTGGTTGAATCGCAAGACTGCGACAAAATTAACCAAAATTAGATTTTTGACAAGATTTTCCCGGACCAAAAAAATCTTTTGAAGTACCATAAAACGCTCAAAACATCTCATTCATCTGAAGTCCTCGATTTTTCATTTATAAAAATTCTTCTTGATTCAGAAGCCGCGTCTTCGAACCCCTCTTCCCTCTCCTCGCACTGACCCTTTCAGACTCTGCAAACTTGCGGCCCTTTCTGATAGCCTCTATTCTTCTGCGCAGCTTGGAACCAATTCTTTGCTGTCGCGCCAATCTTTCTGGATGAATGATTTCCTGGAAACAACCGCTTCATTCTAAACTTTTCAGTGTTATGATTATCTTTTTTTATGGTTATGATTATCAAACAAGTATCTACCAGACACTCCTTTTTGATATCACTATTCGAAACATAAAAAACCTTTGAGTAATATATGAAAATCAGTTCAGTAGTTCAGCCTCATTACTATACTTCTAGTACTCTTCCTTTTCACCTATTAAAAAACATAAAATACCCGAGCTTCAGCAGAATTCAAAAACCAGACATCTAAAGGCTAATTTTTCGAAACTCTGCACGATCTGTTATGCTTACAGTTTTCATTTTCACTCGACTCTTGAAAATTACAGCCGAATCCTTAAAATTGAAAAGGTTCTAATCAGAACGAAAAAGTTTTACGTCATGGAGATTAAACTTGCGAACTTCAACTCCCAAAAAAAATATTTCTTACTCGAACTTGCTGAATTTGTCGTTCGTCTTCTTCGTCGAAAACTTGAGCGAGCTTTCTGATGGATTCTCGAGGTGGAATTCGACTCCGTAAGTTATCATCTTCTGTTTTGAACTAAAAACATCCGCTCAAACTATCCAATAAGTTTATCGCAAGTTTGCAAAGACAATAAAACGTGTGGTTTTAAACCTACCGATTACTTATACTTCCTTTTCCCCAAAAATTTTCTCTTAATTGATCATCAACTGCTTAATTTGTTTTTGACTCGAATTAAACTTGCGAAATTAATTCTGAATTGACTACAAAAGTCATTCCTCTCGAGTCGCATCGTTTCTCCTTATAACATCTTTGTCCCTAAACTGAGAAAAAAATGGAAGAAAAAAGCTCACTGACTCATAAATATGTGAATTTTTTTCTTTAAAGATAAACTATCTACAAAAGCAAAGAATTTTCTTACCTTCACTAGCTCAGATTCCTTTTCCCATTTCGCTTGCTCGTAGAACTCATTGGAACAATCTACAGTAACCGTCTTATACGTCTTCCCGTGAAGATCCTCTGCCTCAAACTCCCTAGTTTAAAGCGAAAAACCTTCAAAAACTCCTAGAATATACAGAACACAGACTTTTTTGGAGCAGAGAATTCTCTTCTTCCTTCCCGCTCTTCACTTCTATTTCTCAACATGAAGCATTCCGCCTTCTAGCAGGACTTGAACACTTCGAGTATGTCTGACAGTATGACAAAAGTATGTCTGACAAGTATGTCAACATGATACATTCTCAACCTGCGGCAAAAGTTTACATTGTTGTTGTCGTTGCCGGTTGCTCTTTCTTCAAAATTTTAGACGACGGTAGCACGGGTTCTTTCATCTTTTTTTACGCTGTGGGATTCTCTTTTTCTCTTCTTTTTTATTAAAGTCTCAAAAAATCGCAAGTTTTTCGGCCTGAGCCAGAGATTAGCGATCGTTTATGTATTCGGGTGCATGGCGCTACGTTCTCAGAATTATACGAAGAGTTCAAGAACTCCGTGCAAAAGAGCCACGATTAATGACACTTCCTGTCCCGTAACATTTAATATGCAGCGTTGGAACTTAATTAGATTTTAAGAACATACATACATTGTTGTAAAGAAAAAATTCAGAGTATCTTCTTATTCTTGTTTCCACTTAAAATTTTCCTCTTGTGATTTCTTTTTTTTTCTTGTGATTTGTGATTTCCAAAGCACTTAAAAACTCCTCCCAAGAATCCCTCTTTAACCTCTTCCGTCTCTTTATACACTTGCAGTGGCGTAGTCTTTTCCTTATCTGGTAGCGATCGCAGAAAAGAACTCCCATTTAGTGGCTGAAATTAAAAACTTTCTCGAAAACCGTTGAGTTGACTCGCCCGAATCTCTGAAACTCGTATTTTCTCTCAACGAAGAAAGTAAAGAATGAATCAGTGTAGTTATGTATGTATGAAAAACTCACAATTTTTCGAGAAAAATATTTATCTCACTAGAAATAGTAAATTGAATCTCGTGTGGGTACAATTTCGCTCTCCAACTCTGAAGAAACTACTTTAGAAACCTCTTTACTTTTTCTAACAGAGAATTTGGACTTAAACAACTTGAAAAATGAATGCCTTAATCTGTAGATACGTGAATTTCTTGAATCTTATTCAAGTAACCCAGTACCCAATCGAAAATAATACTTTCAACAAAAAATTTTTTTTACAAATAGACCATCCCTTTAGTCCTTCAATCTCACCCCAATTTTCACATATCATTTCAGGACATTCACATCTACCCAATCGTTTTGTTCTTGTTGAAGTTTTTCCGACATCTGGTTAAACCCCTTGATCCCCATTCCAACCCTGTCTAACCCCTACTCCGTTTCCCCAACTCACTCGGAACTTGATCCACTCCTCCTTGCGTCGCTGCTCCGCTGCTTCCTCCAAGAGTCCCTCCCTTTTGAGCTCCTTGTGAATGGCTTCGGCCTTCTTCAAATTGAGGATCAACTCAAGTCTCTTCTTCATAGACGCAGTCTGCCAAATCAGGCCAGATCCCAATCGTCCTTTCAATGCATTCGAGCATTTGCCGTACTGTAAAGTAATGCAAAATTACGCTATTCACTTACCACAGGTTCTATCTATTGGTTATTTTGCGAAGAGTCCCAAGTTTGACCCCCACTTCGGACATATCCATCCAAACCGAATGGGTATAGAAATGTTGGTAGTGCTATTGCACGATTCTGACTCTTCCCACTGGTGCTACAAACACTAGAAGATACCCAGCAGGTAGAAACTGGTTAAATAGAAAGAAAAGTTTTTTTCAAGGAGGCACGTACCCTGCCATGAGGCTGGAACAAGCGCGAGGAAGATTATTAATCATATACTTGCTTTTTTCTACTATTCTTGGAACTAATTTTCAATATTTTCTTGATTATACTTCATGAAATTAAAAATTTTTTTGTGTTTTTAGGAACTTTAACAAAAGCTCATTTATTTCTGTTAATAACTAAAAAAATTCATAAACTTTGTTTAGACTTACATCATTCTCCCTCTCTCTTCTTCTCCGTTGGTCTTCTTCCAAATCTCTATCTCCGCCTCGACCGAAATGCAAAGAAAACCTTCTTCGGAATCGTATCAACATGATATCCCTGCTGCAAACAACCAATTCTTTTGAGTAGCACCTTTTTATCTGCTGCGAACAATATTCCCCTTCAGCATCCTACTACATAGGTTTTTTCTTACCATCCGCAAGAGCAGAGTGGTCATCAAAAAGACCAATCGTTAGGGAATGGCAGGTTTTGGAAAGAGACCGAGTGCGTGCGATGAAAATGGAGAAACATAGCATTCGTTTCAAAACCTTTTTAACAGAACATAGAGTTTACCCGCAGTGCGGGTTAGAGAAACAACCTCATCCTATTCCTGCAGGGTTCATTAGCATTTTTCGCGGGAAACTTCTAAAGATTTCTTGCTTGTAAAAGTGAAGGAAATCCAGTGTCTTAAAAAATACTTATAAGATGATAGCTTGAACCAGGGGTTAAATGGTTACCGGACCAGCTATGTTGGCGCAAACATGTTCGCGCCGAGAATGATCTACATTCTCTTCTCCTTCCATTCTGTTTCACTTTTTCTCTACTTCTCTTTCCACTCTTCTTTCCTTTCCCCATTCCTTTTTACACTCGCTCGGCGCGTACAAACATGCCTTAGACGGGCCTCATTTAACGACTGGCTTGAACTGTTTCAAAATTGCTCCACTGAGTCTCTCGAAATCGAGACACATTAACAGAAGAATCTAGCTAAAGGCTTCCACTTACGAATTCATAAATGAAATCTCAAATTGAATATTGAACTGTCAAATCGACACTGACATTGTCAAACTCGGTCGATGCCGCACGCCTTTCTTGCGTAGACGCGTGGAACCCGATTGGAGTCTTCCACGAGGGCAGCTCACACCACTCGAACGACCGCACGTGCTTTCAAGGAATCGCACGGTCTAAATTGCGCGCTGACTAGCGAACCTAAGTCATAACCAGGCTAACCTTACTCGTAACCAGACTAAATTTACTCCCAACCAGACTAATCTTAATCTTATACACACAAAACTTACTCGTAAACAGACTAACCTTACTCGCAACCAGACTAGTCTTATAAGTAACCAGACTTATTTTACTCGAACCAGACTAACCTTACTTTTAACCAGACCAACCTCACTCGTAACCAGACTAACCTTACTATTAACTAGACTGACCTTATTCGAACCAGACTAACCTTACTCGCAATCTAACAACTAACAATCAATCCTCGCCTTAAACTCAATTCAGTATAACCACGAGGTCAAAATTGTTCAACTTGAGCCCACTTTAAAACGTTTGGAATCTATATACGCGATCAACTCAGATGCGGTGTGCCTGATTATCGTAGAAAAAATAAATAAAACTGGACCCCCATCTCGGGAAAACCCGCTAAAAATGTGGAAATTGAGAAACGTCGATGATTCTCTCATGTTTTTCACTCACGCCTTCTATTCATTAACACTAGCCGCATCTCAGGGTGCATGCTATAAGTTCACTATGTTAATAAGTGTTCTCATACCCGAATACCGCAGATCCCGCATTGAGCAATCAGACGTTTGATGAGATCAGCATAAGGCATGTTTGTACGCGCCAAGAGAGTTGAAAAGGAATGGAAAAGGCAAAATAGTGAAAATAGTAGTAGAGCAAAAGTAAAAAAAGAACGGAAGGAGAAGATCATGTAGATCATTTTCGGCGCAAACATGTATGCGCCAACATAGCTGGTCAGGTAACCAATTAAACCCTGTGAGCAATGAAAAGAAGTGTTTAAAAAGGTTCTATAAACTTCTCAAATATCATCTACATCAATGAAATTGTTCCCATGTAACACGTGCGCGAATAATTGAAGACTTGGATATGAAAAGAGCTCGTTGATTTGTAAAACTGACCTTGAGTAGATCATGTTGACGTTCTTTGAGATCCGCGAAGGAGAACTTCTTCAACAAACTCAACATTTAAGATTGCCTCAACATTTGAAACATTATTACATAATATATATATATATATATACATATTTAAATATTCATTTACACCTTTAGGTGTGACTCTAAAATAGATCGAGAGAACGAATAATATGAAAGCACTTCTCACAAAAGGATAGAAGAGCAAAAAAACATTACATCATATAATGATTTGCGAAACCGACCAAAATTTTTTACAGGGAAATATTCTGCTCAATCTTCATGATTTCATTCCTACTGATCAAGATGAAGTCCAACAGAGATAGAGAGAGAGAGACCATCATATTTAAAAACTTCTGATGGAACTAAAACTTACAATCATATTCAATCCATCATTTGCCAAAAAATTAGAACAAGAGCGAAAAGACCAGAGCCAAAGAGATAGGGAAACAGAGTCCGATATGGCAAGAGAAATAGCACTAGAAAGAGTGAGAGAGAGAGAGATAGAGAGAGAGAGAGAGAGAGAGAGAGAGAGAGAGAGAGAGAGAGAGAGAGAGAGAGAGAGAGAGAGAGAGTACTGACATCCAATTCATGCATCTTAGTGAAGACTGGATGCGTGAAGAAGGATCGAGGCAGCTCACTCGTTAGTAAGAGTCTTCTCTGCCATTTCGTGTTGTGCTTCATGAAAGCCCGACACATTCCACTCTGAACATCGTTCAATTGTGCCCGGTTGGCTACGGTAAGATGATTACAGTGAGATGACTAAGGTAAGATAACAATATTAAATACTGCGGGTGATATTGTATAGGTTTATTTCATTGAAGAGTTCTTTGCCGTCTTCGATAAGTTGGCATTTTTGAAGGTATTTCCAGGATTGTATGATTAGTTTGTATGCTATTAATGAATGTTGAGAGAGAAAAAAAACTGAAAAACTATCTCCAAAAACGTACAAGGTTTGAAATGTTGAGTGATGAATGAAGCGGATTGATCATTACGAGGTTAGGTCACTATTTCAAACTAGGAAAGCGCATACCCAACCTTAAGTAATCACCAGGGTGTTTCTTAGCACTCGCAAAACTTTTTTAGAGCGCATAGATTTTTAAAATTTCAGAGTTTAACATCAATTTTCTCAATGATTTGGAATTTCCCTACGAAAAATCAGAGA
The DNA here is from genome assembly GCA_964056735.1 of Allodiplogaster pararmata. NCBI lineage: Eukaryota > Metazoa > Nematoda > Chromadorea > Rhabditida > Diplogasteridae > Allodiplogaster > Allodiplogaster pararmata. The sequence continues at coordinate 39,832,353 of OZ057403.1, forward strand.
AAATTTTTTCCAAGCGCATAGATTCAAATGGTTTTTGGAGAGCGCATAGATTTTTTACCCGCAGTGCGGGTCAGAGAAACACCCTGGTCATTACTAAACGCGGATAAAGTTTACTCTTCCATTTACTTAATTGTTATACTCTTCTCCGATCCTCTGAGTCTCAACCGTGAGCAATTTTCATGAAGAGAATACTTATCATAATAGAAATTCATGATACTAATCAACATAAATAAATAAATAAACAAATAAATAAATAACAATCCTTTTTTTATAAATCCGGATTTGAATATAATAAAAAATCACCATGGTGAAAATGTTGGCGTCGCTTGAGGTGTTGACGGAGGATGAACGCAGTGCTTTTTCATCCATGACTCCACCGATGTGCTGTAATCAGAAACCGGTTCACTCTATCTCTATTGTGAGATGGTCGACCTATCATACACATTGTCCATCGTCCTATTTTATTAATCACGCAGGAGGAGGAGATATGAAAGCCCTACCCACAGCATAAGGGGCACATGACACGCCCCCTAGCCGAGATATAAAGGAGAAAGAGGAGAATTATGTGAGCTCAGGATCTCGTATCGTAATACCATTTTGTTATATGTATGTAATGTTACTCTTGCTATGTATTGTGGTGCCATTCTACTTTGTAAGATAAACCGATCAATGACTAAACTGTCTGTCTTCGGGGACATATTCAGGGGCAAAACACGCTTCCTTCACTGTCTGTTGATTCTATTTGTTTGGAAAACTCTTATCTTGATCTTCTCTTTCATCAAAAACAGCTTTGGCACCGAAAAAAATAAATTAAAAACCAACACTCGATGAGCCTCTGGACCTCCGCTTGAGTCTCTTGATTCTCGCCAGCTCCTCTCGCCTCCTTTCGTTCTCAAGGAGTATCTTGGCAATTCCAATCGGGACCTCTTCGAGTCCCTCGGCATTTCCTCTCGCCACACACCATCCTTCCTCGTCCGTGCTTTCATCCAGCTCGTCCAAGCGCTGCAGGACCCACTTCTTCTCCTCCTCGTAAGCTTCGAGACGTGCTGCCAGCGATCCTCCGTCAGGCTGCGATCTTGCCGGCGACTCTCTCAGTTGTCCTCGGAGCTCCTCTTGATGCCGCATTACCTGCATACAATAGCTATTCATATTAGTAGTTAAAAAGGTGTCGAGGTGTGGCATAATGTTAGTGTGTTCGTCTGTTGTGCGAAGAGTCCCGAGTTCGACTCCCACCCCGGACAGATCCACCCAAACCAATGGGGTTAAGAAATTTTGGTAGTGCTCATGCACGAATCTGACTCTCCCGACTGCTGCTAAACACAAAAGCAGTGATCTAGCGGTCAGCCACTGGTACTTCCAGGATAGGTCTATCCCGCATCTCAGGGGAGCGCGGCCGGTGCAACCCACTGGATCACCCAACTACTTCACAATAGGCGTTAAATGAGACCGGTCTGAGGCTTGTTTGAGTGAAATGAGACCGGTCTGAGGCTTGTTTGAGTGAAATGAGACCGGTCTGAGGCTTGTTTGAGTGAAATGAGACCGGTCTGAGGCTTGTTTGAGTGAAATGAGACCGGTCTGAGGCTTGCTTGTTTGTTCGCGCCGAGCGATTTGGAAAAGGGATGAAGGAAGCCAAAAAGAGTCGAAAGAGAAGTAGAATAGAACGGAAGGAGAAGAGAGTGTGGATCAGGGTGTTTCTTGCAACCCGCACTAAAAAAATTGCGTATAGATTTTTGAATTTGCGCCAAGATTTTATGCGCATAGATTTAAAAAAGGGCGCGAAATTCAAATTTTCAAAAAAGCGCGAAAATTAATGTTGAACATTTGAATTTTGGCGACCTCCCCCCCGGTCGTCAAAACTTTGCCACGCATAAAAAAATAAAAAAAGAATTTTTTTGTGAAATTTGCGTCAAAAATTTGAATTTTTTGATTTTGGCGCCAAAAAACCGGGAAATTTTTTTCGCGCGCATAGATTTGAATTTTTCGAAGTGCGCATAGATTTTCTTCTAACCCGCAGTGCGGGTTAGAGAAACACCCTGGTGTGGATGATTTTCGGCGTGAATATGTATGCGCCAACATGGCTGATCCGGTAACCATTTAACCCCTGCTTCGCAACAGTTCATATGTCACTGAAAATTCGATCACTCTTATCCGCTCAACGAATTATTTTCGCGAAGAACATCGCTGACTGCGATTTGAGAGTTAACAAAGGACGATTTTCTCTCAACTAACCCAAAGATACTCGCTCACTTCTATGTGAACAAGAACCAGCAACAACGACAACCTGCTGTCTTTTCTGCGCGGCCTTCTCTCTCCGCCCGCTCTCTGTGCTCTCTTTAGCATCAGTTGTTTCTGAAGCAGCCGTCTTCTTTTCTGTCGCACGAGTTGACGGATTTCGTTCAACGGAGATCTTTCTATCCTTCTCCTCTTTATCTTCTGGTCTCATGAGAATATGCTTGAAGCGGACGGCTTTCTTAAGCATTTTCTCCTCTCGAGCCTGGAGGCCTCCTTTCTCCTTCTCCAGAGGGTTACAAAAGATGAAATCCAGCGAAAATTCCACCTGCAAATTCGACAATATAGAAAATCATTTAAAAAAAAATCTTAATTTCATATTTAACCTTCTTGAGCCCGAAGTTTTTTTACTCGATTCCTTTTTTCCTCAATCAAACAGTTCTCGATGCGCGCATAGGGCCTCGCATAACGAGAAAAAAGAAACAGACCCGTTTCTGGAGCAAAAGGAGCCGACCTATTTGTATTGTCCCCGTCTTCCCGGGATTGAAATTTGCATTATATTATGTGAGTGTGTAGCTCAGTAGGTAAGAGCATCGCCCGGAACGCGAAAAACGCGCGTTCATTTCCCGTCACACCACACATTTTTTGAAAATGTTTCTGCGAACATTCCCCTCTTCTGTTCGGTATAAAAACTGTTACTTCAGATCAATGATGAGTACAGTATCAACATTGAGATCAAAAACATATCGCAACTCTGGAGAAGTTTAAGTCACTGAGGTTTTTAAAAGAAACTTTTGTTTTTGCACAACGTCTCAGTGTTTGAAAAACTCGTCTCAGATCCGTAAACCTGACCTCTTCGGGCGACGTGTCAGCTGCTTTGAGAGCTTTACTTGATTGCAGAAGGAGAGGGAATGGACGAGGATTCGGCTGCAATCCCAACTCATCACGTTTTTCAACCAGTGTGTTTCTTAAAACCTGCACTACTGGTGATTTCTATGCGCAAATCTATGCGCTTTTCAATAAAGCTGAAGACAAAAATGCTCTGTTCGTCTGTATCCTCTCTTTTACATCACAGGTTCTCGCGATCACTCGAAAGCTTGCCGTTCCCTCATCATTAGTCGTCTTGAAATTTCCCTTTTTATTACAGGTAGGAAAAACTGTCTGTTCTCAACACTCAACTCGCGATTTCCGCAAAGATCACTTTTTTGAGTTATCTTACTAAGAAATTTGAAATGTACGCTCAAATAATCAATTAACTCTCACATTTTTGTGATATAATACTTCTATCGAAGTTCTCCAATTCTCCGGTCGCTTGATGTTGTTGTTGTTGTCTTGCCCATAGGTCATGTCGAGGGGAGTCCTTTTGGGATAGGTTGGTGGTGAGGATCCTTTTGAGTCCGGAGAGATTTTCTCCGTCTACACTCGCACCGCAGTCGGCGATCCTATTGGCGAGACCCATTCGTTAACCGGAGAAGGGCAAGAGGTTATTTTACTGGCGCCTCGACTCGCCATTGAAAAGTATAGCGGAGTATCGGCTGATGTTTTGTCCGGTGGCATGCCCAGGCCGGTCCGGCATCTCCCTCCTTTGACGAGCTATACTACCCAGTTTTGGTCCGCGGCGGGATTTCTCCCGCTACCTCCCAGCACGAATTCTTCGTAGGGAGGCGTCCCTCTATCCGCCACCTGAGGTCGCGCTCGATTCTGGACTGGATAATCCGGCTCCATCCGTGACAGGCTCTTAAGGCTGTAGAGTCACGAATGGCCACTGTTGCCAGTGTGTTTCGAGTCGCTTGATCGTAGCCATGTCCCATGTTTGCCGTGAATCTCTTTCAATCAAAATACAACCGAAGGAAAATAGAACAACGAACCCAGGCTGAACAATTACAATGGCAACCACGCGCGGGACAGACCGACAGCATCGAGAACCATCCCCTGCACATCAATCATAGTTTTGAGGTCATCACAACACACAAATTTTTTTCTTCTAAAAGTCAAAGTCGGTCAAATTTCATCTTCTTGTTGTTCCCTCCGTTTTGTATGACTGAAAAGATACAATTCGGCTTCCAGCACAAGCCATTTGTCGGGAAAAAATGTTGTTTTTTTTAGAACGAAAACCATTTTTTTATTCTTCAAAATATAACTTCTTTACAGCCTCGACATTGACTATGAAGTGTTGATATTGCTTATTTAGAAAGCGAGATGAAAGAGCCGGATACCAAAATGTATATACGCTACCAATGGCACATTTTCAGACCGCCGATAGCGCTAACTGGCATTTGTTGATGTTTTACCTCGCATGGGAGCTGTGTGCGGAATGGCCGCAACCCATGCAGGTCCAAGACAGGCCGTGCAATGAACGTTTGCTGTACAAAAAATTATTACTGGTATTAAGTCACCAGCAATGTTAAAAAATTTTAAAAATACGGTTCTTTGAAAATGGAGTTTAGAATAATGACTTGCTATTCTTTCTCAGCTCTCCACCATAAGCTCTCTTCTCATTATTCCAGACTACAATGCTCGAAAAACGGTCGTTCTTTTTAAATTTTGAACAGTTACACTAGACCGACCTTGGTGAACTATAAATGAACTTGTAAAAAAATATATATAAACGACCTCTCATTAGAGCGAGAAGCTTAATGTTATTCATCTCTCCCTTTCGCCTCTCGCTTGTTTCACATTAACCTATTGGATGACCGGTCGCTTTCAAATTTTTCGAAATTAACGTAGGACTATCCGCATTTCTAAATGGTGAAAAATTTTGATTATGCAAGAAGCATTGGTGTAATTCACAAAACCCAAATCTTCCCGGTTTTTCTCCTCACCATACGCAACAGTAAGTGTTCAGTGCGTCATTGCTGCATTTGGTGCAGAGTCCATCTTTGACATATGCATGACAATCGGTGCACGCCAATCGTAGATGAGTTCCCTGTGCAATTTACGAATTATAGACAGTAAAACAGAAAACTTTCTCAAATTTTAACAAACCGCAATTAATTTTTATAAATCTAATTCGTGACCTTCGGCATTTCTATCAAAAGCTTTGAGCTCTGAGAGAAGTTGTTCCATGCTTTTTTCAAGAGTTATGCAGCCATCTCAATAATTCTCAAACGTAATCTTACTCTCAAAATTGTAAACTTTCAGCTCAATTCGGTCTTTATATTAGTAACAGTTTCCGGTAGCCGCAATGGCTCAATCGGTAGAGCACTAGACTATCAGTCTGAGCGCTCCAAAGTCGCGGGTTCGGCTCCCATTCGGACAGGCAAAAGAGCGGTTGTTTCTCCACCTCCACTCTTCCGTATCGTCCAAACCATAATCTACATTCTCTTATCTCTACGTTCAACCTTTTCGCTCGTACTTCATTAGGAACAAGCTCGATAGAAGAACTGTGATAAATTGTGAAAAAGATGACGCTTCTTTGATATATTTTGATCCACCCAAACCAAGGGGGATAAGAAATGTTGGTAGTGCTCATGCACGAATCTGACTCTCCCCACTGCTGCTATACACACTAGCAGTGATATAGCGGGCAGCCACTGGTTCTACCAGGATAGGCCTGTCCTGCATCTCAGGGGAGCGCGTACCCTGCCGCGAGGCGGGAACAAGCGCGAGGAAGATTATTATTATTATTTTATGGCGCTTCTTGTCTCTGACATTGATTGTAAAGCACATAAATAAATAAATAAAATTAAGTACCGAGAAAAGTCATAGAATCTTGTTTTAAACCAGTCATGTATAAAATTAGTGACTAACCGCTAGTGACTTATCACGGACAAAATGGATCACAGTGAACTTGCGCAATTCTGCGACAGCTGTGTACAGTTGGTAACGAGAGAGCATAGCTTAATGCAGTAAATTTGAGTAAGATTAAAATTCATTCCAAGACGGCTGCTATGTGACATGCAACAGCAGTAAATCAACCATTCATCATTCTTCACTTCTCCCTTTTTCCTGAATGGCCGCTTTGGAATGACTGTCAATAGCCCTTATCCTTCCTTCTCATCTTCCCTTACCGCGCTTCAAGGCTCTTCAAACCGTAGTTCATCAAACTTCTGCTAAACTAAATCTTCCCTAATACCCCATCAAGCTCTATTCTACAATGCGTGATAATAAAAACTTGAAACTTGAATTAAAACTTATCTCTGTTTGTTTGTTTCATGTTATTTTTTTATGTTTTACTTATCGTTATCATTATCTGGCTCACTCCATTTTTGTGAACCGTAGCATCCCCATTCCGTGGGATGCCCTTCATTCCCTTGTCGTGTGGTTTGGACTTGGAACAGATGGGAATGGGACGGAGAGTATTGCGAGAGAGGAGTGTCGGCCGGCTGGTCCCCGTCAGGGGCACAGCATCCACTGCCAGTGGGGCGTGGCTAGCACACACCGCACTGGCTAGGGCGATTATATAATGTGTGTAGAAGATGTTAGGGGGCCCGCACCGGACAGAACTATTTATGAGCGTTCGAGTTTGGTATATCAGTTGAAATTCTTCCCTTTTCTCATTCTCCTGAGCGGCCGTAATGTATTATAACAACTCTCCCCAGTTCTCGTAATTTCCCCTTTTGCGTCATTCTGAGCGGCTGGTATGCAATGATTCCTTCCATTCTCGATTTCCCAACTTGAATCTTTCCGTAGGGACTCCCATCGGAAAACACCTCTGAACCCCTAAATCCCTCTTCTCCCCTTTGCCCCAGAAACCCTCTTTCTTCCCTCTGACTTATGCTGTTACACGTGATGTTTAAAAATACTTTGCGTAATAAAACTTCAAATACCAACCCAGATGTGAACAATAATTCATAGTAAGAGATATCAAATCATAACATTGAAAAAACTTTCGACAAAAAAAAACCTTCGTATGCCGTAATCCATGAAGTAACTAGGTCTTCCCCAATCAGATCAACCATCGCACTACTGAAGACGATCGCAATAGCCGCGCATGTTTGTAGATCATTCTGCAAGGCTAACAGTGATTATCTAACCAAACTGAACTGACTCGATGACCTCTTTTGTCTTAGAAAGTTGTACGTTGCTGAGGCCTTACGGCACTTCAATACCTCGAGAGCCATCCTTCCAGACTTTTCTTCATTCGAAGGTTAGTTTTCGAAGCTCCAATAATTATCCCTATAATTTCTTTGAATGATATCTGTAAATTTGCAGTAAATGATATAATAATAACATGTTTTTACCATACCAGAAATTGAACATCTCCAAAAATGAAGTTTTTTCCAAACGATGTTACTTTACTATGCAAACGTCAACCGTTAGTCTATTTTAAAAGTCAACAAAGCTCAATGAGATTCGTAAAAACTTCCCCGTCAGCCTGAAACAGTTACTTTCTCTCTCTCTCTCTCTCTCTCTCTTTCTCTCTCTCTCTCTCTTTCTCTCTCTCTCTCTTTCTCTCTCTCTCTCTCTCTCTCTCTATCTCTCTTTCTCCATGTCTTACAGTTATAGCCTTCTACTCCACTATATTCACAATAAGGGCGAAAAATTACCCGAATCTGGTCAGAATTAAAGATATAACGCACCATAACGGCATGCTTTGTGAGCAATTCAATGACTCTTTGACTTCTGGTGAAAGAGTTGTCCTCGCAACTCCTGCATTCAGATGCTTTTTTACATGCGACTCCCGGAAATTAACATTTGATACTTCTCACCGAGACACTGATTTTGTTGAACAATAAATAATGAACGTTTAAAAGAGCAGAAAGGAGGAGACTTCAAGCAATCAAATGAGGTGAGAGCAGATTATAAACTAAAGGCTCAAATTAGAGATAGACAGTTCGAATCCCGATTGTCTAACCAAATACCCACGAAAAACAGTATTACGTGAAGAGATGAGAGGAAAAAGTAAGACGGAGAGATCTCTCCTCTTATTTTTCTTTTTTGAAGACTCGAAAAGAGAGGAGAGAGACAGAGAAGTAAAGAGAGAGAGACTGAGAAGACGAAGAGGTAATAGAGGAAGAAAGAGAGAGAGAAAGAGAGAAAGGAGACAAAAAGCGAGAAAAAAGGAGAGAAAAATTAGAGAAGATAGCTCACAGCTGAAGTTCCTCCTCCGGCAGGGGCCTCTTCTTGAAAGCTTCCTGAGGCAGCGGTCGCCATGTCGCCAACCCGACCGCACTGCCTCTGCAAACCAAAAAGCTTCAATCATCCCGGAAACCTGCCTCATTATGTTTTCAAAATGCAAGTTGAACTGTTTTTTAGACTCTCAAAAAAGCGGGTAGATCAAAAGAGGAATTCTGAGAGAACGACACGCTTCGGAGAGATACTGAGTACGCACGAACAATGGAGAACGCTATCAGCAAAAAATACATGTCCGCAGCTTTTTGGAAGAGCGCCCGACTTTGTGCATTGACTTTACAAGTTGAGCGGCCTAGAGAAACACCCCAAAGCACGGTTATAGATAAGCGAGGCGTAGATCATTTGTAGACTCATACACCCACTGCTAAAACCGGGTTTGACTCTCAAGCCTTGAGCCCCTTAAGTTTTTTAACCAAAAAAACACTAACTCTTTCCACATAGCCGCTTCATCGATGTAAGCTGGTTTTCCCCCGACCAGTCTCTGTTCTCCACTGTATTCACCCACAGAAAACTCATCAACATCACTGCAACGATTGGAGCTCATATACAACTTTTATAATGGGTAAGAGAGTGCAGGAAGCGGGAAAATTTCGTAGCAGAGTAACATTCGGCAAATGATTTTGTTTTTTTCATTGAGAGAAGGGAAATTTCAAGTAGGAGATGGGTAAAGAAACTAGCTGTATTTTTAAACAGATAACCGCCAACTCAACTAGGGCTCATATATTCCTACCCTCAACTAGGGCTGATATATTCCTACCCTCAACTAGCGCTGATATATTCCTACCCTCAACTAGGCTCATATTTTCCTACCCTCAACTAGGGCTGATATATTCCTACCCTCAACTAGGGTTGATATATTCCTACCCTCAACTAGGGCTGATATATTCCTACCCTCAACTAGGGCTGATATATTCCTACCCTCAACTAGGGCTCATATATTCCTACCCTCAACTAGGGCTGATATATTCCTACCCTCAACTAGGGCTGATATATTCCTGATGATGATGATTGTTGCCCGTGCGGTTCCTCTGACGTTGAAAGGGGGTCCACGAGCTCTCGGTGAAAGCTCAAGCACACAGTCACACTCACTCACTTCTCTCTTTCTCTCTCTTTCTCTCACTCATTCACTTTTTTTTTCGCCTCTTTTCTTTTCGCCTTTTTTGGTTTCGGGCTGATATATTCCTACCCTCAACTAGGGCTCATATATTCCTACCCTCAACTAGGGCTGATATATTCCTACCCTCAACTAGGGCTCATATATTCCTACCCTCAACTAGGGCTCATATATTCCTACCCTCAACTAGGGCTCATATATTCCTACCCTCAACTAGGGCTGATATATTCCTACCCTCAACTAGGGCTCATATATTCCTATCCTCAACTAGGGCTGATATATTCCTACCCTCAACTAGGGCTGATATATTCCTACCCTCAACTAGCGCTGATATATTCCTACCCTCAACTAGGGCTCATATTTTCCTACCCTCAACTAGGGCTGATATATTCCTACCCTCAACTAGGGTTGATATATTCCTACCCTCAACTAGGGCTGATATATTCCTACCCTCAACTAGGGCTGATATATTCCTACCCTCAACTAGGGCTCATATATTCCTACCCTCAACTAGGGCTGATATATTCCTACCCTCAACTAGGGTTGATATATTCCTACCCTCAACTAGGGCCTGATATATTCCTGATGATGATGATTGTTGCCCGTGCGGTTCCTCTGACGTTGAAAGGGGGTCCACGAGCTCTCGGTGAAAGCTCAAGCACACAGTCACACACTCACTCACTTCTCTCTTTCTCTCACTCATTCACCTTTTTTTTTCGCCTCTTTTCTTTTTCGCTCTTTTTTGGTTTCCGGGCTGATATATTCCTACCCTCAACTAGGGCTCATATATTCCTACCCTCAACTAGCGGCTGATATATTCCTACCCTCAACTAGGGCTCATATATTCCGTACCCTCAAACTAGGGGCTCATATATTCCTACCCTCAACTAGGGCTCATATATTCCTACCTCTCAACTAGGGCTGATATATTCCTACCCTCAACTAGGGCTCATATATTCCTACCCTCAACTAGGGCTGATATATTCCTACCCTCAACTAGGGCTGATATATTCCTACCCTCAACTAGCGCTGATATATTCCTACCCCTCAACTAGGGCTCATATTTTCCTACCCTCAACTAGGGCTGATATATTCCTACCCTCAACTAGAGGTTGATATATTCCTACCCTCAACTAGGGCTGATATATTCCTACCCTCAACTAGGGCTGATATATTCCTACCCTCAACTAGGGCTCATATATTCCTACCCTCAACTAGGGGCTGATATATTCCTACCCTCAACTAGGGCTCATATATTCCTACCCTCAACTAGGGCTGATATATTCCTACCCCTCAACTAGGGCTCATATATTCCTACCCTCAACTAGGGCTGATATATTCCTACCCTCAACTAGGGCTGATATATTCCTACCCTCAACTAGGGCTGATATATTCCTACCCTCAACTAGGGCTGATATATTCCTACCCCTCAACTAGGGGCTGATATATTCCTACCCCTCAACTAGGGCTGATATATTTCCTACCCTCAACTAGGGCTGATATATTCCTGATGATGATGATTGTTGCCCCGTGCGGTTCCTTTGACGTTGAAAGGGGGGTCCACGAGCTCTCGGTAAAAGCTCAAGCACACAGTCACACTCACTCACTTCTCTCTTTCTCTCTCTCTTTCTCTCACTCATTCAATTTTTCTTTTTATTCGCCTCTTTTCTTTTCGCCTTTTTTGGTTTCGGGCTGATATATTCCTACCCTCAACTAGGGCTGATATATTCCTGATGATGATGATTGTTGCCCGTGCGGTTCCTTTGACGTTGAAAGGGGGGTCCACCGAGCTCTCGGTAAAAAGCTCAAGCACACAGTCACGCACTCACTCACTTCTCTCTCTTTCTCTCACTCATTCAATTTTCTTTTATTCGCCTCTTTTCTTTTCGCCTTTTTTGGTTTTCGGGCTGATATATCTCCTACCCTCAACTAGGGCTGATATATTCCTACCCTCAACTAGGGCTCATATATTCCTACCCTCAACTAGGGCTCATATATTCCCTACCCTCAACTAGGGCTCATATATTCCTACCCTCAACTAAGGCTGATATATTCCTACCCTCAACTAGGGCTCATATATTCCTACCCTCAACTTTTTTTCATCAACGGAAAAAAGTTTTTTCGGTTGTTTTTGCTACATATAAAAACAAGTGCGATGATTATTCCAATCCAAGAAAAATTCTACTATTATTCGTTTTCTTAATAGAGCAATAGCGATCAGTATAACGTTGGTAATTGGTCGGGTAGATCAAAAAAACCTCTGATAAAATAGAGGTACGCTGAAGATAAAAACAGCGAGTGTATTTGATCAAAAAAGGAAAACCTTCAAATCAGTCAATCAATGCTGAGAGCGCATAGATTCCATTGTCGGTCAATCTCACCTTAGATCATTGTCTTCTCGATTTGAAGGGACCAGGGTTCCTCGCGTTTTTTCGCGCGTCTTTGACAGCGGCTTGTAACGAGAATCTGCCCTAGAATTATGTCAGCTTGATAAGTATGTTTATATAAGTATAGCCGAAGAAGGTTTTAAATCAAGAAGACTTAGCATTTGGGAATGGTGGATTTGGAGAGACTCCGAACGCGTGCGATCAGATCTAGAGAACGCAGGAGAATTTATAATCTGTATCATAAAATTTTTCTGGATAGTGCAATTAATCGACCCGCAGTGCGGTTTAAAGTAACACTCTGGTCTTGACACTTTATTTTTTGATAGACAAACGAAGGAATACCGATATTGCTCAACAAAATTCACTTGCAATTTTGAAACATTTGAAAAACTACCGCTTTCCAAGCGAGATAGCCTGAAAAAAACATTTCATTATTCTACTCTCCTCCCTGAAAAAAACTGTATTTATTCTAAATTCTTATCAGTCCTGATGACCTATGACTTCATCACCCTGAATTGACCCCTTTTTTTCATTACTGTGTCCGGGCAAGAGAAAAACCAACTTGTGGGCCATTCTTATGTCTTTCGGACCATTCAGCGCTCGGTCTATCACCACGGAAGGCAAAGCTGCAAAACAAACATTGAATAAGACGCTTCAGAATAGTCCTCCAGATACCACGAATCTCAGTTCTTCGCCTCCACTCCAAACACGTAATATTATTGAGTTAAGTTTTTCTCGTGTCTGAACCCTGCTTACTGCCCGGATGTTCCTGGCAGGATACGCACTCTCCCAAAAGGAGATACAAAGCTAACCTTTTAGAACTAGTAGCTGGTCCCCAGAATGGGGCTTTTCTAACCGACTGCTGTCTATGCGTTATTAGAAAAGATAATTGATGGTAAATCTCTGTTTGTATTAAAAAAATTACCAAATTGTCATCGAACGCTTTTGGTTTTTAAAAAAAGTATGCCGTACCGACATAATGAGTATTTTGATCTACACCCTTTTTTCAAAAATGGTTGAAAAAGTGTACTTGCTATGCAACTGTAAAGTATTATTCAATAGCTCTAAGCCGGCTTTCATCGAAAAACATGCTCGTCTCGCAAATAAATCTTCAGAATAAAAAAAAGGGATCAAACAATCACACCCATAGGAAAAACTTCTTGACTTGCACGATACAACTTTCGCCATTGGTTAGCTGTAAATACTCTCGTGTCAGTTTGTTAATATTTCTCTGACTCATTCGACTATGAAAATTACTAATTTGACAAAAACTAATCAGCCAACCACCATGTCAGATGTATTAAAATGTTTTCTGAGCCATGTCAAAGAAGACCTCGTCTACCAAGCATGAGACCTACGGCGGGCAATCTACAACAACAACATGTATTAAAATCTCACTCTGAACTACATCCATGCCAAGAAGCATTCGGGGGTCGTCGCCGATCGTCAACTCTGGCCAATGCTGCACGTAGTCTTTCCGCAAGGAGAACACGCGTGCCATGTAGGCCATTTCTTGCTCCTGTAACGTCATAGTTTACCACAGGTCTAGTGTCATTGTTGAAAATTTGGAAGAAACGACCGCTCTATGTACAAGCGGAGAGTCTAGCATAACGAGAAGCGAGCTGAAGGTAAAGAGCGGAAAGGGGAGAATTATTCATTATTCTGGACTCCGTCGCTGCAAGAATAGTCTTTTTTAAAATTCTCAACAGTGCTAGTGACCTATGAAAGAACCCATTCTTGGCAACTTTTTTGAACTTGAATACTCAGAAGCTTGTGACTACGCTTCTATGTATGACTACTCAGTCACATATGAATACCTGAATTATGTCAACACTGTGAGTATTAGTAGTATATGACTACTGCTAATATATTGTGAATACTGTCAGAAGTAATGACTGATGTGATAACCCAAAAGTATGTAATACGGTAATTTTGAGTAATAAAAAATATCACGAAAACTAGACAGAAGATTATCACTAACAAGGTCTGAAAATGTTCAAATATTAATTGAAGGACCCTCTCTTTCGTTGCAAGACCACTAGGGTGTTTCTCTAATCCACACTGCAAATAAAAACTATGCGCGCCTCTATGCGCTCTGCGAACAAGCTAGTGACACATATTAAAAGTTTCTTTGACATTCTCTATTCTTTAAATCATATTCTCGATCCCTCTCAAGTATGTTTCTACTTTCATTTCTTCCTTTTTGATCTACACGCTTTTTATCGATTGTAAAAAACATCATGTTTTTTTACAACCCGCAGAGAAAGCTGTCATATCAAGACGACTGATCATGATGAAATGGCAGGCCTTCAAGTTAGTCTGAGAGCGTGTCATTGAAAAGAAAGGATGCAGACGATCAGAGCATTTGTATCACTAGCTTTATTGGATAGCGCATAGACTTCTACCGCATCACTAGCTTTCTTGGATAGCGCATAGATTTCACCCGCATTGTGAGTAAAAGGAACAGCCTCAGGAGTACCTGCTTGAATGCGACCTCTCGCTCACGACCTTCCACCAACTTGTAGAGCTCTTCTTCCCATTGTTGCGGGTCCCCACCCTGCTCTTTGAACTCTTCTTCAAAGAGTCTATCAATCTGTAATCACGTTTCAGCATGTTTCTTCGAACATCATACCGCTTCTTATTTATCAGAACTAGCAACCGTTTCTTCTATGGAATTAAATGCATCATTATTATCATCTCCTCTTAACTCATGAGGAAAATCTTCCCGTAATCATAGGAAACCTTACCGTAATCCATGCCTGATATACATCGACCAGTCCAAAACTGCGCGCGATTTCCGCATTAATGAGGGCAAGTTGCGAAGGCGTCGCTCCACCCAATCGGTACCTGTGCAAATAATAAATATATGTATGTCACGGCTAGAATTGATCAGCGCTTAGAATTGATCAGATAAAATCATATTCGGAAAGCGCGTGGTTGAAATAGTTTTAAAACATAAATTCAGCCGAGCTCGTACCCAGGAAGCTCTTATCTTAGACCTCAAAGTCATATGAGAGCTCATAAAAAATAATCTCAACAAATACATGTACAAATCAACATCTCTCAACAACTTCGGGATGTAGATCATAAGCTCTGTCGCATACTCATTCCTGAATGAATCTTCCTGATTCTTCGGTCCAACTTACTGATTGGCGAGTTCTGCAAACATTGTCGGGGTGAGAACAGAGTCGGCCATCGATGGAGTCCCGCAAACCAGAATGGATTGAGTTGGGCCTCGGAATGCATCGTATGGACGGCGTACATAAACCGGCTTAAGAGAAGGAATGAGTGCAGGCTGTTTCTACAACCCACACTGCGGTTGAAATCTAAGTGCTACCTGAACCTAAGCCGAAACGCTACTTCCGCATTTGGTAAGAAGCATACTGATTGAGTGTTTGTATATTACGATATACAATGAAGGGAGACGAAATCTCTGAAAGAATATTACCAGCTACATAGGCCGTATGCATGGAAAACAGATTATAACAATCTGGATTATTCAAATCCAAGGAATACAAAATCCAAAAAAGTTTTAAAAAATTTTGTCGGATTATCTCTAATCCAAAAGTATTATAGCTTCCATGCATACCGGATTAGTGAAATGTATTTGGATAACTGCTAATCCAAGCTCATAATCCTTTTGGATTGCTCCATGCATACGGCCTCAGAATATGACCTGTATGTATGTACATGTATAAAGATGTATATGCATACCCAGTATGATGTTCATGATTGTTTTATGTTCATAACAGCAAACAAACAACCCAGAGGCCAGAACTAAATCGAAAATTCGTGATATATCATCATATTAAGTTTCTTATGAATTGTGTTCATGATTATGCTTTTATAAATGACTTTAAAATCAAAAATTCATTAGGACTTTCATGAAAATTATCATAATGATCCTACTTGCACTCATTCCGGTCTCGCAAGAGAGCACGCGCCCTACTGAGATAAAATACTGACCTACTTCTGTAGAACTAGTGACTGCTCCCCGGGTCACATCTAGTGTGTACAGCAGACGAAGAAACGTTCCTTAACCCCTGGGTTTTCGGTCAATCTGTCTGTGCGGGAGTCGAACTTGCTACCCCTCGCACAATAACCAGCGCATAATTTCATCATACCACATTTTGATGACCAGAATATAGTGAACCGAGTTTTCGATGCAATAGTCTTTGTGCTTTATACCATCTTCGAAGCCATTTGAGAACTTACTATGGGCAAATAATCATTAATAATCTTTGTAGAAATTTTTGATAAAGACCTTAAAAGTATAGTAACATACCGGTTTCGGATGCATGGGAAACTTTGTTTCTGGAGCATTTCTTTCTTCTTCTTTCTGTTTTTCTCCGACTTCACTGTTCACTGCAAATTTATCAAGATTTTCTCGGAAAGATTTGGAGGAGAAAGCACATTTTCATACATACATATGTATAAAGGTTCATACATACATATGTATAAAGGTTTGAATTATTGACTACAGTGAGATTGGAATTCTGCAGAAAAACGAGAGAAGAAGAGCAGGAATAAAAAGACATAAATATGAGTTTAAAACGGAGAAACGAAAGAAAGCATTGAGAGAACAGAGCGGAAAACAATTACAGAAAGATAGACAGTTCTCAAGTTAAAAAAAAGATGAAGAAGGGAAAGAGAGAGGATGGGAGCGATTATAGAGAGCGGGAGAGTACGAACCCTAAAAAAAATTTGCAAACAAAATTAAGGTTTTTTTTAAAAATATTTATTTTCGAAACATGGAGCATCAGTATTTTTTGATTCCAAATGGCTGAATCCCTATGTTATACAAATGAGTTGAGTAGAATTGTTGATAATACCTTCTCAGAAAAAATTCATATCATTAAAATTGTTCTATCGGTTTTTCCTGTTTCTGAACTTTGTGTTGGTTTTATTTTTCGAAATGCACAATATAAGATACATCTAATAGAAATATTAGAACTTTCCCCAAAAAAGAGGGAGGAGTTTTCGGTTAACAGCCTAATCGAAACAATTGTTCCTCTATTCCTTACTCCCCCTCTCTCTCTCTCCTTCCTGCATTTTCAAGGTCTAATGGAAATGTATGAAACGTTCGCTTGTCTCATTTTCTCCACTTGAATGTTTTCGCATGTGTTTCTTCATTTAGACCCCGATGGAGTTCTCTTTTTAGTCCTGAGTTGTCACAGGCTCTAGACTGTGTTTCTTCATTTAGACCCCGATGGAGTTCTCTTTTTAGTCCTGAGTTGTCACAGGCTCTAGACTGTGTTTCTTCATTTAGACCCCGATGGAGTTCTCTTTTTAGTCCTGAGTTGTCACAGGCTCTAGACTGTGTTTCTTCATTTAGACCCCGATGGAGTTCTCTTTTTAGTCCTGAGTTGTCACAGGCTCTAGACTGTGTTTCTTCATTTAGACCCCGATGGAGTTCTCTTTTTAGTCCTGAGTTGTCACAGGCTCTAGACTGTGTTTCTTCATTTAGACCCCGATGGAGTTCTCTTTTTAGTCCTGAGTTGTCACAGGCTCTAGACTGTGTTTCTTCATTTAGACCCCGATGGAGTTCTCTTTTTAGTCCTGAGTTGTCACAGGCTCTAGACTGTGTTTCTTCATTTAGACCCCGATGGAGTTCTCTTTTTAGTCCTGAGTTGTCACAGGCTCTAGACTGTGTTTCTTCATTTAGACCCCGATGGAGTTCTCTTTTTAGTCCTGAGTTGTCACAGGCTCTAGACTGTGTTTCTTCATTTAGACCCCGATGGAGTTCTCTTTTTAGTCCTGAGTTGTCACAGGCTCTAGACTGTGTTTCTTCATTTAGACCCCGATGGAGTTCTCTTTTTAGTCCTGAGTTGTCACAGGCTCTAGACTGTGTTTCTTCATTTAGACCCCGATGGAGTTCTCTTTTTAGTCCTGAGTTGTCACAGGCTCTAGACTGTGTTTCTTCATTTAGACCCCGATGGAGTTCTCTTTTTAGTCCTGAGTTGTCACAGGCTCTAGAAGAAAGTCCTCGTTGATGTGGGCAAAATAAAATATCAAATGTATGTATGAGCATTCCTACGTGCAGGTTCTTTCTTGTCGACAAAGGAAGTCGATCTCCTGTTCTATCAAATTGATGAGCTGGGAGAAAATTTATATACAGGCTATGTTTGTGATAAAATTTTCTGTATCAACTTAGGGTTCATGCTAATTTTTTTAATAAGCACTTTTTAGATTCTATGGCTCACGTTGAAAAATGTAAAGAAAATCACTCCACTATCAGCATGCCACTATTTTTCTTTCTTCCAATTTTTTCTTTCTTCCAATTGGTGTTTCTTAGCAGCCACACAACTTTTTTCGAGCGCGTGGATTTTTGAAATTTCGGACTTCAATATTCAATTTTTCCAATGATTTGTACTTTTCCTACGAAAAACTCGAGAAATTTTTTTTCCAAGCACATACATTTCAATGTTTTTCGGGGTTTTTGGAGACCGCTCAGAATTTTTTACCCGCATTGCGAGTCAGAGAAACATCCTGATTGAAATCAAGTCGTCTAATGTCTTTCACCGTAACTTGCAGCAGTTAAGATAGCTCATTTCGCTTGCTCGCGTGATAGTTCATTCCATGAGCAAGAGATTTGTTGCATTTATCTACATTATTTGTTACCCCTTCAGGATAGCATACTTACCGTAGTTCATTGAGCTATTTCTTGACGAGAAATTCGAATTTATCGCTCCGTTTCGTTTAGAGCACAAAACATGTTTCTCAGGTTTACACTGCTTACATGAAATTTCGAAAAGTGGTCGAAAATCGTGACATGCTAGCGGAGGTTTCTACCAACTGGAAAACATCCTGGCAGAAACGGGTGTCGGCTGCATTTGAAGATGAAAGAACAAATTTAACATAGTTGTCACGCGGAAAAGGAAGCCTATTCTTCTCGGATCAAATTTCGCCGAATCGAGGACACCAAGTAATACTTTTTGAATTTGTTTGTCTTGAATCACTCAACTTTTTCTTATTTTGTTTTTTTGCATTGACTTGACTTTACATTGACCAGATTGAAGGTTTTCTCTCTCCACATGATTTTATTGTTTCACAGATGTAAGTATAATGTATGTAGTATATAGTATACATATATATAACATGTATGTATAAGAATAGTGTTCTTCATGATAAAAAAGTCAGCTTACTTTGCTATAATTTATAATATAAACTAAGCATGTTTGGTATTTTGTTTTCTCTTCTAGCCTGTAGCCTTGCACTCAGTATCTTCTTACGCTTAGCTCAATCAACAATATACTGTTTTCACTAATCCCAGCAGGATAGGGTTTTGATGTTTCGATGCCTCGGTTTTTTTTCCAACACAACATCAATGCAATGTACTGTTTCTCAGAGTTGAACTTTTCATCGGTTACTCCTTCCAATTGTTTCCCCAGGTAATGCAAGAGATAGAATCACGAGAAGGCCCAGAATAGCTGTTCGACCGAGTGGAAATGTCGAAATGATATCACAGACATATCGCCTGCTTAGTGGATTCAGGCCGATAAGCATGTTTGGATGGAGATATGATAAATGATACATTGATTAACTTCTCATACATTGAATCATTTGTTTCTCATATTAACAGCAAGTAATACGATTGATATCACAAGGAGATTTGGGGTTCCAAACCTTGTTTTCGAGTGAAACTTTCAGGGATCAAAGATCATCAAGTAATAAGACTTGAAGAAAACTTAGGATTTCGATTGAAAGGGCCTTAAATGATAAACTGGGCCGAATTTGATGATCTTTTTTCCTGCAAGTTTTAGTCGAATTGGTTTGTAACGCCTTTAGTAGTCTCTTTCTCAGTAGCATTTCTTAGCACGATCAGGGGTTAAAAAGTCAAGGCCTACCGTGTGTATGCGGACTTCCGTCTTCAACTTCTCAATTCTCTGCTCACATTACAAGAGCGATACTTTACGTAAAACTCTATTCACTCTCGATCAAACGACATTCTATTGCCGCCCGCGGGTATTTTTAGGCAAATTTCCCTTTACGGCAGTCATCTGAGTTCTTTTCAGACACACTATAAGCTGTGAGCACGATTTCTGTTGAGGATGCAAAAACATGGAGAAAAATATGTTGCGTTTGTTTGGTCAATGAGCGAAGGAAATGGCTCGTATATTGAAGCTAATGAGGAAACGGATATATATCGAAGCTAATTTCAAAGCGAATGTATCAAGCAATTGACAAAATTCCCTGGTCAGAAGCAGCAAACACGCGAAGATATCTTACCTCCAAGAGCTAACAGTCCATCAGGCGCTGTGTCCACTGTGACATCATTCACATATTGCACCGGGAACGTCGCATCTCTGCAAACGCACAAACCAAAATTTCGAAAAATCGTTACACATGCATGGTAAAGATTTTTCGAAAATTTTTTGGTTATGTTTTTTCCAAATCATAAGGGGGAGGGATCCTTATGTAAAACCAATTTTTTTCGCGGGCTTCTGTTTTAAAAATCGTAAGGGGGACCCTTATGTGAAAAGATTTTTACCGCCTTCGGCGGGTATCTGTACCTTGCAAAAACTAAAACCCCTGGGTGAGAGAAGCACCTTGTTTTCAACACCTGCGAAACGGCGTAGATCAGACAGACTAAAGAAGATAAACGAGTATGTGTGGTGTAGAAAAGAGAGAAACAAAGTTATAAAAACATCAATAATCAAAAACTTATTCCTTAAATTTAATAATGGTACTTTAAAATCAATTAACCAAAAATAAACTAACTTGAAAGTGTGTAGAATGAGACGACCGTCTTTGCCGGCCGAGACAAAGTTGTCCGGGTCACGTGGATTGAACGACATCGCTGCATCAGAATCCATTGAAAAAACGAGAAAAAAAATGAAATCGGAGAGAAAAGAGAGAGAGAGAGATAGAGAGAGAGAGAAAGAGAGCTCGAAACACACTGGCCATTCGTGACTCTACAGCCTTAAGAGCCTGTCACGGATGGAGCCGGATCATCCAGTCCAGAATCGAGCGCGACCTCAGGTGGCGGATAGAGGGATGCCTCCCTACAAATTATTCGTGCTGGGAGGTAGCGGGAGAAATCCCGCCGCGGACCAAAACTGGGTAGTATAGCTCGTCAAAGGAGGGTGATGCCGGACCGGCCTGGGCATGCCACCGGACAAAACATCAGCCGATACTCCGCTATACTTTTCAATGGCGAGTCGAGGCGCCAGTCAAATAGCCTCTTGTCTATCTCCGGTCAACGACAGGCGAGACGTCTCTACTCCCACCCAAAACGATGCTAGGCCGGCTTGACCACCCACTCACAAGGCCTATAGCATGAACAGGTTGCTACAACGATGTCCGCCTTCACAAGGTGCAGCATGACAGTCTCAGGACTGCAAAGGACATCAAAACCCTTCTCCGGACGCATCTTGTCCGAAGAACACGAGAACTTCTCTCATTAAAGAGAGTGTTCATAACCAAGTCTTCGATGCGGGATGCTTGCCGGCAACAACAACAACAGAGAAAGAGAGAGATAGAAAGAGAGACAGAGAAGGAGAGATAGAAAGAGAAAGAGAGAGAAAGAAAGAGAGAGAGCAATATAGACCTACAAAAAGAGTTTCTAAGCCAGAGAAGGCTATGAAAGCCAGAAGCTACGCAATTACGCTCAAGAGTAAGACGCTGAGCCTTAGTAGGTCAAATTGTAGGCGATCAATAAAGACGTACATGTGACGCTGTCCCGGTGACCGTGGAAGCTGGCGAAGGGAAGGTACGGCCGGCGCACATCCCATACATGCACTGTCGTGTCATTCACCACCGCGCACGTCGCTACTTGAGACCTGATAAGGGTCATGGTCACAATGGGAACACCTCAGGACTTCTTCGCCAAGTACAGTACTCAGTAGTTTACAGGGACTTGACATCCACATACAGTACTTGGTATTCACCGGAACTTCTTCTCCATTTACATTGTTTAGTACTTCACCGAGGCTTTTTCTTCGGGTACAGTACTTAGTACTTTAGTGGGACCTATTTTCCAACTACATTATTTGGTTAGTTACCGTATTTTCTTTCCAAGTATACTTCACCATAACTTCTCTCCAAGTAAAGTACTTATCAACACTTTATTATCATCAAATGATAACTGGTTAGTTCATTACTGACTAGGCTAACAAACAGATAACAAGAAATCGAGGAAAACATGCACATAGGAATGGACTCAGTAAATTACGCAGGATTCTTCTTCTAGTACTGTACTTAGTACTAAACCAAAACTTCTTCTCCAAGTAAATGTACTCAAACTCGACCAAATACTAAAAACTAACCCATTACAAGTAGGCCGCCAGTATACCCTTCCAATCGGCGCACTTGTTTCCACCGTATAAATAGCTCCCTCCTGTGAGCGGGACCAATCCCATACCTAAAAGGCTCCTTCCTGTGAGCGGGACCAATCCCATACCTAAAAAGCTCCTTCCTGTGAGCGGGACCAATCCCATACCTAAAAAGCTCCTTCCTGTGAGCGGGACCAATCCCATACCTAAAAAGCTCCTTCCTGTGAGCGGGACCAATCCCATACCTAAAAAGCTCCTTCCTGTGAGCGGGACCAATCCCATACCTAAAAAGCTCCTTCCTGTGAGCGGGACCAATCCCATACCTAAAAAGCTCCTTCCTGTGAGCGGGACCAATCCCATACCTAAAAAGCTCCTTCCTGTGAGCGGGACCAATCCCATACCTAAAAAGCTCCTTCCTGTGAGCGGGACCAATCCCATACCTAAAAAGCTCCTTCCTGTGAGCGGGACCAATCCCATACCTAAAAAGCTCCTTCCTGTGAGCGGGACCAATCCCATACCTAAAAAGCTCCTTCCTGTGAGCGGGACCAATCCCATACCTAAAAAGCTCCTTCCTGTGAGCGGGACCAATCCCATACCTAAAAAGCTCCTTCCTGTGAGCGGGACCAATCCCATACCTAAAAAGCTCCTTCCTGTGAGCGGGACCAATCCCATACCTAAAAAGCTCCTTCCTGTGAGCGGGACCAATCCCATACCTAAAAAGCTCCTTCCTGTGAGCGGGACCAATCCCATACCTAAAAGCTCCTTCCTGTGAGCGGGACCAATCCCATACCTAAAAAGCTCCTTCCTGTGAGCGGGACCAATCCCATACCTAAAAAGCTCCTTCCTGTGAGCGGGACCAATCCCATACCTAAAAAGCTACTTCCTGTGAGCGGGACCAATCCCATACCTAAAAAGCTCCTTCCTGTGAGCGAGACCAATCCCATACCTAAAAAGCTCCTTCCTACCTAAAAAGCGTATCGCTCTGTTTATGAAGGCGTGGGGACATAGTACATACATACGTGTTTAGTCAAAGTCGAGGCCTTGATTGTTTAATAGCAAGACCGCTTGAAAGTTCGAAAAGTCCTCATGATTGTCAGCCGATTCCCGTCAATATGGGAAGTCCTAACTTTTCAACAACAAAAACACAAGAGAAAATTTAAATCTATAATTACATGCCAAAGTGCGCATAGAAGCTCAATTTCAGCCAGCAATCATAGTAATAGTCGATTAAAAATACTGATTTTGTGACTTCTCTTTAGAAGATCATGAAAAGACCAATATTGGCCGGCTTTTCATCACGACTCTTTCTTACTATTCTAAAGCGAGCGTGCAGATTCAATAAGGATATTGATGAGACGAAGACAAGCTTGCAAGAATAAACAGCGAGTGTATGTTATAAAACATAGTAAAGAAAAGAAACGGCATGGATGTCGTTTTCAGAAGGCATGGATTTCGCCGGCATTTCCGGTGCGAAAAACATAATGTCTCTCGTTCAACCATTCCCCTCATGACTCCTTTCCCTTATACCTACTTCCCACAAGTTTACATCTATCAACAACCGACTAATCCCTTACCTTGACGAGCTTGTCTCTTCCTCCCTTACCTTGCCGAGCTTGTCTCTTCCTCCCCTTACCTTGACGAGCTTCTCTTCCTCCCTTACCTTGACGAGCTTATCTCTTCCTCCCTTACCTTGAGACGAGCTTCTCTCTTCCTCCCTTACCTTGACGAGCTTGTCTCTTCCTCCCCCTTACCTTGACGAGCTTGTCTCTTCCTCCCCCTTACCTTGACGAGCTTATCTCTTCGTCCCTTACCTTGACGAGCTTGTCTCTTCCTAACCCTTACCTTGACGAGCTTATCTCTTCCTCCCTTACCTTGACGAGCTTATCTCTTCCTCCCTTACCTTGACGAGCTTATCTCTTCCCCCCCTTGCCTTGACGAGCTTATCTCTTCCTCCCTTACCTTGACGAGCTTGTCTTCTCCTCCCCCTTACCTTGACGAGCTTATCTCTTCCTCCGCCTGTCGCAAAAAGATGCCTCGTATTAGGACAGAATGCGACAGATGAAACGAATCCGGAATGCGCATGGAAGCTAACTTCGGGCCTGCATGAACAGAAAAAAAAATTGTGGTTTCTGTCCGCATGAATCTTTTTTTTTCAAGGAATTCCCGAGGTTTTGGCAGAACTCATCCAGTCTCTACAGATACCAGTCATTCAAACTCAGGGGTTAAATAGTCATGTCAGACCTTCTTTTTGCGGGCCTGTTTTCAAAATCATAAGGGGGACCCTTATGTAGAACAAGAAATTTTTTGTGGGTTTCGGTTTTTTTAATCACAAGGGGGACCCTTATTTGAAAAACTTTTTCCGCCTTTGGCGGGGGTCTGTACCTTTTTTATGCACACTAAAAACCCCTGTTCAAACTCCATTTCATGATTCGTTTCGCACTTACAACCGTTCTAACGGTTGAACAGGGCTTATTGAGTCTTCTCAAAGATTGAGTGTTCGATTTAGTCGCATAAAAAAAGAAGTCAAAAGTAAGCTAGAGAACTTGACAGAAGTAGAAAGTTCGCCTAGATCATCAGTCGAAGTAAGTATTTTCACCCCTCCTCCATATCC
This sequence comes from Allodiplogaster pararmata, assembly GCA_964056735.1. Classification (NCBI taxonomy): domain Eukaryota; kingdom Metazoa; phylum Nematoda; class Chromadorea; order Rhabditida; family Diplogasteridae; genus Allodiplogaster; species Allodiplogaster pararmata. Next base: position 39,857,043 of record OZ057403.1, read on the forward strand.
ACCGTAGGGTCCTACCCGGTCATCATAGCACTCTTGACTTTGAATTTTTTTTCAAAATGTCTTTATTGGTTGTTGTTGTTGTTTTTTTCAAAAAACAACAACAACAACAACGGTCTTTGTTGGTAATTCTCACCGGTCACTTTTGCGCAAGTCCCAGAACTTGATGTCCCCAGAGTCATCTGCAACTGCGAAAAGATTCGCCTGATCTGGATTTATACAGAAGGCGACGTCTCTGATGGCCTCCAGAGTCCCACTTCTACAAAGATCAACCAGTTAGTTTACTAGCAATTGGTCCTCGGCATTGTGCTGGTTACGCGTTTCCGGTAAGAAAGAGACGGATGAGTTCTAGCTCGCCCGCGGACTTGCTTTTGCCCGTGCGCTTTTGCCCGTATATGCAAAATTAAAAGTCCACATCTATTGACTTTAGTCGAAAAAGTCCTTTGGTCTGGAACTTCCATTTATAATTACAAACTCATCGACCAATCGTTCAAATTTATCTCCAACGTTTCGGAAGATCAAGACGATACTAAGTAGATGTTCAGCATGACTCATAGGAAAAAATATGTTTTGATTTTTCAATAGGTCGATTGCTAAAGTAAGTAAAAAATTTCACTTTTAACTTTACGAAACCGGTTGAGTTTGAGTTATGGTTGATAAAACGTTATATTTATGTAGAGTAATGAAAAAAAAATTTCTTTCACTTTCATCTGGGAGAACTCTGATACATTCATTCCGAGTAAGGGAGAGAGGGTCGGTGGGTCATATCGAGTGAGGGAGAGGGTCGGTAGGTCATATCGAGTGAGGGAGAGGGTCGGTAGGTCATATCGAGTGAGGGAGAGGGTCGGTAGGTCATATCGAGTGAGGGAGAGGGTCGGTGGGTCATATCGAGTGAGGGAGAGGGTCGGTGGGTCATATCGAGTGAGGGAGAGGGTCGGTGGGTCATATCGAGTGAGGGAGAGGGTCGGTGGGTCATATCGAGTGAGGGAGAGGGTCGGTAGGTCATATCGAGTGAGGGAGAGGGTCGGTAGGTCATATCGAGTGAGGGAGAGGGTCGGTGGGTCATATCGAGTGAGGGAGAGGGTCGGTGGGTCATATCGAGTGAGGGAGAGGGTCGGTAGGTCATATCGAGTGAGGGAGAGGGTCGGTAGGTCATATCGAGTGAGGGAGAGGGTCGGTGGGTCATATCGAGTGAGGGAGAGGGTCGGTAGGTCATATCGAGTGAGGGAGAGGGTCGGTGGGTCATATCGAGTGAGGGAGAGGGTCGGTGGGTCATATCGAGTGAGGGAGAGGGTCGGTCACCCCAGAAATTTTTTTTACCAATTGGCAGTTTACCTATGCCATGACTTCTCTCTCCAGTTTGCTTATTACACAGAACATTCTCAAACTGAGTCTTATACTCTTTTTCCGGTTTTTCGGTCTTTTCGTACCCTACAATTATGTACCAATTCGTTCAATGAAATTAACTGAACCAGTGAAACAGAAAAGCTAGTCTGACAAGAATCTCTTGACGGGATCTGGCAAGCGAAGATCATACAGTACCACTGAAGAGTCTTTTGAACCAGAAATGATGAGATCCTTATCCGTGTTGTGCCATGAGATGGTCGTCGCAGAACGCGTGTGGTTTTTGAAGTTACGTTCGACTACAACAAGCTGTCATTATTTCAACAGCATTAGGATGAGACTTTTAATATACATATAGAGTACATCAGGGGAGCGCGTACCCTGCCGCGAGGCGGGAACAAGCGCGAGGAAGAAGAAGAAGATAGGGTACATCATTTGATCAAAGTTACAAGAACTGCATAAAGGTAACTTTTCAAAGAGAGGAGATTTCATGATGCTGTTTAGAACTCTACGCAGTGAATTTACGTACAAAAAAAATTAAGAAACCTAAACTTGAACAAAACTTCTATACGAGCAAAATCTCAGTATGAGGAGATGGAAAGGGGAAGAAAGAAGGGCACAAAGAGGTGAGATGGATAATTTAGGATTGAGAGAGTGAGAGATGTAGATAGAGAGGGAGAGAGAAATAAAGAGAGAGAGAAAGAAACAATAAAGAAATAGAGAGAGCGAGAGACAAAGAGAGATGATAAGAGAGAAGATAGAGAGAGACAGAGACAGGGTGTTTCTTTCACCCGCACTGGAAGTGAAAAAAATCTGAGCGCTCTTCAAAAAGTCCGAAAAACATTCAAATCTATGCACTCGAAAGAAGAAAGTTTCGATTTTTACCTAGGAAAATTCCAAATCTTCGAATAAAAAAATGCCAAACTCTTTTAAATTCTGGAAATCTATGCGCTGGAGAAAAATTATGCGGGTGGTAAGAAACACCCTGAACAGAGATGGGTGAAAGGTGAAAAAGGAAGGTACGGCCGGATACCCAACGAGACTTGGTCACTTCTCGTTGCCCTAGGGTATCAGAAGACAGACTTTGACAGTTCTCGGAAAAGACTGACTCTGTCCGGGTCTTTCTGTCACCCATAACACGACTGCTCCATTCGTCGAGGTGGTAGCGATCCAATTCTCTTAATAAAAAAATTAGTAAAGTTTTGCTATGGAAAACTAGGAAAAACTATTAATAGGTCTTTTAGATCCCACTCGTTCCCCCCCCCTCCATTTAGATCCAACTCAGTCCCCCCATTTAGATCCCACTTGGCCCCCATTTAGATCCCACTTGGCCCCCATTTAGATCCCACTAGTAGTAGTAGATTGCCCGCCGTAGGTCTCCGGCTGGGTAGACGAGGTCTTCTTTGACATGGCTCAGAAAACAATAACCTTACTTACATCATTTATCTAATTACATTTATTTCTCTTTCTCTCTCGGGGTTTATTTGGTTTTTTTTTGGTTTTTTTCCCTTTCATTTATATATATATATTTTTTTTTAGGGTCGCGACAGAGGTCACCTACACGCGGTGCGACTGTGGACGACGCTACAAGGCGTCGGACCCAATGGACCTCCAAAACAAATCTTCCCAATGAAATCTCCCGCAAGGGACAACGAGGACGGCTTCCCCCGAACCCTCATTTTTAGATCCCACTCGCCCCCCCCATTCAGATATTACTCGGTCATACCGGGTTTCTGCTTCATCTCACTTCATCTAGGCAATATACCGTTGTTCTGTCGGATATGCTTCACTCTATTACAGCCATGAATCAAATTAATCGTGGTTTCATTTAATTCATCACGGCAGAAGCCATGTCCATCTTGAAGATCTACGGAAGTTCAGTTACCGTGATCGGGGTTTCGACGAGTGCATGTTAACCTAAGCTGCAGGTAGGCAATGAATGAGACCGATCAAATGGATTTTTGTACGTGCCGATTGAGTGGAAAATGGGGAACTGCTGAAAAGACTAAGAGGATGATTAAATTAGAATGGAAGGAAAAGAGAATGTAGATCATTTTCGACGCGAACATACATATGCGAACATGTATATGCGCCTATATGTATATGTATAGTACTTTTATATATGTATAGCGAACATGCACCAACATAGCTGGTTCGGATACTATCAACTCCTGGCTGCAGGATCAAATGAGCATCACATCCTCGTGGAAATAAAGGATGATTTGGGCAGACCACCTTCTGGCGGTAGAATAAAGTGAGCGATTTGTGGGTTCGAACTCACCGGCAACTTTGTTCCATGCGACATTGCTGGGGGAGTAGAGGAGGTTGAGTCTCTTGCTGCGTGCCACTCTCATATCCACCGACATCTCCAGACCCTCTTCCAGGATGCGAAACATTTTGAGAACTTAAACACCGTTCTTAAGATTTTGAATAATATTTCAGAATACTTATAATGAATCTCACAGCTTTTTGACAAAAAAAGTTCAGACTGTACAAAAATTCAGAAAATTCAAAGGTTTATGAAAATTAAACGACTTTCTGTAGACACAACTACATTCTAACTTTCAAAAATATTCATATCGCAATAACCCTTAGAAAACGACAGAGTTAAAAGCTGTCTGAAATTATCAATAGGTCGATCACTAAATTAGGGTAAAAACTTCCACTTTTAACTTGACGAAACCAGTTGAGGCTGAGTTATAAATAAAGGAAAGTGTGGATTAGTGAAGATTTTACATACTTTTACTTTTAATTTTAGCTGTGAAAACTCTGATACATTCATTTTAAGGGAGAGGGTCGGTAGTTCAGTGACCCTAGAAATGTTTTTAAGGGAGAGGGTCGGTAGTTCAGTGACCCTAGAAATGTTTTTAAGGGAGAGGGTCGGTAGTTCAGTGACCCTAGAAATGTTTTTAAGGGAGAGGGTCGGTAGTTCAGTGACCCTAGAAATGTTTTTAAGGGAGAGGGTCGGTAGTTCAGTGACCCTAGAAATGTTTTTAAGGGAGAGGGTCGGTAGTTCAGTGACCCTAGAAATGTTTTTTGTCACTTCGCAGCTCACCTATGGAAAACGATCGCTACATGATAAAAAATAACCCTAATAGGCGGAAAACATTCGTTCTTTCACAACTTGCGTTCGATATATTCAATAGATTTCTTTTTTTATTTGTAAATCAGGATTTTAGAATAAAAAGGTAACCAATGTGTTTCTCTAACCCGCACTGCGTATGAAATCTATTCGCTTAAAAAAGGCTAGTGATAAAAATGCTCTGTTCGTTTGCACCCTCTCTTTACATTAGACACTCTCGCGCACTTTTTTCTCTCTCGAGGCCAGTCGTTGATTAGAGATATTGTAATATACATATATATCTGCGGGTAGGAAGAAACAGCCTGCAGGTAACCTCCACGGGTTCCCGCAACGACAACTTGAGAGCAATCATTATTGTGGTCGAGTGCGTCAATCGGATCACCCAACTCGACGACTCGCGTGAAGGAGGAACGGTAGGCACTGTTGTTACTCGTCTGTAAAAATATGGATGACTGTATCTTCATTTATCGATTCCGAAACAGGGTAAACCTCTAAGTTTTCGAGTACATTCAAAAAACTGTTCATAATTTTTGAGATTTGTGACAGTTAAGCTTAAATCATAGAGGATGTTGTGATTTTGTAGAATTGAAGTAACAATTTGAATCGCGCTATCGCAGATCGAGAAGGTGCAATCCTAAACCGAAACTATGTACGTATCTTTTTTAGTTGCGTTAAAAGAGAAATATTAAGAAAGATGAGGCGAGTGTCAAGATTGAAAACAGTAAGAATCAACATATTGGGTAGAAAGTAAGGAAATACAGAAAATAACAGTGAGTTTAAAAATGAGATATAATCAAGAGGATGAAGAAAATGTCTCTCCTGCTGACCCTTGCCTGCTTTCATAAAACATACATTAAGCGAGAAAACTAAGAAACGTTAATAACTTTTTCGAGAGAGTCTTCTGACTGGCTCCGATACACGCCACTGTCGCCTGTAGGATTGAAGTTCAAGGGAACTATCGGTGTGAAGGCCCTTTCTTCTTGCGAGCTCATCCTTAGAGATAGGCCTTGAACACACCGTGTTAATTTATGATATATACTGTAACAGTACCAAGAATACTGTGTCCTAGCAAAGATTAGCAAAACTTTTTATCAGTCAGAAGAAGCGCTTTAAGTCGTCCACTTTGTACCCTCAGGCACTCTTTTTGTGTTTAAAAGATTCCGATGTTTGCAGAATTACAAAGCAAGAGAAAAGCAGTGACTTTTTTTACTATTAAACGTTTTCAGATATTGCATTCAGTACGGATTGCACAACATTGAATAAAATTTGATATCTGATAAAACTCGGAAAATTGATTCTCCGGAGTCAGAGGGCCTTAATTTTTTCCCTGGCAGTCAAGATGTTTTTAGACTTTTGTTGACTTTTTAAAATATCATAATTAAGCTCGTTCCACTTAGAGTTTTTGTTTTTGTTTCAGCTCTACAACTCTGTGAATTAATCCCTGTAAGACGTTTCTGTGAACTATTCGATTAGAATTTAAACATTTTTTCACTTCACTCAAGTTGTTTCCTAAACGTTTCGTCGTTTCTTAGCTCAATTTTCAATTCATTGCTGCTTCAGAGCAAGCCAGAAAATTTTTTGAAACTAAATCTGAGCTGAATTCTTGAGATTTACTTTTACAGATCTTTCTTTCTTCATATCAACAATCATGGAAACGAGTGCTCCTTCTGCTGCGCTCCGTTCGGAAACAGAGTATATATTTACATAACAATAAAATATTTTGTTCTGCAAGGGACAGTTCGTTCTCGCCGTTGCTTATACTGGAAAAGGAAAATATTTCATGCTTCAGCGGGATAAAGAAAGGCACAGGTTTACTTGAAGGGGTTCCGCTTCACTTGGGGGGGGGGTCTTTTCGTTGCGTTTAAAAATTTTTTGAATAAGAACCTAAATAAAATACTTACATGATTCGACCATTTTTAAGGCTTTATGTCTTCGTATTTTTGATAAGTCTTTTCTGATGATGTAGATCTCATTGTTTCTACTAAAATGGGGTTCTACTAAAATCATTAGTCCTAATTCGAACTTATTACCCGAGGTCTCCAGGTACTTATACTAAAAAAAATTTAAAAGCAAATACTTTTCATAAAATGGTTGCTAGTTTAGATGTAATTACTACAGAAGAGTTTCCAAATAATTGGTTCATAAAGATGGAGCTTCTAAGAGTTAACTTTGAAGCAATTTTTTGAGTGCAAGATTTGCTGCGTCAATGAGAAACTTTTTTCCAGTTCATCAAAGAATCGCAGACGCCCTTATCGCCGACCGAAGCCGAAGCCTCAGTTTTCTGAGGTTTCTGCTGAGTTTCATCCAGACGAAATGAACACCTTGTCAGAGAGTGTGGATCAATCACTAAAGAACTTACCAGCTCAAAGCGAAGGAAGAGGCGCACCTCGTCGTCGCGGAAATAATCGTCAAATTCCTTCCGCGAGACCAATCAACCAAAATTCTCCCGTAAGGTCGAACGATCAAAATCCTTCCGCGAGGCCATACAACCAACATTCTCTCACTAATTCTCATATGAATCGTTTACAACCTCTCTATTCAATGCCGAGTTTGGCTCATGGCAGTGGATACCAGAACAATTTCGAAGCCAACTATGGAATCGCAGGTGTGGCTTCAAGCTTCGCACATATTGATGCTGATTACTACAACTTCGGTGCGGACAATAGGATCGCCGGTGCTTATGAAGCTCCTCAAAGGAACAGGTTGTGAGATAGTAGTAGAAATCTCGGGGTTCATGTCTTGATACCAGGGGTCATATACAGTTACCGGACTAGTTATGTCGGCGCATACATCCTCGTGCCGTGAAGTATCTACATTCTCTTCCTTTTCCTTAGTATTTCAAATTTCCTCTACTTCCCGGTCCATTCTTTTTAAGTTTTACCAATCCCTTTTTCAATTTTCTCGGTGAGTACGAAGATCCCTTGTACGGTCTCATTCATCCCTGTTGAAGTAGGCTTCTGAAGTTTTCATCGGTTTTGTAACATATATACAGATTCATTACAGTAATTGGAATGTTTCTTATACCGGAAACATTCATAGCTCACGGGAATGTTCTAAATCGTCTATTTAATACATAAGAAAATATAATATTCACAATCTAACCAGCTTTCCACATATATTCATCAAGTCCAGTCAACTCAATTGAGCACTGGTACAAAGTGCAGATAACGATTTTTAGGTACCGCAGTTTAACGGAAAATGGCATAGGTTATCTACACTTTTTTCGAAAATTGGTAAACGACTGCTTATACGAACGGAATGCTCAGAATAAGAAAAGGCCTGTGTGCATTACTATCTTGAATTCTCATATTTTCCTGTCTCCACTTTATCTGCCCTTTTTTCTGGCTTGCTCTTAAATATGTCTCATGATGAAAGACATTGCTTTTTCAGTTCATTTCAAGTATGTGAAAATACATATGTTTTTCTTGTATTATACTAATAGAGAGCTTTTTTCCAGTAACCGACGAGGTGGCGCTAACAGAGGAAAGCCGGGAAATACCCGCTTGATGTCGTCAGATGTTAGGATATCGAATCAAGAAGATACAAGACTTCCGGGGGATTCTCAAGGACGACGAACTAATAAACCCAAGGCCCCCTTCAGAAGACAAGATGGTCCCCGCTCTGAAGGAATCGCTAAACGGCCAGAGCGCAGAATTCCGAATCAACAGCAAAGTAAGTGTAACCTTTTTTTTTCGGATTTTGACATCAGAGAACATGTTTAAACCGTACTTGATGGTTTCATATATTTCCTCTAATTTAAAATGTTTTGTTTTATGTATGTTTTGTATGTTTGTAGCAGACCCGTCTGGAGGGGGGCAAGGGCCATCAGGGTAGTCAGGCAAGGGCCTATATAGGGTTTGTGTACCTCTTCATGATGATAATTTTGAACCTCGCATATTAGAATCAGCTCTTTTTTCTTCGGTGCTAATGATGAAGTTTTTCACAATTTACCGCATATCGTTCAGTTACGCTGTATTTTTTGACGGAAAGAGTAGGTTTACTGCCTGAGGCATGGATTGGTTTCCTTCTAACCCACTGAATAATGTTAACCAAGTAGATATTTATCGTCACACGATGAGTAATTCGAAGGGGTAGGTCACTTATATGTACATATAGGGAGGCGTGAAGGGTAAGGGAAGTGAGTGAAATCGAACCAGCTTCGAAAGTTCACAAACATAGCCTCAGACTACTAAAATATCCCTAAACCCTTCACTCTCTTTTGAGTTTGACCCCATGTTTTTTGTTGACGATTTCGGGTACTTGTGTTCACAAATAAGCGTTGAATAATTTTCTGTTTGAGAGTAAAGGGTTTGGTTTGAGAAGGAGTAAAGAGTCTGGTTAACAATTTTTTTATAGTTGAGAGAGAAATTCACGTGCTTTCGTTGAGCAGAACGCATACTTTCTATGATTTACAGGCAGGCGTTGAATGAGGCCGGTGTAAGGCATGTTCCTACGCGCCGAGCGAGTTGAAAAAGATATGGGGAAAGGCGAAAAGGGTGAAAAGAGAATTAGAGAAAAAATAAATAAGAACGCAAAAAGAAGAGAATGTAGATCATTCCCGGCGCGAACATGTACGCGCCAACATAGCTGGTCCGGTAACTATTTAACCCCTGTTTACAGGTAATTCTGGCGGATCGGAGAAGGCTAGCAATCTCCAAAATGAACTTGTTCCACGAAAAACCAAAAACTACACCAGTAACAATGAAACGGAGGAGTCTACTAAAACACTCCGAGGTTGGTTTTTGAAATTACTAATATCATTCATTATGTCGTTTCAACTTTGACCGAATGTCGTTTTATAACTCACAATTCGGGGTCTTGCACAGAACGTCTTACCGAACAACTGTGTAATTCTACGTATGAGTGTCTCATCTGTTGCCACGCGATCTTACCGAAACAGGTGAGTTTTCAGTTTTGGAAATTTGCGGTCGGTGATTTTTCACCTATTGAATCGTCTCACTCCCTCTCTTTTTCTCCTTTCTATCTCTGACCTCACTCTCTCTTCCTCTTATTACTCTTCTTATACCCTCACTCTTCCTCTCTCTCTCTCTCTCTTCTCTCTCTCTCTCTCTCTCTCTCTCTCTCTCTCTCTCTCTCTCTCTCTCTCTCTCCTTGGCTGCCGCCCTGCTCGTCCAGTGAATTACCTTTCAGGGCATTTGGAAGTGCAAGCAGTGCTACCACATGTTCCATATCTCGGGAGGATGCGTCACGGAGTGGGCGAAGAAGAATGCTGAAGGCGTCGAGAACTCTGTGTTAGATAGAGAGAAAGCAAGTAGAGAGGGAGAGCAAAAAAGAAAGAAAGAGAGAGAGAGAGAAGGAAAGCAATAAATACAGAGAGAGGCAAAAATAAGAGAGAAAGGAATATAGATAAGAAAGCGTTAGTTATGATCACCCCAAAGGTCCGCTCATTTCATGTTCCATTGTACAGGGATCCTGTCGTATTGATCTCTACACTATAAAACTTTTTGCATAATGCAAAAGATTTATGAACTGCTGCTCAGATGTTTGAGTTGTTTTCCGGAAGAGTTGTTGTTGTTGTTGTTGTTGTTGCCGGATGCAGCCGGCTTCGAAGAACGTCTGTGTTCTTCGTTTCTTGTTCTTATTTTTTTTCTTATATCTTCAAGAACGCTGCGAACTCCAGCGGCTTGGTCCAGAGGTCGATTGGAGACAGCGCGGTCGGGTGGCATGGGCAGTTGAAGAGATGCGCAACGTCGTGAGGTCCGGAAGAGCAATCGGGACACACGTCGGGGATGGATTCGTCAATGCGGTGGAGGTAGTTGTTGATGAATCTGCTGAATCCCGAGCGGAGCTGGCTGAGCGTGCATCTAGTCTTGCGGGGTAACTCCTCTTCTTCCTGGATAAGGGGCAGAGGTCTGCCTCCCAGGATGACGGCACCCTTCAACGATTGGAGTTCGTTCGAGACCATCATCGAGTGTACGGTGTTTGCGAATGATTTCCCATTGTTCGGATCCTTTGACATCTGTTTCGCGGCTTCGACAGTCTTCTTGCAGCTCAACACGAGGTTGTTCTTCATTGCGCGAGGGGGCGCCGGGCAGTCGAGGAGGCCGTGGTGGATGTGTTCTGGGTCCGACGATCTCGCGAGGTACTGCGCGGCGAGCATGTTCAGATGGGATTTGGTGCGCATGACCTTTGATTCGCGATGAATATGGTCAGTGTCGGCCATTTGATGATTCCCTGTCACGACGCGGAGTCCGGAGTTCTGAGAACGTTGGATTTTGGCGTGAGCGGAGTCCGAGAGGAAGGTGGACCAGGCGGGTGCGGCGTAGTTGCAGATAGCTTGCGAGATGGCTTTGAACGTGAGGCGGAGGGTTTCTTTTTGGTTGCCCCAGGTGCTTCCGGCAAGGGCTTTCAGTACGTTATTGCGCTGCGACATCCGTTTCGCGATGTCTTTGGCATGATGGCTGAATGTGAACATCGAGTCGTACGTGACGCCGAGTAGCTTGGCCTGGTTGACGGTGGGGACGGGTGATCCGCAGATTGATATGTCCAGAGTAGACTTGAATTCGAGACTGAACGGGTTGAAAAGCATGAGCTGGCTCTTGGTCGGGGAAATGATGAGTGACTGTTCTTTGAGGAAGGTTTTAATTTTCGTGATGGCCCTGCGTAGATTTTCGGAGGCGACGTTGATGTTGGGATCTGACGCCCAGATCGTGATGTCATCAGCATACGAGATGACGTTCGTGTGGGCATCGTCTGTGGGAAGATCGCGGAGGTAAAGGTTGAAAAGCGTGGGCGAGAGGGCGCTGCCTTGTGGGACTCCGTGCTGCCTTGTGGGACTCCGAAAGAGTAGAATTCCTCACTTCTCAGTGGTTAACAGGAAGTTTCTCTGACCCGCACTGCGGGTAGAAAAATCTATGCGCTATCCAAAAAAACCCGGAAAAACATAGAAATTTATTCGCTTGGAAAAACTTTTTTCTCGGATTTTCGTAGGGAAAGTCCAAATCATTGGAAAAATTGAATGTTGAACTCTGAAATTTTAAAAGTCTATGCGCTGGAAAAAAATTGTGCGGGTGCTAATAAACACCCTGGTGGTTAGGCCTTCTGTTATCGAATTTGAATGAACTCGAGTGGGTATTTTTTTCTTCAAAAATTAGCTTTTTTAAACTTTTCACCAGGTATATAAGATTGTTCAAGTTTTGCTCGAAATGAAAAGTGTACATTGCAGTTGGAAGTGCCCCTATTGCTCCGCTCCTAACTCCGAGATACCGTACACCTACTTGTGCTTCTGTGGTAAGGAGCGGAACCCGAGATATACCATGTCAGTCGAGACTGAGGCTTCAATGCCTGAGATCTAAGACATGTTGTCCGTTTTTGTTTCATGTTGTTGTTGTTGCCGGATGTAGCCGGCTTCGAAGAACGTCTGTGTACTTCGTTTCTTGTTATTCTTTTTTTTTTTTTTTTTCTTATATCTTCAAGAACGCTGCGACATCCAGCGGCTTGGTCCAGAGGTCGATTGGAGACAGCGCGGTCGGGTGGCATGGGCAGTTGAAGAGATGCGCAACGTCGTGAGGTCCGGAAGAGCAATCGGGACACACTTCGGGGATAGATTCGTCAATGCGGTGGAGGTAGTTGTTGGTGAATCTGCTGAATCCCGAACGGAGCTGGCTGAGCGTGCATCTAGTCTTGCGGGGTAACTCCTTCTCTTCTTCCTGGATAAGGGGCGGAGGTCTGCCTCCCAGGATGACGGCACCCTTCAACGATTGGAGTTCGTTCGAGACCATCATCGAGTGTACGGTGTTTGCGACTGATTTCCCATTGTTCGGGTCCTTTGACATCTGTTTCGCGGCTTCGACAGTCTTCTTGCAGCTCAACACGAGGTTGTTCTTCATTGCGCGAGGGGGAGCCGGGCAGTCGAGGAGGCCGTGGTGGATGTGTTTTGGGTCCAACGATCTCGCGAGGTACTGCGCGGCGAGCATGTTCAGATGGGATTTGGTGCGCATGACCTTTGATTCGCGATGAATATGGTCAGTGTCGGCCATTTGATGATTCCCTGTCACGACGCGGAGTCCGGAGTTCTGAGAACGTTGGATTTTGGCGTGAGCGGAGTCCGAGAGGAAGGTGGACCAGGCGGGTGCGGCGTAGTTGCAGATCGCTTGCGAGATGGCTTTGAACGTGAGGCGGAGGGTTTCTTTTTGGTTGCCCCAGGTGCTTCCGGCTAAGGCTTTCAGTACGTTATTGCGCTGCGACATCCGTCTCGTGATGTCTTTGGCATGATGGCTGAATGTGAACATCGAGTCGTACGTGACGCCGAGTAGCTTGGCCTGGTTGACGGTGGGGACGGGTGATCCGCAGATTGATATGTCCAGAGTAGACTTGAATTCACGACTGAACGGGGTGAAAAGCATGAGCTGGCTCTTGGTCGGGGAAATGATGAGTGACCGTTCTTTGAGGAAGGTTTCAATTTTCGTGATGGCCCTGCGTAGATTTTCGGAGGCGACGTTGATGTCGGGATCTGACGCCCAGATCGTGATGTCATCAGCATACGAGATGACGTTCGTGTGGGCATCGTCTGTGGGAAGATCGCGGAGGTAAAGGTTGAAAAGCGTGGGCGAGAGGGCGCTGCCTTGTGGGACTCCGTTTCTGAAGAGTCTGGAACTTGATACCGAGTCGCGGAAGCTTGTGCGTCCTGTTCTTCCTCTAAGGTAAGAGGCGAGCCATTTTTTAATGTAGTTCGGCGCGGTTGTTGTCTCAATGAGGTCGATGAGCTTGACGATGTCGATACTTTCGAATGCCTTGGACATATCAATTGCCATGAGGACCGTTCGACTAGCGGGACGTTTCTGGTTAAAACCGTCTGCGATGCTCTTCGAGAGAGTTACGAGGGCCGAGGTTGTAGAGCGTCTTGCCGTGAAGCCATGTTGGTGGTCTGCCGGGGGAATGTGCCTCTGTAGGGAGCCGAGTAATAGCCGTTCAATCACTTTGGCGACGGGCGAGAGTAGAGATATCGGACGGTAGCTGGAGCCTTCGGATGCTGGTTTGCCTGCTTTCAGGAGGGGTAGTATGATCGACGATTTCCATATCATGGGGATATTGTTTCATAGTTTACCAGCCTTTTGAGACACGTTTTTGTTTCATAGTTTACCAGCCTTTTGAGACACAAAGAGCGATCGTTTTTTGGGTGGGGGAGTCTACAATAATGATAAGCCTCCTGGGAGTCTACAATAATGAGAAGCCTCCTGGGAGTCTACAATAATGAGAAGCCTCCTTTCTCTGCCCTTAACCTCTAGCGCGCTTCTTATTAATCCAGACTCACTCGCTCGGAGAGCGGTCGTTTTTTCAAATTGTCAAGAATTCTAAGGGTTCTTTGTTGAACTATGTTATGTTTGAATCGCAGACCCTTAAATTGAGATCAGGCTGTAGCGCATGGATGTTTCTATCCCCAATATTTATATATGTATGTCAAGATCTCTAATCTTGAGGAAACAATAGGCCTCGTGAGAGGAGAAGAGAACGCGAGAGTGTGTGATGTGTAATAGACAGGATGCAGACGAACAGAGCATTTTTTTCACTAGCCTTTTTCTTGAAAGTGGATACACTTTTCCCGCACTGCGGGTTAGAGAAACACAATGATTGAGATTCTTCGTCTTTTTCAAAATGTATTCTCTTGCAGCAGGTGAATCTATGTTCGAGTCCTTTCCCGATTTTCCCGAGCCTATGTGTCATTTATAATACGTAATAGTGCTGTTGCTTCAAGTAAGGTCACGTAATTTCGCAAAAAAGTCGGATCAGAGGCCCTTTAAAAGCTTTTCGGACGACCACTACGTGTACTATCTGAGAGGAAGCGATGCTGCTCACAGGAAGGTTTTTTTCAAGAGACTGGAAGGATCCTGATTACAGTGGTGAGATCCCACATACCTGTGACAACGTGTGCGGCGGTAAGCGAGCTCCCGGCTGTCCTCATCCCTGCACGGACCTCTGCCACCCGGGGCCCTGCCCGGAATGTCCGGCTACGGTAACCAGAAAGTTGGTATCAGCTAATTGGTTTTTTCAGTGGTTGAGAAAAGGAATTAGAGGCGAAACGAAAGTTAACTTTTCGTAATAGAAAACCGCCCATGGCATTAGATAAATGAAGAAGAACTTTAACACGAGAGTGCTCTTGTTGATCGAAAAATTAGAAAGGCTTCGACTCACTCTAGAACATATTTATTCAATATCTGCGGCTTACGTTAGCATTCGATTTTTCAAACTTGTCTGAAATAGTCATGTACGCTAATGAATGTGTTTTGAAGATGCGACTGTGGATCAGTTTGCCAGACGGTCCGCTGTGGTAAACTCGTTTCTTTCAAGGTAAGCGTGTTTTGACTGGAGGCAAAGGTGTTTTTAGTGTGCAAGAAAAGCTACAGACTTCCGCCGAAGGCGGAAAAATTTTTAAAAATTAAGGGTCCCCTTAATTAAGGGGTTAATTGAGGGTTATGATGAAGAAAAAAAACGGGCCTGCGAAAAAAATTTTTTACATAAGGGTTCCCCTTTATGATTTGGAAAAACAGAGCCCCCCGACAGAAGGTCTGACATGACTATTTAACCCCTGCTGGGGGGGGGGGGTGAGCGGGCGATCGTTGGAAGTCTTATCATTTTGGTGAACTTTGGTATGCAGTACGGAACAAATGTACGCCTTCTGAAAAAAACTGAGATTGACAACTCTCTTCTTCTATGGCTTTCTCTCTTTTCCCTTCGTGCGCTTTCTCTCTTCTGAGAGTCTCGTTCTGTCATATGGAGTCTTAATGATCTTTATTATCTTGCTGACAGTGGTTAAATAGTGACCGGATCGATCCCGTCGGCGGTTACACGTACACACACTATTGATCAAAAACTCCCTCTTTTTTCTTACCCTTTTCCTTCATCCCCTCTTCTTTTTTCCTCCAAACTTTGAGCGGTGGATACATGTAAACCCAAATGGGGTGGCTCCATTTAACCCCTGATTGCTGATGGTGGATATAGAATTTTTTGTTATTACTTGCGCACTCAATTACAGTAGCTCATGCATTCATTAGTGGGTGTGGACTGTTGCCAACCAGATGGAGAGGCTGCTTCTTACCACCCACCAAAAAGTGTGTAGGCCAGGTAGACTGGTCATGACGAAACGATAGACTTACGAGAGATACTGTGTGAAAAAGAGAGAACAATTAGGAACAGAGAACTCGTATCACTAGATTTTTCGAATATCGCTCAAATTTTAATAATAACCTTCCTCGCACTTTTCCCCGCCTCGCGGCAGGGTACGCGCTTTTCTGGGATGTATGTAGGACAGACAGATCCAACCACTGGTAGAACCAGTTTCTGCCCGCTAGATCACTGCTACTGTATCAGCAGTGAGGAGAGTCAGATTCGTGCATGAGCACTACCGAGTTTTCTGAGCCCCTTGGTTTGGGTGGATCTGTCCCGGGTGGGAGTCGAACTTGCGACCCTTTTCACAATAGTCGAGCACATTAATATAATGCCACTCCTGGACTTGAAAAGAAACCGTTTATATGACTTTTTTTTCGTTTCAGAGTCTCTTTCTGAGGAATCCTTTTTCTGTCTTTTTAAAGGCAGTTCGTATCATTCTAGTTTTATATATAGATGAGTTCTAATGATGCTATCTTTAAGAAAATCTTTGTTTTAGTGCGAACTTGAGTGTGGCAAGTTGCTAAATTGCGGTCTTCATCAATGCTCGACAGTATGTCATTCGGGAGCATGTCCACCTTGTGGCGAGAGAAACAACATAGGTATGCAATGTCTTGAAAAACATTTTCTACGGTTTGAAAGAGTTTGAGGATAAATGTTTTCTTCTTAATGATGAATTAGGTTTGTTCATGTTTACTGGTTTTTTAGGAAGTAGATTTTGTAAAACGGCCATGCACTCTATATTAATCTTCCTCGCGCTTGTTCCTGCCTCGCGGCAGGGTACGCGCTCCCCTGAGATGCAGGACAGGCCTATCCTGGTAGAACAAGTGGCTGCCCGCTATATCACTGCTAGTGTGATTAGCAGCAGTCGGGAGAGTCATATTCGTGCATGAGCACTACCAACATTTCTTAACCCCTTTGGTTTGGGTGGATCTGTCCGGGGTGGGAGTCGAACTCGGGACTCTTCGCACAATAGTCGAACACACTACCATTATGCCATGCCCGGACTAAAGGCCATGCACTCTAACGGTGCAAATTTAGTTTTCCAAAAAGTTTTCTTTTATTGAATTATTTGTTAACCCTAGACTATTATATACATATTTGTTGACACTTTCATCATAAATCGAGGTGATAGCCTGAATTCTCGCATTGTTTTGTTTCAAAGGTTTTCTCTCCATTTTTTTGCAAAAGGTAGTAAATGTTTTTGAAAATCCAATGAGTTCTCCTTACTTTAAAGGCGTGATACATATACATATAAACATACTTTTTCAGATTGTCATTGTGGCCAAATGCACCGCGAAGCGATCTGTGGTGATGTGGAGAAGTTCAGCTGCGGTAAGAAATGTGACGGTTTGTACAGCTGCGGGAAGCATACATGCGAGAAAAAGTCAGTCCGGATGTCAATCAATGAAAAGGGGAAATTACAACAACAAAAAAACCCGAGAGAGAAGAAGAAATAAATGTAATTAGATAAAATATGTAAGTAAGGATATTGTTTCATATTGAGCCATAACCAAGAAGACCTCGTCTACCCAGCCGGAGACCTTCGGCGGGCAAACTGCAACAACAAAAAGAGAAAATTACTTCTTTTTTTCTACTTTTTAATTCCAGACCGTGAGAAACTGACAACAGGCAAAAAAATTTTTGAAACTACTTGAGTATGTAGTTCCATTAGCCTTAACTTGACCCGAGCAGGTCTAGTCTGAATCAAAGAGAAAACTTGACACACTCGGGCGAATGACCTATTAAAAATCAAGACTCATTTTACTCATGACTCAAACTCAAAATCTTATTAATAAAAAGACGCTTTAATAATTGAATGATCCATTCAGTAATGTAAGTATTTTTTGAATTGAACGTGACAAAAAACCTTTTTCCAACGTATTTACTCATGTTTCGCCTGAATCAGAGTTTTCTCCTTAGAAAACTGTGTTTCTGAGCGTTGATTTCATATATCGAAGTGTCCGATGTTTTCCGTTTTTGTTTCTGATCACCAGGTTTTTATTCACCTCCAAGTTTTTGTTTTTTGATGAACATCAGTTTTTTGTTCCAACTGTCAAGCTGACGAATTTCAATTGTAGATGCCATGAAAGAGGAGAAAATGACAATTGTGGTCCGTGCCCTCATTCAGCAGCCCGAGTGACCAATTGCCCTTGTGGAAAACAAAAGGTTATTTGAAAGTCTTTCTACTTCAGTTTTTGTCTGACTATTTTTTATTGTTTCTCTTTTCTACTATAATAGTACAAATAGTGATGATAATTTTACTACCTCACGCTTGTTTCCGCCTCGCGGCATGGTACGCGCTTCCCTGACACGTACAACGAACCTATCCTAATAGAACCAGTGGCTACTTACTAGATCACTGCTATTGTGTGTAGCAGCAGTCGGGAGAGTCAGATCCATGCTAAAGCACTACCAACTTTCTCATTCCGCTTGGTTTTCGTGGGCCTGTCCAGGGTGTGAGTCGAACTCGGGACTTTTCGCGCAATAGTCGAACACACTATCATTATGCCACGCCCGGACGCTTGTGTACTCATTCCACATATGCCTTTATCTTGATGAATGAACTAAATGTGAGAAACTGTTATTATTACTTTCTTTTATCTACTCTTTCTTTATTTATTTTCTTTGTTGATATATGTATCGTCTTTTTACAGTTATCCGCCTTGGGAGAAAAGCGCAAAGAATGCACAGACCCAATCCCAACGTGCAGAGAGCCTTGCGATAAGGTTTTAGGTTGTGGAACTGAAGGTAATGCTCATTACCTTAATCTCTTCATATAAAAGTGAGCTAGCTATCGAATAGTACACTATACATCACCGTAATCGATTACCGTAATGTATACATAAAATTAACGCAATGGATTCATGAAATCAGTGTGCTAGCTATCAAGTGGCACATTATACATCCCAACATGTACTGAACTTGAGGCGAAACAGGTTTCAGTGGGTTAATGAAGAAAAATTTATTTATTTACAGGGTAGCCCATGTATTCGACAACGCGTTTACAAATGTGTATTTCAGTGCATAAGTGAGCGAGAAAGCTCAAATTTGTACATTTATTAGCTCACATTAATAGAAACATTGGTTCGAAAAATCACTCGATTCGGTCTCCTTGGGAACGAACTACAGCCCGAAGTCGCTTTGGGAATGCTTTGATCACTCGACGATTGTATTTGTCGTTGATCTTCGACCACTCCTCCTACAGGGATTTTTTTTTAGAGACTCCAGATTCGAGTGGGGATGAGCATTGACTTTGCTCTCAAGGTAGGTTGTTGTTGTTGTTGTTGTTGTTGTCTTGCCCATAGGTCCTGTCGAGGGGAGTCCTTTTGGGATAGGTTGGTGGTGAGGATCCTTTTGAGTCCGGAGAGATTTTCTCCGTCTACACTCGCACCGCAGTCAGCGATCCTCTTGGCGAGACCCATTCGTTAACCGGAGAAGGGCAAGAGGTTATTTTACTGGCGCCTCGACTCGGCATTGAAAAGTATAGCTGGGTATCGGCTGATGTTTTGTCCGGTGGCATGTCCAGGCCGGTCCGGCATCGCCCTCCTTTGACGAGTTATACTACCCAGTTTTGGTCCGCGGCGGGATTTCTCCCGCTACCTCCCAGCACGAATTCTTCGTAGGGAGGCGTCCCTATATCCGCCACCTGAGGTCGCGCTCGATTCTGGACTGGATGATCCGGCTCCATCCGTGACAGGCTCTTAAGGCTGTAGAGTCACGAATGGCCACTGTTGCCAGTGTGTTTCGAGTCAAGGTAGGATCATATGGAATAGTCTAGCGGATTGAGGTCGGGCGATGAGGAGGGCCATTCTGCGCTGGAGATGAAGTCGTGAAAATGAGCCTTGCACCACGCCTGTGTTCCAATAGTCTTGTGAGCAGGCGCAGAATCTTGCTGGAAGACCCAAGGTGTATTACGGTAGTGGGAAGCAGACAAAGGAAGCAATACTTTTTGCAGAATATGCTGGCGGTAGTATTTCTGGTTGATTTTGACTCCTGATTCGACAAAAACAAGAGGAGTTTTGCCGGTGGCGGACACTTCGGCCCAAACCATTTCTTGTGCAGGATGGAAAGCTTTCTTAACTATTCTAATGGCTTCATTAGCTGCCTGTGAGTCCCGAGCAAGCACTCGCACATTTTGAGGATTTTAGGTCTCTTCCAAAGTGAAAAGTTTCACTTCCGAGAAGACTGTCCTAAGGTGAGAATTGTCGCGCGTCCGGAGGATTAGGGCGCGGCACCTTTTGATTCTTTCCTCCTTGTTCTTCAGAGTTCAGATGGCAACCTTTCAGTACGAAATGGAAGAGACTCAAATCCTCTTCAACGATTCTTTGAAGAGTGCCATGCGTGATAAGTTCATCTCGGAGGCCATTTTGTTCATGCTACGCTTAGCATTTCGACTGACGCGCTTCCTCATGGCCTCGATCTTGTTAGGGGTGCGTACTAATCGAGGATCACCTCTTCGGGGCAAGTCAGCAAGTGTACCGATCTGTTCAAACCGTTTGATTGCTTTTCAGACAAGATTGCGAGAGGCGTTGAGATCCTTAGCGATGCGCGTATTTGATCGATCAAGTTTG
Organism: Allodiplogaster pararmata; assembly: GCA_964056735.1. Classification (NCBI taxonomy): domain Eukaryota; kingdom Metazoa; phylum Nematoda; class Chromadorea; order Rhabditida; family Diplogasteridae; genus Allodiplogaster; species Allodiplogaster pararmata. The sequence continues at coordinate 39,877,164 of OZ057403.1, forward strand.
TGCAAGTCCAAAATGATAGAGCGTGCTCTGATAGTCCATAAGTCTACTAGGTTACTTGACAGGGAACAACAGGTTACCCTACCGCAACTTAGAAGTGGTTACTCGAGCACGTTAAATAGTTACCTTCATAGGATAGGTGCCACTGATTCTCCTCTCTGTCCTTTATGTAGAGAGGTAGATCATACTATTGTACACTTGTTTAACTGCCGTTGTAACCCCACTAGACTTAAACCGCTAGACCTATGGTATAGACCTGTCGATGTTGCAGATTTCTTAGCCCAATGAATGTTATTTTTCATTGCCAGTCTAAATAAGTATTTGCTGTTCTTGCTGTTGTCTGTGTAGGTTGGATTGTTGAATAATATGGATGGAAGGATGGAATCAGTTATTTAAAAAAAAAGCCAGAGCCCGAAACCAAAAAAAAGGCGAAAAGAAAAGAGGCAAAAAAAGTGAATGAGAGAGAGAAAGAGAGAGAAGTGAGTGAGTGTGACTGTGTGCTTGAGCTTTTACCCAGAGCTCGTGGACCCCCTTTCAACGTCAAAGGAACCGCACGGGCAACAATCATCATCATAGAGCGTGCCCTATGAGAGGCCCCCATTCTTTTGAGAATTGATCAAATAAAATGAAGTTCCAAACATGTAATAAAAACACATGTGAGAAGAACATATGTGAAAATTGGAGCTCAGTGTGCTCTATGAATTGAATTATAAACGCCGAAAGATTGGTTGCCGAATACATGGGCTACCTTGTACATATATAAGTTTTGGGATTTTTTTTGTTGAAAATTTGTGTGTAACCATGTAAAAATAGTTCATACTCCTCCTATTGATGGAAAAAAAGTATAAATCATTCTTTCAATTAACTTGAAACGATTTCACTGTTTGTTTAAAAAAGTTTAAGCCTTTGAAACAATCTGAAAATTCGAAATTCAACATTTCTACAAAAAACTTGAGTATGAATTCAGCGAAGCCGCATCGCTGTCGGGCGCGTTGCCACCCTGGTGCTTGTCCTCCCTGTACTATGAGTTCGAACCTGGCATGTCTATGCGGAAGCACAAAACGGACCGTCTCCTGCCAGGAGTTCCTAGAACAAACTGGTATGTCGTGGGAGCTAAAGAGTTGAAAGAGAGACAATGTCTCCTGCCTGTAGTAGTTGCTTAAGCAAGCTTACAGAGAGAACATGCTTAGAAAAAATTTCGTCGTTAGTCTCTTCTTTCTCTATCTGTGAATTTGGTTGTATTGAAATTTGGTTGTATTGAAATCACTCTTCTCGCGAATTTCCTCAGAAAATGTTGCTGAACTCTGCAGGAGGAAATGGAGAGGCGTTCAGATGTGAGAAAATGTGTCGCAAAAAGAAATCGTGTGGCGTTCATCGCTGCACAGAAACTTGCTGCATTCAGGAAGGACATTACTGTATGCAGGTTGGCTACGATATACATGAATTGGGTACGGTAGCTTTGTAAAAGTTACGGTAGTTTCGGGAACCATAGAACTTGGTGGAATACGGGGTGTATCAAAATCCTTATAATTGTGACTGGTTAAGTTTGGTACTTAGATTGTAAGGGAAGATGATAGCTAAGAATGAGCATAACCGTGAAAATATTTGTATAATTGTTTCATTAATTGAGGAAATCGCGTTAATTTTCGTAACTTACAAGATTCAGGATGGTTAGGTTGTTGAAAAAACGGATAAGTATTAAGAATCCGATGACTGGTTATACATTGGAGTATAATGAATGAATGAACATATTAATAATAATCTTCCTCGCGCTTGTTCCCGCCTCGCGGCAGGGTACGCGCTCCCCTGAGATGCAGGACAGACCTATCCTGGTAGAACCAGTGGCTGCCTGCTAGATCATTGCTTGTGTGATTAGCAGCAGTGGGGAGAGTCAGATTCGTGCATGAGCACTACCAACATTTCTTAACCCCCTTGGTTTAGGTGGATCTGTCCGGGGAGGGAGTCGAACTCGGAACTCTTCGAACAATAGTCGAACACAATACCATTATGCCACACCCGGAGACATATTATCTGGTCTATTATTTATTGAACATGTTATCGACTTTTTCACTGTTGGAGGTTTGCAACAAAGTGCTGCCTTGCAAAATCCACTTCTGCGAACAGCTTTGTCATCCCGGACAGTGTATCCGATGCATGGAAGCTTGTGAGTTTCCTTTAAATCCTTCTCTTTTGTTCTCAGGGTGTTTCATGGCGTGCACTCACGCCTTTTTTATAGGCGGGCCGTTTCCTCTTTATCAATCAATTCATCTACTGCTCTTATCCGCAGGTAGTAAGAAGCACCTGAATCAGACTGTTTCTTCCTACCCGCAGTTACATACATATATATGTCAATATCTCTAATCATGAGGGAACGACAGGCCTCGAGAGAGCGCGAGAGCGTGTCATGTAAAGATTGGTTGCAGATGAAAAGAGCATTTGTATCACTTGCCTTTTTTGACACCTCAGAGATTTGCGCATAGATTTCATACGCAGTGCGTGTTAGAGAAACACACTGACCTGAATATTAGAGAAGAGAGAGAAAGTAAGAGATCAAGAAAGGAAGAAAGCGGGGGGGGGAGTAGGTAAAAGAAGAAAGCGGGGGGGGAGTAGGTAAAAGAAGAAAGCGGGGGGGGGAGTAGGTAAAAGAAGAAAGCGGGGGGGAGTAGGTAAAAGAAGAAAGCGGGGGGGGAGTAGGTAAAAGAAGAAAGCGGGGGGGGGTAGGTAAAAGAAGAAAGCGGGGGGGAGTAGGTAAAAGAAGAAAGCGGGGGGGGAGTAGGTAAAAGAAAGAGATGGTTTGATTTCGTCGTGGCAAAAAAGGATGAAATTCCTTCGCGCTCTTCATTTATATCGTCCGAAAAAGAGGACACCGGTCGCTAGCAAGAATTAGACTCCTTGAGAGCGTATCTTTCAAGCCTCGATCAACACTACTGTCTTTACGTTCTTATACTATCCATCTGGAATCGGAGAATGTGGAATCGATTGCGCTTCATTTGCTAAGAAATCGATGTAAACTTCAACTTGAATAGAAATAGAGTCCTCAGAGATGTTGATAAAGATGTGGCTCTTCTAGCCTTCGAGGAGCAGTTCTGTGCATGTGGACGAACATGGAGAGATCCGCCGATTCCGTGCGGAACTCCGCTGCCCGAATGTTTCTTCCCTTGTGCCAGACCGCACGCTTGTGAGCACGAGCAGGTATGTACTGTACACCGAGGTCATAGGTCACCAGCACTGTTGAGACTGTTAAAAAAAACGCCTGTTTTTTTTAGCAATGGAGTCTAGAATAATGACTAGCTATCCTTTCTCCGCTCTTTAATTTTAGCTCGCTTCTCATTGTTCCCAGACTTTCCCGCTCAGAGCGGTCGTGTTTTTTCACATTTTCAAGGGTTACGTTAGACTTTTGTTGAACTACATATGACAGAGGTTAGGGCTTTGAAGAATATTAGAGAATAGAAAGGTTATAGTAGTGTATGTTGTTTGGAAGATAAAGTTCTGCTTTCAATTATGAATAACAAATGTGAAAGTCTGTTTCGCCCCGATCCCAGACAGAGTTCCGCTCTCTCTCTTCAGTGAGTTCCCAGAGAGACCGTAATAGAGAAATAATTGATGAAATTGAAAAATTTTAAAGAAACAAATTATGTCGGAGGGATCTTTTTCTGGCTTGGGGATGAGTTAGGCGATGGTCTTGGGGAGGAGTTAGGCGATGGTCTTGGGGAGGAGTTAGGCGATGGTCTTGGGGAGGAGTTAGGCGATGGTCAGATTACATGAACGTCAAAATATAAATACTTCACTTTTAAATTCTCACTTTCTTTTTCGTTCTATCTCTCATTCTATATCTCTCTCTCTCTTCATATTTACCTCTATCTGTTTTCATCTTTTTTTCTCGCAATATCTGCTGCTTTCTCTTCTCTTCCTCCATCTCTTCCCTCTTTTCCTTCTCTCTTCTCTTTCATAATATTTGTTCATGGGTTAACAGTAAACTTGCAAAAATGTTTATATTGCGGTTGACGTACCGAATACCGTAACAGAATGACCTCAAAACTAACAAATTTTGAAGTTTGTCAAGGTTGAAATTGGTAAACAAAATTTCTTGTAATGAAAAAGTTCCAATTGCCATAACTGAGCCCCCCAAACAGATTGTCTTGACTTGAGAATCAAAACTTCTTAAACCTATTCGAGCGATATACCTATTGAAAAATCAAGACATATTCTACCTATTTATTTGTTAGAACATAGTTTTATTTCGTGTATTTCTTTGAGAATAGCAGCTTAGACTTGTTGACTCAACTTTTTTGTCTTTCGGAGTAAAGTTGGCTCGTTTGATACAAATTTGAGTCTATGATTGAGTGGAAGGTCTTGAGGTGAGTCTATGATTGAGTGGAAGGTCTTGAGGTGAGTCTATGATTGAGTTGAAGGTCTTGAGGTGAGTCTATGATTGAGTTGAAGGTCTTGAGGTGAGTCTATGATTGAGTTGAAGGTCTTGAGGTGAGTCTATGATTGAGTTGAAGGTCTTGAGGTGAGTCTATGATTGAGTGGAAGGTCTTGAGGTGAGTCTATGATTGAGTGGAAGGTCTTGAGGTGAGTCTATGATTGAGTTGAAGGTCTTGAGGTGAGTCTATGATTGAGTGGAAGGTCTTGAGGTGAGTCTATGATTGAGTGGAAGGTCTTGAGGTGAGTCTATGATTGAGTGGAAGGTCTTGAGGTGAGTCTATGATTGAGTGGAAGGTCTTGAGGTGAGTCTATGATTGAGTTGAAGGTCTTGAGGTGAGTCTATGATTGAGTGGAAGGTCTTGAGGTGAGTCTATGATTGAGTGGAAGGTCTTGAGGTGAGTCTATGATTGAGTGGAAGGTCTTGAGGTGAGTCTATGATTGAGTGGAAGGTCTTGAGGTGAGTCTATGATTGAGTGGAAGGTCTTGAGGTGAGTCTATGATTGAGTGGAAGGTCTTGAGGTGAGTCTATGATTGAGTTGAAGGTCTTGAGGTGAGTCTATGATTGAGTTGAAGGTCTTGAGGTGAGTCTATGATTGAGTGGAAGGTCTTGAGGTGAGTCTATGATTGAGTTGAAGGTCTTGAGGTGAGTCTATGATTGAGTAGAAGGTCTTGAGGTGAGTCTATGATTGAGTGGAAGGTCTTGAGGTGAGTCTATGATTGAGTGGAAGGTCTTGAGGTGAGTCTATGATTGAGTGGAAGGTCTTGAGGTGAGTCTATGATTGAGTGGAAGGTCTTGAGGTGAGTCTATGATTGAGTGGAAGGTCTTGAGGTGAGTCTATGATTGAGTGGAAGGTCTCGAGGTGAGTCTATGATTGAGTGGAAGGTCTCGAGGTGAGTCTATGATTGAGTGGAAGGTCTTGAGGTGAGTCTATGATTGAGTGGAAGGTCTTGAGGTGAGTCTATGATTGAGTGGAAGGTCTTGAGGTGAGTCTATGATTGAGTGGAAGGTCTTGAGGTGAGTCTATGATTGAGTGGAAGGTCTTGAGGTGAGTCTATGATTGAGTGGAAGGTCTTGAGGTGAGTCTATGATTGAGTTGAAGGTCTTGAGGTGAGTCTATGATTGAGTTGAAGGTCTTGAGGTGAGTCTATGATTGAGTGGAAGGTCTTGAGGTGAGTCTATGATTGAGTGAAGGTCTTGAGGTGAGTCTATGATTGAGTTGAAGGTCTTGAGGTGAGTCTATGATTGAGTGGAAGGTCTTGAGGTGAGTCTATGATTGAGTGGAAGGTCTTGAGGTGAGTCTATGATTGAGTGGAAGGTCTTGAGGTGAGTCTATGATTGAGTGGAAGGTCTTGAGGTGAGTCTATGATTGAGTGGAAGGTCTTGAGGTGAGTCTATGATTGAGTGGAAGGTCTTGAGGTGAGTCTATGATTGAGTGGAAGGTCTTGAGGTGAGTCTATGATTGAGTGGAAGGTCTTGAGGTGAGTCTATGATTGAGTGGAAGGTCTTGAGGTGAGTCTATGATTGAGTGGAAGGTCTTGAGGTGAGTCTATGATTGAGTGGAAGGTCTTGAGGTGAGTCTATGATTGAGTGGAAGGTCTTGAGGTGAGTCTATGATTGAGTGGAAGGTCTTGAGGTGAGTCTATGATTGAGTGGAAGGTCTTGAGGTGAGTCTATGATTGAGTTGAAGGTCTTGAGGTGAGTCTATGATTGAGTTGAAGGTCTTGAGGTGAGTCTATGATTGAGTGAAGGTCTTGAGGTGAGTCTATGATTGAGTTGAAGGTCTTGAGGTGAGTCTATGATTGAGTGGAAGGTCTTGAGGTGAGTCTATGATTGAGTGGAAGGTCTTGAGGTGAGTTTATGATTGAGTGGAAGGTCTTGAGGTGAGTCTATGATTGAGTGGAAGGTCTTGAGGTGAGTCTATGATTGAGTGGAAGGTCTTGAGGTGAGTCTATGATTGAGTGGAAGGTCTTGAGGTGAGTCTATGATTGAGTGGAAGGTCTTGAGGTGAGTCTATGATTGAGTGGAAGGTCTTGAGGTGAGTCTATGATTGAGTGGAAGGTCTTGAGGTGAGTCTATGATTGAGTGGAAGGTCTTGAGGTGAGTCTATGATTGAGTTGAAGGTCTTGAGGTGAGTCTATGATTGAGTTGAAGGTCTTGAGGTGAGTCTATGATTGAGTGGAAGGTCTTGAGGTGAGTCTATGATTGAGTTGAAGGTCTTGAGGTGAGTCTATGATTGAGTGGAAGGTCTTGAGGTGAGTCTATGATTGAGTGGAAGGTCTTGAGGTGAGTCTATGATTGAGTGGAAGGTCTTGAGGTGAGTCTATGATTGAGTGGAAGGTCTTGAGGTGAGTCTATGATTGAGTGGAAGGTCTTGAGGTGAGTCTATGATTGAGTGGAAGGTCTTGAGGTGAGTCTATGATTGAGTGGAAGGTCTTGAGGTGAGTCTATGATTGAGTGGAAGGTCTTGAGGTGAGTCTATGATTGAGTGGAAGGTCTTGAGGTGAGTCTATGATTGAGTGGAAGGTCTTGAGGTGAGTCTATGATTGAGTGGAAGGTCTTGAGGTGAGTCTATGATTGAGTGGAAGGTCTTGAGGTGAGTCTATGATTGAGTGGAAGGTCTTGAGGTGAGTCTATGATTGAGTGGAAGGTCTTGAGGTGAGTCTATGATTGAGTGGAAGGTCTTGAGGTGAGTCTATGATTGAGTGAAGGTCTTGAGGTGAGTCTATGATTGAGTGGAAGGTCTTGAGGTGAGTCTATGATTGAGTGAAGGTCTTGAGGTGAGTCTATGATTGAGTGGAAGGTCTTGAGGTGAGTCTATGATTGAGTGGAAGGTCTTGAGGTGAGTCTATGATTGAGTGGAAGGTCTTGAGGTGAGTCTATGATTGAGTGGAAGGTCTTGAGGTGAGTCTATGATTGAGTGGAAGGTCTTGAGGTGAGTCTATGATTGAGTGGAAGGTCTTGAGGTGAGTCTATGATTGAGTGGAAGGTCTTGAGGTGAGTCTATGATTGAGTGGAAGGTCTTGAGGTGAGTCTATGATTGAGTGGAAGGTCTTGAGGTGAGTCTATGATTGAGTGGAAGGTCTTGAGGTGAGTCTATGATTGAGTGGAAGGTCTTGAGGTGAGTCTATGATTGAGTTGAAGGTCTTGAGGTGAGTCTATGATTGAGTGGAAGGTCTTGAGGTGAGTCTATGATTGAGTTGGAAGGTCTTGAGGTGAGTCTATGATTGAGTTGAAGGTCTTGAGGTGAGTCTATGATTGAGTGGAAGGTCTTGAGGTGAGTCTATGATTGAGTTGAAGGTCTTGAGGTGAGTCTATGATTGAGTGAAGGTCTTGAGGTGAGTCTATGATTGAGTGGAAGGTCTTGAGGTGAGTCTATGATTGAGTGGAAGGTCTTGAGGTGAGTCTATGATTGAGTGGAAGGTCTTGAGGTGAGTCTATGATTGAGTGGAAGGTCTTGAGGTGAGTCTATGATTGAGTGGAAGGTCTTGAGGTGAGTCTATGATTGAGTTGAAGGTCTTGAGGTGAGTCTATGATTGAGTGGAAGGTCTTGAGGTGAGTCTATGATTGAGTGGAAGGTCTTGAGGTGAGTCTATGATTGAGTGGAAGGTCTTGAGGTGAGTCTATGATTGAGTGGAAGGTCTTGAGGTGAGTCTATGATTGAGTGGAAGGTCTTGAGGTGAGTCTATGATTGAGTTGAAGGTCTTGAGGTGAGTCTATGATTGAGTGGAAGGTCTTGAGGTGAGTCTATGATTGAGTTGAAGGTCTTGAGGTGAGTCTATGATTGAGTGGAAGGTCTTGAGGTGAGTCTATGATTGAGTGGAAGGTCTTGAGGTGAGTCTATGATTGAGTGGAAGGTCTTGAGGTGAGTCTATGATTGAGTGGAAGGTCTTGAGGTGAGTCTATGATTGAGTGGAAGGTCTTGAGGTGAGTCTATGATTGAGTGGAAGGTCTTGAGGTGAGTCTATGATTGAGTGGAAGGTCTTGAGGTGAGTCTATGATTGAGTGGAAGGTCTTGAGGTGAGTCTATGATTGAGTGGAAGGTCTTGAGGTGAGTCTATGATTGAGTGGAAGGTCTTGAGGTGAGTCTATGATTGAGTGGAAGGTCTTGAGGTGAGTCTATGATTGAGTGGAAGGTCTTGAGGTGAGTCTATGATTGAGTGGAAGGTCTTGAGGTGAGTCTATGATTGAGTGGAAGGTCTTGAGGTGAGTCTATGATTGAGTGGAAGGTCTTGAGGTGAGTCTATGATTGAGTGGAAGGTCTTGAGGTGAGTCTATGATTGAGTGGAAGGTCTTGAGGTGAGTCTATGATTGAGTGGAAGGTCTTGAGGTGAGTCTATGATTGAGTTGGAAGGTCTTGAGGTGAGTCTATGATTGAGTGGAAGGTCTTGAGGTGAGTCTATGATTGAGTTGAAGGTCTTGAGGTGAGTCTATGATTGAGTGGAAGGTCTTGAGGTGAGTCTATGATTGAGTTGAAGGTCTTGAGGTGAGTCTATGATTGAGTTGAAGGTCTTGAGGTGAGTCTATGATTGAGTGGAAGGTCTTGAGGTGAGTCTATGATTGAGTGGAAGGTCTTGCCCTCCGTGCGTTGTTCTTGTCAGCAGAATGTGCATTGGTGGCCATGAGGTTTATTTTTTCTTCCGTATTCTCATATCTCACCAGCACTTTCCTAAAAAAATAAACACGACCGCTTGTTCAGGCGGGGTTTAGAATAATGATAAACTAGTGGGAAGTGAAAGATATATTCTATTATTTCGAGCCCTCCGCTCAGATGTTCGGTTGTTTTCATGTTTATTGAGAATTGCTGGTGAGCTATGATTCACATTTTGGCGCGAATTCAAAAATCTATGCGCCCAAAAATTTATTGCGGGTCGCAAAAAAACACCCTGGCTATGAATATTCTCTAAAATTTTCTTTTCGATTTGTTTCTTAACGCTTGTGTTCTTTTGAAGTATAACTGAAGTACATCAAATTACTTCGTTTTCTTAGACTTTTACAGATTTGGTAGGTCATTTCACACGTTAGCGAACAGTATGTGAAGTTTCAATGTCGCTATCTTCTAGTCTTCTGATGAGTTTCATGCATTAACGAGTTCAAGCACTGAAAGACAGTGATTGATATTTAAGCTACGCCGCAACATTCCATGCTACCTGCGAGAAATCTCGTGCGGCAAAGAGTGCGGTCTGACATTAAAGTGCGGAGTTCATAACTGCAGTCGCACCTGCCACACGGGAGAATGCGAGAAGGAGGCTGTACTTTGTCAGAAGAAGTGCAAGGTAGCTGTATCTCTCTCATCTTGCTTTTTTATTTCTGACACTCTTGTAATTTTGTGTATTTCTATCAATGCTACACTACTGTTGGCGGTTGATAATGTAACACTTCATCGCGTTGATCTCAGCAAGAAGAACATAACAAGTGCAAGCATCAAAAAATCTGCGATGAACTTTGTTCAACAACAACAACATGAACTTTGTTCAAGTTTGTGTAGAAAAAAGTACAGTAAATTTGAGAGAGGAGAGAGAGAGAGAGAGAGAACGAGAACGAGATGGAGGGAGAGAGGAGATAGAGGGAGAGAAAGGGTCAGAGAGAGAGAGAGAGAGAGAGAGAGAGAGAGAGAGAGAGAGGGACGGAGGGGAAAAGGAAGTCAGAACTGTTCAATCTCAACTGCTGTATGTCTTCGGCATACTGCGTTGAGAAGCTTTAAACGAAGTAGATAATCATGTCAGAAGCAACGACCAGACTGCGGTCACCCGTGCGATGCGATCTGCCACGGAGTGGATAAATCCCCCGAATCGTTGTGCCAATTCGCCGTTCCCGTACAATGCGGCTGTGGCAGAAGAAAAGGAACTATGAAATGTGTCGAGGTATCTTTTCCCCGTCGGAACAGTGTAGACGTTTTCCTGATTAAAAAAGCCGACCTAAATTGTAAGATTTTTTCCGATGGAAAGGTTTTGGTATGAACTTAGTATTCTGAGGGAAGTAGAAAGATTACATTCACGTCGGATTGTCACCTGGGGAGCTATCTGTAACTTGTCACCCACTTCTAGCTATCTTCTCATTGATTCAGGCTCTTCCACTCAGAGGGCGGTCGTTTCTTTAAAAAAAAAGGTTTTCAAAGATTCGAAGACATTTTTGTTGAACTATGATAACGTCTATTTTTCTCGATCAGGTAGAGAAGAACTATCGCCGGCTTCGAATGCTTCGAGAAGCGGAGGCGGTTGCGGAGAAAGAGACCGCGGGCGAAGAAATGATCCGATTACTCCGTAGATCGGCAAGCATGGACAAGCTCAACAGGTCAACCAGGCTTTAAATGAGCGCCGAGATATATTGAAAAGTAATTTCCAAAAGCGAAATGAGTGGATAGAGAAGAGGCAAATAGGAATAGAACGGAAGGAGAAGAGAATGTAGATCATTCCCGGCGCGAACATTTATGCGCCAAAATAGCTGGTACGGTAACATGTATGCGCCAACATAGCTGGTCCGGTAACTATTTAAACCCTGAGGTCAACCAATATCCCTTCCATAAATCACCAGCACTGAGAATTTCGAAAAAAACGTCCGTTTTTTGAGCGATGGGTTCTAGAATAATTACTAGCTATCTCTTCTCCGCTCTTTACCTTCAGCTCGCTTCTCGTAACCCCAGACTGCACCGCTCGAAGAGCGGTCTTCCTTCTCTAATTTTCTAAAGTTACCTTAGACATGGTATTCTTTTCGGTAGCGCATTATAGATCATCTGCACGTATTGAAAATGTAAAAGTGTATCACTCTATATGGGTCTAGGGGGGGTTAGTATTGATTGAACACGAGAACAAGGAGGAGCAGGTTGTTTCTTCCCACCCGCAGAGTTGAGAAGCGAGCTAGAAGGGCCCCCCGATCGGGTAATATAGGAGGTCAAAACTGTGAATGCTCGCTTGATACTTATTATTCAGTCTCGTTTTTCTGCTCACAAAGCGTTGTTTTCAAAGTTGTTGTACATAAAACCAATTTCTTGTTATGATTCGCCCGCTTTACAACTCCGGGTAAGTTGACGAGGCTTTTTTTCAGTTTTTGCTCATAAAACAGTGAGCCGCCTTACAGCATTCCATTAATTTCACAATTCTCCTTATAATTTCAACTCAATTTTAATTTTTTGTGAATTGTAATGTCCTAATCAATTAAGGAAGTCGATTCCTCATGACATTGCATGTGTTAGTACGCGATCCCCTGAAATGCGATACAGACCTTTCCTGGGGGGGGACCAGAGGCTGATCCACTGGTCAGCCTCTGGTCCCACCAGGTTCCACCTGAAAGGCTACTGTGCAACTAGCATTGGGGAGAATTATATTTCTGCAAGCACGTAACGCTTGAATGTTTGCAGCTTAAAATGTGATGAGCACTGCGAAAAAGCGGCTCGCAACAAACGCCTCGCCAACGCTTTGGATCTGGATGTAAATGATGCAGGAGAACTCCGCAGAGCCCCCATGATATCCTACTCTCCCTATCTGAGGTGAGCCTGGCATATGCTTAGTATTGATTGAACGCAATAAGAAGGCAGAGCAGGTTTTTTCTTCCCACCCGTAGAAAGAGTTTGTATAACAAAAGATAGCGCATATATTTTATGCGCACTGTGGGTTAGAGAAACACACTGGATCGGAGCGAGATTCTACTGTTTTTTTTACACTCAGAGGAAAATAATAGCTAAAAGTCTGTTTTCCGGAAAAAAAACTCATTGACGTCAGATTCTGAAAAAAGAAACTTGAAATCGTTGCTTTGGTCGGTCGCGTTGTAAAGTTGTTTTTTTTCACGCTCAGCAGTAGGCTGCAGTTTTGATTCAAACCCAGCAAAAAAATTTTCAAAACTTGTTTTCGGGGAGCAGCTGATAGGAGAGCCCGTGATGGTGAAGGAGTTGGAGAAGGCATTCGTTGAGTTGGTGAGGACTGCCGAAGCGGTCAGTTTAGTCTCTCGTTACCATGTTCCTATTGAGGTAGGAAACATTGTATTCGGACCAGTTTTAATTCAGTGGAGAGTCATAGCTGAGATTGGTTTAGTGGTTTAGTTTAGTGATCGGATTAACCGAGTTGAAGCCACAACATATGGAAGAAAATTTTGAATTTTCCTTTTTTTACAATTAATCCACTCCAAAGAGAGAACAAGTTCGAATTCAATCATGAATGAATGAATGTTTTATTCGTGTTGTTTGCAGCATCCTCTTGGTTATTCGCTCAGCAAAACCTTTCCTCCAATGAAAGTTGTTTTTTTCATCATGAAAAGAGTTTTCCCGCCGGGACCGGGAAATTCCCGGTTTTTGATCTTCCAAACCGAGTGGTTTAAACGACGGTGGTTATTAATCGTGACTTTAATGGATAAGCGGCCATAATTCCAATTTCGCTAGAGTTCTAATCAACAAACACTGAATGGTACACGGGCTGAACAAATTACTATTACAATTTTGGTTGGGTAAACATTAACTGAGTAAATTTTTAAAAGAGGCTAGAGTTTCGTTCGAGCTGTAGGTGACCAGAACTTTCTAAAAAGTTATCGTCGTTTGAGTTGGGTGGCTAGAGTGATGGGAATAGAGTGGAAGGTGAGGGGAGAAAAATTGGGCAATCTAAGATATCAAAACTGAAGACTCGCTCCCCTATGTGCTTGAACAGTAAATATCCAGACTTACTGAAAAAGTATTGTCAAGGGTGAACTGAAAATTGTTGCCCAATCTTGGACTTCGAAAGTTCCTTGTGGGATAGAAAACCGCAGTTGGCCTAATTAGGGATTCTGAAAGGCTCAAAATACATAAATTGTTAATTTTTTCCGGTGGAACATCGTCGATTGGTGCATGAATACGCGGCGGTATTCAATCTGGGATCGGAGTCGGTGGACTCAGCGCCGAAGAGAAGTGTAGTTGTAGTCGCTAAGAAGTCAGTTTTCAGATGAGATTAGGCGTCAAATGAGACCGGTCTAAGGCATGTTTGTACGCGCCGAGCGAGTGGAAAAGATATCGGGAAAGACAACAAGAGTGAAAAGAGAAGTAAAGTGTAAGTAACATAGAGTGAAAGGAAAAGAGAATGTTGAATATTTCCGGCGCGAACATGTATGTGCCAACATAACTGGTCTTGAACTAGAAATAACATTTGATTTCAACTCCTAGATGAGATATCATTTGAGAACACATATCGAAAATATATACTTAATGTTAATAGTCATTCTAGATGAAGTAGTTTTCCGGACGTGGCATAATGGTAGTGTGTTCGACTATTGTGCGAGGAGTCCCGAGTTCGACTCACACCCCCGACAGATCCACCCAAATCAAAGCAGTTAATAAATTTTGGTAGTGCTCATGCACGAATCTGACTCTCGCCACTGCTGCTATTTACATTAGCTGTGATCTAGCGGGCAGCCACCGGTTATACCAGGATAGCCCTGTCCCGCATCTCAGGGGAGCGCGTAACTTGCCGCGAGACGGGAACAAGCGAGAGGAAGATTTTTATATTTATCCTATATGAATAAGTTAGCAGATAGTAAGAAAGTTTACCTCAGTTGATGTTGTTGTTGTAGATTGCCCGCCGTAGGTCTCCGGCTGGGTTGTTGTTGTTGTCTTGCCCATAGGTCCTGTCGAGGGGAGTCCTTTTGGGATAGGTTGGTTGTTGTTGTTGTTGCCGGCAAGCATCCCGCATCGAAGACTTGGTTATGAACACTCTCTTTAATGAGAGAAGTTCTCGTGTTCTTCGGACAAGATGCGTCCGGAGAAGGGTTTTGATGTCCTTTGCAGTCCTGAGACTGTCATGCTGCACCTTGTGAAGGCGGACATCGTTGTAGCAACCTGTTCATGCTATAGGCCTTGTGAGTGGGTGGTCAAGCCGGCCTAGCATCGTTTTGGGTGGGAGTAGAGACGTCTCGCCTGTCGTTGACCGGAGATAGGCAAGAGGCTATTTGACTGGCGCCTCGACTCGCCATTGAAAAGTATAGCGGAGTATCGGCTGATGTTTTGTCCGGTGGCATGCCCAGGCCGGTCCGGCATCACCCTCCTTTGACGAGCTATACTACCCAGTTTTGGTCCGCGGCGGGATTTCTCCCGCTACCTCCCAGCACGAATAATTCGTAGGGAGGCATCCCTCTATCCGCCACCTGAGGTCGCGCTCGATTCTGGACTGGATGATCCGGCTCCATCCGTGACAGGCTCTTAAGGCTGTAGAGTCACGAATGGCCACTGTTGCCAGTGTGTTTCGAGGGGATAGGTTGGTGGTGAGGATCCTTTTGAGTCCGAAGAGATTTTCTCCGTCTACACTCGCACCGCAGTCGGCGATCCTCTTGGCGAGACCCATTCGTTAACCGGAGAAGGGCAAGAGGTTATTTTACTGGCGCCTCGACTCGCCATTGAAAAGTATAGCGGAGTATCGGCTGATGTTTTGTCCGGTGGCATGCCCAGGCCGGTCCGGCATCGCCCTCCTTTGACGAGCTATACTACCCAGTTTTGGTCCGCGGCGGGATTTCTCCCGCTACCTCCCAGCACGAATTCTTCGTAGGGAGGCGTCCCTCTATCCGCCACCTGAGGTCGCGCTCGATTCTGGACTGGATGATCCGGCTCCATCCGTGACAGGCTCTTAAGGCTGTAGAGTCACGAATGGCCACTGTTGCCAGTGTGTTTCGAGTAGACGGCTGGGTAGACGAGGTCTTCTTTGACATGGCTCAGAAAACAATAACCTTACTTACATCATTTATCTAATTACATTTATTTCTCTTTCTCTCTTGGGGTTTATTTGGTTTTTTTTTTGATGAAATAATAATTCAAAGTTAATCACGATAGAGAGAGAGAACTTGGTTGGAAAAATATGAATTTGGAATGGAAGCCATGTTTCATATGTGTCAAAACCTCGATAGAAGTCTCTTTGAAATTATGTAGAAAGTCTGACTTCAGAGATGTTAGTCGTGTTCCATTGGTACTCTTGTCGAGTATGGCAAAGTATCCGCAGCCCACGACTCAAATGAACAAGTCAGTCTGAAATTTTTTGTTACTCGAATTCAAATTTTTTTGAATTCTAAAAAGCTTCATTCATATCATATAAAAAGCTTCATTCAACAAAAAAAAACAACAACATTGATAGTGTTTTCTGACGCATTTTGACTCAATCATGTGATATTAGAGACATATGTTACAAGGAAGATATTGATTGATAATTTGGAGTGAGAAACAACCGGAGCCCTCGGATGGTTCTTCCATGATCGCTGTCCGCTCTACGATAAGAGCAGTTAAGAGGAGGGCGCCAGCCAGACAAGTAGATCAAGATGTCAAGCCGATAGAGGTATGAAAATCATGAATGATAGTCAACACAATTCCTATGAGTCATGATAGTTTGATGAGGAATAACTGTCCCTTTGATAGTTGACTCGTTGGAAATGCTAATCAGTATTGTATTGTATCAATATGTATGTATTAATATGTATCAATATCAAATATATCGATATCATAAATGGAAACCGAAAATTGACGGCAAAAGTATCCATATGTTGTACGGTGCTTCTGCTGGTAAACTCGCAGTGTCTTTACATATAGATTTGAAGTAGATCATCATAATAGATTGGAAGAACAGCGTTTAGGTAACGAATTCAGCCTGGAAGACTTGCGAGACCGGGTCTTTATTCCTCTAGCTCATGTTCAAGCGGGTTTGTATTTATTGCGAGGAATCCGTTATAGAAATCTTGTGGGTGAGCCTATAGATCCCGTAGGAGAGAGAGAGAGTAAGAAAGGGAGAAAGTACCTCTTCATCAAGCACGAAATGAAAAGTAACTTCAGGTCGCCGTGAACATTTTCGCTTCTCTCTCAGTAGAAGATAACTTCTCAGTGGGAAGCAGCAGTGCATCGGTCGCTTGTTTTATCTACCTTATCGATGTTTAATTCTGCCTTTTATGAAGGCATGTAATGTATAATTCAATAGACAGTAGTGTGGAACCATAATGTCGGCACTTGTTGATGGTCTAGAGACTAAATGGAATATTCTATCTCCGTATTCAGTATTTGGGGTTTTGCGAAGATTTTAAGTACAATTAAGAAGAAAACTAGTGTTAATAAGTTAACCACAAGGTTAACTTGTGGTTAAGTTATCAATACTAGTAGTTTTTATCTTGGTTAAACATAATTCAATGGTTTCTGGTTTTCACTTGACTGAGTTTTAGTTCACTGTATTCAGAGCTTTTCGCTTACCAGCCTAATTTTTTTACTGATCACCCATCTCGCTTGCGTGGAGGCTTTCTAATAGAAGCCTTGTTTCAGTTGGCTGGAGGAGAGGAGACATCAGTCCCCTCCTCAGAGAGTGAGGCAGTGAAAATGCCCGACTATTGGGAAGACCAACCATCGGAGGATAAAAACAAGCAAGCAGACGAAGAAAAGGATGCAAATAAGACACTAGAAGCGTCCTTGCATCACTTCTGATTGACTGTTCTCCTTCCACGTAGTCTTTCATTGTGTTATAAGAGGAGACAGCGTTGAAAACCCGCCGATTGAAACCGTGAACCCTTCTTTTGGAACCATGAACCCTTCTTTTGGAACCGTGAACCTTAATGGAATGGCAAACGCGATTAAGGATTTGTATGAAACGTGTAAGGACTGCTCCGTGTTGTTAGTCGTGTATATTCAACTTGTCACTGCCCGAAAGCTGTTGAGAGGGCCAATCAGAAAGTGAGGAACTTGAGTAAACTTATTCAACAGTTAGATATTTTTATTGGCTCAAGACTAGACTCATCAGCTCTAACAGGTGATGATCTTAGCATTAAAAAATGGTCACATAAAGGCCTGTTCTCTTATAAGAATTTTAAAAAAAAATGTTTACTCGGTTAAGAATAGATATGAAAGCTAAATAATTTTTTTCTTCCAAGTTTTGACATATGGTATTAGGAGTAGATAGATAAAACTGGTGATTACATTCTGTGAATTGTAACTGGTTCTTTGCATTTTTATCTGCCAATTGAAATAAAGTATTTTTTATTTAGTGAAAAAGAACATATCGAACAATATTCTATGAGATCACAATAGCATATTGAAAATGGAACTAGTAGAGAACCTTTCACTCGTAACACTATGACAGCAATGAAGCCTACCACATAATTCTTTCGCACGGGTTAGCAGTGAGGTGTTGATGCGCTCGCTTCCGGTAGAGAGAGAAGGCAGGTTCGATCCCTCCCCGTTGACTAGTTTTTGTTAGAGCGGTATTTAAGTGAAAAAGCGATGATTACAGTCTAAACGAGAAAAGCACTTGAAATTCTTCAAATTTCTTTGAGTGAGCGTAGAACATTGTATTAATCTGAGGAAATTATATTGACAGTATCAGGATGTAATAAACAGTAGCTATGATTACCAAAACTATTGATTACCCCAAGAAGAATTATGTGGTAAGATTCGAAAAGACTGACATGAATGCTCAAAATCAACACTGTCAGTACACGATTAAGCCTATTCGGTGAGCACCACCCCATTCCTTAGATCAAAGCAACGGGACCCAAGAAATACATTCTCAATCATCGTCATCTTCATCAGACGGGACAAATATCTCGTTCTCTTCCAAATATGTGGCGCCTTCTTTCGCGATGAGTCCTCCAAACCACAAAGAAGCGCACAGAACGGCGCTTATCTTCAGCATCTGTCCTGATTGCATATACGGCCGGGAACTGATCGCGTGACTCATGCCGGATGGGCTTGAGACTGTGCTATGGTCCTTCGCTTGGATGCGCAATGTTCTGCCAGAGATACAAGTTGCTAGTCGCAAGGCGAACGCGAGTCTGTCCATCACTGATGTAGAAAACTACTTAATTAATTTTATTTTCAGATTAGAATACTTCGGCCACAGTTTCAATCACCGAAAAACATTTTAAATGAATCGAAAACAACACTACTGAGTGAAGAAGGAAAACTTATTCTTCAGTAATAACTATACAGAAGTAAAAACATAAAAATAAATTAACCGACCAACATTCTAGCTAGGAATAAGTGAGAAAAAATTATACAAGTGTATAAGAATTAGTAATTACCAACTAGTGTTCCGAAGTTACCAACAAAACAAGGAGCTTCACGAAAGTTTTAAATGATTTTTTCAATGATAAACTCGTAATATACGGCACTTTTGCACTTTAGGGACACCCCCCTACCAGAGGTTCAAAAGGTCATACGTCTGACTTTCAAGAGAGAGCACACTTGCATATATAGAATGCTATAGAACCAATTGTATTCGCTTCAATTCTCTATATTGATATTGAGCCATTGAAATCATCTGACCCATTGAACCTCTGGTAGGGAAGTGTCCCTAAAGTGCGAATATATAAATATAATATATAAATATAGAACGCCTCTCTTTTTGCCAAGTAAAGCTATGACGTAAGTACTCACAAAAAATTATGTATCAAGTAGACAAAAATTGAATTCGAAAAAACAGAGGAACATGCTCAGTAACGATTTCTCTGCTCTTAAAAACAGAGGAACATGCTCAGTAACGATTTCTCTGCTCTTAAAAACAGAGGAACATGCTCAGTAACGATTTCTCTGCTCTTAAAAACAGAGGAACATGCTCAGTAACGATTTCTCTGCTCTTAAAATAGTGTTTCCACATAATGGCCTGTTAAAGCAGACTCCTCTCTTTTTTTCTAACAAATAAGTCTTGTCTGTACAAGATTTCCTTGTCTGACCCTTTGGACTAGCTTACTGAATTTCAAACATTTGAAGTCTTAGCTGGAAACTAGTACCGTAACTTGACAGTAAGCAAAAGAGAGAAAGTCCGAGGAATTCCGTTTTGCGAAGTTTGAGCTCCTAAGTTTTTTCATAATTTTCTGTTTAATCCTGTTGTCATGTGTAACTCAGTTTGTATTCCGTCTCTATAATTCCACAATTAGTTTTGATTTTTCATTACAACGAGCCAATTACTTGTTTAAACTGCATATATCTGAAGAAGTAGTTTTGAATGACTGAAACGTGGAGAGAGCTTTTTACCAACAATGCTTCTTCCTCAATCTTGGCGCAGGTTGCTTTCTAAAAGCCCTGTGAATTGTTTGTTAACGGTTTTCTTGTGTTATCCAGAAGGGGTACTTTTTGCGTTTAACCACCCCCTTCCCAACCAGGGGTTCAATGGCTCATACGTCCGACTTATTTACATTTACAAAAAATATTTTTACATAAAAATAAACGCTTAGGCTTAGAAAAAGTTTACGCTAACGAGGCCGTATCAAAAAATGCCACTCTCACCCCATTGAACCTCGGCAATTAACAAAGTAAGGCAAGAAGCCGTAAGGCATGAGGACGCCTTGAGTGAGGCCGCGCGTTTTATTTTTACATTAAAACATATTTTTACATTAAAAAAAATGCTTAGGCTTAGTAAAAGTTTACGATAACGAGGCCGTACGGCTTAGCTAACGAGGCAGAACAGCCAGGCCGTGTTTTAGGCGTCCTCATGCCTCACGGCCTCATGCCTTACTTTGTTAATTAACTTGAACCTCTGGTAGGGGGGGGGGTGGTGGTTAAACGCAAAAAGTGCCCCGAAAGGAAAGATTACTCGAAACTAAGATGAGTTTATTGCCTACCCCATCCGGTATTTTTCGATCCTCATATTTTAAACAAGTCCACTCTTACTTCATACTAAGTGGAGAAACCTAACGATCCTAAAGAAGTATTCGTTCGACTGTATAAACATGTAAACGGTGGCATTAAAGAATCTAACTGAAATGTATTCATTTCAAGGTAGTCATCTGCACACAAATCTTCTGGCATCATGGGTCGCATGCACAACCCCGGTAAGGGCATCTCACGATCCTCATTGCCTTATCGTCGCTCGGTACCAACGTGGCTGAAGCTCACTTCTGAAGATGTCCAAGACCAGATCTGTAAGCTGGCCAAAAAGGTTGGCTGTTAGATGGTGTATGCTGGTCCCCCCATTGAGGGGATTTCATGGCTGGCACTCACCGAGCGAGTTCCGTGAGTGATGTTCGGTGCGATTCCGACCACTGACATGGTCTCAGTTTTCTAGCCTTTTTTGTTACTTTTTTCGGTTCTCTATTGAATGTAAGAGCATTGAAAACAGGCTCAAGCATTGCTCACACTTTTTTCATAACGTGTTGTCCATAATTTGTTTGAGGTCCAGCTTTCATAATTTCAGGGTCTTCGACCTTCTCAGATCGGTGTGATTCTGAGAGATTCTCACGGTGTTGCTCAAGTGAGACGCGTCACCGGCAACAAGATCGTCAGAATCCTCAAGTCTAACGTGAGGTTTTGGTATTATTCTTGATTTGTGACACGAGGCTGCGCGATGATGTTTATCCTAATACCATCTTTCGGCTGAACTATGTGCTGAAATCTTTTATGGACTGAGCGCAAGAAATTTCTAAAATATTCATGATGTAAAAAGAAAGTGGGTAATGTGTTATGATGGATGATATCGTTTCAGGGCATGGCGCCAGAAATTCCTGAGGATCTCTACCATCTCATCAAGAAGGCAGTCAGCATCCGTAAGCATTTGGAGCGCTCTCGCAAAGATCGCGACTCTAAATACAGACTCATCTTGGTCGAGTCCCGTATCCATCGCCTCGCACGCTATTACAAGGTGTGCTTTAATCTCCTACTGTAATCATTTTTTTTTCAGTAATGGGGTATCAATGAATGGCCTTCGATCAAACAACTGTTGAAGTGATGTAGTTTCCATGTTCTCTTTCATAGCAAGAGGGTAATGAGATGAAAATCAAGTAGAGGATCATGAGAATACGAGGAAACATCGCGCGATGATTATTCATAACCATCTTTCGACTGAGCAATGATGCTGTCAAATCTTGACATGAGCGCGTTCCTCTGTGAGGATTCTCTAGTTAGATAATTTCAATGATTGATTAATCTAATTTTCGTGGAAAGCTCACTGCATGTTTTTCATCGGAGTGTTTTTGCAGTTTTGGCTCTATAAAAGTGTATGATTTTGCAGACAACGCGAGCTCTGCCCGCCTCGTGGAAGTACGAGTCTGCGACCGCATCCGCACTTGTCTCATAACTCTTCTCCAAATATTTGTTCTGTTGTTACTGTTTCAAATAAAGAATTGTTCTGATGCTCTTTTGTTAATTTGACATAAAATTGGCAGGAAGAGGTTCGAAATCAGGGATGTCAGAGAAGCAATCAGAAACACATGAAGAAATTGTTCCAACTAAATGAGTAACAGATCGATATAAGGCTCTCGTAAAAATATAAACGGTATGAAATTTTTTTGTTTCACTGTTGTGATCGTGATGTGAAAATAGGCAATCTATTGGTAAAACAAGGCGGCGAATTACAAAATTGTATAATTTTTTTCGAAGCACCGCAGGAGTCGTTATTGGGCGCTACGTTTGTGGACATAACGACCTAAGGAAGCGACGTAGGCTTTCCAGTTCTTTTCCCGTAAAAATTTTTTTATCTAAGTTATTTTGTTCAATTTTTTGTCTGTTTTTATTACTACTTAAGATAACACAGACACTTTGTAAATAAGGGGCGGTGTTTTACTTGGGAGGTCAGGTTACCTTCACTGATTTTTTCGCTCAGGGTAACGTTAAATTTATGCTAACGAGGCCGTATGGAAAAATTAGCCACATTATTGTGTTTGCCCATAGGTCCTGTCGTGTGGAGTCCTTTGGGATAGGTTCGTGAGGATCCTTTTGAGTAGAGGAATTTTCTCCGTCTACAGTCGCACCGCAGTCGGCTATCCTCTTCGCGAGACCCATTCGATAACTGGATCAGGGCAAGAGGTTACTTTACTGGCTTTTCCACACGCCATTACAAAGTATAGGGGAGTATCGGCTGATGTTTTATCTGGGGCCTCTTTCTAATAGGATATTTTGGATACAGCGTTCTAATTATTTTTTTTGGATACAATATTGTCATTCTAATCTTTCGATACAGTTATACAAATGGATACAGCGATATTTTGTGAAGGGCCTCTGTATCCATGTAAAGGTTCTCTCTCTAATCTTTTACAGTTTACAGCAAAAAAATTGAATCTCTACAGGAAACGGATACAAATTTACAGTTCTAGAGGAATAGCCGTTGATGTGATGATTCAAAATTTATTAAAATAAAATGAAGCACAAGTTTACTTGGGGGAGGGCTCTTTTCGGTGCGTTCAAAAAATGTTTAAAAAATACAACAACAAAAATGTAAATTTTCTTATGCGGTCTCGTTTGCCTAAGGCCGTACGGCCTCGTTAGCGTAAACTTTTTTTCTAAGCCTAAGCGTTTTTTGATGTAAAAAATCTTTTAAAAAGTTATATTTAAAAAGCCCCCAAGTGAAGCGCGGCCCCCATGTGAATAACAACCGGAACTTTTTTTACTCATCTTGTCTGGAGAAAAAAAAGCGCGAGGGGGCGAAGCCTGTGTCCACCAGAGAAAAAGACAGATTTGACCTAGACTGCAATCACACAAACAGAGAGTTTTTTTTTATCTTTTTCTCTGCGGCGATAGATTCTAAGACGCGAGAGTCGGCGAAACACAGGGCCATTATTAAAGCACGCCGCGCACGCACGCTGCACGCTAAATCATTACTAATGCACGCCAACGCGCGGGAAAATTCTTAACTCCGTCCCATGCGCTTTATTTAGTTTTTTTCATTTTTTTCTGCTTAGGCTTAAGCAAAAGTTCACGCTAACGAGGCCGTACGGCTTAGGCTAACTAGACCGTATCAAAAATTAACATAATAGTGCGTCAAATAATCTTTCTATGTTTCCCGTGCGTTGGCGTGCATTAGTAATGATTTAGCGTGCAGCGTGCGTGCACGGCGTGCTTTAGTAACGGCCAAACACAGTGATGTTGTGAGTTATTGAATAACATACACCATTTCTCTCATTTTTGAAAAACCCATCCTTTCTTTTCAAATTATCTTTATAAATTTTGGGGAAAGGAAAGGGGGGAGGGGGGTTTACCTAAGAAGGAAAGGGAGGGGGGCCCTAAAAGGGGAAGGGGGAGGAAGAGGGCCCTACCTAAGCGAAGACCTAAGCGGGGGGTAGGGGTCCTAGGGGGGAAGGGGGGGGGGAAAAGGGCCCTAAGAAGGAAAAGGGCCCTAAGAAGAAAAAGGGGGAAGGGAGTTTTCATAAATAAAATCTCTTTCTTAGTGAGAGATCAACGTATTTCGCATTTCTTTTTTTCGCAATGTCGCATCGCAATTTCGCATTTCAGTATTCGCAAAAGCGAAAGAATGGCTGATCACAAACAGCAATGTCGGCGAGAGAATCTTATAGAGTAATATGGCGAGAGAGAGAGAGAGAGAGCGATGAGAAGGAAAATGAGAAATACTCGCTCTCCGTTCATTGGTCCGTTTCTCCACACAAGATAAGTAAAAAAGTGCCTAAGAACCTTAAATGAAATAACTCTTCCGTTCCAGAAATCTATAAATAACCAAAATGCAAAAAATAACCAAAAAATTCAACAACAAAAAATAAAATTGAATTTTAGGGTAAATTGAATTTTAGGTCCCCACCTGAAAGCAATTACACATTAAGAAAGCAGGTTGTAGAACAGGTCCCCACTTCTGCTATTTCTCTCTCTGTACTGCTGTCTCGCTGTCTCTACTGACTATCTGCTCTTTCTCACTCTACTGCTGTGCCTTGTTTTTGAGCCCGAACGCGTGTGAGAGAGAGAGAAAGGTTGAGAAGTTTTTGAGCGAGAACGCGCATGAGAGAGAGAGAGAAAGAAAGTTAACGCAGAAATTTACTAAATGTCCCGTGTCTGAATACTGTTTCTCACTCTAATATTCTACCGGTAACAGTTTGTGACGCGTGGAATAATCTAAGTATCGATGTGCTCAAAACAGAATCAGTCCACTTATTCAGAAAGCTGATTTTACTGAGTTGTAATTTACTTAATATATAGCTGTGTTAGGAAAAACCCATTAGTTGTTTTAAAAATTCTTCAATTCAAAATTTGTCAGCGAACAGTGATAGTCCGCTCACTGAAGTTTCAAATGATATTTGAAAAGTACTGTTCAGCGCGAAAAAAAGAGAAGGCTTGTGATCATAATGGTCGCAATCAGCCTCCAACTGTAATTCGCTTATTTTCTCATTTTGATTATCAAAGTGACACGCTCGGGTCAACATCTTCAACCTCTGGCGGTATGCAAGAACATCTTTTGTACGAACAAAAGTGTTATCCAAACAAAAGTTTCGGTTTTCCATGGTTATCCAAGAAACATTTGTTTGTCTCAATTTTGTTTTCCAATTCGATTTTTTGTACAAAAGTGTTTTCCAGCTCTACCTCTGTATAACCGTTGTGGAAAACAGTTTTCCTAAAAATTCTGAGCCAATTAAAGTATGTATTTCCACCGTTTTTCTTGAATTTTTTGTCGGTTTTCGTTTATGTTTTCAAGATAAATTCTGGGAATAAAAGAGAAGAAGTTATGAGATATTTCATCTTTTACAAAGTTTGCGAAATAATTTTTAAATTTTATTTTATCAATTTTATCCTTCGGGAACTCTCAGGAGATACAAAAATATCTTATTTTGGGAAGAAAATTAAAAACTTCTTGGTTGACTTGGAATGATGAACCTACGGGGTTACCTTCAGTTCAAATATATTTGTTCAAAAAACTTTTTTGAAGAGACGAAGCCATATCATTTTTAATTTTAAATTAATATATTAATTAAAATTCTTTATTTTTAATTAATATTTTCAAGACATATTTTATGTGAATATTTTTGATACTTAAAAAGATTTACTAATATAAAAACAAAGATCCATTTCTCAAGAGAAGCTAGCCACTTTAATATGTTAGAGGTATTTTCAAACTATTAAAGAATATAGTATAACTTAAAAAGACATGAAGTCTTCTGTTATTTGCTATTTTTATAATTCTAAAAACTTTCTCCCTTTTCAGGTTCATATTAAAAATTTCTAAAAATAGTTCTACAAATAATAATAAAATGAAAGATTTCATTATTAGTTTTTATAATACATGGACAATTTTCTTTTAAAAGAAAATAGATTTTATACTTTTCTTACACAAAGTATTCCCCTTTTTGTACTTAAGAAAAAATAAATTTGTATAAACTAAAAAGAATATATATATATATATATATTGTTTTTTAAATATATCGCTAAAAATCAGAGGAGAATTTTATACTTTATATCAAAAAATTACAAAAGATTTACTAAATTTTTAGACAAAATTATATAATTTATTGCAAAAGAATCTTCTGAAATATCAAAATTATCCATTATTTAATAAAAAATTCTATAGTTTATAAATTTGAAAACTTTACAAAACAGTTTTTGAAAAAGATTTTTAGAAGTCTTTATAAAGTTTAAAGTTAATAAAATTATAGAGTTTTAAAAACTTTTTGTGGCACATTTATTCTCACTCAAAAATAGATGAAAAAATTTTAAAGTTTAAAATAAACTTCTTAATGAAAATTTGAAGATTCTTTCATTCGTCTCCGTCCGTAAGCGGTTGCTCCCCTCCCCGCACCATCTCTAAATCTTTTTTATATTTAAACTTATAAATTTTCAACAATTTTTTAATATTGTTTTTTTTTTAAAGTTTTGAATTTAAAAGAGAGTTCTTTGTTATACAATCTCTTCTCTCGTCTGTCAGAGTCCTTTCCCGAGAAGATTTGGCGCTCCGGGATCGTAGCGCCATGATGAGCGACAGAAGAGGAAGAGTAACACTTCGATCTCAACCTCCGCTCAACGCTCAGATCCCTTATTCGAGGGTTTTCCGATGTGGCTTGTTGATCTTGATAAAGCGTTTAAATTGAAATTGAATGAAAATTTATGACATCTTTCTCACAAAATATTAAAAAAAGAAGTAAATTTACAAATATTTTTTATATATATATATATAATTTATAAAAAATTGTATAACAAAGAACTTTCTTTTAAATTCAAAACTTTAAAAAAAAAACAATATTAAAAAATTGTTGAAAATTTATAAGTTTAAATATAAAAAAGATTTACAAACTACTCATAAAGTTTAATTTTATTGAAAATTTGAAAAAAATTCCCTGTAATTATATTTTTTAGTGATAAAAAGCATTGAAAAACTATGAAAACAATAAAATATTGCAATTTATGAAAGTCGATGTTCGAACAAAAAGTGCGACAGGATTTTTAAGTAACGGAAAACGTTTGTTTGTACAAAAGTTTTACCAACAAAAGTTTGTTCTTGCATACTGGAAAACACATTTGTTCGTACAAGTCTTTGACCATAAAAACATTTGTTTGGAAAACAACAAGTGGAAAAGAAAAGTCTTGCATATCGCCTCTGGATCCAATATTCCCTTACACCCATACTCAAACCATTGCGATAAAGTATATATTTGAATTTTGTGAATGTTTTGAGGTGGGGCTAAAGTATAACACAACTTTTACAGTGCATTTTGTCTCGTGTGGGGGGCTAAAGTTAAAATTCCCGACACGCCTTGCCTCTCAAACTCTACACGACCTTTAATTTTCCTATTCTTTTTTTCATAAGTTCACAGGCTTCCATCCGGTTCCACCCCTACAAAGTCAAACGTAGCTTTTTTGTGAAATTCATTTTCGATTCGGTTAGAAGCATATCTGTAACGGCTATGGAAATAGAATATTGAAAACGAGGTCTTCGGGCTTCTTGAGAAATATTGTGGTATTAGAGTTGCAAACAGGAAAAGTTCTTTTCTTTTTAATGACAAAAAAATCAGGCGGGACATTTCATTTAATTTAATCAAGAAAACGCAGCAATTGCAAAGTACTTGCGCCTTGCGCCCCCATTCCCCCTCCCCCCTAGGGCCCCTACCCTCCCTTTGCTTAGGTAGGGCCCTCTTCCTCCCCCCTTCCCTCTTTAGGGCCCCTCTTCCTTCCCTGCTTAGGTAAACCCCCCCTCCCCCCTCTCCTTTCCCCAAAATTTATAAAGATAATTTAAAAAGAAAGGAAATGGTGTGTTATAAGCGTGTTGCTTGTTGGTACAAACAAAAAACGGCCTCACGTCCTCGGCTTCATCATGCCTCACTTTGGTAATTGCCTTTCCAAAAAGCGTATTTGTAAAATACACTACTCACACCAATCACAAATCTCTTATGTGTTCATGACTACACTTTCTGCTCACAACTACTATGTATGAATAATTTTCATTTAGAAGTTTTTTCATCCCAAGATTTTCTCACGCAGCTTTCGAATGGTTCGCTTCAATTCGATTAAGTTCAATTCAGAGCGCCTTTATACGCATCACGAAATTTGCTCGGAGTATATGTTTAATTCCTGCCGTTAAGAGTCAAAGATTGCTGGAAGCAGCACAGGTCTTTTTCTCGCTATTAAAATAATCTAAGCGCGCTGGCAGAAGAGTATAAGAAAAACTAAAGTTGTACTCATGATCGACCAGGACTCTCTGATCCGCCCGATTCGATTTCAATCAGAGTTGCACATTTTTCGTTTTTAGGTTTTTTCGACAATTTTCGAGAAAAAATTTCTCGAACGTGTCGAAAAATTCGAAGAAAAAAAAGTTGGTAAAAACGCTTTAAATTGAGTTTTTTAAAGTGTTATTTGTGTGTCGAGATGGTTTCCATCCATTTTAAAAATAAAATTCGAGGTATTCACCCAGACTGCTTCATTTTGACTCAATCTTAAGACGTATTACCTGTCGAATTGCGGAAATTCTTGTTTAAAAAAGACACGAGTGCACTTTATTGGAGTGATTTACCAATCATAAAAATTTCTCTTTTTTTTTATAGAAATTTTGTCATCACTACGTAGCCATAGTTTTTCGCGGTTGTGTTCTCTTATGTTATCTCGAATGTAAATTGTTGTCAATTCGATTTCAATTTACACGCTTTTTCAAGATCAACAAGCCACATCGGGGATATAACATCATCGATTATGGGATCGGTAGCGACATGTCACGACTCCACTCCTCAGCGTTCTCTGCCTTCCTTAGGAATTGGGGACCAACGGTTTTGACAAAGTCGTCCCTCCATCTCATAGCAGGGCGACCATTCGTTCGCTTTGGCCCACGCGGGTGCCACTCTAGAACAGCCCGCACCCACCGACTAAATTGTTGTATGGGCCTTAAAATGTACATTATCATGTGTGCGTGTGTAGCTCAGTAGGAAAAGCATTCGCAGGGAATGCGAAAGGTCACGGGTTCGGTTCCCGTCACACAACACGATTTTTGCACAAGTTTCTACGAACAATCCGCTCCTCTGCTCGGTATAAAAATCCGTTGCTTGAGATCAACGAGGAGTAGAGAATACTCTTATTTACAAAATCGAGAAAACATATCATTAATCATTAAGTTAATATTAAACCTTCAAAATGACAAAAAATCTAAAACTCTCTTTCAGGGTTTTGTTAAAGATTTGACTTTCATGTATGTTTTGATGCAAACATTTTTAACACGATAGGTATAATGAAATTGGTTCAATTCTGTTATTTGGTACCGAAATTTGCATTCAAAATGGGTAAAATTTTTTCTGATACTCTGAAAGTGGTTCATGGACGGTTTTACTCACTGAGAGTTGAAGTTCAATCATCTCCAAGTGAAAAATGATGCACTTAATTGATTTTCGCATTGAGTTATAATAAATATTATATTTTACCTCAACAAACTGTTTTTGCCATTTCATCCCATATACTATCTAAAAAAATTTGTCGTGGAATCCTAGATTTTGTGATGCTAGGCATCATGAAATTAGGTTATTTTAGTTTTTCTCTTCAAACCCTTCGTATCATATATCATTCGCAAGCCCAAAAATTTTTCAGGTTTTTGAGAACTACATATTAAAAAATCAGAAAACCCGCAGACTCTTGCTGAGATGAAGATTTTTGCATTTAACGTAACTCAGTAAAAATGGAACAGTTTTTTTTTTTGAAGAACGCTTTCCAATATAGTGCGTCAAGTTATATAAAAACTAAAAAATCACACAAGTTATAGATAGGGTGCCTAACGGCGTTCGCAGATTTATGCGAGCGCTTTCAACTACAGAACTATCTCAAATAATATCTGGAAACTTCAAAAAATTTGTCTCTCTCGAGGCCATCTGCACTTGATTTATCCTTCTGCTGCTGACTGGTTTTACCGTCACTTTTCTACAGTTTTTTTCTAAATTCTGCTTCGAAGTTGAGTTTCTTTTATCAAAATTAGTAGTCCTATCCTTTTGCTTAGAAAATTCCGCATTATATCGACTTTAGTAATTTCGTCTCCCGTCATTGGACAATATGAAATAGGTTTTTTTTTAGCTGAGACCGTTTTTTTCTTCAGTATGTCCGTTCATCTTCGAAGTTTCAAAAACATCATGAAATGAGCATGAAATGATCGATAAAAAGCTTCAGCCAAAAATAAACTAATTTTTTCCTGTTCTTTTCGTTTTTTCGACTTTTTTTTCAAGCAAGCCTGGTCGATACCTTCTTTAAAACCAGCTTTTGCGCGTAAGATATTTTGATA
Organism: Allodiplogaster pararmata; assembly: GCA_964056735.1. Lineage (NCBI taxonomy): Eukaryota > Metazoa > Nematoda > Chromadorea > Rhabditida > Diplogasteridae > Allodiplogaster > Allodiplogaster pararmata. The sequence continues at coordinate 39,906,951 of OZ057403.1, forward strand.
AATTTCCTAATTGTGTATATAATACATTCTGCAGCTGTTATATATTTGTGTAGAATCATTAATGTACGTATAACAATTCACAGAACTAGTCATTTTTAGTTTTTTCAATGAGTCATAAACGTGCGTCACTTGCGTCAACCAAGTTCTCTTTCTGCCGCTAGAGTCGCCGTAACCCATGATCGTAATCTGACTTTGCGTTGGAGGTACTGGGAGCATTTCGCAGAAGGTTCTGCAACAGCTGCTCTCTCACTTTAAAAGGCAATTAACAAAGTAAGGCATGAGGACGCCTAAAACACGGCCTGGCTGTTCTGCCTCGTTAGCTAAGCCGTACGGCCTCGCTTCATTTCTCAGACTAATATGAAGAGTGAAAAGAAAGAGAGGTGGGTTCTTCAATGAAAAACCATCTTCAATGTGAGCTTTTCGCCGGCGACAGCAATCACTTGTGAAAAAAGCGAGTGGATAAACAAGGAATAAGTATGAAGTGAATGCGTGCTATGGTGAGACACCGAGAGCGGGCGATGAAAAAACAGAGAATGCCGTACGAACAGAGAATTTGTAAACATTTATTTTTGGATAGTTCGAAGTATAATACATAAGTTTCACACAAGGCCCGACTTAGAGAAACACCCTAACTTGTTGCTCTTCCCCAACCCAAAAACTGCTCGGAGCGCCTCAGAAAAACTTGAACTTCAATAACGGCAACTGTTCCAGGAAAGAATCTAAACTCAAATACCACACAAACTGTTTTTGCCATTTCATTAAAACTCAAATACCGCATTTGTTCAGGATTTTGATGAATTCAAAGTTTACGATATTTAATCTCATCTATTTACTCTTAATAATTCAATACTCACCAGTTTCTGACCGATGAAACCGATTTATGACGCAAAGAACCCCTTTCTGACTTGTGAAATCAATTTCTGACCCATGGAACCACCGAATGCCAGTTCTTCTCATCAGCTTCTCTATCGTGCTTGGGCTGTCTGCAGGACCCGCGATGATCTCAATCCTGCCGTTCGCCCGCCGAGCGAGCTCGTGAAGCACTGCTGTCCCATTGAAGAAAGGCTCAATATATAGGCTTGGGCTTATATATATAATAAAGGCTTGGCCGCTGGACCGTCAGAAGTTAGAGAGAGATAGAGAGTGTGCGAGGGAGAAACAGAGAGAGTAAGCGGAAGAGCAAGAGAATGAAATAGAGAGACAGATAAAGAAGGGGTCGGGGGGGGAATGAATCGTAACGGACATAAGACGGAATAAATTTCAGCTACAGTGGACTAGTTCATAGTTCTCTCGGAAAGACGTCCCTCATGAGCTGAGGTTCAAGAGATAAGAGAGTGAAATTATCGGTTGTACCTCGTTAGAATGGAATCAAAGCCGAGTTCGATAGCTGCTTTCAGCGCGGCCTCCCAGTTACGTGTCAGGTCGAACGCCCGATTCAGTGGGCAAGGTAAACCTTAAGTAAACCCCTTCGCTCGAATTTTATGACAATTTTCTACATGAAAAGTACATAGAACGAGAAGAGATTCTTGCTGTGTGATCACATCTCAAGCCGTTCGCAGACAGGAAAAGTTCCTTTCTGTTTAATGACAAAAAAATCAGACGGGATAAATTGTTTTGAAGCATCGGTAACGAATGTAATTTGTTTTGAAGAAGCTTTTCTTTTTGCTCAAAATATATCTGGAATCTGAACCAGTAGGAATCAACAAGAGCCAATCATATTAAATCTCACTCCTTCAGAGAAAGATAAATACAAAACTGCAGGAGTCTTCTAATGTTAAACTTCATAAAAATTATTCCAATTTCATTATATTCTCCCAATACTTCCATAAGGATCTCAAGTACCCTTTCTGTTTTCGTGTCACAGTCAGCCTTAGCAGACCCAATGTCTCAGCTTCCATGAAATTGGTAAGGGCTCTTCGTTCAAAGGGGCCTTCGCTTTGCATTGCTGATGAGGTACGAGTAGTGATTCTCAATATCTCTGAAGAAAGAGCATCCCCTGTCGATTGCGTAGCCTCACTCACCGAATCCTATGTTTCTTTATAGTTTACACTGTTTCCTTATCTTTTATCATGATACTGATAACAATGTTCTCTTGGTTTTGTACTATTTGATATGATTAGACGACCGTCAATTAGCTGACACAGCGATCCAAACCGTCGAAGTGAGAGAGTGAATGTGGACGACTGTAAAAAAATACCAGGTGCAGCTTCAATAAAAACCAGTCGAACATATATGATCCGATTTTTTTTTGGAAAGATTAATTCTTCCGATTCTTATTTTGACCCTCAAGCAAAAATTTATGGAGCGTTAGAATTCAACTTTTCACGTTGCAAAGTAATTTTTTGCAAAGTGATCCCGTTGAACGCTTCAATGTCTCACCACGAATTACCGTGAAAAGAAAAATGGACTACGGTATTACTTTTATAATAACTTTTACTGTTGGGCGTAATTTTTATGAATTTTACAGAAAAATCGTCGTATCACGACACTTTGTACCGCGTCACTTTGTAAACGACACTTTGTACCCGACACTTTGTACCCCGTCACTTTGTACCGCGACACTTTGTACCGCGACTTGAGTGAGGCCGCGCGTTTTATTTTTACATTAAAACATATTTTTACATTAAAAACGCTTAGGCTTAGTAAAAGTTTACGATAACGAGGCCGTACGGCTTAGCTAACGAGGCCGTACGGCTTAGCTAACGAGGCCGTACGCGGTACAAAGTGTCGCGGTACAAAGTGTCGCGGTACAAACTGACGGGGTACAAAGTGTCGGGTACAAAGTGTCGGGTACAAAGTGACGCGGTACAAAGTGTCGGTAATTCAAAAATCGTCGCTTTGTCTTAGAATGCATGTGTTCTTTTTTTGACCGTAGTCCATTTTTCTTTTCACGGTAATTCGTGGTGAGACATTGGAGCGTTCAACGGGATCACTTTGCAGAAAATTACTTTGCTAAGTTAAAAGTTTAATTCTAACGAACAATGAATTTCAAATAAACATAGGCGATGCTTCTGGCTGTTCACAGTCCAGTGTCTCAAGAATAACGCATTAAGTCTGTGAACTTGTATCGAGGAGGTGTAATGAGTTCGTCACATTGCCGACCGATGAAGAACGCCAAGTCATCGGAAAAAGGTTGTTAATCTACTTTTTTGCAAAGAAAAAGATAAATTTTTTATTTTTTCAGCGTTCTGTGCGCTTCTTTGTGGTTTGGAGGACTCATCGCGAAAGAAGGCGCCACATATTTGGAAGAGAACGAGATATTTGTCCCGTCTGATGAAGATGACGATGATTGAGAATGTATTTCTTGGGTCCCGTTGCTTTGATCTAAGGAATGGGGTGGTGCTCACCGAATAGGCTTAATCGTGTACTGACAGTGCTGATTTTGAGCATTCATGTCAGTCTTTTCGAATCTTACCACATAATTCTTCTTGGGGTAATCAATAGTTTTGGTAATCATAGCTACTGTTTATTACATCCTGATACTGTCAATATAATTTCCTCAGATTAATACAATGTTCTACGCTCACTCAAAGAAATTTGAAGAATTTCAAGTGCTTTTCTCGTTTAGACTGTAATCATCGCTTTTTCACTTAAATACCGCTCTAACAAAAACTAGTCAACGGGGAGGGATCGAACCTGCCTTCTCTCTCTACCGGAAGCGAGCGCATCAACACCTCACTGCTAACCCGTGCGAAAGAATTATGTGGTAGGCTTCATTGCTGTCATAGTGTTACGAGTGAAAGGTTCTCTACTAGTTCCATTTTCAATATGCTATTGTGATCTCATAGAATATTGTTCGATATGTTCTTTTTCACTAAATAAAAAATACTTTATTTCAATTGGCAGATAAAAATGCAAAGAACCAGTTACAATTCACAGAATGTAATCACCAGTTTTATCTATCTACTCCTAATACCATATGTCAAAACTTGGAAGAAAAAAATTATTTAGCTTTCATATCTATTCTTAACCGAGTAAACATTTTTTTTAAAAATTCTTATAAGAGAACAAAATTCTTATAAGAGAACATGTGACCATTTTTTAATGCTAAGATCATCACCTGTTAGAGCTGATGAGTCTAGTCTTGAGCCAATAAAAATATCTAACTGTTGAATAAGTTTACTCAAGTTCCTCACTTTCTGACTGGCCCTCTCAACAGCTTTCGGGCAGTGACAAGTTGAATATACACGACTAACAACACGGAGCAGTCCTTACACGTTTCATACAAATCCTTAATCGCGTTTGCCATTCCATTAAGGTTCACGGTTCCAAAAGAAGGGTTCATGGTTCCAAAAGAAGGGTTCACGGTTTCAATCGGCGGGTTTTCAACGCTGTCTCCTCTTATAACACAATGAAAGACTACGTGGAAGGAGAACAGTCAATCAGAAGTGATGCAAGGACGCTTCTAGTGTCTTATTTGCATCCTTTTCTTCGTCTGCTTGCTTGTTTTTATCCTCCGATGGTTGGTCTTCCCAATAGTCGGGCATTTTCACTGCCTCACTCTCTGAGGAGGGGACTGATGTCTCCTCTCCTCCAGCCAACTGAAACAAGGCTTCTATTAGAAAGCCTCCACGCAAGCGAGATGGGTGATCAGTAAAAAAATTAGGCTGGTAAGCGAAAAGCTCTGAATACAGTGAACTAAAACTCAGTCAAGTGAAAACCAGAAACCATTGAATTATGTTTAACCAAGATAAAAACTACTAGTATTGATAACTTAACCACAAGTTAACCTTGTGGTTAACTTATTAACACTAGTTTTCTTCTTAATTGTACTTAAAATCTTCGCAAAACCCCAAATACTGAATACGGAGATAGAATATTCCATTTAGTCTCTAGACCATCAACAAGTGCCGACATTATGGTTCCACACTACTGTCTATTGAATTATACATTACTTCTTCTTCTTCTTCTTCTTCCTCGCGCTTGTTCCCGCCTCGCGGCAGGGTACGCGCTCCCCTGAGATGCAGGACAGACCTATCCTGGTAGAACCAGTGGCTGCCTGCTAGATCACTGCTAGTGTGATTAGCAGCAGTGGGGAGAGTCAGATTCGTGCATGAGCACTACCAACATTTCTTAACCCCCTTGGTTTGGGTGGATCTGTCCGGGGTGGGAGTCGAACTCGGGACTCTTCGCACAATGGTCTATCACACTACCACTATGCCACGCCCAGACGGATCACGATAAGGATGAATTATACATTACATGCCTTCATAAAAGGCAGAATTAAACATCGATAAGGTAGATAAAACAAGCGACCGATGCACTGCTGCTTCCCACTGAGAATTTTAATATTTTTTGTTTTAATAATGAATGATTGTGGCTCATCGTACATAGGGCATACGGGCAGACCCCTCTATGATAGAATGACGGAACATATCCGTGCATCACGAAAACCCCAACTCCCATCTTATTCATCCAATGCATTTGCCCAACATTCTAAATCAGTACATAACACCACCCCTATTACCCTCACCGGTACAATCCTCACCATTGAACCCAATATAATCAGACGTCGCATCGCCGAAGCCCTTCTCATTCAGTCTCATGAACCATCCATAAATAACAGGACTGAAATGGCAGAAGAGCGTGCACAACTCTCTCTTCTCTCTCTCACAATACATATAACCCTCATGTACTTATTTCTTTCTCTCCTCTTCCTCCCACTCATAGGATTCAACCTCTCTCTTTCTCTTACAATCAATTATCCAACTCGCTCTCTTAACGGTATCATCCTATTTCATTTTCCTACATCACAATCAATTGTTTTTTTTTTTTTTCTCTTGCCATAGCCCGTATTCATTTTTTTTTCTTCATGTTTTTATTCCGTATTTTTGAGGTAATTGCTGATGATGGCTTTATAGCCGAAACGTGCAATAAACGACTAACCAAACTGCATCTTTTCAACGACTCAACACAGAAAACACATTATTAAATAACACGTGATAAACATATTGATATTTTTTGGCAAAATTCGTGATATGGTAGACTGCACACAGCCAGCTGTATCGCCTATTTTTGACTTGAAAGAGAGTGAGAAAAAAGAAAGTTTGAAAAAAAATAAATAAAATAAAATGAAAATTTAAAATAAAAAATTTAAAAAAATAATTTAAAAAAGTAATCCTTTATGAAAAAAGTGACAAAAACATCGAAAAAAAACTCGAAACACAAAAAAATCCTTTAAAAAGAGAGTGTCCAACGAGTTGGACGCTCAGTTAGACAGGGTAGACCTTGTTCAACGCATTGGACAACGTTCAAGCATTAGACGTCCAACTAATTGCATTGTGGATACGGAATTTGTTGTTGGACGTATAATGTTGGACGTCCAATGATTGGACGACCTCATTGGACGCTTAAATGCGATTGTGGATACGGCCTCTGCTCAAAAAACCGGCTCGCAGCATGTTTTTCCTTGAGGAGTTCTGTCGAGTACATGCATCAGAAGAAAGTGCTTAATCTAGCTGGTGAAGCGTAGGCTTCGAACCAGCTCAGATAGGTTGTTTCATAATGAGTATTAGAGGTGATAGGAAAAAATTGAACAAGTGAGGAAATTTTTTCTAAAAACTTTCCGTTCCGTTAACGACTCAAGTAAATTCAGATTTTCAACGCGTAAAATCAAGTTTGTGTTCAACTAAAACCTTGGAGCTTAAAAAAAACATTTCAAAACTATTTTTGTGCTTGTAGAAAAAAATGTATTTCATCATATGTCGATAAAATCAACAGACGCTCAGTTCAAAGGCCTCGCTGACATAGAAAATGTTGTTGAAAAGTTCCATGACACTCCGTGCAACAATTCGCACTCAACAGTTTGCAATCGACTTTACTTACAACACTTTCATCTTCCAAAACAGTATTTTTTTCATTTAAATGAAAACGAAATCAAATTTTTTCACACTAACACCGCGATGAAAAAACCATTGCAAAGAGTAAAAAATTAAAAAAGGTCTTCCGGCTGTTTTACGGATTTCGAAACTACACTCGCTCTCTGTTCATCACATTCCCCCGCTTACTCCCATTTAGCCGGAAAATCGACCAGGGTAAGGGTCAGAGACGAACTGGAAGAAGTTTGCTGACCACAAAAGTTCACACAAAGCATTTGATATTTCTGGCCTCAAGAACAAGAAAAGCTAACGGAATTTAGACTTAACTTAACCCAACTACGCCAAACATAAAGCAACCGGTCATTTGCATTTCAATCGAACCATTACATCGAAACAACAAAGCGAATACATAGGACGCTGGGAGTCAGCAGTGAATGCTGAAGACGAATATTAATAAGTTCATAACCGAAAGATAACTTGTTATAGGTTCACATGATTGACAAGGGTAATGAATGACAATTGCTTGACATGTAGGTTCTATTATACAAAGTTGTTCAATGTTTCTGAGAATCATTAGTCGAACTTATAGAATTATTACATAAGCAAGGATCCACGACAATTACAAACAGCAAAACCCTGCGGCAATTGACAAAAGAAGAGTGATGGACTACAGTATTCAGGGTAATTCAGCAAAGCAAAGCCAACAGTTTTGCCAACAGCAAAACCAATATGTATTCCTAATCCGTACGGCCTCGTCAGCGTAACCTTTACCTAAGCCTGAACGGTAAAAAAAAGCCTAGCCAGAGCGAAAAAACAGTAAAACATTCTGAGATTCTAAAAAAATTCTAAAATGGATTTTTAAAATTTTTTTCAAAAATTCAAAAATGCCTGAATTTCGTGGTCCCTGAGTAAGGGACCCTTACCCTTCTTTTGGCAATTGTCGTGTTGGCAGATTTTGTTTTGGCAATTGTCGTGATACCCATCAGCAAAGTAGACGTTAAAGGATTCGAATCCGTTTATATTTATTAGTAGAGAGTCATTTTCATCACACTAGCAGTGATCTAGCAGGCAGTCACTGGTTCTACCAGGATAGGTCTGTCCTGCATCTCAGGGGAGCGCGTACCCTGCCGCGAGGCGGGAACAAGCGCGAGGAAGAAGAAGAAGTAGAGAGTCATTCTCTGGACTAGTAAAAGCTGAAGAAGAGACAACTGTCTAAAGAACTTAGGAAAAAAAACCTCGTTCGTATATGGTAAACTATAAAACTCACAGAATTACACCACTAATCAAGATCTTCATAAAGTATAACCGAGAACGTTGAACGAGCACACATGGGAATTGTATGTAGAGAATGCTTCAAACGGTGCGGTCTGAACTTGTCTTCAATCTGCCAATGATCGAGTTTAATAGTGCTGAGTGAATCAGTTTTTTTTTAAAAAAAGACCATATAAAAATGACTAAACCGATTCTGACTGGTCCGCCTTCTTTTTCTTTTCCACTAAATTGTAGCTCTTTTGCTCGAGCACTGATATGTCATCCGTTAGTGGCAGACGTCGTAAAAATCCTTAGTCCGCTTCTTCACAACAAAAATTCCAGGAGTGTCTGTCGCCCAGGTCTTCTCAAGATGAGGTAGTTTGAAGAGTCGCTCCCCTCTTACTCCCCATTCGGGGCGGCCGGCTCGCAGATTTCGTTTCTTCGCCTCCTTGTTGGTCTGCATTTCGTGAATCTTTCGAAGCGGATAAGGAACCTGTCAAAAAATTGTTATTGAAGAACATATTGTGACAGAATATACAGTAGAAGCTTTGATTAACAAGGAAAAAAATCAAGTGATTTTAAAAACCAGAAATTTTTCTAAACTTGCTCAGATTATCTAAGAGGTAACCACGCCTTTTTTGGATTGAATTTTTCGAAGTAAAGAGCATGCAGATTGTGGTAAATCCATCAACTCTTTCCGGAAATTTGTCTAGATCCTTCGAGAATTTTTCTGCGTGTTGAATCATCTTGCACATATTTTCTCTTTTACTTTTAACCTTAAAAGTCTACTTAGTACTACAATAGAGACATCTCAGCTAACAAATTGTAAGAGATAAAATCGAAGACGAAAAATATAAAAAAACACATGCAAATAAACAAGGAAATGACTTCAAATGACTTGAACAAAAAACTGAAGCTTGCTTATAACACCCTGAAAAAATTACAACTGACGAAACTCCATTCTCGAGCTTCTACGGAAGAGAAATTCACGAACTGAATTAATTGTGTGGCCTGTGACCATAGATGTGAGAGAATGCTTTTCATAGACTCTATTTCATAAACCCCAACAAAGAAAGAACACTGCTTCCTGGAACAGCCAGATTCCCTTTTTTCAACTTTGCTTTTGCTACTGCAGATTCAAGCATAACTCAAGACAAAATTACCGGAGACGCTCGGAAAAGACCAGCCTGACGCTTCTGCATCCGAAAACACTCCAGACAGTCATTTTTAGAGTCCATTAGCGGATAATACGCCGACTTCGGCCCACGCGGTGGAAAGCTAATGAAAAGAAGATACACGCAGAAATATCGACCATCGTGGATATGTGCACAGTCCGCAAAACACGTGGAATCGACGAGATCCATGCATCCCAGCGTGACGACCCATGCATCCCAGCGTGACGACCCATGCATCCCAGCGTGACGACCCATGCATCCCAGCGTGACGACCCATGCATCCCAGCCTAACGACCCATGCATCCCAGTGTAACGACCCATGCATCCCAGCGTAACGACCCATGCATCCCAGCGTAACGACCCATGCATCCCAGCGTAACGACCCATGCATCCCAGCGTAACGACCCATGCATCCCAGCGTAACGACCCATGCATCCCAGCGTGACGACCCATGCATCCCAGCGTGACGACCCATGCATCCCAGCGTAACGACCCATGCATCCCAGCGTAACGACCCATGCATCCCAGCGTAACGACCCATGCATCCCAGCGTGACGACCCATGCATCCCAGCGTAACTACCCATGCATCCCAGCGTAACGGCCCATACATCCCAGCGTAACGACCCATGCATCCCAGCGTGACGACCCATGCATCCCAGCGTGACGACCCATTCATCCCAGCGTAACGACCCATGCATCCCAGCGTAACGACCCATGCATCCCAGCGTGACGACCCATGCATCCCAGCGTAACGACCCATGCATCCCAGCGTAACGACCCATGCATCCCAGCGTAACGACCCATGCATCCCAGCGTAACGACCCATGCATCCCAGCGTAACGACCCATGCATCCCAGCGTGACGACCCATGCATCCCAGCGTAACGACCCATGCATCCCAGCGTAACGACCCATGCATCCCAGCGTAACGACCCATGCATCCCAGCGTGACGGCCCATGCATCTTAGCGTGACGACCCATGCATCCCAGCCTGACGACCCATGCATCCCAGCGTAACGACCCATGCATCCCAGCTTGACGACCCATGCATCTCAGCGTAACGACCCATGCATCCCAGCGTAACGACCCATGCATCTCAGCGTGACGACCCATGCATCCCAGCGTAACGACCCATGCATCCCAGCGTGACGACCCATGCATCCCAGCGTAACGACCCATGCATCCCAGCGTAACGACCCATGCATCCCAGCGTGACGACCCATGCATCCCAGCGTGACGACCCATGCATCTCAGCGTGACGACCCATGCATCCCAGCGTGACGACCCATGCATCCCAGCGTGATGACCCATGCATCCCAGAGTGACGACCCATGCATCCCAGCGTGACGACCCATGCATCCCAGCGTAACGACCCATGCATCTCAGCGTAACGACCCATGCATCCCAGAGTGACGACCCATGCATCCCAGCGTGACGACCCATGCATCCCAGCGTGACGACCCATGCATCCCAGCGTGACGGCCCATGCATCTCAGCGTGACGACCCATGCATCCCAGCGTGACGACCCATGCATCCCGGCGTGACGACCCATGCAACCCAGCGTGACGGCCCATGCATCTCAGCGTGACGACCCATGCATCCCAGCGTGACGACCCATGCATCCCAGCGTGACGACCCATGCATCCCAGCGTGACGACCCATGCATCCCAGCGTGACGGCCCTTGCAACCCAGCGTGACGGCCCATGCATCTCAGCGTGACGACCCATGCATCCCAGCGTGACGACCCATGCATCCCAGCGTGACGACCCATGCATCCCAGCGTGACGACCCATGCATCCCAGCGTGACGTACCGTATCTCTTCTTTTATGCGTCGCTTGCGAAAAATTCTTGCTCCCATGAGTCTATGACTTGAGTGAGATAATTTGCAATTCCATGGGTTTTTAGAATATAATCCAAGAAAAACTGAAACAAACGTATAAGTTGACGTCAAAGAGAGATGTATCCTGCTGCATTAGCATGAGCAAATGATACCGGCATTGTGTATACCAGTGGGTAGATCCTTCTTGAGCTTTATGCCTAATATGTCTATAGACCTTCAGATTAAAAACGAGTCAGTATTATTTTTTTCAAAAGCATCAAATATTTGACAACCTTGTTCTTCTCTCTATTCTTCCATTTCCTGGCCCTGCCCACTCCTCGGCGGTGTAGAAGAATCAACGCTGCATCTGCCTTCCAGAAATCCTTCCTTTCCAACAGTGGTGCTAAAGTATTAAAACATTAAGTTAACGACCAGTCAATTTCATTTTAGCGCTTTTGTTATTTACATGATAGAGTTCATAAGTTTCAATTCTTCAATTCTTTATTCCGCTTGAAACAAAACATAATGTTAAGTGACGAAACAGATGACACTGTCACAAGAAAAGTGAATTCAGTGAAGGTTATGAAAAGTGAGATCTAAATATGACAAGAACAATTCAGCTCTTTTTCTATAAATAACTAGGCTTGTATTCATGAAAAATATGTATTCTTAATTTTAAACATTCCACATTTATATTTCTTCCGTGGCTTAGGTATTTCCAGATCATTGCAGAAATGGTTATCAAAATTCATTTACGAAATTGTGCAAGTAGTATAATCCAGTTTGGAGAAGAAAAAATTCAGAAAAAACGAGCAAAAATAATTGTTAAAGCAGTGTCGCTCGTATGTAAATTACATACATATATAGGTTATATAAGAGGCTATATAAGCTATTCTATGGCTTTGGGATGTTGTTGTAAGCTCAAAGGTCCCGTCGGGAAGTCTTCTGGGTTTGTTTATTAGAGATCTCATGAATAACTTTATTCACTACTTTTTTCCTGGAGTACGCCTTTGACACCGCGAAAAATCGTGACATAATTAACATTTTTTTCTCCGCAAAAAAGTATAAATCTCTCATTAACTCATTAAGAACTGTTCGTTTGAACCGAATGTTTCCAATCATGAGTTTACAGAACTACTCTTCTTCTTTTTCCTCGCGCTTGTTCCCGCCTCGCGGCAGGGTACGCGCTCCCCTGAGATGCAGGACAGACCTAACCTGGTAGAACCAGTGGCTGCCTGCTAGATCACTGCTAGTGTGATTAGCAGCAGTGGGGAGAGTCAGATTCGTGGGTTAAGATTGGAGAGTCAGATTCGTGCATGAGCACTACCAACATTTCTTAACCCCCTTGGTTTGGGTGGATCTGTCCGGGGTAGGAGTCGAACTCGGGACTCTTCGCACAATGGTCTATCACACTACCACTATGCCACGCCCGGACTAAATACTCTATAAAATACTCTATAAAATACTAAACAGAAATACTCTATAAAACATAAATACTCAAACCAGGGGTTAAATAGTGAACAGATCGGTCCCGTCGGCGGATACATGTACACACACTATTGACAAAATCTCCCTCTTTTTTCTTACCCTTTTCCTTCATCCCCTTTTTTTTCTCCTCCAAACTTTGAGCGGCGGATACATGTGAACCCAAATTGGGCGGCTCCATTTAACCCCTGACTCAAACTCTCTTAAATACCTTTTCTTTGGTTACCTAATTCGCCCGTCTTGATCTTCATGGTAGTGATTATCTTCATGGTAGTTATTATCTTCATGGTAGTGATTATCTTCATGGTAGTGATTATCTTCATGGTAGTGATTATCTTCATGGTAGTGATTATCTTCATGGTCGTGATTATCTTCATGGTAGTGATTATCTTCATGGTAGTGATTATCTTCATGGTAGTGATTATCTTCATGGTAGTGATTATCTTCATGGTAGTGATTATCTTCATGGTAGTGATTATCTTCATGGTAGTGATTATCCCTACCTTTTCTGTTTGCTTGCGGTAGAACATCCTGAACAGTGGCACTTTTCCGAGCAATGATTTTCGATGTAGTGGACAGATTTGCTTGAGTTTCTGCAACTCTGGCATTTTTCCAAAACATAGCCGACATCGCTAGGATATATTCGGTTGGAGCTGAAGCTTCAGTCCGCAGAGTTGGCCACTCTTCGATGTCCTTGCCCGTTTCGAGAAACGGCTCAGGACATTTTTTCAACAAATACTCCTGAAAAAAAAAGTTCATTGTTTAAATAACAGAATCACGAGGTTGCCTCAATGAAACATATAAAAAGACTTAAATATGAAAAAGACGGGTTTTGCTGCCTTTAGAAAACCAGTAAATTTGACTGCTTGAAAGAAGCTTTCCTTTTAGAACCGAAAGTCAGCGCGAAATTGTTTTTATTGACCGGCAGAGAAAATTTTTTAACAAAAAAAAAAACTCGAACTAGCAATTCTTTTTTAAATGGATTACTAATGGAATAATTCAAGACACCGTCTAAGTAGCTGGATTGTAATGTTTGATGGGATTTCTGGTCCTCAACATGCGGCTTCGAGGAGTTCGAAAAACGACCGTTTTTTGAGCGAGGAATTTAAAATAATGAAAAGCTCTCCCTTCACTGCCCTCTTATCTAGCTCGGAAAGTGGTAGTTTTTTAGACTTTCAAAAGACCCTTGTTGAGCTATGAACCTATTACTATGTGAAAAACAACATGGGCTACGCAAAATAACAGCGGCGATGCCTACCCGCGGGCAGAAAACGAAGGCTCGGGCGAAATTCCGTATCCATCAATTACGCGGGAAGCTCCCGTGCCTTCCCGCGGTCAGCCCACACCTTTCCAAATTTTAGGGGGGGCAAAAACTTTACGCGACTATTTTTTCCATAAAAAAAAGTTATTATTGTAGGAGGGTCGAGAGCTTCGACTACTTTCTCCAGTTTCTCGCGGAGGAAGAATACCCGCTGGGCGAGACAACAACAACAACAACCTTCTTGGTGTCACACATACAGAAACAGACGTTCAAATTGTTTCCATGATGAAACGAGGAATACGGTAACTTACAGCGGAGAGCTTTTCGCACATGTATTGTGCTGCTTTATTTTTCGCTTTGTGTTTTTGTTTCCCCTTTCCCTCCACTACCAGATCCTCAAAACGACAAGTGACAACGAACGCCTGTAAGTAGAGTAAAATAGTGACGACCGATCCTTTATCAGTTGTCCTCTGATTTATTGATTGGGGGAGGGGGAGTTATGTTTTATTTTCATTAGGCGGAAGAAGGTGGAAAAGATCTATAGAAAACGCTTTTAGCCATTTTCGAACCCAAACAGATGACTTGAAGTAGACCCGCATATTGAAATGTAGATCAAATCAAAGTTTTTCATGACTGACAGGTTCAACTCTTTTATGTGTTAATACATAATATATAAAAATAAAAACGAACCCTTTCGCCCTTTTTTGTGGTTAGATATGTAGGTTGCAATAGTTTGTATTTCCGACATCTGCAAAACAGACAGTAATATGAACTAGAATATTTATATTATTTCTGAACATTGAAGAGTCATATGGTTCCATGACTGTTCACACCTCGACACTTCACCCCCGACAGTTCACACCTACGACTTTTCACATCCGACCATTTGTACGACAGTTAGCACAAAAAACTACCGTGCTTTACTTGGGGGAGGGGCGTGCTTTACTAAGGGGGGAGGGTTTTTGTTTTAGTGTGTTCAAAATACTGTCTTCATCACACTATTTTTTTTGAATTTTCTGAAAAATTTAGTCATTGAATCGACAAAAACTAATCATGAGCGGAATTTTTCATTTGGTCTCGTTCCTAAACCGTACGGCAGTGTTAGCGTAATCTTTACCTGAGCCTAAGCGGAAAAACTTTTTTCAAAGCTGAAAACAGCTAAGTCAATTTACCTAATTAGACTGAATGAAAATAAAACATTGTGGCTAAAAATTAACCTGAACCCCCTCCCAAGTAAAGCACGGCCCAAAAGTATTTTCAATGTCTGGTATGAACTGTCTTTTTGTGAAAAGTCGTAGGTGTGAACAGTCGTGGTGTGAACTGTCGGTTGTGAACAGTCCGGCGGTGAACTTTCGAGAGGTGAACAGTCGTGATACCAGTCATATGCAGGGGTTTAATAGTCATGTCAGACCTTCTGTCGGCGGGCCTCTGTCTTTCAAAATCATAAGGGGGGACCCTTATATGAAACAAAACAAAAAAATTTCGCGGGCCTGTTTTTTTTCCACTCACGATCGACTGATGAATTCAATTTGATTTATAAAGCAAGAATTTTCGTCCTTTTCAGATCTCTGCAGGCTAATGAAAGTGGTACAAGATTGTAATTTGTGAAGTAAATTTTTAACGATAATGCTAATATATAAATAAGTTATAATGAACAGATAAATACATAAATGAACATTTATATATATATATATATATATATATATATATGCTTATTTTCATTCAAATGAAAAATTACAGTGAAATGGTATTTTTGAGCACTGTCATTGAAATTGTCAAGATATAAAAACTACTTACGATTCGTTTAACGCTCCAATCCAATTCACGGAATTCGCCGTTTTTGACGAAGAGTCCGACTTAGTCTAAAGATCAAACGGTAATTCACCATTACTCTGCTGTTTCCTCAAGATTGGTAACTTTTAACTAATAATTTTGCAAGTTTCAAGAAACTGCCAGGGCATCTTTTTGATTTTGACGAGAAGCTTTCCTAAAACTTCTTAGAACGTATGGCTGATTCGATATTTATATTCACTTTAATTGAAAAAAGAAGCGAAAAACGATGAAAAAATCTAGTACGGTATTGAGGCTGAAAAATGACCGAGTTCTGCAACGAAGAAAAATCGAGAAAACATAGCTGTTTTTTTGAGTTGTACGGTTAAGAGCGATGATATGTGCAAATGTTATGTATTGGCATATAGAGGCGACTTTTCAATACGGGTTCGTAAAGCTTGCCTTTTTTAATAAGACCTCAAGGTAATAACTCAAAAAAACTTTTGATTCAGTAGCGGAGTGAAAAAAGCGATAAAACGCCAGGCGAAAAAGTGAAATGAATTACATACTCAGCGAGGTGAAAAGTTCTTGAAATGTAAGTAAAGACCCGCCAAGTTGGAAACAGAAAACCGCAAAAAGACGCTAAGACTCAAATTTTTAACATCTGCTACAGGGTGAAGAACTGACAGATTTCTGCCATCTTGACAGATCAAGTGAAGTTGGATGACCAAGTTTTGGTGGTTTGTTGTTTGAGTTCATCTGAAGAGCTCATTGACAGTACGTGTTGTTTGATTTCTAAACTTTTCTCCCTGAGTGGACTGCAAGTGTTATCAATGATCTATCGTTGTCGTTGGAATAACTCAGTGGAAAAATGGGTAATTGAAATTTTCATGAATATTCAGAAGAAAGTGTTAAAAATAATGCGGACTCAGTCGAGAAAATGAATCAAGGCTCACCTGGACTTTGATACAATTGTTGTATGGGCCTTAAATGTGCATTATCATGTGTGCGTGTGTAGCTCAGTGACTAAGAGCATTCGCCCGGAATGCGAAAGGTCACGGGTTCGGTTCCCGTCACACCACACGATTTTTGCACATGTTTCTACGAACAATCCGCTCCTCTACTCGGTATAAAAATCCGTTGCTTGAGATCAACGAGGAGTAGGGAATACTCTAATTTACAAATTCAGACACGACCGCTCATAGGAGCGAAAGACTTAGTATAATGAGAAGCATGCAAGAGGAAGATGTTCAGACGCCTCTTCTAGACGAATGGTCAATTCGAGAATTTTTTGAAAAGGGTTAGTAAACTGTGGCGTGAGTTGACAGAGGAAGAAACTAAGCGGTAGTAGTAGGGCATAAGTGACATAACAATTCGCTCATGCTAACGGATTCACTATAACCTACGAAATTTTCTACGCTTCTGGCAGCGATTGAATGAAAAAACAGGTTGAATTTAACTTCAGCACCCTTCCCTTCGTCCCGTTTAGCCCCCCCCCCCAATGATCCAAGAGCCCCTCAAACAACGGAAAAATTTTTCTGTCTGTTGGGAATCCCCCAACTTGGGATGGGCGAGAGTATAATTAAAAATTTGGAGAAGTGTGGAGAGAAATTAAAATCAAAAGATTCAACGAAAGCCCTCAACCACAGAAAATGGTGACTAAAGTACACACCCGGCAACCTTTTACATTAGCACCCGACCGGGCACGATTTCTGAAGAGAAAGCAAAATGTATTTCAACCCCCACATATTTTATAAAAGTCCTCCGCAGAACTTTGCTTTTAACACAAACTATCTGTAATTCAGAATTTTTTTGTCTAAGCAATCATTTCATAGAAAATTCAAGTGTCGTAAAAAAGTAGTGTCACAATATTACGTAGCGGCCACTCTAGTTCAGGGTGTTTCTTGCAACCCGCACTAAAAAATTTTGCGCATAGATTTTTGAATTCGCGCCAAGATTTTCATGCGCATAGATTTAAAAAACGGCGCGAAATTCGAATTTTCAAAAAAGCGCGAAAATTAATGTTGAACATTTAAATTTTGGCTACGTCCCCCCCCCCGGTTGCAAAAAACTTCAAACTTCACCCCGCAAAAAAAATTGGCGACCTCCCCCCCCGGTCGCCAAAACTTTGCCGCGCATAAAAAAATAAAATAAATTTTTTTCGTGAATTTTGCGCCAAAAATTTAAATTTTGGCGCCAAAAACCGGAAATTTTTTTTCGCGCGCATAGATTTGAATTTTCGAAGTGCGCATAGTTTTTCTTCTAACCCGCAGTGCGGGTTAGAGAAACATCATGCTCTAGTTTCCTTAACAGTTACCTGAATCGTTTAGGGGGCAGTGAATCTCCCCTCTGCCCACTGTGTAAGATAGAGCCGCATACTTCGAGACATATTTTTTCGCGTCGCTGTAACCCCACTTCACTTAGTTCTATCGACCTTTGGTGTAGGCCACACTCGGTTGTTGATTTCATGTTCAATTAAATCTCTCCAAAAAAAGAAAAAAAGAGAGAGACAGCGAGAGAGAAAGAGTAAGAAAGAAAGTAAGAAAAAAAGAAAAAAAGGAGAGTAAAAAGAAAGAGAAAGAGAGAGAGTGGGCTAACAACAGTGGAGGGTCGAGAGCACCGACTACTTTCTCCAGTTTCTCGCGGAGGAAGAATACCCACTGGGCGAGACAACAACAACAACAACCTTATTGGTGTCACACATACAGAAACAGACGTTCAAATTGTTTCCATGATGAAACGAGGAATACGGTAACTTACAGTGGAGAGCTTTTCACACATATGCTGTGCTGCTTTATGTTTCGCTTTTTGTTTTGTTTCCGCCTCTCCTTCCACTTCCAGATTCTCGAAACGACAAGTGGCAATGAAACCCTGTAAGTAGAGTAAAATAGTGACGACCGATCATATGAGCAGTCCTCTGTTTCATAGACTGGGTGAGAGGGGAATTTGTTTGATTTTCATAAGGCAATGGAAGGTGGAAATATCTACATATAAAAAGCACTTTTAGCAATTTTCGAAGACATTAAAAACATATTATTGTTAGACCGGCAAACTTGGAATGTAGATTGAATCTAAGTTCTTCATAATTGATAGGTTCAACTCTTTTATGCGTTAATAGTCAAGATTTGAAAACAAATATTAAATAAAAACAAACCTTTTCGCCCTTTTTTGTGGTTTGATATGTAGGTTTCAATAGTTTGTATTTCTGACATCTGCAAAACAGACAGTAGTATCAACCAGAATATTTATATTATTTCTGAACATTGAAGAGTCATATGGTTCCATGACTGTTCACACCTCGACACTTCACCCCCGACCGTTCAAACCTACGACTTTTCACATCCGACCATTTGTACGACAGTTAGCACAAAAAACGACCGTGCTTTACTTGGGGGAAGGGCGTGCTATATTTAGGGGGGAAGGATTTTGTTTTAGTGTGTTCAAACTACTGTCTTTGTCACACTATTTTCTGACAAATTCAGTCATTGAATCGACAAAAACTAATCATGAGCGGAATTTTTCATATGGTCTCGTTCCTAAGCCGTACGGCAGTGTTAGCGTAATATTTACCTAAGCCTAAGCGGAAATTTTTTTTAAAAGCTGAAAACAGCTAAGCCAATTTACCCAATTACACTGAATAAAAATAAAACATTGTGGCTAAGAATTAACCTGAACCCCTCCCAAGTAAAGCACGGCCCAAAAGTATTTTCAATGTCAGGTATGAACTGTCTTTTTGTGAAAAGTCGTAGGTGTGAACAGTCGTGGTGTGAACTGTCGGTTGTGAACAGTCCGGCGGTGAACTTTCGAGAGCTGAACAGTCGTGATACCAGTCATATGCAGGGGTTTAATAGTCATGTCAGACATTCTGTCGGCGGGCCTGTTTTTTTCCACTCACGATCGACTGACGAATTCAATTTGATTTATAAAACAAGAATTTTCGTCCTTTTCAGATCTCTGCAGGCTAATGAAAGTGGTACAAGATTGTAATTTGTGAAGTAAATTTTTAACGATAATGCTAATATATAAATAAGTTATAATGAACAGATAAATACATAAATGCACATTTATATATATATATATATATATGCTTATTTTCATTCAAATGAAAAATTACAATGAAATGGTATTTTTGAGCACTGTCATTGAAATTGTCAAGATATAAAAACTACTTACGATTCGTTTAACGCTCCAATCCAATTCACGGAATTCGCCGTTTTTGACGAAGAGTCCGACTTAGTCTAAAGATCAAACGGTAATTCATCATTACTCTGCCGTTTCCTCAAGATTGGTCATTTTGAACTAATAATTTTGCAAGTTTCAAGAAACTGCCAGGGCATCTTTTGGATTTTGACAAGAAGCTTTCCTAAAACTTCTTAGAACGTATGGCTGATTCGATATTTATATTCACTTTAATTGAAAAAAGAAGCGAAAAACGATGAAAAAATCTAGTACGGTATTGAGGCTGAAAAATGACCGAGTTCTGCAACGAAGAAAAATCGAGAACATAGCTGTTTTTTTGAGTTTTACGGTTAAGAGCGATGATATGTCCGGACGTTTTTTCATTGGCCTATATAGGCGACTTTTCAATACGGGTTCGTAAAGCTTGCCTTTTTCCCATGAGACCTCAAGATAATAACTCAAAAAAAAAACAACTTTTGATTCAGTAGCGGAGTGAAAAAAGCGATAAAACGCCAGGCGAAAAAGTGAAGTGAATTACATACTCAGTGAGGTGAAAAGTTCTCGAAATGTAAGTAAAGACCCGCCAAGTTGGAAACAGAAAACCGCAAAAAGACGCTAAGACTCAAATTTTTAACATCTGCTACAGGGTGAATAACTGACAGATTTCTGCCATCTTGACAGATCAAGTGAAGTTGGATGACCAAGTTTTGGTGGTTTGTTGTTTGAGTTCATCTGAGCTCATTGACAGTACGTGTTGTTTGATTTCTAAACTTTTCTCCTTGAGTTGACTGCAAGTGTTATCAATGATCTATCGTTGTCGTTGGAATAACTCAGTGGAAACATGGGTAATTGAAATTTTCATGAATATTCAGAAGAAAGTGTTAAAAATAATGCGGACTCAGTCGAGAAAATGAATCAAGGCTCACCTGGACTTTGATACAATTGTTGTATGGGCCTTAAATGTGCATTATCAAGTGTGCGTGTGTAGCTCAGTGACTAAGAGCATTCGCCCGGAATGCGAAAGGTCACGGGTTCGGTTCCCGTCACACCCCACAATTTTTGCACATGTTTCTACGAACAATCCGCTCCTCTGCTCGGTATAAAAATCCGTTGCTTGAGATCAACGAGGAGTAGGGAATACTCTAATTTACAAATTCAGACACGACCGCTCATACGAGCGAAAGACTTAGTATAATGAGAAGCATGCGAGAGGAAAATGTTCAGACGCCTCTTCTGGACGAATGGTCAATTCGAGAATTTTTTTGAAAAGTAAACTGTGGTGTGAGTTGACAGAGGAAGAAACTAAGCGGTAGTAGTAGGGCATAAGTGACATAAAAATTCGCTCATGCTAACGGATTCACTATAACCTACGAAATTTTATACGCTTCTGATGGCAGCGATTGAATGCAAAAACAGGTTAAATTTAACTTCAGCACCCTTCCCTTCGTCACGTTTAGCCCCCCACCCCCAGTGATCCAAGAGCCCCTCAAACAACGGAAAATTTTTTCTGTCTGTTGGGAATCCCCCAACTTGGGATGGGCGAGAGTATAATTAAAAATTTGGAGAAGTGTGGAGAGAAATTAAAATCAAAAGATTCAACGATAGCCCTCAACCACAGAAAATGGTGACTAAAGTACACACCCGGCAACCTTTTACATTAGCACCCGACCGGGCACGATTTCTGAAGAGAAATAAAAATGGATTTTAACCCCCACATATTTTATGTTGTTGTTGTTGTTGCCGGTTGTAGCCGTCATCGAAGAGCGAGGCCCACGTGATATGTTTCTTTTCGCTTCGTCTTTCGTTTGTAAAGATCTTCCATTTTTTTTAAAAATAGATATCTTCAAGAAGTTTGCCACTTCTCGTGGTTTCTCCCATAAGTCGGTGAGTTGGAGTGTCGTGGGGTCGCCAATGCAATCGAACAGGTGTGCGACGTCATGAGGTGTGGATGAGCATGTTGGGCAGACGTCTGGGATGGACTCATCGATACGGTGTAGATACGAGTTTGTGAATCTGCTGAATCCGGATCGAAGCTGGGAGAGTGTACATCTTGTGCTGCGGGGAAGGTCATATTCTTCCACGTTGATGTCGGGCGGGGGTCTACCTCCGAGAATGACGGCGCCTTTCATTGATTGAAGTTCGCTAGAGACCATCATAGTGTGTATGGCGTTTGCGACGAGTTTCCCGTTGAGAGGGTCTGTTGCTATGGAGGCTGCGGACTCGACCGTGTGCTTGCAACTCATGATGAGGTCGTTTTTCATGGTGCGTGGTGGAGCATGACTTTCCAAGAGGCTGTGATGGTTGTGAGCTGGATCCATTGTTCTGGCGAGGTATTGAGCGGAGAGCATGTGAAGGTGTGACTTAGTGCGCATGACCTTGGATTCTCTGTGTAAGTGATCGGTGTCTGCCATCTGTGATTGCCCGTGACTACGCGGAGACCGGCATTCTGGGCGCGTTGGATCCTTTCGAGGGCCGAAGCGGATAAGAAAGTGGACCATGCGGGGGCGGCGTAACTGGAGATTGCTTGCGAGATAGCTTTGAAGGTTGTCCGGAAGGATTCCTTCTGGTTGCCCCAGGTGCTACCGGCGAGGGCCTTCAGAACGTTGTTTCTCTGTGTCATGCGGGCTGCGATGTCTCTGGCGTGGTGGCTGAACGTGAACATGGTGTCGAAAGTTAGGCCGAGGATCTTTGCGAGCTTGACTGTTGGGACGGTGGTTCCTCCGATGGATACG
Organism: Allodiplogaster pararmata; assembly: GCA_964056735.1. NCBI lineage: Eukaryota > Metazoa > Nematoda > Chromadorea > Rhabditida > Diplogasteridae > Allodiplogaster > Allodiplogaster pararmata. Next base: position 39,929,444 of record OZ057403.1, read on the forward strand.
TCCAGGACCGTGTTGTATTCTTTGCTGAAAGGCGTGAGGAGCATGAGTTGACTTTTGGCCTTGTGAGGGAGCGATTGTTCAAGAAGCTTTCGATCCCAGGTATTGTAATACGTACGTACTCCGAGGCGGTGTTGATGTTCGAGTTGGAGGCCCATATGGTAATATCGTCTGCGTAAGTTATTACGTTGGTGTGAGCGCTATCGGATGGGAGGTCGCGTAGATAGAGGTTGAACAGCGTGGGCGAGCGGGCGCTGCGTTGTGGGACTCCGTTTCTGATCAGCCGGGAGCTCGAAAAGGTGTGCGTCCTGTGCGTCCTCTCAGATACGAAGAGAGCCATTTCTTGATGTAGTTGGGCACGCTTGTGGTCATGAGGAGGTCGATAAGCTTGGTGATGTCGATGCTGTCGAAGGCTTTGGACATGTCGATCGCCATTAGGACTGTGCGCTTCCACATATTTTATAAAAGTCCTCCGCAGAATTTTGCTTTTAACACAAACTATCTGGAATTCAGAAATTCTTTTGTCTAAGCAATCATTTCATAGAAAATTCACAAGATTCGTATAAAAAAAAGTAGAGTGTCACAATAAACTTAACATTAAAAAAGTGTCACTTTTGAAGATCAGGTTTTTGAAGAGCAGGATAATATATATATATTTATATTTTATCGACATTTTGCAATGCAAAGTTATGGTGAGAGACATTGTAAATAATATTCAAGTGTGGCGAGAAGTAAGGCAAATATCTAAAGTAAGGCAAATATCTAAAAGTAAGGCAAATATCTAAAGTAAGGCAAATATCTAAAGTAAGGCAAATATCTAAAAGTAAGGCAAATATCTAAAGTAAGGCAAATATCTAAAAGTAAGGCAAGTATCTAAAAGTAAGGCAAATATCTAAAGTAAGGCAAATATCTAAAGTAAGGCAAATATCTAAAAGTAAGGCAAATATCTAAAAGTAAGGCAAATATCTAAAAGTAAGGCAAATATCTAAAGTAAGGCAAATATCTAAAGTAAGGCAAATATCTAAAAGTAAGGCAAATATCTAAAGTAAGGCAAATATCTAAAAGTAAGGCAAATATCTAAAGTAAGGCAAATATCTAAAAGTAAGGCAAGTATCTAAAAGTAAGGCAAATATCTAAAGTAAGGCAAATATCTAAAGTAAGGCAAATATCTAAAAGTAAGGCAAATATCTAAAAGTAAGGCAAATATCTAAAAGTAAGGCAAATATCTAAAGTAAGGCAAATATCTAAAGTAAGGCAAATATCTAAAAGTAAGGCAAATATCTAAAGTAAGATCTGTTGTCTCAAAGTTTAGAACCTTGTTGGTGTTACACATACAGAAACAGAAGTTTTATTTCTTTCCATGCGGAAACGAGGAATACGGTAACTTACAGCGGAGATCTTTTCGAACATGCACTGTGCTGCTTTATGTTTCGGAGCGAATCTGTTTTTCCCCTCTACCACCACTTCCAGATCCTCAAAACGACAAGTGACAATGAACGCCTGTAAGTAGAGTGAAATAGTGACGACCGATCCTTTATCAGCGGTCCTCTATTTCATAGACTGGGGGAGAGGAAAATATGTTTTACTTTCATAAGGCGGAGGAAGGTGGAAAAGATCTATAGAAAACGCTTTTAGCCATTTTCGAACCCAAACAGATGACTTGAAGTAGACCCGCATATTGAAATGTAGATCGAATCAAAGTTTTTCATGACTGACAGGTTCAACTCTTTTATGTGTTGATACATAAAATATAAAAATAAAAACAAACCTTTTCGCCCTTTTTTGTGGTTTGATATGTAGGTTTCAATAGTTTGTATTTCCGACATCTGCAAAACAGACAGTAATATGAACTAGAATATTTATATTATTTCTGAACATTGAAGAGTCATATGGTTCCATGACTGTTCACACCTCGAAACTTCATCCCCGACAGTTCACACCTACGACTTTTCACATCCGACCATTTGTACGACAGTTAGCACAAAAAAGGACCGTGAATCACTTGGGGGAGGGGCGTGCTTTACTTAGGGGGAAGGGCTTTTGTTTTAGTGTCTTCAAACTACTGTCTTTGTGACACTTTTTTCTTTATTTTCTGACAAATTTAGCCATTGAATCGACAAAACTAATTATGAGCGAAATTTTTCATGTGATCTCGTTCGTAAGCCGTACGGCATTGTTAGCGTAATCTTTACCTAAGCCTAAGCGGAAAATTTTTTTAAAGCTGAAAACAGCTAAGTCAATTCACCTAATTAGACTGAATAAAAATAAAACATTGTGGCTGAAAATTAACCTGAACCCCCCAAGTAAAGCACGCCCCCAAGTATTTTCGATGTCAGGTGTGAACTGTCGTGGTGTGTAAAGTCGTAGGTGTGAACAGTAGTTGTGAACAGCCGTGGGTGAAGTGTCAGGGGTAAACAGCCGCGATACCAGTCATATGGTCATTTCACGCTTTTTCTGTTCCAATTTTTTTCTTCTCTTTTTTTATTCGTTATCTGAATGAACTAGACATTCTTTATACAATGAAATTCTTCAGTCATTCGCGGATCTGTGCGTCAAAAATTATTCGCTTTGAGCCTGTTTTTGTATCAATTTCGAACGCACTGAAGGTCATGAAGTACTTGACAAAAATTCTAGTCCAGGAAGGATGAAAAAAAATTTAATGAAACGATAAAAAAACAGTGGTGCTAGCCTGCATTAAAAAAATTTTTTAAAAAGAAAAAAAACATATTTTTTTCGAAAGAAAGTCTAAAAAATATTCGGATCTTGGGTTCTTTTTAACTCCGGGGGAAGGGGGCGCTCTACTTGGGGGGGGGGGGGGTTACTTGGGCTTTTTGAGAATAACTTTTTTCAAAGATTATTTTACATTAAAAAAAACACTTAGGCTTAGAAAAAAGTTTACGCTAACGAGGCCGTATGGCTTAGGCGAACGAGACCGCATAAGAAAATTTACATTTTTTGTATTTTTAAATATTTTTTGAACGCACCGAAAAGAGCCCCCCCAAGTAAAGCGGAGCCCCCCTCATGTTAAATTGTGCCGGATCTTGATATTCTTTCATATACAATTGTAAAAGACAAGTCTACGATCAAAATAATGAATAAATACATTGATTTCATTGTGTTTTTTTGACCATTGTTACCGGCCTTCGGAATATAGGAAGAGAACTTACGAATTTTGCAAAGCTGAAATCCATTCCATCGTGTTTTCCGCGAGAATCACCCGTCCAAATTTTCTCTGCAACTATGCTCGACCTTGTGAGCAAGTAGAATTCAAGGCAATTACCGAAAAGCGTGTTTGTAAAATGCACTACTCGCACCGATTACAAAACTCATAAAGTGTTTATGACTACACTTTCTGCTCACAACTATAATACTATGACTAATTTTCATTTTAAAGTTTTTTTCATGCTAAGATTCTTTGGTTCGCTTCAATTCAGAACGATTTTAGACGCATCACGACATTTGCTCGGAATATATGTTTAATTCCTGCCGTTGAGAGTCAAAGAGTGCTGGAAGCAGCACAGGTCTTTTTTTCTCGCTATTGAAATAATCTAAGCGGCAGAAGAGTATAAGAAAAACTCAAGTTGTGCTCATGATCGACCAGCAGAGGACTCTCTGATCCGCCCGATTCGATCTCGATCAGGTTTGCACATTTTTAGTTTTTCGGTTTTTTCGACATTTTTCGAAAGAAAAATTTTTCGACCGTGTCGAAAAATTAGAAGAAAAAAATTGGTAAAACGCTTTAAATTGAGTTTTTTTAAAGTGTAATTTATGTGTCGAGATGGTTTCCATCCATTTTAAAAACAAAGTTCGAGGTTTTCACCCAGAATGCATCATTTTAACTCATTCCTAAGACGTATTACCTGTCGAATTGCGGAAATTCTTGCTCAAAAAAGACACGAGTGCACTTCATTGTCGTGATTTACTAATCATAAAAATTTATCTCTTCTATATAGAAATTTCGTCATCACTACTTAGCCATAGTTTTTTCGCGGTTATGTTCTCTTATGTTACCTCGAATAGTAAATTGTTGTATGGGCCTTAAAATCTGCATTATCATGTGTGCGTGTGAAGCTCAGTAGGAAGAGCATTCGCCCGGAATGCGAAAGGTCACGGGTTCGGTTCCCGTCACACCACACGATTTTTGCACAAGTTTCTACGAACAATCCGCTCCTCTGCTCGGTATAAAAATCCGTAGCTTGAGATCAACGAGGAGTAGGGAATACTCTTATTTACAAAGTCGAGATAACATATCATTAATCCTTAAGTTAATATTAAACCTTCAAAATGAAAAAATATAAAACTCTACTTAGGGTTTTGTTAAAGATATGACTTTCATGTATGTTTTAATGCAAACATTTTTTACACAATAGGTGTAATGACATTGGTTCAACTCTGCTATTTGGTACCGAAATTTACATTCAAAATGGGTAAAAAAATTTCTGATACCCTGAAAATGGTTCATAGACGGTTTTACTCACTGAGAGTTAGGGTTTAATCATCTCCAAGTGAAAAATGATGCGCTTGATTGGTTTTCGCATTGAGTTATAATAAATATTATATTTTACCTCAACAAACTGTTTTTGCCATTTCATTAAAACTCAAATACCGCATTTGTTCAGGATTTTGATGAATTCAAAGTTTACGATATTTAATCTCATCTATTTACTCTTAATAATTCAATACTCAACAGTTTCTGACCGATGAAACCGATTTATGACGCATCGAACCCATTTCTGACTTGTGAAATCAATTTCTGACCCATGGAACCACCGCATGCCAGTTCTTCTCATCAGCTTCTGTATTGTGCTTGGGCTGTCTGTAGGACCCGCGATGATCTCAATCCTGCCGTTCGCCCGCCGAGCGAGCTCGTGAAGCACTGCTGTCCCATTGAATAAAGGCTCACCTTGGCCGCTTAAGCGGAAGGACCGTCAGAAGTTAGAGAGATATATAGAGAGAGAAACAGAGAGAGAAAGAGCGAAAGGTAAACAGAGAGAAAGAGAGTGAGAGAAAATGATAAAGAGAGCGGAAGAGAAGGAGAATGAAATAGAGAGACAGATAAAGAAGGGGGTGGGGGAATGAATCGTAACGGACATAAGACGGAATAAATTTCAGCTACAGTGGACTCAGTTCATAGTTCTCTCGGAAAGACGTCCCTCATGAGCTGAGGGTTCAAGAGATAAGAGAGTGAAATTAGCGATTGTACCTCGTTAGACTGGAATCGAAGCCGAGTTCGATAGCTGCTTTCAGCGCGGTCTCCCAGTTACGTGTCAGGTCGAACGCCCGATTCAGTGTGCAAGGTAAACCTCAAGTAAACCCCCTTTGCTCGAATTTTGGGACAATCTTTTACATGAAAAGTACATAGAGAGAGAGAGAGAGAGAGAGAGAGAGAGAAGAAAGAGATAGCAAGACAATGAGAAAGAAAGTTAGATCTGCACTCAATTCGTCATCTTATCATGTTCAGTGTCTCAGAAAATAAAGTGATGATCGCTTTCAACAAATGCTTAGTTACATAGTTTTGAGGCCGTGACGTTTTGTTTAGAACCCAATTAATCTTGTTTCCGGTTAGAGAAGAGATTGCTGGGTTCTATCCCGCCCGGTGCACTAGCTTTTTCCCGTGCAATGCTTCGATGAAAATGGTTGCTTTTGGCTTCACTATATGTACATTAGAGAGCCAATTTTGCGTCAATAACTCAGAAAATCACTTCACAGTACTAAAATGACTTCTGAATTTAGTGAACAGTAGGGCAGTGAATGAGAGTACATTTATATAATCTTCAATAAACTTTCGTTTACAAACCATTTTTTCACAATCATGTAGATTGAAAGATCATATGGAAGCTGATTTTTTGTCTAGAAATTTATCTTGGGTTTTTCTTTCAGTGATATCTAAAATTTTCCAAACATGGAGAAGCGAGCAGAGTGCCAGACTAACAGAGTAACAGATTTTGTATGTATGCCAACATACCATTATTTATTACAAAGGTGGATTAGGTTTTTTCTCATCTTCTCATTTCGCAAATCACACCAAAGACTCGCACAGCTGGTTTAGAATGAAAGTTTTTTTTAAAAAAAAAAACTAACCTCTAGCATCGCTGAGAAGTATTTCGCAAGAATCTCGATCCAGATTGCCTTCACTGCAAAACACAAGTTTTAGCTTAAGTAAGGAATATGTAGTACTATTCACGTTCTCGAGAAACTTGACTTCTCCTTTCTCCTCGTCTAAAAATTGATGACATTATAATGGGAATCTTCTGCAAGCTTTTACCGTGAAGAATTTAGACCAAAATCGTCATTCAAACAACATTTGATATGTAATTTCATTATCCCGAAGAGTTACGTCTTTTTGTAAGATTTCAGAAGAAAAACGCTCCAACGCAGCTTATGAAGTCGTTTCTAAATCTCTCTTAGATTTCCGTTTTGACGTCTTGGTCCTCTGCAGACATGCATCACCAATCCCACCTTTCTTCCACGCATTTTAGCCAGGGGTTATACATATAAACCGGGTCAACTATGTTTGAGCTGAACATGATGTTTATTCTCCTTCCGCTCCATATTACTCTTTCTCTACTTTCCTTTCCATTATTTTGAGCCATTCCCAACCCTTTTTCAAAATAACTCGCTCGGCGCGTACGAAAACCATTTTGGCCCGCTCATTCAACGCCTGATACTCGCATGACCCATCGTGCCCGGTTCCTCAGCAACTTGCTTTTTCGAATACTTGTACCCCTCTGCCTGCTAATAGTGAACGTTGTTTCCAACTGTATTAACACTCCTTCTATTTCCAGTAACAGGATATACATGATTTCCAGTAACAGGATAAGTATATTTCCAGTAACAGGATATATCCTTTGACAATAAAGATATAAATATATTTAAAAAAAATCAAAGTAACTCTCTTCCTTTCTTTTTCATTTTTTTTCACTCTTATTTCAATGACTTGTTCTCTCTTGAATCATATTTTTTTGTTGCTCTTTTTTAATCTTTTCTTTGTTATTCCTTTATTGACAATGAATCTCCCTTTTTTCTTTGTCTTTATTTCTCTCTTTCTCTTTCTTTTTATCTCTCTATGTCTTCTTCTTCTTCTTCTTCTTCCTAGCGTTTATCCCGCCGCCGGGCAGGGTCGAGACTGCACCACGCCATTTCACCCGATCAGCTGCGTCTTCAGTCTTCAGCCCGGTCGTGTTCATGTCTACTTCGATGCAGTCTCGCCACCTAGTTTTGGGTCTGCCTCTGGGTCTTTTGCCCTCTACTTCGAGGTTCCAGGACGATTGAGAAACGGAATGGGGATTTGATCTTATCACGTACCCGTACCATCTCAGCCTTGACTCTCGAAGCTTTTCAGATATAGGGGCGATGCCCAGACGATCTCGGATGGTTTCATTTCGCACCATGTCTAGACGAGTGAGTCCGAGGCTCCATCTCAGCATTTTCATCTCCATAACATGCAGCATCTGTATAGTCTTTGCTGTGCATGGAGAACATTCGAGGCCGTACAACGCTACTGGTCTGACAACTGATCGGTAAATTTTACTTTTCAGTCTGTCAGGCATTCGCTTGTCGCATAGTACACCGGTTGATTCTCTCCATTTGAGCCAGGCAGCATTGACTCTCGCAGCAACTGTAGCCTTGGGGTCTAGGTCTGCGGTGATGTAGAATCCGAGGTACTTGAAGCCATCCACTTTCCGGAGTTCGGTGTTCTTGACTTTGATGGTATTCGAGGTATTCGAAGTACTTTTTCCCATTTCCAAGTACTCAGTCTTTTGGAGGTTTAGTCGTAGACCATAGTCATTGAAGCGTTCGTTCCACTCTCCTAGCTGTCTCTCCAAGTCCTCTGTTGTGTTGGAACATAACACAACGTCGTCAGCATACAGTAGAGTTTTCGGAGGGCTTGTTTGTAGATCTCTGGTGATCGTGTCCATTATCAGTATAAAGAGCAGGGGGAAAGGGCGGAACCTTGATGAACTCCTACAGCAACCTTGAATGACTCCGAAGTACCCGCTGGACTTCTCACGGTACTTCTAGAGTCAGTATACATCATTTGAATCCATCTTATGTACTCTTCTGGGACTAGGTGGTCTCGAAGAGAGAACCATATCAGCTCATGAGGCACACGGTCGAAAGCTTTCTCCAAGTCAAGGAAAGCGCAATGGACTGACTTCGCCTTTTCCCTGTGTTTCTCTAGATAAAGACGAATGGCGAAAATAGCATCTGTTGTTCCACTTCCTTTGACGAAGCCACACTGATTGACGGTTGAGCTTACAATTTTGCGGAGCCGTGCTTCGATGATCTTTTCCAAGATCATTGTGGTATGAGGAATGATTCTTATCGGCCGGTAGTTGGAGCATATTGTGACATCTCCTTTCCCTTTGTAGATGGGTATTGTAGATGATCTACTCCAGTCTTCGGGATACTCCAGGCGAGCAGTGGCTTTTTGAAAGAGGGTCGTAAGATGGAAAAGTCCACAATCACCTGCGAGTCTCCATGCAGAGGCGGCTAGATCATCTGGCCCACATGCCTTTCCGTGCTTCATTTTCTGAAGGGCTTCTCTTACTTCAATCTCTGAGATGGTGGGAACTGGTCCTTCTACTGGTAGGGACAGCGGGATGGGAGGGTGGTCGAACTCGATGTTCGAGATTTCCTCGAAGTGTTCTCTCCATCGCTGACAAATTTCGACATTGGATCGGAGGAGTATGCCGTCCCGGTTCTTGATTGTCCGCACGTGAGAAAGGTCTTTTGCTGCTGTGGCTCGTGCTTTGCAAATCCGGAAAATTTCCTTCTCTCCTTGAGGCGTGTCGAGCTTACTGTAGATTTCTTGGATGGCTGAGGAGCGTGCCTTCGCTACGGCTCTCTTAGCTTCTCTCTTCATACATAGGTACAGAGCTCGGTCAGCTTCGGTTCCGGATCGTTTCCATTGCTTGAGAGCCACTTTCTTCTCCTTGACAGCAGTTTGAACGTCTTCGTTCCACCACCATGTCTCCTTGTCTACAATGCGTTTGCGACCTGGTTTTGTTAAGCCCAGAGTGACTTCTCCTACCGCCTTCATCTTGTCTCGAACGAACCTCCAGTGCTCCTCAATGGAGTCAGGGAACGTTTTTTGGAGAGTGTCCGGGGATAGGGCGAGAAGAAGCTGATGCATGAAGCGAACCTTGTTGTCACGTACCTTCCACCATTTTATCCGAGAAACTTCGTTCAGAGGCTTTACGTTGCATTGCTTCTGGGAAAATCGGAGATCGATTATAACTGGATGGTGCTGCGAGGAGACGTTATCGCTCGGAATCACCTTGCAATCAGTGATGAGTCTCAGATTGGTTCTTTGCGTCATCCAGAAGTCGATTTGGGTTTTCCTTCCACCACTGCAATACGTGGTGAGGTGAGACTCTCGTTTGCAGAAGAAGGTATTGCAGATGGAAAGATCGTGCTCTTCGGCAAAACTCAAGATTCGCTCTCCTTCTGCGTTCGGCAAACCATAGCCGTTGCCTCCATGAGCTCTCTTATGGGCTTCGCATCTTCTTCCTACGTGCCCGTTCAAGTCTCCTCCGATCATGAGAGTTTCTTCCGGAGAGCATTTTCTGATGACGTCATCGAAGTCTTCCCAAAACTCGTCTTTCTTGGAGTCGCTGCATCCTGCCTGCGGTGCGTAAGCACTGACTATTTTGAAGAGTTTGCCATTGCATTCCAAGGAGATGGACATCAAACGATCTGAGATTCGACAAACTTCCGTGACGGATGTGGCAAGGTAGGAGGCAGCGATAATTCCGACGCCATTGCGGGCTGCTGATGAAGTATTGCCCGAGTACCACAGCTTATACCTCCCGTCGAGCTGCTTTGCTTTCCCTCCTTTCCACCTAGTTTCCTGGAGGCATGCCAGATGTACTCTTCTTTTTGCCAGCATGTCACAGACTTCCATGGACTTCCCCGAGAGACTTCCGACGTTCAAGGTAGCTAGTCGGAGGCGTGTAGGCACTGCTATTTGATTAAATCGAGGACGTGGCCTATTATTCCTCGAAGACCCTCGCATATTTCTCACGTCGATCGGGATTCGACGCGCGTCGCTTGAAGGGGACGCCCTAGCATTGGGGTTACTCTGATGGTGCATCTTGGGGGGATGCGACGGTTTCTTCATAGACCGGCTTGTCGCACGAACATCCAAGTCGATAGTTCAGCCTGACGTCCGTTTACGACCCTTTGGGCCACATAACCCGGGATTTTGGGCTATGTGGGCTAGAGGTTATTTTTTGGACACGCCTCTTGACCGTGTCCCTTAGGCCAGTGAGATAACAGTGAGCGAGCATTTTATAGGATGTGGGCTGCCCAGTTCCCACACCCACCCGCGACGCTCACTAGCCTAAGCCCCTCTTTGGTCAGCCATGGCAAAGCCACCAAGTCTCCCATCCGCCTGCGGGAGAGGCCCCACATACGCCATCGGGGTAATCAGCGCGTGGTATCGGGGTAATCAGCGCGTGGTCTCTCTCTATATCTATCTGTCTATTTCTCTTAAACAAGCTACCTGTCAAGCACGCCGAAAGCGAATCCTTTGGCTCCAGCATTTCAAAGTTGCACGATTTCGAATCTCGCTACTCGAACCTCATTCTTGTTATAACAGAAGTCGCCACTACGGGGTCGAATCATCACTCGAAGGTCGACCTTGCACTTGAGAACTCTGGAGATGCATATGAAGAGACCTGCACAGCAGGCAATCATCATCACGTATGAGAACAAAACAGATCATTGATGTTTTTGCTTGCCCGATAAGACAACAAGTTTCAAGTGACTTCAAGGTATTAAAAGATCATGTCTTATTGCTCTCCTCAATCGCACACAAAGGCTTCTTCCCCTTTTCCTCTCTCACTCTATAATTTTTCTCTTTTTTCACAATCTTTAAATTTTTTCTTCACAATTTATACTTCTTTCTAACTCACAATTAAAATCTCTCTCTTTATTCGTATATCTTTTCCTTACTATCTATTTCTCTTAAGCTCTATCTCTCTCGTTCTCTCTGTGCATCTTTTTATATCTATCTTTCTATATTTTTATATCTTTCTCTCCGAAACTTCAATATAACTTTATATCTTTCAATATCTCTCTAGCTTTCTTTGTTTTTCACTAACTCTGTATTTCTACTTCTGTAAGTCTATTTTTGTAATTTAATTTTTACGCAATTCTAGAGTAAAAATCGTAGAAAAACGCCCTTGCAACTCTAATACCACAATAATTCTAAAGAAACCCGAAAAACTCGTTTTCAACAATCTCTTTCCTTAGCTGTTACAGCTATGCTTATAAACGGTTCGAAAATGAATTTCACAACAACAAAAAACTACGCTTGATTTTGTAGGGGTGGAACTGGATGAAAGCCTTTAAACTTACGAAAAAAAAGAACTAAGAAAATTGAAGATCCTGTTGGGTTTAAGAGGTAAGGTTTAAGAGGTAATTTTTACTTTAGCCCCCCACACGAGAAAAAAATGCACTGTAAAAGTTCTGGTACCTCACCTCAAAACATTCACAAAATTCAACTATGCTTCTATTAATTCCAAGGAGCCATATATCTGCAATTAGTTAGAAAATATACTCAATTACATAACAAATCAAATTAATCTACTTTCAAGTCGAAAAACAATACAAAAAAGGTACAAAAAACACAAAAAAAAACAACAAAACAATACAAAAAATAAAATATATTTAATATAACTATCAGTCTTGAACCTCTAAGGAAGATAAATTTTATCGTAAACTCGAGAAGGTACATCAATCATTTACTCAAAGAAAACAGTACGTGCATACATATTTTGAAGATTTTCAAAGAAAACGCATTTTACTATGAAATTTACTTCGAAAATTTACCTTTATCCAATAACCCTTTATCTTCTTACTCAATCAATGGAACCGTTCTACCACCACAGACAATTTTGAAAGATCTAGGCATAACTTTCGAGTCTTCGTTATCCTTCTCCCATCATATTCATGATATGATTGCTAAAGCTACTAAATATATGAATCTCATATTACGGGCTCTAAAAACGAAATCGATCGCTGTGTTATTACGTGCCTGGAAAACATACGTCCTCCCTTTGGTCGATGCTAAATGCTAAATTTGGTCTCCCTCAACTATAGGTCTTGTTAATGAAATTGAAAAAGTGCAACGATCGTGTACTCGACGCATTCTTTATAGAAATGGCATCACCAATCTCCCTTATCCCTCCCGACTTGAGTTTTTAAAACTATCTTCCCTTGACTATAGAAGAACTATTGCAGATCTTTGCTTGATTCATAAATGTATTCACGGACAATCTGAATTAGGCACAAGTTATCTTTTTAAGCTTAAACCAACTTCCTACAGCCAAAGAATATCACACTCGTTAAGAATTGTACTTCCCTTCTCATCTAAAGACTCAAAGAATACATTCGTGTCTCGCGTAATTGACATTTGGAATAATCTCCCTAACAAACTCGTAACAATGCACTCACATCATTCATTCAAAACCTCATTACTATGCTACCCTAAAGATCTTCTCTTGCCTAACTCACTTATCCGACTCTAGACATCACCCACACAATTTGAAGCAGTACTTAACTTATGTACATATACTCGAATTATAAATTTTGTAAATTTCTCTCTTCTGACATTATATTTTAAACTGAACTCACACCCGTGTCAGTGATCCGTATTGTACTTTTCTATGTCAAAACAGGAATAAAGAATGAATGAATGAAAATGGCTCGTGCATACGGTCTCATATTTTCTTATTTTGCTTAGTTAGGTGAAGGTTTTACTGATAGAAACTTTGCAGTGGAGTTTAACAATATGAATGAATGCAACGTATCTTAAAATAGAGTTATGAACACCATTAACATGTTGAGTGAGTAATGCTAATCGAAAAGTCTCTGGTAGAAGAATAACTGTTTATCACGTGATATACGTCTGTATGTACATACATCACATGGGCCTCATCGAGTTTTTAGACAGAAGAAAGAAGTAAGGAGCGGGAGCCAGGGAAGCTGGTCGGAATCTCTTCATTGTTGTCATTCCTGGATGTCAAGAGACAAACCCATGTGATTTATGAAGTTTTTCTCTCGGGTATTGTAGTGAATATTGGGAGAAGGATTGAAGTCTAGAGACACGATGAAGAAGCGACCATGTCACAGCGAATGAAAGGAAAGAGTAATCATCACCTCATCATTGATAATCCCTTTTTAGTGACTGGTGGATTATTCTTTTTGATTAGCGGAAGTTAGTCAACAGGAATCTTCACGAGTAGTTCTAAACACGAAGTACTTTGTGCTCCCTCTGCGTGTACGGTCGAGCAATGACACATGTCACTTTCATATAATGTCTCGCTGTTCGCTGGTCGCTCTGCTTCTCATCTGCTTCGGAGGAAGGAATGTGGACTGCCGGATAGAATGTGAATGGCACCAGTATGCTGGCCCGCCGCTTTGTATGTTCAGTTTGGTCACAGTCCTTCTTGTAGCTGACTTGGTTTTGCGCCTCCTAGTGTGGAGGAAGGAGAAGAATAGAAGGACTCAGGAAGGCCTAAAGGCACCCCGGAAGGGTCTGGTTGAAGAATCGATTAGCACCCAGACACTGTCGAAAGTGTCTGAGCAAGTGCAGGAGAGCGTGTTGGTTTACCCGCAGAACACGGTGCAGAATCCAGACGAGACGCGTTTGACCTCAGTGAAGGGTGTGACGACGAGGTCTAAGAGAAAAGGTCAAACTACGGACTCGCTGAAGGGCAAAGATCAAACTACAGTCACTCAAAAACTGCAAACGACGCTGTCACAGAAGAAGATTACAGAGGGAAGCTGACTGGACAAGTGGCTCGAGTCTTTGTTATTATCATAGTCCTGAATAAAGTTTTTGTAAAATGAACCAGTATTGTTTTTGTATTGTAAAAATACATTTCTTTTTCTTTTTCATTTATCTATTCTCTGCAGAGGGAGAATGAGAAGAAATCAATAATCTTCGTAGTAGAAGGAAAACAAAAAGCGTGGACTTCTTGTTATAAAGAGATGAAGAGTTATAGTTACGGTGGAGGAGAAGAGATGAAGAGTTATAGTTTCAGTGGAGGAGAAGAGATGAAGAGTTATAGTTACGGTGGAGGAGAAGAGATGAAGATTTATAGTTACGGGGGAGGAGAAGAGATGAAGAGTTATAGTTTCGGTAGAGGAGAAGAGATGAAGAGTTATAGTTACGGTGGAGGAGAAGAGATGAAGAGTTATAGTTACGGTGGAGGAGAAGAGATGAAGAGTTATAGTTACGGTGGAGGAGAAGAGATGAAGAGTTATAGTTACGGTGGAGGAGAAGAGATGAAGAGTTATAGTTACGGTGGAGCGGTGTGTGACATGTGAGGTATAGATAGATTAAACAAGAGCACTGTAGATTTCTCAACTGATAATTCAAGGTTCCAGTCCTTGGACCACTTTTAAATACCTTCTATGGTTTTTGAATAACTGTTGACTGAACGGTCTAGTTGACTATTGAATATAACTCTATATTGTCAGCAAAAAGATAGTATTTGACTGTAGGAGTGATAAACTCTTTGACCCCGTCAATAAATATAAGAAACAAAAGGGGCCAAGAGCGGAGCCTTACGGCACCTCTGTTAACGGGCTATATAGAATTCCTTTATGAAGACTTGTATAGTTCTATCTTATAGAAAGTTTCTGATCCATGATAAGCAAAAGCCCTTCATGCCTTTTTTTTAATGAACAAGCTTACGAAAGGCAAAAGCATGGAAGTTTTAAAAGATAGTAATGGGTGAGGACTTACTATCAGAAGTAGAATGGACAAGAAAAAAAATTAGAAGTTAGCAAATTAGTCTACAGCCGAAACTTTTCGTATTCAAATTTCCCGCCAGAAGATCAATTTGGTTTGAAAATGCGTTTCAAATTGATGAATTAAATGAATAAATTAAAAAAATCTCGCCTGATTATAATCCCGTAAGCTTGTGCTTTTTCGAATTATTCTTCTTATCATAACTTGATCATCACAAAACGACACGTGACATTAGTTAGGTAACATTATCACAAAATCAAAACAGAGACATAAGAAATAAGAAGAAAAACAGAAAGGTAACAAGATTTGAAAAAAATTAATAAGAAAACCACTGATGAATGAGTCTTTTCATAGTATACACACAGAAAAAAAATTGATCACCAATAATAAGGTTCCACGCATAATGATCATATTTTGAACATTTTTGGTTGCGCTGAGAGCGCAGGAACTGAACATTTTTTGTTGTTACATTCTTTTTTGTTGCATTTTTCATTCCGGTTTTTTTGTTGCATTCTTCAAACTTTAAATTTGATCTTTCGAGAATGCCAAAACAATTAGGTGTTCATGTCTTTTCTGATGACTTCGAATGCTTGCAGGTCAGAAATGAACTCATCAGAAGATCAGCGCAGGGTTAGAATGAGAGAAAAAAATTACTTAAAACGTAAAAATGGTATTTTATTTTTTCCTCGTGTTTTCAAAATGCGTTTTTATATATTTGCTACTTAAGATTAGAACAAGAAAAGGTACTTGTGTAGATCGACGTAGGATCCGCCCGTCTTCCCCCTCAACGGGCGGAGTCGTGGATTTATGGCTGATTTTTTATACGGTCTCGTTAGCCTAAGCCGTACGGCCTCTTTAGCGTAAACTATTACTAAGCCTAAAAGTAGTCATGAATCCGTGACTCCGCCCCCGAGGAGGAGGAGCAGAGCCTACGTAGATCTGGACATGTACCCTTATTTTAATGTAAAAATAACATCGAGAGGGATGAGGAGAAAATTGAGAGAGAACAGGAGCAACATCGTACATGAAAGTGCAAGGGGGAAGAGCCTACGTCTAACTACACAAGTGTCACGGAGTGATCTGAACAACAAAAGCTTGAGATGGTTTTCCTTTCATCGCATCATGCCTAATAAAAAAATTTTGAAACCAGTGTAATGGAAAGAAAAGTGTACTATTTTAATTGTGCTTCGACTCGTCTGTTTTTTTATTGGTTGAGATTATTGAACTCTTTTCTTCTCGTTATTTCGACAATGATCGAATCATGCTTGTTGATTTTTTTTTGTAAAAAAAACTAGTAACCCATTACAGAGAACCTTGAATTTTTTTAAATTCTGCTTTGACTCTTCTGTTTGTGTTCATCGATATTGTGATGGAATATTTTGATGGAATATTTTTCTTTGGTTATTCCGTAAATGCTTGTTTAAAAAGAGTTTATCATGCTTGTTGGAAAAAAGTTTGTTGATTTAAAGTGTTCATTACATTCCAAATAAGAACGCAATTTTTGTTTTGATTTGGAAACAAAAAAAAGAAAAAAATTAAGAAAAAGAAAAAAAAAGGAAGAAAATCTCGCAAGTTATGAGCGAGGTTTATTACTGCACACTTTTAAGCAAGTGAACAATATTATTGACCACAAGTCACTTGTGACAAGTGAACAGTTTCGCAGTTCGCGAATTAGGGCGAGTTGGGGCGAGTTTTACCACAGACTGAACAATATAAAGGGCATGAACCACATCGTCCCCTTTATATTGTTCAGAAAATGTATCAAACGTGATCAATTTTTCTCTGTGTGTAGTAAGGGTTATCAGAACTACTATCATATCTAACCGGTTCATCTCTCTTCGTAAGAACATTCAGGTGCAAGAACAAGATACACTCACATGCCAAGCACAATGTCTTCGTAGCCCAAGTCCTCTCGTGTTCATCGATCTAGTATCTTATAAACGCCAAAATATGTATATCATATTATCGACAAAAGACGAGCAAAAACTCTTAACTTTTTTTTTAACAACAGATATACATAATCTAGTGATTTTGATACTCTCGCACAATACATATTGTGCGAGAGTATCAAAATCACTAGATTATGCCAGCTCGTTCTCACACTACAGTAGTCTCTCAAGGTATTTACCGATTACGGCAAGGAGGTAGTCCAGTGAAAGATTGTCTCAGTGTTTTTTCAAGTCTGCTTATTTACCAAATGTAGTGAAGAAAAGCCCAGATTTTGGATTCCATTCTCCCGCGAATCTAGTAGTCTATGTGATTCGATTTGGACGAAGATACCAGCCATTTTTTCAAATCAATGCCGGGAGAGACGCTGTGTACCACTCTTGCATTGAATTGACCGTATGAAAAGAAGCTCCATCCTGCTGGAAGACATGGGACTTTCAGTTGAAGTGTGCATCTGCCTAATATTTCATAGTATTTTTAAAACACGGTTTTCAGGTATACATCATAATCTAACTCTACGTTAGGCTCTATGAAAGCAATCGGAATCTTGCCGCTAGAACAGATAGCTTCCCAGACCATAACACGAGTTGAATGTGAAGTTATATTCATTCATTCTTTATTCCGTGCACACATGATATTGAAACAATGATGATTGCGTATATGCATGGACTATCTTTCTAGTGGCGGTGTGTTTATGAGCGAACGGTCGCTTCAGCATGAGGGGAAGGGAAAGGGAGGGGGGAGGAATGATTGATAAATATGAATTAGTTATTCAACTATCAAAAACATGAGAAAGAGGCACAATAACATGAATAGGCAAATTCAGTACATTCTTTTTTAACATCTTGCTATTAGGTTCTTTAACTATTTCGTAATCCAAAGAATTCCATACTGATAATTGACGAGAAACACATGTAGATAAGAAAGACTGGTTGATATTATTAGGCATAACAAGACGCAGAGGATGAGAATGTCGGGAAAAGCGATCAACGGCAGATATCTGATATAAATTTTTAGTATCTATTTCACACTTCTGATGTACACATTTATGAATGAAAGTAAGGTAAGCAAGAGCTCGGCGATGTTCGAGGGTTTGAAGGTTCAGAAGGGATAATCTCTCCGAATACGGAAGGGCCGGATGGCCGGTTCTCACTAGAATTCTTCTCGTAAAAGAACGTTAGATTTTCTCCAGCTGTTTTACTATACCCGCAGATGACGGGTTCCAGAGCTCGCTAGCGTATTCCAAAAGAGGCAATACATACATTTTGAAAGCAGATGTCAGAAGAGAGAGAGAGATGGTGACTTGAAAGCTTTCAAAATCATATTAACAATAGACGACGCTTTACGGCACTTTTCACTTATGTGGTCCCGATATGAAAATCCATCCGAAACTATTACTCCGAAGTCTTTGGCCGAGTTTCCTGCTACAATGAGTTGATTATTGATATAGTAAGCACTCCGTTGATATAGTAAGCATTCCGTATATATTAAGTAAGCAAGTAAGCGTATGATATAGTAAGCATATTGACGATTCTGCGTTGATGATACAGCCAATGCGAAAGTTGAATCCAACTTCGAAATTTAAAAGTTTCTCATCATTGGAGATGGTTCATTTAAGTTCGCCTGTGCGGCCACCATTTTTCTCTGAGTCCAGACAACATGGTGAAATTTGCTGGAAATAGAACATTAAGATTAAGAAAATTACATGAACAAGAAAACTATAACAGTTTTGGAATCGTTTTAGTAAAGTATCATTATGTCGTGCTTTATACGCTCCACCCTGTATATGTATACAGGGTTAGGCAAATTTATTACAAGAATTGTTTGGCCTAATGTATACTAAAATTGGACTAGAAAAGCATTAGAGTTAGTTGGCAATTTCGAAGAACAGTATTTTATAAGCACAGTCTCAATTTTTTCTGGAATTCTGTTCATTTTAAGAAGAATGTTAGCAGCCAATAAGCAGCATACTTAAGTTCGCGAAATGCATAATTGCGGGTACAAGCAGTCGGAAGACGCCAGAACGCTCGGAGTGGGCCCATCGACCGTGCGTCGTGCAAAAAAAACAACGAAGCAATGGAGGGGTCCACGACCGACCAGGCAGAGGAATAAAACGGCCCGCTACTGCAACCTGAAACATATGCAAGGTCGAACAAAAAAATGTCTACAATCCGAAGAGAAGCAATATGGAGATGGCCATTTGGTTGAGAATTTCGCCTCGCTTGATTGGAAAATTTATGCACGTTCACCTAGGACTTACATCCTACCGAAGCAGAAAGTGTGCCTTATTCACGGGTCGTAATGCTGCATGTCGGAATGCTGATTGGAATGCCCGTAGTACGGAATTGCTATTGGTTATATCAGGCTAGGTCTTTTGCTCAAATGAAGGAATCGCGCAGCCCAACTTCAGATAAGAATTACCGCGGAATCTAATATAATCAGCCTCAACATACATAAACCTGCGTCTTATACTCGAAGTTTTTTAAGCATTAGAAGGAATGTTAATAAGTCCATTCGGTAACTTGAAAGTTATGAAAGAGCTGATAAAAAAGCCTTTCAAAACCAATAAAAATATGTATTTTTTTTTTATAAAATCCAGTTATTGTTCAACAACCCACTCATAACTTATCGCTTTTAGCGGAGAAAAAACTGGTTCACGGGTGGGATCGAGTCCAGACATTTTTATAGGTGACCATCGCTTTGCCGCTAAATCACCATAAACTTGTTTGATGCGATCATGCTGTTTGATTTTTTTTTTCGAATTCGGCTTTTCCCTAAATTTATCGTGTTTCGGTGTTCAAGCAATCAGGTAATACGTTAGTACTGAGAACATATACAGGGTGGCGCGAAAGTACACAGTCCGAAAGTCAAACGCTTTTGTATAGTAATCAATAATCCAATTCCTCTCAATTCAACACATTTTATTCTCAACATATATATGTACAACTGGGTGAAGTCAGTTTTCAATGCGGCCGCCCTTGGCGCGGATGACTTGGCAGAGACGCTTGGGGAAAGCATCAGTCGTGGCACGCAGGTAATCAACGTCGAGTTCCTCCCAAGCTTTGAGCAGGGCCTTCTTCAGAGACGCCAAATTGGGGTGGGGACGAGCCGAAGCTTTCGCCTCGAGGACCGACCATACGGAATAGTCGAGCGGATTGAGATCCGGCGAGTAGGCGGACCACTGCTTACTCGTTATGAAGGTGTGCAATTTGTTCGCACACCACTCTTGCGTCACAACGTCCTTGTGAGCGGGCGCGGAGTCCTGTTGGAAGCAGAACGGGCGGCAAGCGAAGTGCGTACGGGTCCAGGGAAGCAAGACACCTTCGAGAATGTCTTTGATATAGTTCTGCTTGTTGATCTTCACGCCCTGATCAACGATGACGAGCGGAGACTTGCCCGAAGCGCACACAACCGCACAGACCATCAACTGAGCTGGATGGGAGATGCGGTTGACGACTCTTCCGTTGCGATCGGCTTCCTCAGGATCTCTGGCGATAACCCACACGTTTTGGGAGTTGTAGGCCTCCTCGATCGTGAACAACTTCTCGTCTGAGAAGACTATCTCTTCGGCACCAGGTGCGGCCGTGTCGCGAAGCAAGGTCCGACTTCTCTTCACGCGCTCTGCCGTGTTCTTGGCAGACAACAAGGCACCCTTGCGAGTACGATAAGGGCGCATGCCGAGGTCATCCCTGACGATGGTCTGAGCCGACCAGCAGGATATTCCGAGCTCCTGGGACATCTTGTTAATGCTCCGCTTGGAGTTTCGGCGTATTCGCTCCCTCACTGCTTTTATCTTCGCCGGCGTCCGAGCAGATCGAGGTCGGCCATTTTTTGGACGGTCCTCAAGATTTCCGAGCTCGCGGTAACATTTGATGGTATTCCAGACAAGATCTCGACGGACGACGAGGCGTTTCGCGATGTCGGAGTTGGAGTACCCGCGCTGGTGCAAATCGACGATAGCGGCACGCTGGAGATGGGGACCCGTCATTACCTTCAAATTTAAACAATCGTTGTCAAACTTCAACACGATGTTTAAAACACAATAAACTTCGAAAATCAAAAAAAGGAATCGGTGCGTGCACGAAATAGTGCGTAGCACACTCCTAAACCTCGGACTGCGTACTTTCGCGCCACCCTGTATATGTTGAGCAAACAGTTCATCGTCTATAACGCTTATTCAAACACTCTCATTTTCTACCAGAGTTATGAAACCCTTATGAAACCCAGAAAAATAAAAAAAAGGAAAAAATATCTAAGCTGCATGGAAAAATTCTTATAAAGCTGCAATCTTCGATGGAGTTCAGAGTTCTAAAACTCACAATAAGCTCAGAGTCAGAATAAGACAGAGGCTGCATTAAGAAAGAGCCTATTCTAGAAAATGAATGTGTGAATAGTAATGAAACAGAAAAATTTATTTGAGATTAAGCATTTTTCGTGTCTTTTGATCATTTAAGTTCTGACTTTATACACATCGAAAAGATGATAATTAAGGGTTGATTCTATTCAGTTTTGCGTCGAGAAAACCACCTTCAATGTGCGATTTCATGATTTTCGGAACAGTAGAGAAAATACTCTTTTTGATAAGTTATGTTATTTAATCTACTGGTGAACAATAGTAATGAAACAGAAATTTTTTTTGAGATTAAGCATTTTTCGTGTCTTTTGATCATTTAAGTTCTGACTTTATACACATCGAAAAGATGATAATTGAATTATGAGCACCGATTAAAGTTTTGAAGAAAAAACCTTGGCCATCTTTCTTCTCTCAGCAGACGAATAAAGGATACCGGCCGACTACTTACCGCTTCATGTTTGGTAAGACAATTCCTTCTGTCATTAATACTACCCCCCCCCGCATATCTTGGTCGATAGAAATGCGAAATCATCTCTTCTGTTGTTGCTCTTACGCCTAGTTACTATGGTAACCGCTAGTTGAGCGTGTGGAGTCTGTTGTTAGGGAAGAGGGGGGGTAGTATTAATGACAGAAGGAATCGTCTTACCAAACATGAAGCGGTAAGTAGTCGGCCGGTATCCTTTATTCGTCTGCTGAGAGAAGAAAGATGGCCAAGGTTTTTTCTTCAAAACTTTAATCGGTGCTCGTAATTCCCATTTAGCTTTAAAGTTCTTTCCAGAAAAAAGAAACTCGACAGAAGTTAAATTAAGTAGGGACGCTCAAATACTGTATAACAACGCATAAAATTTAGACAAAAAAGAGTTCAACAGTGATATTACCTCATTCATATAGTGATTCATGAATTCAACCAATTTTTGTTCCAGTTTTAATTAAGCTTTTCAGATAATGTTTATAAAAAAGAAACACATCATGATTTTGAACACTGTCAAAAGTTATAACAATGTAATATCTAGCATTTTTTAGAATGTCAAACAAAAGTCGTACTCGTTAGGTCACGCCTGGCTCGTAGGAATAATTATCAGCTTCATTCATCTTCCTCATTGTTTTACGACGTGGTCGAAAACTATTCCTTAAATGATTGATTGAGTATTTGACTGAGTTTTTAAAATGATTGGCTGAATGAATAAATTAAGATAAATTGTTAAATGAATGAAATAATAGATGATTAAATGAATCATTACATGAATGAATGAACGAATGAGTCAATTTGGCCTGCACAGCTGCTCTACACGAGACGTGACGATGAACTCGGGGTAGGGCCATGTAAAGCTAAATGGAGGCCTAATGGACATCTTCTCGCCGTGGCAAGGTCAGTGCTGAAAGCCCCCACCCCAGTCTTGTACATCTTGGAAGAGTCAAGATGATCGTTTCTTTTCGATTTGTCAGTGTCATCAGATCTGTTTGAAAGAGTTTGACATAGTTATTAGGAATGACTTTCGGAAGATTACATTTAAAGATTTTACCATTTTGAAAGATTCATTTGATTAGTTAGAGTAACTCTCAAAAACACATTAAAGTTGCTTTAGTTAGCTAAAAAGTAGCTTTATTCAGTTTTGAGATCCATAAAAACTGTTTTATTCCATCAAACGAAATTTTTACTAAAGTCAATGAATTGACCATCAAGTTTTTCCACGCAAAAACTCAGAAAAATTTTGAAAGTAATTTTTTTTAAAGTCGTGGTATTATGTTATGCGTTTCAAGGTGTGACAAATAATGTTTCCATAAGTTTCATGCATGCCTATTTAATTCGATATTTATTATTATTTTTCAAAAAACTTTTGTGCAGGTCAGTAAATCATTTGAATCGCAAAAGCTTAAATTTTTATTTCAAAACAGCTTCAACAACTGTCTGTTCATAATGGATCGCAAAGGAGAGATGTTAGATGCTCAGCAGTTGCCCGCGTCAGTCATACCTTTTTCGTCTAATCAATAATGTGTAGACTCAATCAGTCCTCATTATTTTAGGCCTTTTCCATTCTTTTAAACAAACGAACTGTGGTCTTTTTTGCACGGATTGGGAGATTGTTGAATATACAACATCTACTACCGCGCCTTCAATTTCACCATAAAAAGTTCGTACTAGTGTGCTCATGAGGTAGTTCACACTAGTGCGAGCTAGTTGATAAAATCTTCAGTGTTATTATAACTGATAAACGTCGAATTGCAACTAACGCAACCAGTGTAGCGCTGAGTTGATGTTAGCGGTAACTTCAACATAGTGAAATTGTAGGCACGGCAGAACCATTCTTTATAATCTTTAGTGAGAGTTCAAAAAAATTCATTCATCTCAAGAATAACTTTTGAATTATGAAGTATGAACTCAAGATTTTAGTTGCTAAAAAATCTTTTTTATGACTTTTTACACAGTAATGACTTAGATTGCATTTAGTCACGTATTTGTTCGCTACAAGTCATTTAAAGATCTGAATATTCTCAGTGAAAAATTTTTTTCTCATTTGTGCTGAATCACTTCTTAATTTTGTCAACACAAAAAAGTTTTATCATTATCTATACATATCGAATCGAATTCTTTGTGACTTGGAGATATGATCAGGTATAAATACTGACTTTTTCAGCATAATTGCTTTTAGAACACTGTAAGTCGAGAACTGTTTGTTTTAAATAATATGTGAATCGAATTTAATCGGTTTCAGAACTTAGTAAGTTCTTTCTATTTGAGCTAGACCCAGGTGATTAACGAGAGAAGAGTCATTATTGAATAATTCTTCTTATGACTTGTATCAACGGATTTCGATTGAAGTCCTATCGTCGGTTATGAATGGGACATGGAGGGAGATGTTATCGCAATGATCTGCGACAAGCTCTCCGGTCTCTTGCTCTACGACGTCAATAACCGTTCCTCGGAGAACATCGAGACCAGCATGGGACCCAAGTGAGTAATCAAGCGTACTTAGATACGATTGTTAAAATGACCGGTTCCTCGTTCAATTCGCTGCCTAAAATGTCGAAACTACTACACCAAAAAATATTCTTTGATCTACAATATTGTGGGAGGTCTACAGTATATCCACAGCATCGCCTTGCTTTCTTGTGCGGTTTGATAAACAGAAGAAAAAATTTAATAGAATGTGATATCTATTGATAGAATCCTCAACAAGGCTAAGCAAAAAAATTCTTACAAAAATTTTCGACCTGTTTTTTTCAAATTTAAAAGTTTAAAAAATCGACTTGTTTTTTTCGATTTAGAAAGTTGAAACTTTTTTAGTTTTAGCCGTTTAACTTTTTAGAAAATTTTGAAGTGTCATTTCATGATGCTTTTTACAGTTAATATTGTCTCTTTTTGAGTTAGGCAGTGGTAACACATCGCTAACACATAACACTGGTAACACATAACAATCGTAACACATCGAATGGAATGACGCTCTTAGTAGACATGGCTTACGCCTCAACATCAAGAAGACCGAGTACCAAGAAATCGGACTGCAAACGACGGGAACTGTTCACATCAGCGGTGAACCGCTCCCGAAGACCTCCGAATTCAAGTACCTTGGTTCTGTCATCTCCTCAGACACGTCAACAAATGCAGCGGCACGCCAAAGAGTAAATGCAGCTTGGATAAAATGGAGAGAAGCTACAGGTTTCCTCTGTGATAGGAATATCACAGCTGGCATACGCGGATAGATGTATAAAACTGCGATCCTTCCCGTGCTTCTCTATTCGACGGAGAAATGGCCTACAACGCGTGTAACCGAGAACATTATCCACACGAATGAGATGAAAATGTTACGCTGGACACTAGGACTGACTCGCCTAGACTGTGTGCGTAACACAATTGTGAGAGGGAGACTCGGCGTGGCTCCAATACAAGACAAGATGCGAGAAGGGAGAGTTAGATGGTATGGACACGTGATGCGAAGAGACGCGACCAACATCGCAAGACACGCCCTTGACATGGAAGTACCAGGCAAACGCCCGCGAGGCAAACCGAAGACAAGATATATGGATACGCTCAACCAAGACCTGCGCCTTGCAAGACTCCACTCGGAAGACGCAACGGACATATGTTTCTGGAGAGCTATAAGTCGTACAGCGGACCCTACTCCGACCTCGGCCGGTGCGAAACAACGCTAAGAAGAAGAAGAAGTGGTAACACATCGCTTTCTGTAAGAGATAGGCAGCTGGGTTTGAACCTCACCCGTAAAAATTTTTTGTACGCGCGATAAATTATTCATCTTCTATTTTGAGTCACAAATAAAGGTTTCGAATACAAAATATACTTGATAGAAACGTGTTTTTATTATTATTTGGAATTTTAAGTTGAAAGCCGACGTAGCACGACTTTAGTATCAAAATAGGTCTCATTTTTATGCAAGATAGCTTTCTTAATCGGTCTTCTGTACTTCATTTTAACAATCAAAAGAAGCGAGTCGAAATATCTGAGTAACAATTGAGATGGAGAACAGAAAATAAAGAGAATGGACTCATTTAATGGTTGGACTTGGCGACTCTCTCCAGCTCGTCTTTCTTTTTGACAGCGTACGAGTTGAAAGATCCATTGGCCGCATAAATGAGCTCATCAGCCAGGCACTCAGCGAATGTCTTGATGTTGCGGAAGGCCGCTTCCCTCTTCCACATGACAGCCAGAATGCCTGAATAACCGCCACAGGGGCGAAAAGGTGACGGCCTGACGGCGAACGGTTCCAGCCCACCCGACTCAGGCGTTCCGCTGTTGATGACTGCGTTCACGAGCACTTGCACCGGTTTTTTTTGCGGAGAGAAGATGGATGATTTCGAAGGCGTGCTTCACGATGCGCACCGTCATCAGCTTCTTGCCGTTGTTTTTGCCGTGCAAGAGTGAAGAGGCCAAACGCTACAGGATAGGGCATGTCGCATGGCGGAAACGCTTCACCTGATAAGGGCCCGTGGAATGAGGAAGATAATTCGCGAAATTTTCCTTCACGGCCAACGAGGAAAATGTCGGAAACATTAATATCTTGTAGGGAACACTTTCTGAAAAGCTTAATCTCAGAATGATCGCTAGTAGGAAGTTCAAAAGAATTTGCGACTTGTTCCAGTTCAGCATCAGTGTCTTCGATAGCCGATTCATCGGCCTTCGATTCATCGGCCATCATGGCTCAAACTTGAGTAATTGTACGGAAGTACAGAGCGAATATTACTATGTATTTCAATTGTAACAAAATCGCGGATTTCAAAAAAACAGGTCCTAACAGTGTTAATAATACCGTGTATACATATACTACCGTACTACCGTGTGACAGCCAAAAAATTCCCTGTTCGGCAAGGTCTCTGGAAGAAGCGGCTGTTTTGGTCTCTACGTGAGTTATGTGTTGGATGATCAATAAAATCCTCTATTCTCTTCTTTCATAAGACGTGAACTGATTACCTAAAAGTTTTGTTATGAAACCCTTACAAGCGTGGACTTCTGATCACTCATGTGTGTGGCTTTACATTGAGTTAGAACATACCTTTAGGCACATATGTTTGATGAGCTAGGCTTCGGCAAGACCCTTGAGGGCTATTTTGTGTGATATCCTGAGCTACGCTGAACAGACTCGGTTATGAATCTTGTTTAAAGCCCCTCTATGCAGTCCTTCATTTAGTGCTATCGGAACGTTTGCGGACTTCTACAAGTTTTAATCTTACCGAACACAGCCGTGTTATTTTTATTTTTTCTCTACAGAACGAGTAAACTGTAGGATGTGATTTGGGCATCCAAAGCGTGCACTGATTTCAGAGAGCTTCCTCTGTGTCTTGCGTGGTCACCTGTTTCGGCTCTTCTCTGCATCGGGAACAGCAACGGAAATCTGCTCATTTACAATCATCGAACTCAAAAGTGAATATTTTATCATAGTCATGAGCTTGCTCAACAAAGGAAATAGTCATTAAAACACTATACAAATTATGTTTTCAAAGTCAGTATGCATAGCTGAGCGAAAAAATAACAAATCAGTTATTGACTGTAATCAGTCACTGTCTGCTGATTTGAGACTAAAGTAGTGAGACGGAGAGAAAGAGAGCGAGAGATAGAGAGAGAGTGTGTGTGCGTGTATCTGTGTGTGAAAGAGAGGGAGAGAGATTCATATATAATGTGTGAGAGAGAGAGAGTGAGAGCGAGAGAAAAGGTTAAAGACAGAGTAGAAGCGAAAAAAATATATAGAAAGATAAATACATTCCTTATTGCCTCGTTGACAACTATAGCGAGTTGGAGCATCGCTAGCGACTAACGAATTGAGACGTCGTTGACGGATAACATGTTAAAAATTTGTCTTTAACTAGGTTTAAAAAAGGTCTATCATTGTCATCAAATTTATGAGCATCAGATATTTTTTTGAGTTTCACTCAATTATTCAATACTTTTGTACTTTTAATTGCGTGTTCAGATTTTTCATTTATACACACGTGTTTGTATTGCCTTGTATGATATGCACATTGTATATTGTATAATGTACTTACTACACGTAATAAACATACAAACATATGTACATATACATATATGTATGTGATGTAAATGAATTCCATTTATTAGACGGCTGCCAGTAATTGGGAAGCACTCCCGTCGAATTGTCGTGTGCACAATCAGCCAGACGGAGCTCATCATCTGCGGCTCCGAGGACAAAACAATCACCGTCTCTAATAGCGATGGAGATACAGTATGACTTCAATCTTTTTTTTTCTCTTCTAATGAGGACCTAGTCAAAAAGACACGAACTTAATTTTAGTTTGAGATATTGAGTCTAAGCTTTTTATAGAGCTCAGAAACCATAAAAAAATGAACCTTGAAAATTAAACAAATTCGGAATCTCGAATTCCGGTCGCGGAGAAATGCATTTTCCCAGTCATTTATAAAATGCAAAAAGTTGTCACTTGTCCCTTTTCAGGCACAAAGATTTTGAAAACGTAGAAGCGTTTTTTTTTGTTTGATAATGATTTTGTTTTGGGAACAACAAATAATGTTGATTAAAACCAACTTTTTGAGCATCAAGCCTAGGGAAATCTCAAAACGATTACTTCATTGATAGCTCGCTGATAAAGGTCGTTGATTTACTCTGAGACTTAGGTATTTATGTGGATTCTAAGCTCAGCTTCAAGCAGCATTTAGAAATTATAAGTGCTAGGAGTCTATGTAGAATTTCGCAAGTATTTAGATGTCTGGACTTGAAAGGTTATAAAATTGCTTACACTACTTACATCAGACCCCTCCTTTACATCAGACCCCTCCTTTAATATGGATCTTACACTACTTACATCAGACCCCTCCTTTAATATGGATCAATTATCTTCTCCCGAAAGTCCGCAGTAATAATTTGAAAAGGTTGGAATACCCTCAAAGACTTTTCATAAAAAGAGCTTGTTCTCGTTATGAAAGTATCAGGTTGAGCTATGTACCTCCCAACGTCCCGCTGAATTCAATTTGGATTCACTAATCATTCGACGAATCCGTTCTGATTTATTGGTAGTTTTTCGTTTACTTTCTGATAGAGTGGATTGCCAGACGTGCAAAAAAGAGCTGAAGTTAGGAACTGAAACCAATCTACGCACCGAACCTCCAAATTAACTCTCATGAACTTCAAACGATACAATGATCCTCATTCTTTCTTTTCTACAGCAATTGCTTTATCGAATAAAGTTACAGATATTTTCAAAGAGATTTAATACATCGAAGCATTCGGCAAGGCTCTAGAAGAGATCGACCTCTCGAATCTCATAGCCCTACCGAACTTTCTGTTGTCAACAACAAGAGTGGACAACAACGAAAATTGATTGTCTTATTAACCATTCTTCCCATTCCTTTTTCATAATTACATACATATACTATGGTAAAAAAAGAATTCGAATTCGAAAAAAGTTTTAAAGAAGTTTAGAAATGATCCAGGTGCACACACTTACGTTGACGCACACTCCTTGTCAACTATCGAGTTATGTGATGCGGAATCAAACGGAGCAGAGAATCGCACGCGATGACCTTATAGTGAGTTCATTTAAAAGGAAATCTTGAAAAAGCCTGAGATTGTGGACATTGGTAGCTCATCGGGAAGAACATCACTTGGTGAAGCGAAAGACGCGGGTTCAGGTTACACCAAGGTATTGCTTTTTTGCCCGAGTTTCGGTGAAAAAGATCCACTTCTCCGTGGACATTGGAATTTGATGAACTGAACTGGATCTAGTTATATTATTGGAATCTCAGAAGAAAAAATTTTCTTGAGGTGAGCGCCGTGATGAATGAGCGTCTTCTGCTACTGACCAACCTCTCGGATCCCTCCAATATGACCAATCTTGCCTTTCAGGAAATGTACGGCAACATCGTCAACTACTTCTGGTTCGCATATTTGAAACTAGAGTGTTAGCGAAACTCGATTTAAAAAAAATTATGACAGGGCAAATTGAATTGAACTCTTCAAGGCTCTCACAGATTTAGAAGCTAGATGCCTGCTTAAGACGATTCCGTCTCATGGAACAGCTTTCACAACATATACTTCTTTCAGAATTTCTCTGAACCCTTGAATTTTGTTTATTTGTTCGATAGGGTTGGTCACAATGGTAACTTTATTGAGCTTGGAGGTCATTTGCCTACTGTTTTTATATTGGAACATATAAATATCCTATTGGTGTATGTACAGTGAGTCATAATTGTGAGTCATAATTGTGATTCATAATTGTGAGTCATAATTGTGAGTCATAATTGTGAGTCATAATTGTGAGTCATAATTGTGAGTCATAATTGTGAGTCATAATTGTGAGTCATAATTGTGAGTCATAATTGTGAGTCATAATTGTGAGTCATAATTGTGAGTCATAATTGTGATTCATAATTGTGAGTCATAATTGTGAGTCATAATTGTGAGTCATAATTGTGAGTCATAATTGTGAGTCATAATTGTGAGTCATAATTGTGAGTCATAATTGTGAGTCATAATTGTGAGTCATAATTGTGAGTCATAATTGTGAGTCATAATTGTGAGTCATAATTGTGAGTCATAATTGTGAGTCATAATTGTGAGTCATAATTGTGAGTCATAATTGTGAGTCATAATTGTGAGTCATAATTGTGAGTCATAATTGTGAGTCATAATTGTGAGTCATAATTGTGAGTCATAATTGTGAGTCATAATTGTGAGTCATAATTGTGAGTCATAATTGACTTCCTCGCATATATGGCTGCAATTCACGTTCTCATACTATTCAAACTAAGAACTCAAGAATGTTGTTCAGAAATGTTTCACTCATAGGATAGAGCGTTATTATTGAATTTAATAGAGTTACATTAGTTTTAAAGATCAGGTTCCCTGCCGTTCTCAAGCTTTTTTTATTTCATGTAAAATTTTGTAAATTTCTCAGCTGAGAGAGATACATAAAGGAGTTATCTAAAGTCTGTATTCATTTTAGGTTCGGAGAGGGCAACCTCATTGTATCTTTCATTTTAGGTTTGGAGAGGGCAACCTAATTTTTGGTTTGGAGAGGGCAACCTCATTGTATTCATTTTAGGTTTGGAGAGGGCAACCTCATTGTATCTTTCCGTTCGGGCTACTACGTCACCATATCAGCGAAGGCTACTCAAATCGGCAATGTGAGGGTGTTCAACAAAAAAAACTTTTTCAAAATCACCTCTGAGTTTCTTCTTCTTTTTAAATTCAGATCGTATGGAGTTGATTTTTACGGTTTGATGAAAAATTTTTACGGTTTGACGTAGCGATGAAAAAGACCAAATCTTTGTATTTTATTTTTTTGTCAATCGTGCTCGGTTTTGTCCCAAGCTAAGTAAGGCACACGCTCTCACAACTTGAAATACATATGTAAATTTTAAAAAAAATCTGGTATTACCAATGGACATTTTCTGAGTTTTTTACTGCTGACGGTTACTTACTGGTAGCATGTACAATAGAAAGTGAGAGTCCTTAGATGTTACACTCGGATAAGTACCTTATATGTTTGCTCCGTATCATATAGGAACTTTCGTGAAGCCTGTAATCAGAGCGAACCGAAAGATTCTGGCAGAAAAGAAGTAAAGAAAGAATATAATGAATAAGTCTAAGCGAGATATATATATATATATATATATATATATATATATATATATATATATATAGAGAGATAGAGAGAGAGAGAGAGAGAGAGAGAGAGAGAGAGAGAGAGAGAGAGAGTAAGATAGAGAAATAGAAAGAAATAGGGGAAAATAGAGAGAAGAAAAGAGGTTAGAAGAGAGTGCAAGAAGAGAGGAGATAGAGGAAAAGAGATAGAGAGTGAGTGCAAGCAGAGAGAGAGAGAGAGAGAGAAATAAAGAGAGAGAGAGAGAGAGAGATAGAGAAGGAGGAGAGAGGAAAATATATTAAGAGAGTGTGCAAAAAGAGAGGGAGATAGAGAGAGAACGAGAATTACTGTTGTCGAATTTACTCTAATATGTTCTGAGCCACTGATATCAGGAAATGCACGCTGAGATGGATTTCCGTGGTTACATGAGCGGTCTCTCCATCAACGAGCAGGCAAATCTTCTCACGACCGCCGGAGACAATCAGTCATCTTTTTTGTATTTTTGTTGAAAATTCTGTGAAGGTTTAAAGGCTCGCTAGCATTTTCTGTCAGGGAACAAGAGATGGCTGGGTTTGCTAACGCTCCATGGAATACGTTTTGAGCTTGTGGTAGCGAGATGGATGGTGAGGATACTATAAAGAAAATAAAAGGGAACTTGATAGGTAGCCGTCCTACTCGAAACAATAATATTCTTTCGTTTCAGAATTCGAGTCCACAACCTCTCGCAGTACGATACTTCAGACATCATCAATGTTGACACAGAGAGGGGTACAGTCTAACTTTGAGCATTTATCGATAGATATTGACTAGATTTTGGCAGTGAATAAGAAAAAAATAGGGAAAATTCTTACCAAGCGCTGTATAACTGAGTATAATTCAGTGATAAAGGTAAGTGTTTCCAGAGTTCTCACTCGAACGTTTCATACAACAATTCCAATATCGAAAGAGATAGGAGAGATAATTATGACATTTATGAAGAAGAAAAACAATGTGTTTTGAGAAAGTTGAGGAATTTCATGGATGATATCTAACAAAAACAGACAAAGGGTTTTACGAGGCGTTTTACGAGGTTTTACGAGGCGTTTTACGAGGTTTTACGAGGCGTATGTACATATATAGTTTTTCACCGTACATTAATTATTGG
This sequence comes from Allodiplogaster pararmata, assembly GCA_964056735.1. Classification (NCBI taxonomy): domain Eukaryota; kingdom Metazoa; phylum Nematoda; class Chromadorea; order Rhabditida; family Diplogasteridae; genus Allodiplogaster; species Allodiplogaster pararmata. The sequence goes on from OZ057403.1 coordinate 39,961,721, forward strand.
CAGAGTGAAAACAGCTCTGTATCAGCTGCAAGTACAAATAACGTTACTTAATTGAACCTTCTGAAACTCATGATCGCTAAATATGAAAAAAAGAGTCGGATGCAAAAAAAACGAATGTTCATACTTCATACTAGTAAAATTTAGCATATAGGTGAAAAAAAACGAATGATCCTTCCAAAAGGTATGACAGTAGAATGTAAATAAAAGGTATGACAGCTAATCGGAGGGGGCCACCTTTTTCCTTACCTCCAGCATTGGCTGTCCTATGTGGCCGCCTCTTAAACCGTGTGCAATGGACAATACAACGCCAAATGTAACACTCCAATACCTCCCTTTGTCCTCACCTCACCCCTACCACGATAAAGAAATGAAATGAAATACATATTCACTACACTCCATATCTCTTCAAAAAGTGCTCTGATACAAATTAGTTTTCACTATATAACCATGTATTGTCACATTTTAATGATGTTTACCAATTCTTGAATTTATATGTGATGTTGCAGAGCTCCAGCAAGTGGAACTTTCGCCAGACGGCAAGATGGTCGCAGTGACGGGTGCTGCAGGATTCGTCTGCGTCTATCTTCTCTCCGTGCAGCAGATTGGAACCGCATACAAGGTTTCGTGTTGAAGCTGTCTCGGAGAACAGTCTCTTTCTCTCGTCTTCTTTCTGTTTATCCTTTTTTAATTTCTCATTTTCTTTCTCACTCTCTCATTAATTTTCACTTTCTTTCATTTTGTATCTCTAGTAGAAAAGAAAAAGAATGCTGTCTTTCAGGATACAATCGCCATCATGACAGCTCTTGACGAAGCCACGATACTGCCCGAGGGAGATAAGGTACATATCTATGCGGGGCTTGGACTTTTGTATGTACATAGTATAAAATCGGTTGAAGCTGGCGCACCTTTTTACCGAAATGGCCTTTTAATCATTTTTGAGCCATTTAGAGGAATATTTTGATTGAAACGTGCCTTTAATTTTTTAGATGTTCCATTTTTGAAAAATGATTTAAAATGTCTGGCGCAGCATTTGTCCATTTTCCACAATACCCTGTTTTCTTAAAACCCAGCTTAACAACAGTTTCAAAAATAAATAATCTAAATGAATGACTACTCTGAAGAAAGACCTGCAACCATCTGAAGAAAGACTTGATCAACATCGACCTTCGAGGTCGACTCGTAAAATTACTATGAAACAAGAGTTTCCGGGGTGTTTTTATGCGAGACACTTTGCCGGGTGAGATAAAGAAGAACTAAATAAGTAAGCAACTTCTCCTCTATTTCGTATTTGCCGAGCTGTGAATTTATTTATTGTAGCTTTTTTTTAAAAACAGGTCAGTTTTCGGTGATTCAGTGGAGAATCCTATGGAGAGCGCACAGAGGCATCTAACTGCCCCTTCTTGGGTACTGGGTTAACTGCTTTCTCGCTTTTCTCCACATGTGTACTCCTCGTTTTCATCCTAGGGATTGCTCGGTAAAGATAGGTTGGCGAGTGGTGTTAGCTCTTACACGGCCTTTCAATCTGGTCACAGTTACGAAACGGGGGGGAACTCCGCGGATGATCGTTATGAGGGCCTTACGCCGATGCCGGTTCACCTTTTTATCTTCCTTTATCTTACCAAAGAAGGGTCTCGCATAAAAACACTTTGGAAATTCTTGATACCTAGTACTTTCACGAGTAGTTTTTTAAAAGATTCTTTTTCTCGAGAATGTGGAAAATCTGCCGCGACATTAATCTCTAAACGATGAGATCATCGGCGCGATGATCTCATCGTTTAGAGTTTATTGTCGCGGCAGATAAATTCAGATTCTTCAAACGCGTGGTTGAAATAGTCTTTTTTTTTAAATTCAGCCGAGCTCGTACCCAGGAAGCTCTTATCTTAGACCTCAAAGTCATGTGAGCGCTCATAATCATCGCGCCGATGATCTCATCATTTAGAGATTAATGTCGCGGCTGGTTTTTGGGAAAACAAGGTACTGCGCAAGCGAATTTCATTAATTTTTTTTAAATTACACATTTTGAGAAATTTGGACGCATTTTTAATAAAATATGCCTTTGAATGCTCAAGAATTGCTAAAATGATATTTGGATAAAACGATGCGCCAGCGTCAACCGATTGTCTAGTACTGACTTTTGTAAAGGGCTTTCAATCCTTCTTTTTTTCTCTATAATTTTTCCTCTTTTATATTTAAAAAAAACTCAACCTCAGTCTTTTTTCTCTCTCTCATTCTGCCTCTGTATCTTTTCTGTCTTTCCCTTCTACCTTTCCCTTTATCTCTATCTTCGTCTTCCTTTTTGATCTTGTCTATTTTCTTTTCTTAAACTTTTTTTTTGCTTTCAGTCTAACTCCAAAACAGTGAAACTCGTCACTGAACCCTCGACGATTGCCATAGGCTCTCGGCACATAGCCTGCGCGGTAAATAACGTCGTCTGGATCTACGACTATGTTTTCTCTTGTCAGTTCAAGTTTGAGTTAGTTAGATACACACCCCCAGATCGTGGCTAAACAAGCACTGCCCTCAGAGGGGACACATACATGTCCTGATTAAAACAAAGACTATGCACTGATAGCTAGAATCTTCTTTCAAAAAACAAAACAAAAATCTTCGAAATTCAACGGAGTGGTGAGCGAAGACCTTCAAAGCCAATAGTCGAAGTTCAACATCACTCTGACCCCCTGATGTATATCTCCATTGACGCCGACGGTGGTTCCGTCCGAATGCCTTGCTCCTCAAAACAAGTTGGTCATCACCTGCGTGTCAACGTGTAGAGGAGAGTGCGGGTAACTGGCTCATCAACCATCAAATGGTGGAAACTCCAGGAGCAAAGAACCGCTATAGTTGTTGTTGTTGTTTTCACGATATGCGTCGCCGTTGGCGGTGGCTCCGGTTGAGGCCGGGTCGGGAGACCTAGGAACTCCGCGGCGTCGATGTGTTTATGCCAGAGGGCGGAAACATCGAGGGATGTTGGAGACATCGAACAATCGAACAGATGACCAGGCGATCCGCAGTCTGGACACATGTCTTGGGTGGTGGGGTCCAGGCGGTTTCGATAGGACATCAGAAGGTGATAGTGGCCTGATCTGAGCTGGCATGGGGTGCGGCGAGTGGTTCGGGGTAGGTAAACTTCGTCCTTCGAGATCCTCGGTGGACGGTCGTTAATGATCTTGTTGAGTTGGGCACTGCTGATGGCACGTGCGACGTGGGCTGTATGGAACGAAGACAGCAGGGACCTCTTCTGGCAAGGCGGGTGGGATCTCCATGAGGTGCGTTGGGTGACGTCAGTGAGGAGGGGAAGACCTGATTTGATCGAAATTACATGGATGGATCTTGATTTTTTTTCTCGGATTGAGAAAGGATTGTGTGCTTGAGGTGAGATGAATCGCAGAGGGCTGAGGCGAGGAATTGGCATGATAGCAGCCTCTGATGGTCTTCGACACGTAGTTCCGTCTCGGTGTGTAGGTGGTGGATGGGGGAGGAGCGGGTCGCGCTCGTGGCAATACGGATGGCCGCGTTCTGGACTGTCTGTAGCTTTCCCAGGCTGGAATTCGAAGCCGTGGGGGTCCATACTGGAGCGGCGTAAGAGATGATGGATCGGGCCGTGGCCTTGTAGGAAAGAAGTAAGGCCTCTTTGCTCTGGCCAAATGTGGTTCCCGCAAGGGCCTTGAGGGCATTGACACGGGATGCGGCGTTCTTCTTGGTTGCGGCGGTGTGGAGGTGGAAGCGCAGTGTTTGATCTATGGTCACACCCAGGATCTTAGCCGATTGGACTGTCGGGATGAAATTGGATCCCCACCTCTTGTTCAGAGTGGCCTTGAATTCAGCAGGGTCATTAGTCAAGATGATGGAATTGGATTTGGCAGTGCTTCGCGTCTATTGCCGTCTTCAATTGTACAAGGTAGTCGTTGACTAATATGTAGAACCGCAGTGTTTGCGGGATGCCCAGATGGTGATGTCATCTGCATAAACCGCTATAGTCATTGGATTCACCTTCCCGAAAGTCGATCCGAAAGATATGGACGGGGCATGCTCTACACTCTGAGACTCTGCCATCGCCATCGTGAAAACAGCTCCAGGAACCTCGAAACCTGGACATCGTCGTATCAACAAACAGACGTGACTCTGGACAGATAAAGTTCTGCACGCAGTTCGAGCAAAGAGAGTAGCTTACGAAAGATGGTTTAAGGAGAAGAGCGAAGAGAACGGGCAGGAGTACAAAGCTGCGAAGAAGGAAGCAAAAAATTTCAAATGAAGAATTCTCACACCCGGACATCCCAGAAGTCCTAAGATTCTCCGGTCCAGTCACATGCATAACTTCTGGCGAGGTAATGAAAGCAGTTTGCAGTTGGAAGAGCTCCAAAGCCCCGCTTCAGAACTATCAGCCGGCCTATGGAGGCTGAATGAGCTACGTAGAATTTTTCAAGGTATTCGTTAAAACTGGCCGAGTGCTCAGAGATTGATCGACTAGTGTAACGGTGCCGATTTTCTAGAAAAAATAAGATCCAGCGAACTGTTCGAATTATCGAACGATACGCCTACTGTGCCACACGATGAAAATTTTCGAATGAGTACTCGAAGAGCGCTTGCGAGGAATCGTGAAGCTGACACGCAACCAATGTGGATTCTTGACAGGAACAAGCATGTGAGATGCTGTTTTCACTGTTCGCCAGCTAATGAGAAGCAGCAACCAATTCACCTTGCTAGGAAAGTTCTAGAGAAAGCATTAGACCGAGTTCCACATCAGCTCATCATGTACGCTCTGCGAGACCATGAAGTTCCTGAACTTCTCATTGAGAAGGTCCGACTGCTCTACGTAGATGTCACGAGCAACGTCAGATGTCCCGTCGGAACCTATGACAACATTCCGGTGAAGTTGGGCGTACATCGAGGATCCGCACTATCGCCTCTTGTCTTCATCTTTGTGATGAAAAGAATCACACGTGACCTCCAGAATGACTTCACATGGACCATCCTGTACGCAGATGATGTAATTCTAGCGGAAAAAACAGAACTGGAAACAGTGTCCTCCGAAGACCTGACGAAGTCCAGCAGCTTTCCGTACCTTGGGTCGAACTCCAGAGTACCGGAGACGTCGACAGTGACGTGTCAACGAAGTCTGGATGAAATGGAGAGAAGTCACAGCAGACCCGCCATTGCGGGTCAACGCTAAGAAGCAGAATAAATAGGAAAAAGGATACGTACAAAAGTACAAGTAAAAGTTATTCAGGGTAAACATCGGAAATTGATACACAAAAATGATTATTTAACGCTCAAATAATTAGTGATTATGATATATTATGTGTCACCATATCATGATGATATATTATGTGTCACCATATCATGATGATATATTATGTGTCACCATATCATGATGATATATTATGTGTCACCATATCATGATGATATATTATGTGTCACCATATCATGATGATATATTATGTGTCACCATATCATGATGATATATTATGTGTCACCATATCATGATGATATATTATGTGTCACCATATCATGATGATATATTATGTGTCACCATATCATGATGATATATTATGTGTCACCATATCATGATGATATATTATGTGTCACCATATCATGATGATATATTATGTGTCACCATATCATGATGATATATTATGTGTCACCATATCATGATGATATATTATGTGTCACCATATCATGATGATATATTATGTGTCACCATATCATGATGATATATTATGTGTCACCATATCATGATGATATATTATGTGTCACCATATCATGATGATATATTATGTGTCACCATATCATGATGATATATTATGTGTCACCATATCATGATGATATATTATGTGTCACCATATCATGATGATATATTATGTGTCACCATATCATGATGATATATTATGTGTCACCATATCATGATGATATATTATGTGTCACCATATCATGATGATATATTATGTGTCACCATATCATGATGATATATTATGTGTCACCATATCATGATGATATATTATGTGTCACCATATCATGATGATATATTATGTGTCACCATATCATGATGATATATTATGTGTCACCATATCATGATGATATATTATGTGTCACCATATCATGATGATATATTATGTGTCACCATATCATGATGATATATTATGTGTCACCATATCATGATGATATATTATGTGTCACCATATCATGATGATATATTATGTGTCACCATATCATGATGATATATTATGTGTCACCATATCATGATGATATATTATGTGTCACCATATCATGATGATATATTATGTGTCACCATATCATGATGATATATTATGTGTCACCATATCATGATGATATATTATGTGTCACCATATCATGATGATATATTATGTGTCACCATATCATGATGATATATTATGTGTCACCATATCATGATGATATATTATGTGTCACCATATCATGATGATATATTATGTGTCACCATATCATGATGATATATTATGTGTCACCATATCATGATGATATATTATGTGTCACCATATCATGATGATATATTATGTGTCACCATATCATGATGATATATTATGTGTCACCATATCATGATGATATATTATGTGTCACCATATCATGATGATATATTATGTGTCACCATATCATGATGATATATTATGTGTCACCATATCATGATGATATATTATGTGTCACCATATCATGATGATATATTATGTGTCACCATATCATGATGATATATTATGTGTCACCATATCATGATGATATATTATGTGTCACCATATCATGATGATATATTATGTGTCACCATATCATGATGATATATTATGTGTCACCATATCATGATGATATATTATGTGTCACCATATCATGATGATATATTATGTGTCACCATATCATGATGATATATTATGTGTCACCATATCATGATGATATATTATGTGTCACCATATCATGATGATATATTATGTGTCACCATATCATGATGATATATTATGTGTCACCATATCATGATGATATATTATGTGTCACCATATCATGATGATATATTATGTGTCACCATATCATGATGATATATTATGTGTCACCATATCATGATGATATATTATGTGTCACCATATCATGATGATATATTATGTGTCACCATATCATGATGATATATTATGTGTCACCATATCATGATGATATATTATGTGTCACCATATCATGATGATATATTATGTGTCACCATATCATGATGATATATTATGTGTCACCATATCATGATGATATATTATGTGTCACCATATCATGATGATATATTATGTGTCACCATATCATGATGATATATTATGTGTCACCATATCATGATGATATATTATGTGTCACCATATCATGATGATATATTATGTGTCACCATATCATGATGATATATTATGTGTCACCATATCATGATGATATATTATGTGTCACCATATCATGATGATATATTATGTGTCACCATATCATGATGATATATTATGTGTCACCATATCATGATGATATATTATGTGTCACCATATCATGATGATATATTATGTGTCACCATATCATGATGATATATTATGTGTCACCATATCATGATGATATATTATGTGTCACCATATCATGATGATATATTATGTGTCACCATATCATGATGATATATTATGTGTCACCATATCATGATGATATATTATGTGTCACCATATCATGATGATATATTATGTGTCACCATATCATGATGATATATTATGTGTCACCATATCATGATGATATATTATGTGTCACCATATCATGATGATATATTATGTGTCACCATATCATGATGATATATTATGTGTCACCATATCATGATGATATATTATGTGTCACCATATCATGATGATATATTATGTGTCACCATATCATGATGATATATTATGTGTCACCATATCATGATGATATATTATGTGTCACCATATCATGATGATATATTATGTGTCACCATATCATGATGATATATTATGTGTCACCATATCATGATGATATATTATGTGTCACCATATCATGATGATATATTATGTGTCACCATATCATGATGATATATTATGTGTCACCATATCATGATGATATATTATGTGTCACCATATCATGATGATATATTATGTGTCACCATATCATGATGATATATTATGTGTCACCATATCATGATGATATATTATGTGTCACCATATCATGATGATATATTATGTGTCACCATATCATGATGATATATTATGTGTCACCATATCATGATGATATATTATGTGTCACCATATCATGATGATATATTATGTGTCACCATATCATGATGATATATTATGTGTCACCATATCATGATGATATATTATGTGTCACCATATCATGATGATATATTATGTGTCACCATATCATGATGATATATTATGTGTCACCATATCATGATGATATATTATGTGTCACCATATCATGATGATATATTATGTGTCACCATATCATGATGATATATTATGTGTCACCATATCATGATGATATATTATGTGTCACCATATCATGATGATATATTATGTGTCACCATATCATGATGATATATTATGTGTCACCATATCATGATGATATATTATGTGTCACCATATCATGATGATATATTATGTGTCACCATATCATGATGATATATTATGTGTCACCATATCATGATGATATATTATGTGTCACCATATCATGATGATATATTATGTGTCACCATATCATGATGATATATTATGTGTCACCATATCATGATGATATATTATGTGTCACCATATCATGATGATATATTATGTGTCACCATATCATGATGATATATTATGTGTCACCATATCATGATGATATATTATGTGTCACCATATCATGATGATATATTATGTGTCACCATATCATGATGATATATTATGTGTCACCATATCATGATGATATATTATGTGTCACCATATCATGATGATATATTATGTGTCACCATATCATGATGATATATTATGTGTCACCATATCATGATGATATATTATGTGTCACCATATCATGATGATATATTATGTGTCACCATATCATGATGATATATTATGTGTCACCATATCATGATGATATATTATGTGTCACCATATCATGATGATATATTATGTGTCACCATATCATGATGATATATTATGTGTCACCATATCATGATGATATATTATGTGTCACCATATCATGATGATATATTATGTGTCACCATATCATGATGATATATTATGTGTCACCATATCATGATGATATATTATGTGTCACCATATCATGATGATATATTATGTGTCACCATATCATGATGATATATTATGTGTCACCATATCATGATGATATATTATGTGTCACCATATCATGATGATATATTATGTGTCACCATATCATGATGATATATTATGTGTCACCATATCATGATGATATATTATGTGTCACCATATCATGATGATATATTATGTGTCACCATATCATGATGATATATTATGTGTCACCATATCATGATGATATATTATGTGTCACCATATCATGATGATATATTATGTGTCACCATATCATGATGATATATTATGTGTCACCATATCATGATGATATATTATGTGTCACCATATCATGATGATATATTATGTGTCACCATATCATGATGATATATTATGTGTCACCATATCATGATGATATATTATGTGTCACCATATCATGATGATATATTATGTGTCACCATATCATGATGATATATTATGTGTCACCATATCATGATGATATATTATGTGTCACCATATCATGATGATATATTATGTGTCACCATATCATGATGATATATTATGTGTCACCATATCATGATGATATATTATGTGTCACCATATCATGATGATATATTATGTGTCACCATATCATGATGATATATTATGTGTCACCATATCATGATGATATATTATGTGTCACCATATCATGATGATATATTATGTGTCACCATATCATGATGATATATTATGTGTCACCATATCATGATGATATATTATGTGTCACCATATCATGATGATATATTATGTGTCACCATATCATGATGATATATTATGTGTCACCATATCATGATGATATATTATGTGTCACCATATCATGATGATATATTATGTGTCACCATATCATGATGATATATTATGTGTCACCATATCATGATGATATATTATGTGTCACCATATCATGATGATATATTATGTGTCACCATATCATGATGATATATTATGTGTCACCATATCATGATGATATATTATGTGTCACCATATCATGATGATATATTATGTGTCACCATATCATGATGATATATTATGTGTCACCATATCATGATGATATATTATGTGTCACCATATCATGATGATATATTATGTGTCACCATATCATGATGATATATTATGTGTCACCATATCAATGCGATGTAGTGACGGATGGCCCGGTCGCCCACTACGAGTACCTTTCGACTGTTCATGGCATTCAGCTCAGCAGTCACTTCGCCGCGGTCACCATGGATGGAAAGATTCGGTTGCACTCGGTTAGAAAGAAAGGGTAGTTTTGGAATGAGTTTTTTTAAGGATGAGTTTTAAGATGAATCTACAAATTGGTAACGCAATCACACTACCGGTGAGAGATAGGAAGATGGTTGGGTTCGATTTTTACCAATGGACTAGCTTTTGTCCATTTTATACTTTATTAAAGTTTGTTGAAAACAATTATTCCTTTTTCACTCCGTCTTTTTTCGGTTGCTTGGTTTTTCTTTTAACTCATCCTAAGATCTGATTTAGCGGAGTCTGCGGTTATTTGTATAAGTTTCGAACGCTGTAGGTCGCCAGCCTAGACTCTTTAATGCTACCAAACCGTTGTTTTTTTATCAAGCTAACGATGACTCTAACCAGTTTATCTTTGGGTGATGAAGGTAACAATCTTCTGGAAACCTGGTATTTGATTCACTTGCCTGATTGTAGTCTCTTAAATGAGCTTTTTTCCTGTTTTTTTAAATTAGGTTATCGATTAGATACTGGAAGATGATCCGCACCTGCGAGGTCTGGTGTCGACCGACTCGGCGTCGCTCGCAGTGACCTTTCCCGAGACGAGCCGTGGAGCAAATACACGAATCGTATCCTGCTGCCTTACCGAAGACTTCCTGGTTTTCGCTACAGATGTATGTTTACACTGCTATTTGAGATGAAGAGGCGAAATCAACAGAAGTGGAAAAACCAATAAAGTAAAAACGAAAGAATCAACAAGGAAACGTAGAATAACGAGACATCTTAGAGTAAGATAAAACGAGCCTAGACAACAAAAAAAAGAAGAGAATGGAGATAGACAATAAGTAAAGAAAGACAGAAATACAGTGCTCGTCATAATTATGCTTACACCTATTTTTTTGGGGTTTTTGAAATACTGTTAGTGAATACCACGAGCGAAATCAAGCTGTGAAATTTTGTACTGTTTTCACATAGTATTCGACAAACCTCCTAAAAATTTGAGGTGAAATGATCCTAAATTGAGTGTTTTATTGATTTTTGGTGTTTTATTGATTTTTGGTGTTTTATTGATTTTTGGTGTTTTCAGGCGGATTCATAATTGGACACTTGAAATTTTTAGTCTTAAACGATTTCTATGTTAATCGTATTTGTCATGGCAAGATGCTTTCTTTCACCGAACAAGCAGTTACATCTTTACTACACGCCAACCGCGTTTCCGGAAGATCGTATCGATCGCGTATCATAATGAAGTGAGCAGGATTGTAGTATGTACATAGATACTTATAAATTCCGGCAAATTTTGAATCTCGAAGCATACTGGCCAGCCAAAAAGATTTATTAACGAGTTCAAAGTACATTTGTTGTAGAAATAGTTTAGGATTTTCTCAATACTGGTGAATTTTGCGCAAGAATCCGCTCTGATTTTCAAAGCGCAAAATCCACGGTGGAACAGTAATGGATTGCGGCACATTCTGTGACAGTGGTACCACTGTTCTAGATTTTATTTCAGCTCACTTGAACTCTGTTAACTATCAGAAGATTCTTGAAACTCTTTTGGTACAGTTTCTTCATCTTCGCACACTCGCAAGCTACATATTAAAACAGGCAATGCAGCCATTTCTTTCAGCGACTCCACTCAATATTGGTTATCCACCAAACGCGTCCAGACCGTCCAGATTGAACTTTTACCTTCACAAAAATTTTACCTGGAGAATGAAAACTCTTGATCAGTAGTTCTCAAAAAAACAAATCTCTCGAGAAAAAATTTTTTTGTCGAAAACAACAAAATCTCGAAAACGGGAACAAAGATTTAATTAAGCTTTTACATGTTTTACTTGGCAAATCTAAGACGCTGCTCCATGTGGCAATCCGCCTATCGAGGTCAACACTTCTCTTTCGCAGAGACAATATTATAAGACTCAAGAATTGTATTAGCTATAGTAGATTTTTTCACGGAAACTTTTACATGAGCTCCGATTCAAGCAGCCGCCATCATGGAATTCGATGCCACCTTTGAACTTTGAACTTTTCATTACGCGAGAAGAATCACGTGTACATAGATAACACATAATGTTATAGACAATATTTAGATAATACATGGGTAAACACGAATGAATCTCAACAATGAATCTCTATAAATACAATCGAGCGGATCTTATTGCGAAACTAAACTTCCTACAATTAGTGCGAGGAGTTTAATATGGAATTTTTACTTTTGAGCCACGGTTCGAAGGTTGAATATCGTCAATAATTTCTCTTGAATTTTTGAAAACATCAACAAAAATAACTATTTCACCTGCAAATGTGTCTTAGGACTCGTTAAGACAACTTTTTGGCCCTCCAGAGGCCGTATGCATTGAGCAATCCAAAAGTATTATGAGCTTGGATTAGAAGTTATCCAAATACATTTCACTAATCCGGTATGCATGGAAGCTATAATACTTTTGGATTAGAGATAATCCGACAAAATTCGTAACCCCACTCCGGAGGTGGGTTAGTGAGTAATCCAAAAGGATTCTCGGCTCAAGTTGACCCATTCCGTCCATGTTGCTCTTTTTGAAGTGTGTAGTGAAAGTAAAACGGAACGGAAATTTTTTTCTAATTTGCGATGATTTAATGAAAGTATTTATTGTATATTTATTATTACATCAGAAAGCGCTTAGGCATAGTAAAATTTTACGCTAACGAGGCCGTATCAAGAACATGACACAATTGAACTGACCCATGGAACCTCTGGGAGGGGGGGGAGAGGGGGCTAAAGTGCAGAAGTCCCAAATAGAGTACAACGATTACTAAAAATCACCTTTCATCTAACAGATTGATTTAAAACAGGTCGAAAATGTTCATATTAATATTTTATCTACCAATTCCATCAAATTTTACATTCAACATTCAACTCGGCCTTAACAACAACAAAAACAACGAAATTAATTGAAAAAACTGTTGTAATTATATAACAATACTAATATTCGACAATTATAGTGTTTAGAGTGCATTTAGTTTTCGACAATTATAGTTTTTAGAGTGCAATTTTATGCATTTTAGTGCTTACGCCACGTCCTTTTTGACAATAATCCAAGTTTAAGAAATCTGACATCCATGCATACCGATTTTCATAATCCTAAATTTTTTTTATAACTCTTTTGGATTTTGTAATCCTTGGATTTGAACAATCCAGATTGTTATAATCTGATTTCCATGCATACGGCCTCAGTATGCTTGATTCGAAATTTTCCTGAGTATTGAGGTATCAACAAACTAAAATTTTGCTTACTTCATTTTGATGCACGATCGATATTCCGTAAACGCGGTTAGCGTAAAATGAAGGTGACAGAAAGCATCCTGTAGCTTGCCATGAAAAATACGATTAACATCGTTTGAGACTGAAAATTTTAAGTGTCTACATAATTATGAATCCATCTGAAAACACAAAAATTCGATAACACACTCAATTTACGATCTTCAAATGCTAAGTTACACATTTTAAAAGCAGTGACGCCTGGTTAAGATGGCAAATGATTGTACTATCGATAGTTCACTCAATTCACGATCATTTCACCTCAAATTCTAAGGAAGTTTGTCAAATACTACGCGAAAACAGTAGAAAATTTCAAAGCTTGATTTAGCTCGTGGTTTTCCAAAAAACTAAAAAAAATATGGGTAATTATGATAATTATGACATAATGACGAGCACTGTATTAATGGAGTTTGGAAAGTAAAGAACATATAAATAGAGATCTATGTAGATAGTGAGAGAAAAGAGAGTGTAAGAAAATAATGTGGTAAAGAAAGAAGAATTCTTCTCAGAAGTGCTATGTCGTCTACTTCGGCCTGCTAGAATGGACAGTTGTGTCAGAATACAAGCACGCCTACGGCATAAAGCGGCTTGTGGTTGAGCCCATGGGCGTGAGGGCGTGTCTCTTCGATGACAGGTTGGAGGCTTTGAACTTATTCTGACTTTCGCCTCTCGCCCATTTTTGCTTGAACAATTCCTTTGTAAAGAAAATATCATACTCCGCATTAAATCTCAGAGGCTTATCAACAAAAAAGATCTACGAAAGTCTTCGAAAACAGATTTCTGAGATCAAGCGGAACCTTTAAACTCTTGCATACAAGAGCGTTTGATCGGGAAGGAAAAAGTTGTCAGGAAATTAAAGTGACACTTTGACCTTAAAGTGACACTTTGACCTTAGAAACTCATCAAAAGCCATTTACTTGTTCATTTCGAAATTAAAGTGACACTTTGACCTTAGAAACTCATCAAAAGCCATTTACTTGTTCATTCCGATTGAAAACAACTCAATTGCTCGAATCTCGATGTCATGGGACATGAAGCGTTACTGATTCAACGACTGCATTTTATTCTCTTTTTTAATTTTGAGAAAGAAAACGTAAAATGTAGACTGGAGTGTCCAATATGATTCGGACGATACGGCCTCAAGGTGTCCGATTACTGCTAGATATCGGAATCCTTCATTCTGGCCGATAAAAATGGAAAGTGAGAAGTGAGTCGACCGCTCTCAGCCACGACCAATTGGAGGAATTATTGTGTCGGATCTCAAATAACCAAAGAGGGAGGCTCTTGCAGGTTGGACACCTATGTCTACAGCCCTGTCGATGATTCGCTCAACAAACTTCCCTCAGTCGGAGCAACCGTTCACGTTATTTCAACTTTTTGAATATTCCATTTATATTTTGTCCTTCTCTCTCTCTCTCTCTCTCTCTCTCTCTCTCTCTCTCTCTCTCTCTCTTCTCTTCTCTCTCTCTCTCTCTCTCTCTCTCTCTCTCTCTCTCTCTCTCTCTCTCTCTCTCTCTCTCTCTCTCTCTCTCTCTCTCTCTCTCTCTCTCTCTCTCTCGCTCTAAACTGCTGAAAAATCCATTACACCAAACTCCAAGTATTTTATATATGCTAAATCTACCGTTTGAAAATTCACTAAATCTTTCATAAGTGCACTCCACTAGTTGTGCAAAAACATTAAACTTATTGAACAGTGAGCAGAAGAATGATTCCAGTACAAGAGCGCGTTGTGGGAGACTTTCACAATTGACCGAGACACCTTTGTCGTCTTCGACGTGGAACAAATATATGTTTTCCTCTTATCGCGGAACAATATCGGAGGTTGTTTTTCTCCGACTGTTTCAAATGTATATCTGAGAAAATCTCTTTATTGATAAGCCATTACTGTAATTCCATTTCACTCTGCTTCACTGTAAACGGTAGATCACAGTATGACATACAGTCCCGTTCAGGAGTTTACGAACGATTGTGTTTTCCAACATATTACCGACCTGGAAAACAATAATAATATATGTATTATTGAGTGTGCAAGAACATTGTCTCGGTAAAAAAAAATCAATTGTTTTTTCCGGAGTTTTCTAGAACTTTCTTCGGTAAATGTATATGAAGTTCTAACTTTCTAGTTTTTTTCTTACTCATCTCATTCTAGAAGCTTTTCAAATGGCTGAATGGTGTGAGCTCGACAAACTGATAATACGGGCGCCTCTTCTCTTCTGCTTCAAGCTGGGCGCACATCGAAAATTATGTCCGGCATACGGGCATACGGGCAAGAATGCCTCAGTGAACTTCAGTGCCAGGCTTGGTTCAGTCGATTCAAGCAAGGCGACCTCACGCTGGAAGACAGGAACGGTCCAAGACGGCCTCGGCCAGCTCGATCTTGAGGATCTTCGATCCTTTGATCTTCGATCCAGATCGCAGAGCACTTCGAGGTCTTTCACACCACCATCGAGAATGGGTTTCACGAGCTCGGGCAATGGGTGCCACACGACCTGATTCCACTCGACAGGAACCGAAGAGTCGCGGCCGCTTCACAACTTCTTTCCTACAAAAGGATAGATGAGCGGCTGGATACTTTCCTTACTGGAGACGAGAAGTGAGTGTCCTACTGCAATGTTACGCGCAAGCGCCAGTGGCTCAGCAAGGGCGAGCAGCCAGAAGCGATTCCGAAACTCGGAATGCACCACCCTATGAAGGTGATGCTGTGTGTTTGGTGGAACTCACGCGGTGTCGTATATTGGGAGCTGTTACCTAACAACATGACTGTTACAGCAGATGCCTACTGTGAACAACTCGACAGAGTGCAGCAAGCTATGGTGGCGAAGAGAGCGCCAAAATTCGTTTCCTACATGACAACGCAAGACCACAGATTGCGAAAAAACGGTTCAGAAGCTGTTGGAGCTGGGATAGGAGTTGATGCCTTACCCGCCGTACTCGCCCGACATGAAACCTTTTGATTACCAACTATTCCGGTCCATGCCGAACCACCTCGCAGAGAAAAAAATTTGAGAACGCAGGTGAGGTAAAATCATGGTTGCAAGAGTTCTTCGACTCGCTCTCTATGTCGTTCTACCACAAGAGCATCCAGGATCTGCCCTAGGTCTTATGACAGCCTCAGCCAGTCCAGAAGCTTTATTCTTTTCTGACCGAACCAGTTCTTAACTATATCAAATTATGTTTCGGGACATTATCTAGATGAACGACCATTATCGACCCATGCTAGTACGTCCATAAGGTAAAAATACGTTATTCATAATCTCCAGATAATGTTCTTCACATATTATACCATAAATCTTATGCAATGGTCCGACACGGTCGGCATGGAATTACACTTTCTCCTCCATGTTTCAAGGATGAAATCTTATACTCAGGAGTATGCCTCAAACCTACGCTGTATACCGTCAGTTCCTACCAAAATTCATTCACTCATATTGCTCCGGAGAAAATCAGACCAGTCTTAGAAATTTTAACGAAGGTGGTGCTTAACCCACTGCATACGCACCTTTCTGTTTCTCTCAGAGATCAGCGGTTTCTTTACCGGTCTACGACCGAAAAGTCTAAATTGACCCAGCCAACATTTTGTAGTAGAAGAGGACACCTGAACCAGTAATGTCAATTAGTCATTCATAAAATCAAGAAAACTAACGCTGACTCCGTTGATGATGATGAACTAATGAATAAGCCTGTTGACATCGCTACCTGTCAGCCTCGAAATTTTTCCATTAGTTTTTGTCCAATTCTCTTAGGTAAACTACGAGCCAATTCCAACATGCTCATGCCGTTTATATAGCCACGATTAATAGCTTCTCACTCATGTTTCCGAAGACTTCTCGATTCTTATGGTCTACCCATTCCACGGACAAAACATTGTCCTCAAGCGATTAAAGAATGAACGGAAAAATAACTTTCAAAAAACGGACGATATAGTGCACTTCAAGTTTTTGTCCAACTCTCCCTGTATAGTCGAGAGTACGCGATTTGATTTGTTGACCAAATTTTATAAAAAAGCTCCAGATACCCATACGAACATTTCAGATGAACGACAGTTTCATGTCTTCAGCGCTCACAATTTAAAAAAAACAACATGATCTTTCGTATACTTTTGAATGGGACTGCATGTAAATACATACATTCAATCGATATTTTCCAATAATTATTTTACTTGAACAACCTTATGTGATGAATGTAACTTGTATACGCGGAACATACATATAACTGTTTTTGGACGTGAAAAAAATCCGCCAAAACTTCCGCCCTCCAAACAAGTCCCCCGAAAAGTCCACCATATAAGTCTATCAAATAATGTCGACACGTCCACAAAATTTTTTTTCTCTCTATTTTTTCCAGTTTTTTTTTTTGCTTTTTGTTTTTTTGTATTTAGTTTTTGTTTCTTCTTTTTCTTAGTCTTTCTCGGAACAATTTTACTTGAGGGGGCCGAGCTTTACTTCGAGAGGGGGGAGGCTTTTGTTTTTAGTGAGTTCATGCTACTGTATTAAGTATACCATTTTCCCTGTTTATTTTCTACAAACAACAATACTGTGGCTGATTGTTCCATACGGCCTCGTTTCTAAGCCGTACGAACTCGTTAGCATAAACAATAGCTTTTCAATTCTGTACCGGAAATATATTTGTTTGAAGTGACTGATTCAGGGGAGAGTATCACCCACATGGCAAGCACGAAGCTGGAATACGGACATGTCCCACTCATGCTGAATAAGGTTCCTCTGTTTCATAGAAACGGGCTCATATTGTACGGGTTTCACTTTTTCTGATGATAAAGAAAGATTGGGTTTAATTAATTCGGTTAGTGGACCAAAATTTAATTCGGTTAGTGGACCAAAATTTAATTCGGTTAGTGGACCAAAATTTTCCGTGCTTCAAATATTCCCATTCATTTATATAGAACTATGAAGTTGAGCGCTCAAGGCATTGCGGGCAAGGATGAATGTTTGTGTGTAGTCCTAGAATCATGAGATTACAGGGAAAAGCAATGGGTACTTAGTTGTGTATAGACAACGAGCTGGCTTCCGGTGAGTGAAATAAGACGGAGTTCGATATAACTAATCAGTAGCTGAAGGAGGGAGGTTTGGAACTGTGACGTATTTGAGAACAAAGGATGTGACCAAAATCATTGACTTAGCGAGTTTACTCAATAAAAACGCCCAGAACTCATCTCGAAAACTATCATCTAAAGCTGATGACAGCTAAATTGACTGAACTTAGGTTAAAAAGGAGAGAGAAGCGACTATCTATTGCGGCCACAGAATGAGATAGTTTTGTTTTCTTTGAGGGCATCGTCCACTGCATGACTCCGAACGGAAAGACTCACGGTGTACTGCTGCCTTCTCATATCACTGACAACGTCTTCGAAAACAAAAACGCCGAAGTTGTCAGTTCTCTCCTTCAATTTTTTGCCTCAAGGCAAGGTACACCCCAGCCCCTGACTTGAGAAGCATAATCAGTTCGGTACGAACAGCAACTGCTTTTTAAATGTAGTGCTTCTGTTTTCTATCAGAGAAAGAGTCACAGAAGTGCGAGTACTATTTACGCTTTAAACAAATCGTTTTTTTTTACAAATAAAAACCGCGTTTTTCATTAAAATGGGCTAAAATCAGTATACATGCGGCATTTCGTTGTCGAGGAAGAAAGGTTTCTTCGAGTAAACAGTTCATCCACCCCGATTTGGTGATAATTGTATTTTCCTCGAAAACTGTTTTCAAGGAAAATGTTATTATTCTTGTACGTGGTTAGGCCCCTCATCCTCAAGTTATCTTTATGAGCAAATACTCCTGAAGCGGAGTTTGAATTATTTGGAATTCAAAAGCAAGAAAATTTTCATTCTGTTTCACAAAAGAGGGAAAAACTATGTGTGAATAAACAAATGAGTGAATAGGAAATCATTGATGGTTTGTATGAAAAAAGATTTTCAAATTTAATAATAACTCATTTTAAAAGCTATGTAATGCTCACAGCAAGTTGTTCCCGTTTTTAAACTAGAAAGTGCGTTATATGAGGGTTGTTTTTAGATGAAGAAGCTTCTTCAACAAGCGATCGGTTTGAAGAGGTTACTCCTTTAAAAAAATTGATGAAATACAGAAATTGGGAGTTAACAGCGAAACTGTCACAGTAAACAAACAATGAAAGCAGCAAAACTCATTTAGAAATATTCATTGTGTTGAGAGGTGGTTTTCACAAATTGCTCCTGAGAGATGCCGTGCAAATAGTGCGAGTACAATTTCAGTACAGATCAGCATTTTGAATGAACTCAACGAAATACCTCAATGTGATGTTTTATAAGTCGTAATGTGATTATGGGTGGAGTGGTTAAATAAAAAATTGTGAAGTGAAATTTTCAGAAGAAGTTAAAAAAACATTAGTAACCTGATCTCTATAACGAACTCAAATGATCAGTCGGATCCATGAATAATAAAATAAACAATAAAGATTACATTCTCCTCCTGAAATTAAGTCCATCGAAAAGTTAATTCAGCGGTACCGTGACCATTCGTGGATTATCGAACGGTGATTCTGCAACGAATAGCAGTTTTGAGGATCACCGACACTTTGTACCCGAAACTTTATATCAACTATTTTTTTCGGCAAAGCTTGTTAGAGTAGAAATCTTTCCAAGCGGTCTCCTTGCTAAGCCGTACGGTCTCGTTGGCGTGATCTTTTCCTGAGTCTAAGCTGTAAATAAGAGTATACCCTACTCCTCGTTGATCTCAAGCAACGGATTTTTATATCGAGCAGATGAGCGGATTGTTCGTAGAAACCTATAGTGCAAAAATCGTGTGTTGTGACGGGAACCGAACCCGTGACATTTCGCGTTCCGGGCGAATGCTCTCCCCACTGAGCTACACACGCACACATGATAAATGCACATTTTAAGCCCCTTATAACAAAGCGAGAAAAAAACAATTTTTATAACAAAATGACGCAGTACAAAGAGTCGTGGGTATAAAATGTTGCAATAAAAAATGTCGTGGTACGCAGTTTTGTTTCCCGCAACCTTTTTGTAGTTTATAATTGCGATTTTTCTAACTCTGCACTATTTTTGTAGTACCGGGCGAAATTGAAATACAGTACCGTGCGAAATTCTATCAAGAATTGGTGTTTTGTTAATAAATTTTTCATTCTACATCTATTATTTTGAAATTTCAACCATTGATTACACTTAGAATCACAAAAAATTTAGACAAAAATCACAAAAAAAGGAATACTTATAGGCGAAGTACAACCAGAAAACTATTGTATAACAGATTACCTATTTTTGACAAAAAAACTTGCATTAGAATTAAGACAGGTCTAAAGCACGTTTCCATTTCCAGTGAAAGTAGTCGTTTGAAGTGAGAGTTTCTAATATAGCCACACAAAAAAATTAATATAAAAAATTCAAATTTTCGTCAACATTGGAAAATTTGTAAAATTCGAGTTTTTCTCGAATGAGTTTGGTTTATGAAGCACACTTGTTTTTTCCAAAACTAAAGCAAATACATGCTTCCATAAGAAAAACAACAAAAAAAGAAAATATCAAGACATTATATGCAGGATTTGCGGTTATGTTCAAAAATTAAACTTTTGGATAGAATTTTGCACGGTACTGTAAGTATAATTGTACTTCAATTATACATAATTAAATTTAGTGAGCTGCATAACAAGATGAATTACTCATGGATCGATGGGTTCCAAGTATAGATACATATTTTTTAGAATCTGCGTTCAAAAATACTAACGGGAAGAGTTGTTGCCGTTTGGAGGAGCAGTCGCTCCATATGGTTGACTAACATTATTTAAGGCTGAAAATTTGAAAGCTCAAATTATCGTAGTGTGAATATTGAGATGAAATGACGCTTTCGCTTCATAATTTTATGCACTCAGGGCGAACTTCTAGTTGAAAACTGTGAGTAAAATTTTTCGAGTGCTGCGCCAAAAAATTTTACTTGCGAGATTACGCGTCACGGACGAAAGTATTTAGCACTAAGCTAATGAATTTTTCTCTCAGTAAAAAAATCAATCAATTAACCCTATATCTTTTATTTTAAAAACAAGCTTGAATCAGCTAAAAGACGTTTCAAAAAGTTTAATGATGACAATAAAAGACCCGAAATTGCAAAAAAATTATTCACATAGCTGTTAATTCATCTGGTAGAGCTCTTTCATTCTCAAAGCACGAGACCATGGATTCTTTTAACGACCGTTTCACTGGATTAATTGTGAGTAGGTTCGTTTAACGAATGGTTTTAAATTGCACACGAGCAGTGTCACCGTATCCGTAGTCGCTGATAACGCGAGGATCTTCTCGAATATTGTTGTTTGCATAATAGGCATTGTAGAATGGTCCTTCCGGCATCTAAAGTTAATGAATCTTGTTGAGAACTCCGACGTGGTTATCAACGAGATTTGAAAATTATTTTTAGACGTTTTGTGCTCCGTTCTTCTAAACAGCCGGTGAAATCTGTACACAAGTCTATGTATGTCCCACGAGGAGGTTTCCCTACCCGTTCGGCGCGGGATAGCTATGTGCAGCTTTATCCGTTGTC
Organism: Allodiplogaster pararmata; assembly: GCA_964056735.1. Taxonomy (NCBI): domain Eukaryota; kingdom Metazoa; phylum Nematoda; class Chromadorea; order Rhabditida; family Diplogasteridae; genus Allodiplogaster; species Allodiplogaster pararmata. The sequence continues at coordinate 39,984,067 of OZ057403.1, forward strand.
CCAAAAGCTAGGGATACGAATTTTCTATTGATTATAACTTTTTTTGTTTTTCCATTGCAAGACATCGGTCTCACTAAAATAAGTAATACCTAATGCCTCGAATTTTTGGTCTACACGCTTTTTTTGCGGGTGATGAGAAACATTCTGGTTTGCAGAGGAACGGCTTACTGAGTTCCGAGTTGGACTCCGTCTCAAGAAGACCATATAGAAACAGCAACCGAGTAGAAGCAGGAGCAGGATAGCCTGTAACATCTCTAGTTTGAGCATTCTATGTAAGAGGAACTTTACAAATTTTCGAGTTTTTTTGTTGCTGAACCTTTTTTTACGGTTTAAACTATATTTTTCATCGAAGTTTTTTTTTCCAATTGAAGTATTCAAGCTATGTTTCAAAGCTGAGTGTTATTTCCAAAGAGAAGGTTCCGCAATAGCGTCTCTGATTCTGCTGAACTATTTTCAGCACTATTGTAAGCACTACTTTTTTGATGCGGTTATGATAACCCTTAATTTTAAATGATTGAAAGTTTTTTAAAACTTAATTTGTGGTGAAGGCAAACAGATCGTGAATCAAACACATCCTAATTATCTTATACAACTGAAGGTTACATTTTACCTCTAATGATCCTACACAAAACGAAAAGATCAGTCATTGGTGCAACAATCTTTCCATTCTTTTCTTTTTCAAACCCCGGAGATGGTCGGGTCTATCATTTACTCTTCACACTAACTTCTACTCGTCTCTACTTCATTGAATTACGAGATTTCTCTTCTGTTTTCTTGAAACTCAAGACTTCGTGAATCTCTTCGGTATGAGGTTGAAACGCTAAGTTGTCTACCAAGACTCTTCAGTGCAACGCCACAGTTGCTTATTCCTCTTCCGAAGATTTTCTACTTTTTCATTTTCTCATTGTCAACCATGTTAGCGATGACCCTGAACCAGTTGTCCTTTGGCGATAAAGAATATCAGTATCAATCATTCGTTTTTCTATTCTACATATTATCGGGCCCAAACTCTTACGCTTATCAAGTTATCAAGTCAATGTCAGATAACAGCTGTCAAATTTTTAACATAGGTGCATTCGTCAATTATGTATGTACCTGAATGACAGCTGTCTAATCTTTTACCACAATCAAACCGTTGTCAAACTTTACCACTACGTCAGTGGTCAAGTGGTCAGTACCTGGAAGACAGTTGTCAATTCTGTATCTCAAAAAAAGTTATGAAATCTGTAACTCAATGACATTTCGTATTTTACATCAATGCCAGATGTCAGTTCCGTACCTCAATGATAGCAGCGGCAACGGCGCCCGGATTACCGTACGATTGCTCGATAATTAGATACGACACTGTGACTTGCAAACTGTAGAATGGAAAGCATAAATACATAAGCTTTCAAAACCAAGTTTGAGTGCCTTATCGAGAACAGACATGAGTGGTAAAGCACCCTATTTCGGTTAGATTCTGAGGGTTCTATCCTATCTTTTGGACTATTGATTGACCTATCGCACAGGAAAAAGCAAGTCCACCGGGCGGGATCGAACCCAGACCATCTCGACTCAAACCGGGAGCGCGTGTTACCATTACACCACGGGGGCACATTGCTATTCCGTACGATAGTGTGAAAGGCTCATATGCCTCATTCTCTTAGTTTTTTCATTCATCTTCCATCTCTCTTCTGTCTTAATCGTGAACTCTGGAGTTACGCTCCATTCATGACGCGATCGCTTGATAAGCATGCGTGACTAAGAGAAAGAGCCATATGAGCCTTTCATATAACACTATCGCAAGGAATAGCAATGTGCCCCCGTGGTGTAATGGTAACACGTGCTCCCGGTTTGAGTCGAGATGGTCTGGGTTCGATCCCGCCCGGCGGACTAGCTTTTTTCTGTGCGATAATTCAATCATTTGTCATCTTAACCAGGCGTCACTGCCTTTAAACTGTGTAACTTAGCATTTGAAGACTTATCTTTGGACTTATCTTTTCTTTTGCCCAGGCTATATTTTAATCATGTTCCGTCACATGTCAACAATACGATTGCGAAATGGAAACTTGCCAGAAATCAAATGCAAGCATTTCATCTTCAATTTCAGTAAAAAAAGAAGCTTAAACTCTACTCTCTAGATGATTTAGGGTTATTAGTTATTTCTTTATTTTATCGAAATTTTAGAATGCAAAGTTATGGTGTGACACAATGTTAAGGATACTCAAGTGTGGCGACAGGTAAGGCAAATTTCTAAATGTTACTGATTATTCTCCAGTTCACTTAGCACATTTTTATTACGAAAACGACTTATAAACTTCTCTACTGTTTCTGAATTCAGTATTTCTCCACTGTTTCTGAATTCAGTATTTCTCCACTGTTTCTGAATTCAGTATTTCTCCACTGTTTCTGAATTCAGTATTTCTCCACTGTTTCTGAATTCAGTATTTCTCCACTGTTTCTGAATTCAGTATTTCTCCACTGTTTCTGAATTCAGTATTTCTCCACTGTTTCTGAATTCAGTATTTCTCCACTGTTTCTGAATTCAGTATTTCTCTCGATATTCTTTAAACACATAAATCGAAACAATTGATTCTAGAAGTGGAAGAAGTACATTCAATTACAATGCCATTTATATTTGTACGAGTGAAGGATTAGAGAGAAATAGTATAGACTCTGCCGCTCCAAACCTTGGTTTCCAGTAATCTACATACAATATGTACCTCGGAACTACTCAGAATATGATACTGCGCGGAATTGAACTCAGTTGCCTCGTTTTAACCCTTAGCGAGCTTGTACCATTTCTCACCCAAAAAAACTGAGTGTCATTACAGGCGAGGATTAGTCAAATGGCGATAAGATTTGTATCTCATCCCCGTTTCAAGAGGTGGGAATAAACAACTTCAATTCGTAGTGACTGAGAGCGGTCGACTCACTTCTCGCTCTCCATTTCTATCGCCCAAAATGAAGGATTCCGGTCTCTAGCAGAAATTAGACACCTTGAGACCATATCTTCCAAACCATAATCGACACGCCAGTCTACATTCTACGTTCTCATTCTCAACATCAAGAAACTGATGAGAAGCTGGAGTTGTTCGAATCAATGGCGCTTCATGTCCATGACATCGAGAATAAAGCGTTTGAAGTGAATTAAACTTTGAGAACTTCTATGGCTCAACCAACTCGAGCCTAAACTGACTTTGGATCAACTGCTCTCTTTTTCCTCTGGTGGAGTGCGGAATAATCCTCTGCTAATTTTAAGCTCCCGACCTCCTCACTTGTATTACTGGCCTGAAAATTTTTCTTGATCAATTTACTTTCATTCGTGTTCACAGAGAAAAAAGTTAAAGTTGAACGATAGCTAAGAATATAAAAGCTTCATCCAAAATTATATCAAATAGATTATTTTCATAGATTATCAAATACATCAGCACGAACAGGAACATAATTGAAACATCATGACTTTGAAAAAAAGTAATTTTTTATAATTTAAAGTATGTAGTTTTTGATAAATTTAATAGTCACGTAAAGTCAGTTTTATTTATTTGCCGACGAAAAGGCTGATATTGTGCCTGATGCTAAGATCTCGACTAGTTACCTTTTCATTTTTCCCTCCAGTATTTTATTGTTTTTCTAACGGTTTTTGCTGACTATATATGTCTTTTATTGACTTATAAAGGACGATTAATTTAATCAAACTGATGTTCTGAACGTATGAGTTGTGGAATTTTACCCTGATAACTAGCTTTGGTTCGTGCGGTAGTATAATCATTACTCTATGGTTCAAACCTATGGGTGGGTAATCTGAATTTCTGAACCATTAAAGACCGCTATTCAGTTCTTTGGTCAACAGGAAGCATTATTTTATTCTCATCACCTTATTAAAACGAGTTTAACTTTTGGGCCTTTTGGGCCAACTCCGCTGCATAGTTTAACTTTTGGGCCATTCACTTCCACGTTTCGCTAGTAAACTTTCTACTTCTGTAAAAATCTATCTAGTAAACTATCCAAACGCAAGTACCGGAATTAGAACGTATAATACTCAGACCTAAATTGTTGCAATACTCCTTTATCTAACTGAGTTAATCTTACCCAAGCGTTTTTTCAAGGAAAATAAGAACATAATTTGAACAGAATGTTATTTATAAATATTGCCTCTCTTGCATTTGTTGCTAATGAGGTTGTGGAGGAAGATTTAAACGTAGATGTGGAAGTAGGCATGGACATGGTGCTGTTTGGCGTGATGCACACTAAATCTCAACGCTTAAGATCAGTTATTAAAGAAAATAGATCTTCTCCAACTGTTACATGATTTGATGGATAAATCAGCAAGTAACTTCCCCCGACTTTTCACTACAAAATACCAAGAATTAAATGTTATTACATTCACAAACGACTGAAAAACCTCAGAAATTCTTGAGCCGATCAAAAAACTGTTACCCTTGAATACAAATTGTAAGATCAAGAACAGAAATTATTCATGGAATTGCCAAGGAGAGAGCATCCAAAGCCTGACTATTACTATTTTGAAATAATCATTTGTCGATAGAACTCACTGCTTTGAAAAGCCTCTGCAATTATTGTATAATTTTTTGAGATTCAATAATGAACGAATTCTAAACCATGTTTTTGTTGTGGCGTCAAACCTTTGAGGTCGAAAAAGATATGGGGTATTAGCTTTCGAAGTTTCATGAAAAACAGTAGAAGAGGCACCGCACTACTGAGAACCCAGCACTACAGAAATTTCTATTTTCACTTGCTCATAGAATCTGATAGAGAAAGTTACACTCAGATTCCCAAAATCGAATTGATTCATAACCAGAATTTTCGAAGTCAAATTCAAATACAAAAGGTTTTTATCGAGTGTAATTGTATTATAGCAAGTTATAACAGGGTTTCCAAATCAAATCGAGAAAAACCTTCATAGAAACTGTCTGCTGTGATGTCATTTTGCTCGACGCCAATCTCAAAAAAAAATAAATAAAGTAGTGAATTAATCAATTGTGATGCTCAGGAAAAAAATCAATAAAATGCAGTCATTATAGCGATCTTAAACTAATCTAGTTGTCTTAATTGAACTAATTTTACCTACATACGTTCACTGATCTAATTCCCACCCCTTAAGCTTTTTATTTAATTATCTTCGGGCTCTATCTTATGAATGTTTCAAGAAAAGAGTCAGTAGAGTCTTTCTGATTCTGAGAATGAAATTGACTTCTGAATGTAATTTTGTTGGTATATAAATGTAATTTTGTTGGTATATTTATATAAAACTTTTCTCAAAATAATTTATAATACAGACTTTTCGCAAAATACTGCTCTTAAAACAAGGTTATGATACAAATCGTGGCCGACAATCCGTTCCTATGTTGTCAATAAAATTTTTATTCAAAATTCACGACATGTGAACAAACCACATAATTCGATTAAGCTAGACATAATCTGCCTGGCCTCAAGATTCTTTTTAAACGCAGACGTAGGGAACTAACCTTGTCCGTACTTAAATTAAAGTAGATCGTGTTACCGTTGTGATTAGAAAGGTAGACCAACACTTCGTTTTTGTCATCTTTCAAAGTTACTGGTGCGCTCTGCAACTAAGCCATTGAACGAAAACTCTACTCACTCAACTTTCAATCAAGATGTTGCTCTAATTTGAAGTAAAATCTGCGTGAATTTATGCGTCACTCGAGAAGGCTGGTGAAACGAGTTTTATGTTTTTATTCGCTCTAATAATTAAAAAATCCTCTTCATTTTTCTCTCGGAGTCCGGCGTTTCCTCATGATTAGTCTTGTTGGTCTACATCTTGTTGGTCTACATGCTTCTCTGGCGGATGTAAGAAACAGTTTGTATTGAATTGAACAGTAGTTTTTGATATCTCCTGTCGAACGAATTTTTTGGTCACTACTTTGTATAGCCATTTGTATTAACTGCAATCAGGGGTTAAATAGTAACCGGATTAGCTATCTTGGCGCATACATGTTTGCGCCAGAAATGATCTACATTCTCTTCGTTTTCCGTTCCCTTTTACATTTTCTCTTCTCGCTCTTTCCAAAATAGAACCGAAACGAGATAGAACCGAAACGAGATACAGTACCGCCCAAAATGTTATAATATATAGGGTTATTGAAAATAACTTTTTTCAAAGATAAAATTCAAAGCTCAAATTTTCACAGATTTTTTTTGGGTGTCTGTACCGTACCGGACGTCGTTTTGAGTGATTTATTGTTTATCTCCAGGAAATACACCGAAATTGGTATATATTCCATTTTTCAGTTTTTCTCCATGATTTTTTTTAGTTGATTTTTTTTTTGTTTACCGAACTTCATTCATAAAAATTTTGTTTCAAGTCATGGTTCGAACTGTTGGACATCAAAATACAAGTAAAAGAATGCAAGAAGCTGTTGTTGCTGGGCGAAACAGGGCCGGTCACAGAGCGAGCTCGCTCAGCAGTTCGGGGTAACTCAGAGCGCTATCTCCCATATCCTCCGGCGTTTTTGAACCCAGGTAAACGAATTTTCTACAACTGAATAACTTTGGAACACAAAAAAATTGCAGGGACGAGTCATCGTGAAGACAAGTTCGGGGAGACCCCGCGTAACTTCGAGGTACATGGACCGAAGCATCCTGCGCGCATCTCGCGAAGACCCGAAACGCACTGCTACAGACATTCAAGCTATCATATCAACGCCCGCGACTCCTGCTCCTTCAATAACTACCATCAAACGCCGTTTGCAAGCCGCTGGACTGAATGGAAGGCGGCCTGCAAAGAAGCCTTTCATCAGCGAAAAAAATCGTAAAGTTCGAGTTCAGTGGGCTAAGGATCACCTCAGTTGGACACGCCGTGAGTGGTCTCAGATTGTTTGGAGCGATGAATCCAAGTTTAATATGTTCTGCAGTGACGGTCTGAGGTGGGTAAGACGTCCAGCCAGCGGGCAAGCGTTTCCTGCCGCAATACCAGTCGCTCACAGTCAAACATGGCGGTGGTTCTGTGATGGTCTGGGGCTGTTTTTCCGCCATCGGCATGGGTCCAATTAGACGTATTGTCGGAAATCTCGATCGTTACGGCTATGAGAACATAATGGAAAGCACTATGCGCCCTTGGGCCCTCTACAAATTCGGCCGTGGGTTCACCTTTCAACAAGATAACGACCCGAAACATCGATCTCAGCACGTTCAGAACTGGTTTCGCCGTCGGCATGTGGATGTTTTGGACTGGCCGAGCCAGTCTCCCGATTTGAACATCATCGAAAATGTATGGGAACATTTGCAACGAAAATTGACGGGAAGAACATGCAGAAATGCTGATGAAAAGTTTAAGCAGCTAGAGGAGGAATGGAAGGCGATTTCGCAGGCAACCATTGACTCTTTGATTGATTCTATGCCTCGTAGATGTCAGGCAGTCATTGACTCGAAAGGATATGCCACCAAATACTAGAATATTTGTTTTATTACTTCGAAAAAACTGAACATCTCTATAAGCACTTTTTACTATTTCCATTTTTTTTACGAATGAACCTAATAAAGCATTTTCCAAACTTGTTTTATTACTCGAAACATGTGAAATTGGCTTGTAAAAAATATCTGAAATTTTGATCTTCATTCGTTTTTTTTTGAAAAAAGTTATGTTCAATAACTCAATATTAGACAGTTAAAGTCTTTGTCGTGCCAGTGAAGAGATGCGGTGTGGTTTCGTGCAAAGAGTTCGGACGTTTCGCTTTATTTAAAGCATCATCAGCGATATGCAAAATATCCTAAAGCAGAACGAATTGGTAAAAAACAAAGCGAAAAAGCATAATTCACATGAAAGTGAATTATGCTTTTTTTCATGTGAATTATGCTTTTTCGCTTTGTTTTTTACCAATTTCGTTCTGCTTTAGGGTATTTTGCATATTTGTTGTTGTTGCCGGATGTAGCCGGCTTCGAAGAACGTCTGTGTACTTCGTTTCTTGTTCTTCTTCTTCTTTTTTTTCTTATATCTTCAAGAACGCTGCGACATCCAGCGGCTTGGTCCAGAGGTCGATTGGAGACAGCGCGGTCGGGTGGCATGGGCAGTTGAAGAGATGCGCAACGTCGTGAGGTCCGGAAGAGCAATCGGGACACACGTCGGGGATGGATTCGTCAATGCGGTGGAGGTAGTTGTTGATGAATCTGCTGAATCCCGAGCGGAGCTGGCTGAGCGTGCATCTAGTCTTGCGGGGTAACTCCTTCTCTTCTTCCTGGATAAGGGGCGGAGGTCTGCCTCCCAGGATGACGGCACCCTTCAACGATTGGAGTTCGTTCGAGACCATCATCGAGTGTACGGTGTTTGCGACTGATTTCCCATTGTTCGGATCCTTTGACATCTGTTTCGCGGCTTCGACAGTCTTCTTGCAGCTCAACACGAGGTTGTTCTTCATTGCGCGAGGGGGCGCCGGGCAGTCGAGGAGGCCGTGGTGGATGTGTTCTGGGTCCAACGATCTCGCGAGGTACTGCGCGGCGAGCATGTTCAGATGGGATTTGGTGCGCATGACCTTTGATTCGCGATGAATATGGTCAGTGTCGGCCATTTGATGATTCCCTGTCACGACGCGGAGTCCGGAGTTCTGAGAACGTTGGATTTTGGCGTGAGCGGAGTCCGAGAGGAAGGTGGACCAGGCGGGTGCGGCGTAGTTGTAGATCGCTTGCGAGATGGCTTTGAACGTGAGGCGGAGGGTTTCTTTTTGGTTGCCCCAGGTGCTTCCGGCTAAGGCTTTCAGTACGTTATTGCGCTGCGACATCCGTCTCGCGATGTCTTTGGCATGATGGCTGAATGTGAACATCGAGTCGTACGTGACGCCGAGTAGCTTGGCCTGGTTGACGGTGGGGACGGGTGATCCGCAGATTGATATGTCCAGAGTAGACTTGAATTCACGACTGAACGGGGTGAAAAGCATGAGCTGGCTCTTGGTCGGGGAAATGATGAGTGACCGTTCTTTGAGGAAGGTTTCAATTTTCGTGATGGCCCTGCGTAGATTTTCGGAGGCGACGTTGATGTCGGGATCTGACGCCCAGATCGTGATGTCATCAGCATACGAGATGACGTTCGTGTGGGCATCGTCTGTGGGAAGATCGCGGAGGTAAAGGTTGAAAAGCGTGGGCGAGAGGGCGCTGCCTTGTGGGACTCCGTTTCTGAAGAGTCTGGAACTTGATACCGAGTCGCGGAAGCTTGTGCGTCCTGTTCTTCCTCTAAGGTAAGAGGCGAGCCATTTTTTAATGTAGTTCGGCTCGGTTGTTGTCTCAATGAGGTCGATGAGCTTGACGATGTCGATACTTTCGAATGCCTTGGACATATCAATTGCCATGAGGACCGTTCGACTAGCGGGACGTTTCTGGTTAAAACCGTCTGCGATGCTCTTCGAGAGAGTTACGAGGGCCGAGGTTGTAGAGCGTCTTGCCGTGAAGCCATGTTGGTGGTCTGCCGGGGGAATGTGCCTCTGTAGGGAGCCGAGTAATAGCCGTTCAATCACTTTGGCGACGGGCGAGAGTAGAGATATCGGACGGTAGCTGGAGCCTTCGGATGCTGGTTTGCCTGCTTTCAGGAGGGGTAGTATGATCGACGATTTCCATATCATGGGGATCCTGCCTGTGCGTAGGGAGCTGTTGATCAGGGAAGTCAGGGCGCTGATTCCTTTCGGACCTAAATGATGGAGAATTATAGGAGCGATGCCATCTGGACCAAGCGCGGTGGACTTCTTCGTGGATCTGATGGCGGCTGCTACGTCTGTGGTAGTGAAGTCCTCGAAGTCATCTGCGGACAGGCGGTGTATTTTCCTCATAGTCTTCCTGTTTTCCTTTGAAGTTGTATACTGGACTGGACAAGTGTAGGCTTTGTTGAAGCGGTTCGCGATATCGGAGGCGGTCGTGATCGTCTCATTTCTGAAGGATATGGCGCAGTTCGGCGGTGGTCTTCCTTTGTTGTTGAGGATTTTGATGGTCTTCCAGAGCTTGTTGACATCTTTCTTTGGATCGAAGGACTCCATCAGTGCGCGCCAGATATCCCGTTTGTTTTTGTCGGTAGCTCTCCTTATGTTCGTGTTGAGATCGTTCAAAAGGTCGCTTGTCGGATTCGATTCTCTGAGTGTGTCGCGATGATGCATCCATTCTCGTATCTCTGTCGTTAGGGCGACTTCTCTCTTCTTGATCCGGCCGCGTGGGATTGTTTTTGCTGCAGCTGATACGAGTATTCTTCGGAAGAGAGGTTCTGCTTGAACGGCTGGTAGATTGGGAAGAGGATTTTTTGACAGGCTTTCTTCGACGTGTTGCTGGAACGCTTCCCAGTCCGCTTTCCGGTAATTTGTGAAGGTTGCGTCTCTGTGAGTGTGGTTGAAATTGCTGCCTTCTAGTTCGATGATTATCGGAAGATGATCGGAGCTGCCTTCAGTGATAGTTTTCCATGACGCTTTTTGAAGGAGATCCTGAGAGCAGATGGAAATGTCTGGCGAGGAAGGGCGACCGTTTGAGGGAACTCGTGTGGGCATGTCGCGGTTGAGAGTGGCGTGTTCCGAGTCGTCAATAGCACTGGAGATGACGTTTCCTCTGTTGTCTGTCGAGTGAGAGTACCAGCTGGAGTCGTGGGCGTTAAGGTCGCCTAGTATGATGGAATTCTCGCGGTTGCGTAGAAGGGGGGATAGATCCGGTTGGTAGCCTGTGTTGCAGGAGGTCATCGGAGGAATGTAGACATTAGTGATGTCTAGAGAGAGGCCGTTGTTGTCCGAGATGCGAACAGTCAGTGATTCCAGGTGAGGATCTGTGGTAGACGGGACGACGGAGTAGATTAAAGAATGGGTGATGCCTGTGAGTAGGCCGCCACCTGTGTCGGTTCCGCGGTCTTTTCTAGCAATGGAGTATCCGGGGAATGAAGGAGTTTTAGCGCGATCCGTCAGCTTCGTTTCTTGTATTAGGAATATGTCGATCTTCAGGCGAGTTAGGAGGTCGAGGATCTCTGTTGTCTTGCCATTTATCCCATTACAATTGTATTGTAGCAGTCTCAGGTTCTTGTTTCCTTTGCGTCTGTTTCGAGCGATTGGAGCGAGAGCTGCGTCTGCAGATGGCGAGGGTGTGTCTTGGCGGGTCTGACATGGAGGGCATCGGTAGGTTGCAGGGACGTAGTCCTTGAGCGATGGAATACCGCTGCACTTCGCTTTGATGTGTGTCCATTCGGAGCAGAGAGAGCACTGGATGCAGTTCGTGTTCGCTGTCTTTCGGCAAGTAGAGCAGAGCCAGGTGGTGGGAGGTCCTGGGTTGCGTTCGATGTCTCCGGCTTGTAGAAGTAGAGATTGAGACAGACTGGCCGGGTCAGTCTGCCTCACATTGCAAAAAACGGAAGAATTGTGTGCTCCGGAGGGAGCGTGTCTTCGTGTCTTCGGAGCTGGTCTGCTTCCGGAGAAGATTGGTGATGTCCTTTGCAGTCCTGAGACTGACGTGCTGCACCGCGAGTAGGCGGACATCGTTGTAGCACGGTATTTTGCATATCGCTGATGATGCTTTAAATAAAGCGAAACGTCCGAACTCTTTGCACGAAACCACACCGCATCTCTTCACTGGCACGACAAAGACTTTAACTGTCTAATTAACCTCCACGATGCGCGTCACTCAGTACTCAAAATTCATAACTCAATATATTATAACATTTTGGGCGGTACTGTAGAACCGAAACGAGATAGAACCGAAACGAGATAGAACCGAAACGAGATAGAACCGAAACGAGATAGAACCGAAACGAGATAGAACCGAATCGAGATAGAACCGAATCGAGATAGAACCGAAACGAGATAGAACCGAAACGAGATAGAACCGAAACGAGATAGAACCGAAACGAGATAGAACCGAAACGAGATAGAACCGGAACGAGATAGAACCGGAACGAGATAGAACCGAAACGAGATAAAAAAAAATTTCAATTAACCTCCACGATGCGCGTCACTCAGTACTCAAAATTCATAACTCAATATATTATAACATTTTGGGCGGTACTGTAGAACCGAAACGAGATAGAACCGAAACGAGATAGAACCGAAACGAGATAGAACCGAAACGAGATAGAACCGAAACGAGATAGAACCGAAACGAGATAGAACCGAAACGAGATAGAACCGAAACGAGATAGAACCGAATCGAGATAGAACCGAATCGAGATAGAACCGAAACGAGATAGAACCGAAACGAGATAGAACCGAAACGAGATAGAACCGAAACGAGATAGAACCGGAACGAGATAGAACCGAAACGAGATAGAACCGAAACGAGATAGAACCGAAACGAGATAGAACCGAAACGAGATAGAACCGAAACGAGATAGAACCGAAACGAGATAGAACCGAAACGAGATAGAACCGGAACGAGATAGAACCGGAACGAGATAGAACCGAAACGAGATAAAAAAAATTTTCACAAAGACAAAAAAGTTTATTTCGTTTACCGAATTTGGTGCACGTCTCCACAGAAAAAATTTTTTTTTGGTGGACGGTTCCACAAATTTTTTTATTTGGTGGACGTCTCCACAAAAAAAATTTTATTTGGTGGATGTCTCCACAACAAAAAATTTATTTGGTGGACGTCTCCACAATACTTGGTGGTTGTGAGCATTTTAATTGGTGGACGTGAGCATTTTATTTGATGGACGTCAGCATTTTATTTGGTGGACGTTTCGATTTATTTGGTGGACGTCTCGATTTATTTGGTGGACGTCTGGATTTATTTGTTGGACGTCTAATTCACGTCCATCATTAAACGCCTGATTACAGTGAGACCATGGGCCGTATGTACGTACCACTTTGGTGGGAAAAGATAAAGATAATATGTTCTAGGATGTTCTAGGAAGTGTTCTAGGATAACAGTGTTATCATAACACTGTTTTCTTTTGAGTTTTTGAGTTTATTACGCATGAAAATGCGTGGTAAGGTATAAGGAAGGGGGGATTGCATGTGAGGGGAAACATGAGGTCTAAGAAGTTGATAACATAGGAGGTCGAAGGGGTCCACCTTGATTACGGAAAAAACTTGCGAGTGATTGGTCGGTCCTACTCCAGTGGTAGCAATGTGTGGGAGGGCGGTGAGGGACTAGGACGATACAGCTTTAAAGCTTCAAGGTGTCCAATTCCTCGTTGAAGCCGGATTGCATCTTGTCCACTATACGAATTGAATAGAGCAGAGAGCGGATGAAAAGTCGACCACTCCAGTCATGGCGAACAAGATAGAATTCTAGATTTCCAATTTTTTTTTTCTAGATTTCCAATTCTCTTTTTTTTCATTTCTAGATTTCTAGATTTCCAATTCAATTTCCAAAGATAGAATTCTTCATAAATTTCCACGAAAAAATGGTCCGTGCATACGGCCCCATGTCTATAATGAAATTAGACTTGACAGTTTTAGCAGATATATTGATTGTAGGACTAGTTATGACTCCATCAGTGAGTTGGTCTATTTAATACTAGGTGTTAATATGTTGATCATAAGGATCTATAAAATCGTAACTTGGGAGGAGTTGGCGTCAAATAATGACACACACAAATTGCGTCAAATAATGACACACACAAATTGCGTCAAATAATGACACACACAAATTGCGCAACAGATACTTATTTGATAGAGAATATGTATGTTGAAAACAAGATTTTGGACTGGAAAGAGACTCAGCAATGCTTCGATGATCCTGGTCATAGTGAAAACAGGACTCTTCGACTAATGGTCTAGTACATAATTTTTGAGCTTTGACTTAGAATTCCTCACAAAATATAATAACCTGCTCAGTTTTTGGAAATTTGACTGACTGCTCGACAAAAAACTGACTTTACTGATGACAATAATTTCATCTTCCGCTGTGCCATTGACGCAGTCGAAGTTGATGGAAGTCCCGCCCACATTGACGTCCTCCAATTGGCTGCCACAGTAAAACTCGGCGACGAGGGAAGAATTGAACACGCGTATTGAATGCAACACAAAGGCGTAGTGAGCGGTAGTGCAGGGTAACAGCAAACTCAACAGCAGGCACCAGAAAAGCATCCTGCAATCCTCTAACATGTTTTGGACGCGAATCTGGCATATCTGTGCTCAAATCTTGCAGAGATTTTTTTACACTCGAAAAAGAAATATGTAAACAGAGACATGTTGAGCAATTAGATGGAGAACATGTTAACCTATCAGGTGGAAAACGGGTTGAGCTATTGAGGTAGTAACGGGTCGACCAATTAATCGAATAACAAATTGACCATACAACGACATCTGCATACATGTAAAAACGCCTCCAAATTTAAAGTTACGCATTTAAAAAAAGACAGAGCCGCTAGGTTAACAGGCTGGTTACCTGAGCCAAAAGACAGAGCCGCTAGGTTAACAGGCTGGTTACCTGAGCCACACTGTGCGCAAATTAAGTTTTTTTCTTACCACTCGCCAAAGAAGAAGTGTGTAGATCAAAGAAAGTTATTGCATGTGATGAAAAACATAAGACGAAGGAGAAAAATGTCTTATCGCTTGCTTTTTTTCTGTACGCTTAGTGCGGTTCAGAAAACAAATTGTGTTTTTTTAGTATAGTGTTGTTGACTGATTGGCCTAATGATAATTTGCTCCGAAAACCTTTTTTTTTCTCGCAATTACAATTGCCTTTTAGAAGTATTTTCACTGCGACCAAACTGTCCATTTTCTGAGACTTTCATTGAGTGAAATCGATCCTATAACATTTTATATCAATGTGTTTGCAAAAACAAAATCGAAGAACTGTGACACAAAGGAAGAGAGAGAGAAACAAAAAAAACTTATGTAGATATTATTATGATTATGATTATGATTATTATTATGATTATTATTATTATTAATATTATTATCATTATCATTATCATTATTATTGTTATTATTATTATTATTATTATTATTATGTAGTAAATAATGAATGAATAATAGAAGAAGAGCAATGAATGCGGACAATGCTGATAAAAGGCCAAATATCAATCTTTTTCATTCATTAAAACTGAAGCCTAAAACAAAAAGCTCGAAACGTCGAATAGTTGTAGAAACAGGCCCTGGCCTATACTTTTCCCTGTCATGACTCTTTTTTCCTTTTATATTACTACCTCTCTCTCTCTCTATGTCTCTATGTCTCTGTATTCACTTATATTTCTTCTTCTCTGTCTCCTTTCAACTTTACTTTCTCCTTCCTCTGTGTCATTCTCTCTTATCTCTGTCATTCCCTTTATCTTCGTCTCTCTTTCTGTCTTTCTCTCTTTCTCTCTCTCTCTCTCTTTCTCTCTATTTCTCTCTCTCTCTTTCTCTCTCTTTTTCTCTATTTATCTCTTTTTTTCTTTCTTTCTCTCTCTCTCTATCTCTCTCTTTTGTTCTCTATTTTGTCCCCTAATTCATTGGTTGTTCGATGTAAGTCCGATTCTTTTCACACAGCGTTGCCAAAAATGAAGAGGTGAGGAATAAACAGAGTAAAAATTACCAGGGTGTAAATAAAATAGCTTCAAGGCAACAAGAAAGATGAAAATATAAAAGATGAAAAGTGGGAATACCAGTATTAGGAAGTGGGAATACCAGTATTAGGAAGTGGGAATACCAGTATTAGGAAGTGGGAATACCAGTATTAGGAAGTGGGAATACCAGTATTAGGAAGTGGGAATACCAGTATTAGGAAGTGGGAATACCAGTATTAGGAAGTGGGAATACCAGTATTAGGAAGTGGGAATACCAGTATTAGGAAGTGGGAATACCAGTATTAGGAAGTAGAGATAGTGATAGACTCAGTGATAAAAAACGTTGAGTAATGCTAAGCACGTGGTGAGTATCAGAAACATTGAAAATTTTAAAAACATTTTGAATACGGAGTTGGTTTAACTTCAAAGTTTAAACACAAAAAAACTGGATATCAAGCGAGTAAAGACACAATGACGTACTGAAATCAATTGTATACCTCAATGACCAAATAATTATATATGAACAGTATTAAAGCAAATGTTTCCTGAAAGCCCAAATAATCTCGTTGATAAAGAATGAGTAATGCGGGAAGGCATAAGAGAAAGTAATATAGAAAGAAAGAGATTCAGTTAAGGTTTGATAAAAATAGATAGAAAGGTATAGAGAATGTGTGAAAGATAGAGAGAGGAATATGATTAGTTCGAGATATAGATGGGGAGAAAAGTTTAAAGAGTGTGAAAGATAGAGATAGAGAAAAAGAAACATATAGAGAGTGTGAGAGAAAGATAAAGAAAAAAGATATATATGTATAAAGAGTGTGATGGAGATAGAAAGAGAGAAATAGAGAGTGTGAGAGAGATAGAGACAGAGAGAGGCAAAAAAGAGAGCGAGAGAGCGAGAGAGATAGGAAGAGAGATGAGCAATCTCAGTAGAGTGAGTCACGCAATCAAATCAAACGTTGAAAGGGGTAGGGGAGGTTCAATCATAATAACACAATCAGAAAACACGCAGAATCCTTGCGAGCAAACGGACACCTAAAGGCATATTAAATAAAGGTGGGTCTACTTTGACTGACTGGGTGTCTTTTGAATGTCTCCGATGACAACATTGCTTTTTACCACTTTCTCTATATAACTGCTACGGTGAAGTTTACGCACACGACGTTATACGGCTTAGGAACGAGATCGTATCAAAGCACAACTTAATAGAGTGAAATACATCTCATAAAAGCTTATGCAGAAATTTTTCAAACTCATTTTCAGTTTATTTGATACTAATAATACTTTACCGCAATTGTGATTTCGGAAGGAGCAGGTAGGGGGTCAAATAGAAGAGTGATTCGTATCAACACCAAGGCGTGACACTTTTAATAGTGAGAAAAGAGAATTCGATTTGGTAAAGACGGTTTGAATCCGGAATCGAGAATATGAGATCTCACCTTGATAATTCTAGCCAAAAGGATCGGTTAGGTTATAGAGTGAACTAGAGTATACCTGAATCAAAATATAGGATCCGGAAAGTTATGCGCTATTTGTGGCAGAATTAAAATCTATTACTAAGGCGCTGGACGCAAACCCGGAAATTCGTTTTCTATTCTATCAAAATAAACACCGCGTCGTCAAGTATGGCACGATAAATATTACAAACATCTTGAATATTTCAGAGATGCGCTTCACAAATAATTCCCAAATCATTAGGTTTCAGGTATACATTTTGCGGTCGGGGTGAGCGTTCAGAGTGAGTATTCTGTTTTCGGTTAAAAAATGGTTTTTTTTTGTTTTTGACAGTAATCATTCAAGATGGGCCTACGCTTTCCGACTATGCGACAGCAGAAAGAATGAGGATTTGTGGCAATCCCTCGGAATCGCGCTTCTCAGAGGCAGCCAAGTCAGCTTGGGTCAGTGTAAATGACATTGATGACTTATAGAGACTAGCGTTAAAAAATAGGCACTTCGCCACTTGGGGGGCGGCAATTTACTTAAGGGGGGCCAAGTTACTTTTCACTGATTTTTTCGCTCACGCTTAGGTAAAATGTATGTTAAAGAGGCCGTATAGAACAATTAGCCACAATTTTTTAGTTTTATCCAGTCAAATTGAGTAATTTGACTTAGCTGTTTTCAGCTATTATTCACTGTTTTTTTTCTCGCTCAGACTTAGGTAAAGGTTACGCTAACGAGGCCGTACGGCTTAGGCTAACGAGACCGCATGAGAAAATTTCTCATATTATTATTTTTTGGTACTTTTTTTACTTATCTGGTCAGGAGACAAAAAAAGCGCGAGGGGGCGGAGCCTGCGTCCTCCAGAGAAGACAGATTTACCTAGATTGCAATCACACAAAACATAAAGCTTTTTTCTCTTTTTCTCTGCGGCGAGAGATTCTAAGACGCGAGAGGCGGGGAAACACAGTGATGGTGTGAGTTAGTGAATAACATACACCATTTCTCTATTTTTTGACAAATCCATCCTTTCTTTTCAAATTATCTTTATAAATTTTGGGTAAAGGAAAGGGGGAGGGGGGGGCCCTAAAGAAAGAAGGGAGGAGGAAGAGGGCCCTACCTAAGCGAAGGGGGGAAGGGGGAAATGGGGTCCTAGGGAGGGGGGAGGGGGGGGAGGAGGAAGGGGGGCCCTAAAGGGGGAAAAAGGGCCCTGAGAAGAAACGGGGAAGGGAGTTTTTCATGAATAAAATCTCTTTCTGAGGATCAACGTGTATGTATTTAAACATTCGCAAAAAGCGAAAGAATCGCTGATCTCAGACAGCTATGTCTCTATGTGTGCGGCGAGAGAATGTGCACTGTGCCTCTATGTCTGCGGTGAGAGAGTGTGCACTGTGCCTCATCGCAGAGAAAAAGAGAGATTTAACCTAGATTCAATCACATGAACAGATCATTTCCCCCCTCGTCTCTCGCCGCAGAGAGAAGACGTCTCTCTTTCTCTGCGGTGAGAGGTTCTAATCGTGATAGAGTAATATGGCGAGAGAGAGAGGGAGAGAGGGATGAGAAGGAAAATGAGAAATACTCGCTCTCCCCTCTCCGTTCATTGGTCCGTTTCTCCAAACCAGATAAATAAAAAGTGCCATTTTTTTGTCAATTAGATGACTAAATTTGTCAAAAAATTAAAAAAAGGACCCACCAAGTAAAAAGCCCCCCTAAGTAAAATTGTGCCAACTACTCAAATGGTTTTTCTCGATTCGAATTTCATAGTTTCTTGTTTAAGTAAGAATTATAAAAAATTTATATTGGTCAAAAATATGCCAAAGAAGAATTTTTTTCAACCCAATAATGAGCCATAGCCAGTGATGGTGCTCTCACAAACGGTTTTTCTGCTATGTTCAGTAAGTATGTAGTTAATAGTTGAAAAAAAACCGGTCATCGAGAGTGATATTATTCAGGAAATCGAGAGAACAAAAGAGGCATCATTAAACACAGAAATTGCAACAAAA